>CM077081.1:10969732-12169732 GCA_039513925.1 Platanthera zijinensis | reverse complement strand
CAAACCACCATTACGACCTTGATCCCCCCACTAACGGTGGAAGTTACGCGGGTGGTTTTTCCAGGAACGGATGGTTGCGATCGTGTGTGTGTGGGGGGGGGGGGGGGTCGATTGGACAACGAAGGAAGGGCGTGACACCACAACCAACGAGAGAGCCACCCCTCGCAGGCGAGGGAGGCGACCGACCCCCACGTCGCCCACAAACCGCCAGTGCGGCGTCGGCCGGCCACCAACCACAGGCGCGACACCGCTAGGACGCAGGGGAAGTGGCAGCAAAGTGCGAACTCCTTGCCGGCCGGAAACCGTGCTGGCTTGGGGCGGCTGGTCCGAGGAGAGGGGGAGGGGCTGGCCGCCTAGCCGGACCCGGTCGGTGCATGAGAGTGGGATCCCGCTAGCGCGAATCGCGCGCGATTGCGTGTGCTGATCGTGTGCGCAGCGGTCAAACCCATATCCCACTAAGATAGTGGGGTCATGAGTAGTGGGCTATCCCCACCCCAAAAGTTTTTATAAGCGGGTTACCGTGCGCTCTCCACCAGCAAGCGCACCACACGCTCTTCGCCAGCAAGCACCCCGTGCGCTCAAGAACAAGCGCTCCAATTACCGACATGACAACCACACTAAACTACTCCAAAAGACAATCATAAACAAGCCACAGAGGAGAAGACGCACACAACGAGTAGCTCAAACTTCCAAGCCACCAATCCAAACAAACTAAGCAAGCAACACCCGCCTCCAAACAATAGTCAAAGACTAGAGCTTCCAGTGCGTGAAGCTCTCAACAACAACAAGTTAAATAATAAGCTCCGTGAGTGGTGGTCTATCACCCCACGAGCAACTCTCTCTCTCTCAAATTGTAACGAGAGACGACATGTCGTTCTCGAGTTCTTCAACAAAGCCTTGTACAACAACCAACAAATAGTGGAGGTTTGACCGATACAGATCCGGCCACGTGTTTTTTCACTCAGTTGAACAGTTTTTTACGTTAAAAAAATTCTTTTTCCAGCGTTCTACTTTGTATGACTATTTGCACGCTCGAGCACTCCCGAATTAAAGCTGTTCAATTTAGTCTGATCGGAACTATGAGCAAACCAAAACAATTATCATACTTAGGCTTCATTTGGTTCGGCGGTGGCGGGTCGATCCAGCGGGTGGAAACGGAGTGTTCGAAATGGAGAGGGGAGGTGGCTGCTCCAAACGGAGCTTTTTGAGGGCGTTTCTCAAGGGGGGCGGGTGGAAACGGAGCAAACGCCGCCGGAGGTTCATTTGTTTTTCCTCCTTCCGGCGGCGTTTGCTCAAAACGGAGCAACGAAACGCCCAAACAAATGGAGCCTTAATTTCCTCCATTAAATTGGAGTGGAGAGTGAGACTAGACGCAAATTAAAATTAGTTTCACAATTAAAAATTTATAGTTATTGGTAAATACTTTTTTTGTGAAAGAAAATCTTCAATCTGCTGTATGCACGTGTGACAATTAAATACCTTTTTATGTGGCCTTAGTCAACACATGATCATTTTTTTTGTATTTAACGTTATTGTCAATTGTAAGGTCAAATTATTTATTTTGTGTTTTAGCAATTTAGCTTACCAATATATGCATTATTTAATATTCTGTAATTTACACAAAAAAGATTACATCTATACTTTATTAGAATAGAAAAGTCTTCACATCAATATTATTCTTATTTCTTAATCTAATGTCATTAATTTTTTTTATTCATTGCAAAATAAATTAGATAATAATAACAATTTACAAAATTATGCACCAAAAAAGTACACCAAAGTTGTGAAAATTAAGACGGCGTTTGGCGCGGCTTATTTGCTCTAGTGAAGTTGGACAAAAATGTCTTTGTCATATCAAAATTTTATGCCTCAAATAAGTTTTTTTTTATAACGGTAGTAACGTTTGTCATACCAAACATACATTTTATGATAATGACATTTTTATCTGATCACACCGAAACAAATAAGGCGCGATAAGCAGCGTTTGGGGTACTTATATTATTGTCTATTAAAATAAAAATGAAAGAAAAAAATAGATAAATACTCAAAATAAAGAGAGGGGATGCCCATCTGGGGTAATTTTTGGGTGAGCCGCACTCACTGTGAGGAGCGAGATTCTCACCGTCCATTCGCATATCAAATCACACTCATGATTTTTGATGTGCGAGTGCACGGCGGTGATCTCACGCTCACCGAAAATATATGATAAAGCTGTTGGGGCTGTCAATGCGGCAATTAATTCACTCAGGCATGGGAAAAAAGAGGCAATTGATATATTCAAGATTAGAGTGCGTGTATCAATTGTCAAAAATAATTATTACTGGTTTCAAAATGTAAACATAATAATTTCCGAGAGTGCAATTAATTACTGCCAGCGACAGCTCATTAAAACTGCAATAAAATTTGAAGCGGATGAAGCAAGGCTTCTTTTCTTCTTGAGAGCTACAAATGGCGTCTTTTTTTGACAAGGTTTCAATGAAGAATATGTCCAAAAGGCATGCATGATTTATTTGCTCCGGAATAATATATTAACTGCTAAGTATGGTTTGTTTGTAATAATCAAGAATAATCGCACCCTTTTAAAAAAGTTTACTTTTTTTAAACTTGCACTTACACGGTTAGACCTTTTTTTTTCCATGCGTGTAGACTGTAGGCTGTGTAGCAACTAATATTTCATGTACCCATATTTTTGAGGACGCGGATCCTCTCCAGTTGGGGCGAACTGGAGGGGATCCAGTTCGCGGCCTTGAAGTCGTTTGGAAAATCGGACGGCGTACCTTCACTCGCGGCTGATCTGACGAATGGGCCCCGCGAGTGGAGTCTACTTCTTCTCCGCCGTCCGATTTCGGAGGTGAGATCAGGTCCGCGAACTGGACCCCTCCAGTTCGCCTCAAATGGAGAGGATCCCGGTCCTATTTTTGATGGGTTCTAATTGAATTTTTTAGGTCAAATTGGTGAGATTTTGACAGAAATAAACAAAGCGACCCGGACGGGCCGGCCGAGTGAGCCGCGTACAAGACCGCACTCGCTCAAAGAGACCCAAAAACACCTCAAAAGATGAGAAGAGCCGAGCACGCACGAACAACCCACGTGCATAGCAACACGGGCAATGGCGGACCCAGGTTTTTGGTCGACCCAGACTCCAAGCAAAAGATTCATGATTTTGATAATTTTTATACAAACCTTAGAATAGAAAACGGTTTATATATAAACCGCTGTCTATTATACCCTGAACCCTAGAATAGACAACGATTTATATAAAAATAACTGTCTATTCTACGTACCCTGAACCAGAGAACGAAATCACAAAATACAACCCGCTTGTAGCAAGGATCCGGACACGTGCCCGGGTGTGCCCAAACATGGATCCGCCCCTGAACACGGGCACACGCTGCGCGGGCTCATGATGGCAGTCATGAAAATTAACTATCGTTCGCCAAAACCCAATCTAACCTAAGAAAGTTATTAATTAAGTTTCATTAAGATTTCCAGGCAACCATGAGCCACGAAAATAGACTAATAACTACGACACAATCACACAGTCTAAGGCTCTGTTTGGCGCGGACCGCGCGGTGAGGGTGACTGAGAAACAGTGGTGAGAAGCATTAGTGGAATATTCAACTGTTTCACAAATTGATGACAGAATTTGTGAAACTGTTTGAAAGAATAATGTTTGCAGTGTTATCAGAGCTGTTTTCTCCTAGCAAGTTTTGACATCCAAATTCTTAAATCTAGAGTTAAGCAGTTTTTTCAGGAAGGCAGAAGAGATCGGAACGGGAGTAGGAGTAGGAAGAGTTGGAGGGGAAGTGGCGCCATGGGAAGAGAGGGAGGAGATGACAGGGTTGTGGCGCCGGGGAAGTTGGAGGGGCAGCGACGGAGAGTATGTAGGCGGCGTGCGATTCCTCCGACAGGTTCTGCTACCCGACTCCTCTGGCGTCCTTTTTTTGGCGGAGGCAGCGTGCGATGTCATCCCGATGCTCGGCATCGGAGGAGATTCGCGGGAGGAGTTCCGTGAATCGCAGCCCTGTTGGGATTCGAAGTGGTGCTGTCGTGCAGAAAACCTGATGCTGGCACAAGTAATAATAACAGAAAACACAAAAGCACAAAAGGACACCAGAAATAACGTGGTTCCCCAAGAATGGGTACGTCCACGGGCGGGAATGGCAGTCACAATCTCATTCAACACAAAATACACAGTGTTACAAATGGGGATAAATTACCCCTATACAAAATGAGATAAAAAGTGACTCCCGGATACCTTGCGGCAAAACGGCCGAAGAAAGAGGAAGATCCTCACGGCCAAGCACGACGGCAACCCAAACTCCGACGGCGTCACTACGACGACGGCGTCTCCCCAAAACGGCGGCAAGCCAACCCAAAAACTGCACAGCGGCAGCCCCTTTCAAAACCGGCACAGCGGTGGCGCTCTCCTCCAAAACAGCGGCGACGGCGGCTCTCCAAAGCAGCGGCGGCGGCTCTCCAAAGCAGCGATGGCGGCGGCGGAGCAGCGGCGGCGGCGACGCGGCGGAGCAGCGGCGGCGGCGGCGGTCCTCCTTCAGCGAGAGGCAACGAGAGAGAGAGAGAGGGAGAGGCCAAAGTGAAAGGGGGGTACAGGGGAGATCGGCTAGGTTACGCGCAGGAAGAAAAACAGCCGGATATAAGTATACATAGGCCAAATAATTAAACCAATTAATTGAGCCGGTCCAGAATTCCTGTAAGGCAGTCAGAAATTGCGAGGTTGCAACCTCCTTTTCTGAGGTTGCGACTTTTCTGCCAGAATTGAAAATTTCAGAAATTCGCCCCGGAAAAATTTTCTTGCGCGCCCGGAAGTTTGGTACGGGGTTTGGGAGTTGATGGAGGCAAAATCCTAACAAACTCCACCTGCCGAGATAACTCCAACCAACCAAGTTGCCGTCAAGAACGATGCAAATCGCATCAACTGAATCTGCTCCCGCCAAGGGCAGATAAAGTGAACTCCTTCAATCTGAGTAGTACACAAACTGGACTGACGTGACTACTCCAGAAATGCTCCACCTGAAGCAAAGGTCTAACTGCTCCACCTCCAGCGGTGGTCTCCCAAAGCAAAAGGAAAATATCACAGACTCCAGAAACGATGTGCGCGGGGAGAGAAATGATAAATGCAAACACATCAACAATTGAATGCAGACAAAACTGATCTCAACATGGATAAAGAGAACCCCTATACGAGCTAATCAGGAAATGTTGATTAGACACACATACTAAGCTCATGTGACGAAGGAGTAACAATGAAAGAGCTTAGGTACTAGGGTGAAACAAAAGCATTCATACAACGGAGTAGTGATCGGAATAAATAACCCAAAGACAGGTTATAAGAAAGATAACAGGAATAACATGAACATAATGAGGGAAAGGAAAGCAAGTAATATAGGGAACAAACGGAACAGGAAGCACGAACATATAAACGGAAAGTAGAAGAGCAGAGAGAAGGATGACCTAGATGAGGTTATCCCCCACATCCTCAAAGCACAAGGATATGTCAGACTTCCCCTTTTCATCACCAGTGCTCTTCCCTTTATGTTTGTTCTGAAGCTTCCAGCAGTCCTTGATCACGTGACCCTTCTTCTTGCAGTATTTGCAGTATAAATCTGAGATGCCATTTGACTTAGACTTTCCCCCTCTATCAGAACCAGAATGACCCCGAGAGTATAGAACGGAGTCTTCAGTAACATGAGAACCTGAAGACCGCTTCCGGATGTCATCTGAGAGTAGGGCCGAAGTCACCTCTTCCAAGTCCAAGACGTCCTTACTGTAGGTAAGGGTAGTAACCATGCTCTCATAGAGCTTTGGAAGAGAGTTCAAAAGGATCACTGCTTTGTCCTCTTCATCCACCTGAATATCCATGCCGAGACACTCCGATAACAGTCTGTTGAAACTGTTCAGGTGGTCATGAATAGAGGATCCCTCCTTCATGCTAAACTTGTACAGCTGCTGCTTGAGGTAGATCCGGTTGGGGAGAGACTTTGTCATATAGGTACTCTCCAACTTTGCCCAAATGCCAGAGGCAGTCGTCTCTGAAAGAACTCCATATAGCACGTCATCATGTAAGCAAAGCTGTATGGTGGACAAAGCTTTGAGATCCATGTCCTCCCACATACGATCAGAAACCTCAACATCCTTACTGGCCTTGCCCAGTAGGGCACGGTGTAAGCCTTCTTTTATAAGAAGTGCACGAACTTTGACCTGCCATAGACCAAAGTTTTGTTTCCCGTCAAACTTGGCCACAGCACCAGGAATAGGCGAAGCCATCGAGAACGGAACGCAGAAACTGCACGGAACACAAAACTTGAGTTGGCGACCTCAGCAGTGCACAACTAAGGGGATAGCCAGCGGACCAACGGTCGTAAACTACCGCACCCAAGTGTACACTCGAGATCGGAAACAACTCGTCCTTTAAACAAAAGTGTCAGCCCGGAACCTCCCTCTGATACCACTTGTTGGGATTCGAAGTGGTGCTGTCGTGCAGAAAACCTGATGCTGGCACAAGTAATAATAACAGAAAACACAAAAGCACAAAAGGACACCAGAAATAACGTGGTTCCCCAAGAATGGGTACGTCCACGGGCGGGAATGGCAGTCACAATCTCATTCAACACAAAATACACAGTGTTACAAATGGGGATAAATTACCCCTATACAAAATGAGATAAAAAGTGACTCCCGGATACCTTGCGGCAAAACGGCCGAAGAAAGAGGAAGATCCTCACGGCCAAGCACGACGGCAACCCAAACTCCGACGGCGTCACTACGACGACGGCGTCTCCCCAAAACGGCGGCAAGCCAACCCAAAAACTGCACAGCGGCAGCCCCTTTCAAAACCGGCACAGCGGTGGCGCTCTCCTCCAAAACAGCGGCGACGGCGGCTCTCCAAAGCAGCGGCGACGGCTCTCCAAAGCAGCGATGGCGGCGGCGGAGCAGCGGCGGCGGCGACGCGGCGGAGCAGCGGCGGCGGCGGCGGTCCTCCTTCAGCGAGAGGCAACGAGAGAGAGAGAGAGGGAGAGGCCAAAGTGAAAGGGGGGTACAGGGGAGATCGGCTAGGTTACGCGCAGGAAGAAAAACAGCCGGATATAAGTATACATAGGCCAAATAATTAAACCAATTAATTGAGCCGGTCCAGAATTCCTGTAAGGCAGTCAGAAATTGCGAGGTTGCAACCTCCTTTTCTGAGGTTGCGACTTTTCTGTCAGAATTGAAAATTTCAGAAATTCGCCCCGGAAAAATTTCCTTGCGCGCCCGGAAGTTTGGTACGGGGTTTGGGAGTTGATGGAGGCAAAATCCTAACAAGCCCGTGATTTAAAGTCGTGAATTTTTTTCACGACTCCAAATCAAGAGAATTTCACCATTTTAGGGCGGGGGCGATTTGCACTGCAAGAGACAAAAATGTTGTTTGGCACGACTTCTTGATAATTCACGGCGTGCACCTCCCAAAAGACAGCGTCAAACAAAATCTAAGACTTCGTTTGAGAAAACTTATTTTTACCAAACAAGTGATTATTACCGCATGAATCAGACTGTTTAAAATAATCCCTAAACGAAGCCTAAATTAAGTAGCACTTTTCATTACTCTTTTTATGAAAAGGTCATCTCCATGCATTCTTAATAAAATAATCATTTAAGTTCTTGAAAGTATTTTAGATGACATCATCATACACAAATATTTATTATAAAATTATAAAATAAAAAGCATCACTTTGTGTTCCACGGATGGTGACGCTACATTTATATAAGGGCGTTTATATTGGCAGACCGTATATCGATATTGGCAGCCCAAAAATTAATGAAAAACACACGTAATATGACCGCTAATAGCAGCCCAAAATGTGGGTTTCGCGATTTTTGAAAATATGCATACTATATGACATTTTCAGAAAAAGTGTTCAACATAAAAGTTGTAGATCTCGACGAGATCTACAACATTCATGTTGAACACTTTTTCTAAAAATGTCATATAGTAGGCCTATTTTCAAAAGGCGCGGAACTCGGGCGGAACTCGCATAGTTCTGCTCGGGTTCCGCGCCTTTTGAAAATAGACCTCCTATATGATATTTTTAGAAAAAATGTTTAACATAAAAGTTGTAGATCTCGTCGAGATCTACAACTTTTATGTTGAACATTTTTCCTAAAAATGACTTTTAAAAACCTATTTTTTGGGCTGTCATTAGCCATTGGGCTGCCAATAACGATTTACTTGGCTGCCATTATAATTGAGCTGCCAATATCGATATACGGGCTGCCAATATAAACGCCCAAAAAATATGGTGTATATATTGACAGCCCGTCTATCTATGATATTTACAGCTCAAATAAATTTTTTAAAAAAGACATAATACTTTAAATTTTTTCCTGGCTAATAGCAGCCCTCTTTTTTCATCCTCTCCCATGTCCAATAAAAATTTCGCACCCTATCTCTCGTCACCCCATTCACCCCTCCTTACGTCTGCCGAATCCTAGCCGTTGGCCACCGAAAACTGTCGGACGAGGACCCTTGGACGCCGGCAAACTCGTCTTGAAGATTGGATCTTCCCGATTTAGGGTTTGGTCAGCTGACTCTCACAAAAAAGGGTTGTTGTGATGCTGCTATCACTTACTTCCATTTCTTATGATGTCTTGTTTCTTTTGGCAACTTTTATTTAGGCTTAGTTTGGCGGGACGGTTTATTTCCACGAAAATCCAGCAGCGGGGCGGAGCCTCACCGCCCGACAGCCCGCATTCCTGGAATGCGTGGAGGCGGTGGGACGTTGAGGCACGCGTGTTCGGCGCATATCCGCCCCGTCAAACGAAGCCTTTGTTTTCAATTGTGTAAATGTCTTGTTAGTTATATGTAATGTTTTCAATTTAAAATTGGTCTTTAATTTCAGACATTGATTATCACTCTAGTTCAACATTTTGCCCCGCCTTGTAGCATTATGTACACTAGGTGTTTGTCAATATGACTAAATGAGATGGTAGCTTTGTGATTCTTGCATGTGATATCTTACGTCTTGGTTCCAAATTTCGGATTTGATATTTTGTTTTGCTTAACATTTGTCCACAACATTCATCTATGAAAGCATTTATCATTATTTTTCTGCTTGAGGTTTCCTTATTAATTGCTAATTTTTATCTGCAATGGGGTTTCATTTCCTTCTTATTTGATGGGATTTAGATCCGGTCTTTGTAGGTTCTTCTTGATGACCTAAAGGATTTGTCAAGAAGGTAATTCTCAAAGCAACTTATTAATGTATGGCCATGACAT
Source organism: Platanthera zijinensis (assembly GCA_039513925.1). Classification (NCBI taxonomy): domain Eukaryota; kingdom Viridiplantae; phylum Streptophyta; class Magnoliopsida; order Asparagales; family Orchidaceae; genus Platanthera; species Platanthera zijinensis. Next base: position 12,160,458 of record CM077081.1, on the reverse strand, counting down.
CTTCAAATCTAGCCGATACTATACGAAATCAATGGCCCTCAAATCCAATTGTGGTTGTCAATATAAAGTTGGGCAAACAAAAAATAATAAAGATGTGCTCCGTAGGCTAACAAAATAAAATAAAATTGTGGGTTGTCAATATCCAATGAATTTAAAATATCGTTTTATTGGGCTGCCAATAACCATAGTCAGACTGTCAATATAAATGTCCTTACCATATTTTCCCATTAAAATAGCTGATATCATGAACATAACATCAAGGACTTGGATGCATAACATGCATTGAATTGCAACTCTCAACAAGTTAAAGAGTATGTTTAGCACAACATTTTTGCTCAGCTGAGTTCAAACAAAAAAACACCACAAACATTAAATATATGTTTGACATGACTGTTGAATTCAAAAAAAATCCCCACTCCAAATGTTGAGATCTAGTTGTAGCCTAAGATTATTGATTCTGTGGTCTAACTCCATAATTGTGATGGCTTGAGCAGGAGAGAGAAATGTCAACTAGCACACCGTAAAATCCCCCTCCTGGTAATTGAGCACAACCGAAGAAAGATTTTATGCCCAGAACCGTCGTCTTGCGGTGACACCAGCACTCGGGTTGGTCTTGTGTGACTAAGTCCAAGTTGTTGCCTAGCTTACCGAGATCGCCTATGGTGCAGACTGCTTCTTGAGCTCGCCAAGCTCGACAAGTTGGCGGCATGGTTGTCGTGGGTCTGTGTTTTGTACGGACATGAGTTGTATCCACATGCCTGGCGGTCTGGTCATTCTTGCGGACAGGAACGGTCTCTGCACATGTTGCCGACAGTCTACCTTTTCGGCGGACTGATTCTTGTATCAGCATGTTTGCGGATTAGTGATGTTAGCCGACAGATCTATCGAGCGGTTATTCTATTGCTATGAGTGGTGACGACACTCCTCCTCACACCTATAAATAGGAGTCATTGACTCGTCATAAATAGCAGTGAACAGTAAGAACTAGCTTGCGCTTGGTTTTTGCGGTTACGGTTTTCTAACCGTTGCGACTAAGGAAGTTGATTATGTGCAGGTTGTGCGGCTAAAATCAAGCGGCTAGACAACTAGTGGAAGCTTGGTGCGGAACAGTTCGCGGATAGCAATCAGCGGTTAGCAGCAGGTCGCGGTCTCTGCGACTTGTTCTCTTCCTCCGAGTTGCGGAGAGCAGTTCTCCCGGTCTATCAGCGGATTCTGTTCGTGTTCCTTCAGCATTTCAATAACAGCAGTCCGCGCGGTTAGTCGCGGATAGGCGGCTTCGGCAGTCTCGGCGGACTCGGCTAGCAGTTTGGCGACTTGTGCGGTTACAGCTTGCTATCCGCGCGGTTAACTTCTTTTGTCAGATTTCTGCTTCCCTTGGTTGCATTGTAATCATTTCTTGTAATATAAATCTCGCTCTATAAAGAAGTTAATTTTAATTGGAAACTTTTGTGCTGTTGTTGCTACTGTTTTTTACTTGTCTTCGGTTGTGGTTGAGTGTTCCTGCGGCCTCGTTTTCAACTTCCCATAAATTTTAACGAGCAATTCTCCAATCTCAGCAGGTTGCTTTTCCTTCATGAAGATCAAGTAAATCAGTTGGGTGCAATGAAAGTTGGTTATGCAAGAGGAATTGGAATTGAACTCTTAACGCAAACCAACTTCAAAAGATGAAGGTCTTGCATGGAGAGTTACCTTCTTGGCAAGGCGGTGTTGAGTGCGCCACGTGGAATGGACGGTGATGTTTGCGTGTGTGTCACGACTCGTTAAAAGGGATGGTTTAGTTCCACACTGCCTAGCGTGCTCTTTGGTCCTGGGAGCAGGGGGCACGTGGCGAGGAAGGTGTTGAGTGCACCACGTGAAATGGACGGTAATGTCCGAGCGTATGTCACAGCTCATTAAAAGGAATGGTTTAGTCTCACACCGCCTAGCGTGCTCCTTGGTCTTGGGTGTATAAGCGGGGTGACCACTCCTCCCCTAACCACGTGGTTTTGGAGAGTGACGCCACAATGCTTTACAGATAATACCCTTAATTTTCACCAAATACTAAATTTCTCATATTTATTAATTTTTAACTCCAAATAAAACACAAGATAGCTTCTTTTTGAGAAGTTATCATCCTGCTCACCCAAGCTCGTCTCTGCTCTCCTCTGTTTGCCTCAGCTCGCCCCTGCTCACCTGATGAGATATGTGAATAATCGTCTCCTTAGACATTTCTGATCTCGACGAATTAATGAAAAAATTAATTTTGAACATAAAACAGGTTGAAATTCCTTGCGTGAGGTCGGATGTAAATGAATGATTGTTCACAACTATCACGTTCATGACTGCCATAGTTGTGGACCGTCGTTTTTTGCTCCGAGTGTTTGGACGAAAACGCCATTGTCATAAATGTTATGTTGAGCATGACATTGGTTGTAACAGTCACAAAGAAAAAAATTTAAATTTTGCACATAAGGTGCAGTGGACAAAGTTCCTTTTGTGAGGTCGGACTTTCTAGAACCACCGTTCATAAAAACTAAGTTCACGACTGCCACCGTCGTGCCAAACATACCCTAAATTTGTTAAAATTAATACCTCAAAACGGCTAAAACCAATCAATCCACACAAATCCAGGCAAAAGCAACCAATGAAATAGTCCAAACTGATCAGTATATATAAGGGACCCCCTCCCCCAATATTAATATAAGGGACCCCCTCCTCCAATATTAGTTCTTCCCTAAGATTCACATGCAACAAATTCAAACAACACACTGCTATTTGAGGCCTCAGCTGGCATCTGGAGAGGCTCTAATGTCTCCACAATGTCTCTCATCAGCGGCCTCGCCTTCGGGTTGCGGTTGAGGCAATGGTAGGCGAGCATCGCCGTCCTTTGAATCGCCTTTACCGGATAGATCTCATCCAGCCTCGGATCGACAATCGCGAGGAGCTTTCTCTTCTGGTTGAGCAGAGGGAAGGCCCAGTCGGCTAACGTCTGCTCTCGTACCGGGCGGAATCTCTCGAGGGATTTTCTTCCGGTGATCAGCTCAAGAAGCACCACGCCGAAGCTGTAGACGTCGCTCATCGTGGTCAGATGACCTGTTCGGATTTACGCACGGTAGAGTATGTTATAAGGCAGCTTGTTGCATATTTAGGTGCTAATTAACATATAGATGATACAAAAGAGTGAATAGAAACCAAGTAATTATATAAAAATGCCTGCTTAAAAGGCATGATATTCTAATTTATGTAATTCTAGCATTTTATCATATCACACCCATTTTTTTCAAAAAAAAAAAAATCTTTAATGAAAATTATCAATTCAATGAATTTAATTGATATACGGCTTTGAATACAAACTTTAAAAAGTATATCTAATTGCAAGATGAATTTCTTTAGGGTCTATGTTTGCCGTCTGTGCTTTTCATGAATAGCAGTTATGGCCCATTTGGCACAGCGAGGGTCATGAACACTGTGGTTTGCAATAGTTAAGCCTAAGAAATTTTTAAGCCGTCGAGAGCCTTCCCACGCTTTGATTTGCAATAGTTAGGCCTAAGCGGTGTTCTCTAGCTTGAACATGCATGTGATAGTTGGGCGTAGAACCGCACTCATTTTTCATTTCAAAGCCCGGGTCAAAGATAGGAGGGGCGGTTGTCTATTATAAGCACGAGTGAACTGTCTGAGTAGACAATGTGGGACTAATCTTGACATGCCATTTTTTGGTTCATGTTGGACCGTCCAACATGCCCACTCAACGTGAACTTAACTTTGATATTATGCTAAATCACAACACTCATTTTTCATTCCAAAATCCGGGTCAAAGACAGGAGAGGCGGGAGCCTATTATTGTTGAAATTGTTGAAGTTGGAAGTGGACAATCAGGATGGTGCAGATCGCACAGACCGCCGAGACGGCACGCGGTTAGCTCGGACAGGTGTGATAGCCGAGTTCTGGGCTATGGATTTTTTCTCGCAGTATGTCTTGCAGGTTCACGGGAGTGTAACTGCGTGGTTAGACTTAGCTAACCGCAGTATGCGCAGTCTGGTATATGGGACTGCGGTGACCGCTCGGTCCATGGGTTCTCTGGATCGAGAAGAAGCCTCGTGATTTGTATCTGGAAGGCGGTTCAGGCCGCGCCGACTTTTGTGTTCGTGCAGGGTGCGTAGTTTGATTATTGGCAGCGGCCTGGTTCTCTGTCCGCACGGTCTATTTCTAGAGACCGCTGGTGCTGTCAACTTGGACAAATTGTCCAAGTGTCCAGTCCGGGTTGGTTGCCTAAGTCGCGGTGTCAGCTCGGGGTGCGCAGCTTTGTTGTTGTTAGTCGCAACCTTGCTTGCGATTTGTTGTTGTTAGTCGCAGTTCACCGGGGGTCATTCTATCGCTTATGGGAGGTGACCACACTCCCCTGATCGCCTATAAATAGGGGTCCCCGACCCGACATTTATAACGGGAACAGTTATAACTTAGCTCGTTTCTTAAACTAGTGGTTACACATTGTTAATCGTTCGACTAAGTAAAGTTGAATTGTGTTGTGGAGGCTGTGCGGTTAGCACCGAGCGATTAGACAACTAGTACTAGCGGTTTGTCAATGGAGACTCGGTGTCATTCAATTCGTGGATAACAGTTTGTGATCTATCAGCAGGTCGCAATTTGTGCGACTATAAGTCTTCCTCGAAGTTTATAGATAGTTTAATAAGGCAGTTCACCCAGTCTCAACGGGTTGACTGTTTCCAAATTCTGTTTAGTTCAACAGTATCTATTCGAACGGTTTCTGCGAATAACCGATCTTTGTGGTCCGGCGGGCAGAGTGCGGACAAGTTGTTCTCCAGTATAGTTACTCAATAAAGTTGTTCGCCGGGTTATGTTCGGGCGAATAGGCGGTCTGGCAGATAGGTGGCTTCAGCTCGCGGTTTGCGGCTAGGCGGTCTCAGAGTTCTATCAGGCTGGCTTGTTCTTGTCTTGTTTGTAAAGAAGATAGTTGTTATTGCAATTTCAGCTCTTGTTCTCACGCAGACCAACTTTAAGAAGTGGAGGTCTTGCATAGAGAGTTATATTTTGGGCGGGGATCTTTGGGAGGTCATTTATGGAGACGACAGACAAGAGCTAGTTGTTGCTGGAGGAAATGTTGAGGCAGTGAGGGCTTGGGGGAGAATGAATGCGAAGACAGAGTTCACTATGAAGCGGACAATCTCACAGGAGCTCTTTGATCATATCATTGGATATAGGTCGGCTGCTGAGATTTGGACGGCCTTGGATCGCCTTTTCATTAAGAAGAATGTAGCTCGACTACACTTTCTAGAGAATAAGTTGGTGAAAAGAACTCAAGGAAAGTTGTCTATATCATTTTTCTTCCTGAAGATGAAGAATCTATACGTTGAAATTTCAGCATTGGATCCAGATAAGTCTATCTCAAAGACGAAGATTAAAAGACACATTATCCACAGGTTGCGGAAGGAGTATGTTGTCTTTGTTATTTCTGTGCAAGGCTGGTCCAATCAGCCATCTTTGCTTGAGCTGGAGAATCTGCTAGTCGTCAACATTCTCTATATTGGTTCTGGTTGATGATTTCACTAGATATACTTGGGTATATTTTATGATTGAGAAGTCAGAAATATTCAAGAAATTTGTGGAGTTCAAGGAGCTCGTGGAACGCCGGCTGAATCTACGGATTAAGACGTTGGGAACAGATAATGAAGGGGAGTTTACATCAAGAGTTGGCTTCACTCCAAAGGAATTCTCAGGGCCTTTTGGGCAGAGAGAATGACCTGTAAAGTGTATATTATCAATCAGATATTATTGAGCCCCAACAACACGAAGTATCCATATGAGCTCATGTTCAAGGAGAAACCTAGCGTGACACACCTTCGGGTGTTTGAATCAACCTACTATGTGCACGTTCCAGACGCGCTCAGTACGAAGCTGGATGCGAAGGCAAGGAAGCTTGCCTGCAATGGCTATGATGTGCGAAAGAAGGGCTGAAAGTGCATGTATCCTGAGACAAAGAAGTTTTTCATCTCAGAGATGTGGTATTTGACGGGTTAACGCCATACTATGGTAGTTCCTCTGTGGAACTACAAGAGAGCAGAGTGGATGGCAGACAAAAAAAGTTGTTGGTGATCTTCTTGTGGAGCTGTTTGTCTCTAGAAGCTCCGGCTACATTTAGCTCAAGGACGGATGTTTCTGGTTCAAGAAGCAGGGGGGGGCGATGCTCCTAATGTTTTTGGGATAAGAGCTGATGTAGAAGAAACAGTTGGTGTGGTGGATCAGAGTCAAGCTCTACAGAGATCGAAGATGACCGTTATTCCACCAGCTCGGTACATGGACGAGAACATGGTGAGTTTTGTCTCATGTTTTTTCGCAGGTCTCTTGGACGAGCGGGTGCCGTCATGCTTTGAGAATGCCACTGGAATTAAAGAGTGGGAAGGTGTCATGGGTGAGAAAATGACTGCCCTCAGGAAGAATGAGACACGAGATCTTGTGTCCAAGATCGATGACATCACTCATGTAACCTACAAGTGGGTGTACAAGCTAAAAAAAAGGTTGACGACAGTATCGAGCGGTACAAGACTCGTCTTATAGCTCGGGGGTTCTCGCAGCAGTACGAGAAAGACTATGATGAGATGTTTAGTCCGGTGGCTAAGGGTGGAAGATTTGGTAACTCGATGAAAAGAATGTTTTTCTTTATAGGGAGATTGAAAAGGACATCTTCATGGTTCATCCGCCTAGTCATGTTTCTGAAGAACATCCAGGACACGTATGTAAGCTCAAGAAATTCCTTTATGCCTTGAAGCAAAGAATTCAGGCGTGGTATGGAAAGATAGCGGAATTTTACAATTATAAGCACGAGTGGACCGTCTGAGTATGCGATGTGTGATTAATCTTGACATGCCATTTTTTGGTTCATGTTGGACCGTCCAACACGCCCGATGTGCGTGCACACAAATAAACATACCAGTCATTATGTATTCAGGAGCAGCGTAACCGCGGGTTCCCATGATTCTAGTGGAAACGTGAGATTTGTCCCCGACTGGGCCAGCTTTTGCAAGCCCGAAATCTGAAAGTTTGGCGTTATATTCCTGCATGTATGAATAAGACATTAACATCAGTCAGGCAGCAGGTTCATAATTTCATATGCAGCAGAGAATTAGATGCAGGGATTATTCACTCGGAGCTTCTAAATTAAACCTGATCAAGCAGGATGTTTGATGTTTTAAAATCTCGATAAATGACTGGTTTTTTAGCTTCGTGAAGGAAAGCAAGCCCTTTCGCCGCCCCGTATGCGATTTTCATTCGAATGTTCCACGGAAGAGGAAGCAAAACCCCTGCATATGTTGTACAAAAAAATGTAATTATTATAAAACAAGACAAGCAAACAGTGACTGTTGAGCCGCTTGGTTGCACCTCTAGCTACCTGACCGCAGAGGTCGCGCGAACAGGTCGCTTATTTACACTGTTGGACAGTTGGAGAACTGCCAAGGAGAAGCACACTGCTCTGGTTGCTTAACCGCACTATCGCACGCGGTATTGATACCGCCCTGCGTTAGCCGCTTAACTGCAAAACTATTGCATGCTACTCCACACTGAGGCTACCACTGACTTAACCGCCAACACTAGTTGTCTAGTCGCCCAGTGCTAGCCGCACAGTCTGTAAATAAGCTAACTAGAGACTTCCTCTTCCTTGTCGCGCGGTTAAGAGATATTTAACTGCAACCTTTGCTCTGAGCTACAGTTTTCACTGTTCCAATGCAAATGACGGGGTCAAAACCCTTATTTATAGGCAAAGGAGGAATATTCGGAAATTTTCACCACCGCCCAGCGGTATCGCTAACGCATGTGGTTCGGCGGTTAACAAAAAACCTAACCGCGCAACTAGCATGGCTCTACTTCAAAATTTTAACACATTGCCATAATTTTTTTATCCAACATTTGAATCTTTTCAAATCCGCAACCCCGAAAAAATCCTCCCAAACAAGAGCGATTTTTCCGGCCGTAGACCAGTTATAATCGGGAGACAGCCAAGGCATTGATATATATATATCGGGAATGTCGCCCTAAAAATCCAAACCGTTCGTCCAATTGACCCTAATTTTCTCTCTTCCCGGAACCCAAAATTCTCCACCCAAACAAATGAAGCCACCGACTTGTCCACAAACTGTATTACTTGTTAAGTCAAAGTATTCTATGAATATATCATATAAAATTTGAAATAAGTATATATAGTATTTTCAGCGTAGAGCCTAGCTACCCTAGATAGACACGAAAGTCATGGGTCACTACCGAATCTGTCTTGACATAGGCAGGCATTCACTAAATTATGGAGCATTACTTACTTGAAAAAAGATTAGCTTCCACACTACCTCGATCCATGAATTCATAAACAAGAACCCTGTGATTATCCTGGCAGCAGTATCCAATCAATTTCACTAAATTTGGGTGAGAGAGTTGCCCCAAAAATATAACCTCTGCCTACAAAATGAGCAATTTTGATCATAAGTACCAAGGGCCATTTATCGGGACCTCCCCTCTAACTTTTTTAAATTACTGATAACACCCCTCTTACTTTCGAAATTACAAAAAATTTCTCTAAAGTTTTCATTTCATTACAAAAACCTCTCATGAAGTTTTAATTTCATAACATTCATGCACAAAAACACCTCCCTCGATGTAAAATGTCCATGGGGAGTATTTTTCTTCATGAATGCAATGAAATGAAAAGATCATTGGAGGTTTTTTGTAATGAAATGAAAACTTAAGGAGAGTTTTTTGTAATTTCAAAAATAAGATGAGTGCTCTCACTAATCATGCTAATTTACAAGAGAGATTTGGGTAATTATTTCTAAGTACCAATAACTCAAATGAAAAAAACTGATAAACATTCAGTTCATAGGAAGAGGATATATACCAGCCACTCTCTATGCCCCTGGCAGCTGTTGTCGCCGTCGTGAACTTTAACGGCGACTTGAAGAGGCTGAATATCATCCCGGAGATCTTCAGTGATGAATCCTTTGTAAACACTGCCAAATCCTCCGCCGCCGAGAAAATAATCACGCCGGAAGCCATCCGTTACTGATTTCAGTTCGTCGAATGTGAAGGCGATCAACGGATTAGAGGCAGAGTCTCTGAGCAAGTTCTCTACTTCCTCGGGATTTGTCGGCAGCTTGCGGGCTTCTTTCTCCTCCTCTTTTGCTGGAGAAGGTCTCAAAACTTCTGGAGATTCTGAAGACATCTTTACAAACTTCATGGTTAGATGAAAAAAGAGAGAACAAGTTTGAGAGAAAATGGTGGAAGTATTTTTTTTCTTCCTTCCAATTAGAAGGGAGGTGAAACTCATGTTATTCCCTGTATATATATTATCCATGTTGTATGTTAAAAGAATGCTAATATTTGAGAGAAAATGCTAATTTGCTTGATACAAAAAAAATTGGCAAATTGCGCTCTGGAAATATCGGATTTTGGCAAAATACACCCCGAAAGTTTAAAATTGGCAAAATGCACCACCCCAAAGTGGGTTTTCTAACTTTGGGGAGTGCATTTTGCCAATTTTAAACTTTCGGGATGCATTTTGCCAAAAGCCGATATTTTCAATGTGACTTTGTCAATTACCCAAAAATGAACCTTTTGAATTTAGGTTGCATTTGACGCGGCTTATCACAACTTATTTGTTCCTGTGAGGTTTGACAAAAACGTCATTGTCATAGAATGTATGTTTGGTATGACAAATGTTATAAAAAGGAAACAAGTTTGAGGCATAAGATTTTTGCATGAAAACGACGATTTTGTCCAACCTCATCGGAGCAAATAAGTCACGATAAGCCGCGCCAAACACAACCTTAGATGATGCAAACGGTAATCTAAATAATAAGATTGTAGTACAATCTAAGTGCTTACTCAACTGAATCAAAAACTCAAACTTATGAAAATGGTGCAATCATTTCTCCCTTAAACAAATGAAAGCGCAAAGCCCCGTTCTAGCATTGGGTAGTGGCCATGAAGAACTGTGTCGTAAGCACGTCGTGCGCTGCGCGGTTAGTCCCACTCGAGTCAAATGCTTATATTTTTTAGCACTGAATACTATCTATGCACAGGGAACAATGCGCTCTTGCCTCTAGTTAAGAAAGTCTTATAATTTTGTAGTTACATCATCAAACTTTTTGTTACAATCCGATTTTCAATTTGAAGGAGATTGTGTGTCGATCAAAGTAGGCTAAGTAGCTGCCTCCCTTGATTGTGCTACGATAAGAGAGTCGCCGCTACCTGCCGCGGAGATTTTGACTGATACTATTGATAAGTCTATTGTCATCATTGACACCATCGACGAATAATATAAGTAAATGTGCATGTGAGAAAGGTTATGGAAGAAGAAGTATGCGATGTTGTTCATCATTTGTAGGAATCATCTCAATGTCAGGATCAAGGGTAAATTTAAGAGCTTTCACTTCAGTGAAGCAACACTTGAAATAGATTTTTCATAGTGAAGAAATGGTGTAAAAAATTTTGGGAAGGTTAGAAAGGTCGCATGAACATTCAACCATACAAAGTCAAGTAACCAGAAGCAGAAGAAGAACAAGAGCTGTAATAGAATCAACTATCTTCTTTACAATGCGAGACATACATTGCGAGATATGATTTCGCAATGTACCTGATGGAAACAACCAAAAAAATACAAGTAAGAGAAAACTGGTCGGTCAGAACTCCCAGACCGCCTAGCCGCAAGCTAAAGTCGTATGTCCGCCAACCGAACAACTGTTGGATACAACCTGTGCGTCACTTCTTAGTTGCCTGACCGCGAGGTCGCTTGACCGCTGGAGCAAACCGCAAACATAAGCTTATATACTGGGAAACAGCCTAACTGCTGAGTACAGGCAAACTACCTTATATACCTTGCCCGCAACCCCGAGGAAGAAGACTCTAGTCGCACTAACCGCGGCCTGCTGTTTACGACAAACTGCTATCACAACTGGTCCACACTAAGCTTCCAACTAGTTGTCTAGTCGCCCGGTGCTAGCCACACAGCCTGCATAACACAAGTCTCTTCACTTAGTCGCGCGGTTAACAAAGTCTAACCGCGAGTTCAAAACGCGAGTTGAGTTTTCACTGTTCCTGTTATGTATGACGAGCCGGGAACTCCTATTAATAGGCGATCGGGGAGTGCAGTCACCGCTCATAAGCGATAGGGTAATCGTCCATCATCCTGCGGCTAGCAACACCTATCCGCACATAAGTGTGGACACCAACACCAGACCGCAAAGCCGGCTTGCGATCAGACAACCTGGCGACAAGCCGCATAACCCATGCAGTCTCCACAAACTAGGAAATAACACAGACTTGACACAACATGGTGACCAAGTCCACAATCCCAGCAGACTCTGGCAATAGACCGTGCAGACTGACCACAACGACCTCCACTAATCGCACTAGCCGCGCGGCTTCCACGCGAACCAAAGTACCCGCCTCCTCAGCAGACTCCGCGGTCTCACAATCCAGACCGCAGCCCGCAGTTAGCTTCCTCTAACCGCTCAGTTACAACTCCAGGGTGCTTGTTGAGACAGACCGCAGGAAAGAAATATTAGTCGAAACCCGGCTATCCACCAACACCTAACCGCGCTAACTGGTAGCGGTCTCTGCGGTTTGCCTGCCTCAAACTGCCCACTTCCAGTTCAACAAATTCCACAAACGGTTCTTTAGAAAAGCACACCATCTGTTTTTTGGTCACTTCCCAAGTTTTTGGGTTTAACAAGTTTTGGGATTGCTTAGGGCCCCTAATTACTGTTTAATTAAATAAATGGCATTTTATTAACTTTTTAGTTTCAGTTCTAGGGCATAACTTTGTTAGAAAGAGAGACTTAAATAGGAGCAATTTTATTCATCCCACGAAATAAAATTGAGTCAGTTCATTTCTGCACTTTTTTCACTCTGAAGTCAATTATTTTAGAAGTTTGGAAAAAAAAATAGAGCAGGACTACAATAAGTTGTCCTAATGGACATTTTACAATGAGCTTTAAGGTATAGGTTACATATTTAACAGGCTTATGTTTAAATAGCTACTATTATATTTTATCTGGACTATTATTAAATCAGAATAATCAAACCGTTGTCATCATTCTCTCTTCTTCCTTAGATGATCAAACCATAGTGTGGGTATATAACCCTAACACAGTCAAATAAAAGAAAGACTAAAATAACCTTACATAAATACAATAATGACAAATATACTATGCTAATACCATGCACAAAAAGCCCTCCCAGACAGGGCCTAAATTTGTGGGGAGGGGGACTTTTTGTGCATGGAGGTTATGAAATGTACTGTTACAGGCCTTGTAATTTTGAACATTAGAAAGGGGAGGTTTTTGTAATTTCAAAAGAGGGGTGCAATTTGTAATTTAGCAAACTTAGAGGGGAGGTCCATTAAATGACCCTAAATATAATAATAAAATTATCAACTTTTGTGAACCAAACAGGCATTGGAAATGCACAATTTCATAGTAAGAAGAAAAACTTTCAGAATAATCCTGATTTATTGAATTTCATCTGTTTTTACAGTGAAAACAGACCTGCAATATAACATTTCTGCAAAACTTCAGACTGAATTCATCTTCCAAGCCAAAATTTGAGGATAAAAGAGCTGATATCTTGAAATATTCATGTTCAGATAATGAAGATTCATAAAATTATTGTTGAGAAATTAATCTTTTTAGACCTCTCTACCAATAATAAAATTTATTTTAGGTTTGATATTTAGATTCTAATATAATATATGTATAGATTAGGCCTCATGACCCACTCTCATATTTCACAATTACAAATTAAACTCAGGCCAAAAATGCTACAAGACATCTTAAGAAAAAAAATTCATATTGAGAAAATCACATAATTTTGCTTACTTGTGCTCCATTTGGTGCGGCGGCAGTGGTCACGAACGTTGTGGTTATGAACTGTTGTTCGTGAACGCCGACCTCACCGAAGGAATCTCATCCACTTTTTTTTATTGCGGTCATAACTGTTGTCATGTCAAACATACATTCTATGACATTGACGTTTTTGTCCAAACTCACCGGGGCAAAAAAACCGTGCTTAACGGAGCCTCCTCATTTGTAACCAAATTTTCTCAATTAGATGGTTGTAACAATTAATTATGAAAAAATTGAAGGGATGTTGAAGACGAGATACTATTCTAAAAAAATATGAAATAAAGGGATAACAATTCTCAAGAAATAACCATTTGGGCAGAGAGAGAGAGACAGCCCTGTGAGTTCTACAGCCCCAACACAAACGCAGAATCAAACTAGAGAATGAAAACTCTATTTTCCAAGGAAGAAGGGCAAAAAGAATCAAACATATATATTTTTCATCTCAAACCTCATTATTAATTAGACAAATTCAATCCCAAATGAAAATTGTTAAGCAAAACAAAAAAAAAATCACCTGGTTTTGCATTGGAAGATACCCTGTTAATGGAAGGATGAACCCCAAACCAGCAATTCCCCATTATTTCCTTCTTACCGGACCCGTCACCTCACCGGAATACCCCTTTCTCCAGCATTCTTCCCCTTCTTCCCTTCAGGTAGCCGCCTTAAATAAACAAGGATATATAGCAGAAAGAGTGGGGACATGGAGGTCTTGTCAAAGTATTGTAGGCGAGCTTGCATCAGTGTAACTGAAAAAGATAAAAAAAAAAAATCAAAGTTTTATGCTGAGTTTCACACCTATTCACTCCTTTTCATTGCTCATCTTGGAGATAAATTACAACACTGAAGACATTGCCACAGTCAGCTCAGAATCAGATGAAATTTTAAACTTACCCCATACATTTGGAATGTTGGTTTGAGAGGATATTTTTGTCTTTTTGGATTTGTCTTAATTTTCTCTATAAATATGCGGGGTTAGGATTCTTATTGTGTGTGTACTGTGGAGTTGTAATTTTATTGGTCTCACTTTTCTCCCACCTGTGATAGCTCCTCCCTGTGGAGTTGTTATTTGGAATGTTGGTTTGAGAGGATATTTTTGTCTTTTTGGGTTTGCCCTAATTTTCTCTATAAATATGCGGGGTTAGGATTCCTATCGTGTGTGGAGTTGTAATTTTAGTGGTCTCACTTTTCTCCCCGACCTGTGATAGTGATAGCTCCTCTCCGTGGACGTAAGCGTTTCTCGTTGAACCATGTAAATTGCATCTTGCTCTTTTGTTTGTTTGTGTGATTTTAGTTTTTCTGCATCGATCACACAACATAGGACACTTACGTTATTACATAGTTTTTGTTCAATTTTCAGAGTCCACCTACTTCTGTATATTTCTTCTTACATTAATAAAATTCACTTTCATTATATATGTGTGTGTGTGCTCATGTTACCCAAATCTCTTCTGAAAGTATGTTAAATTATAGATTGCACCATTCTATATCTTAAAATTACAAATATCTCCCCTTTAAGTTTACATTTCATAACATGCAAGCACAAAAATAGCCCCTTGGGCTCCCCTCCGTTAAATAAAACTATAAAAGAGTCACTAGTGTATTGTAAAGCTCATATTAATTGTAAAGTCCATCACGAAAGCTCTTTAGGCTGTGTTTGGCGTGACTTATCGCAGCTTATTTGCTCCGATGAGGTTGGACAAAAATGTTATTGTCATACCAAAATCTTATGCCCCATACTAGTTATTTTAATAACATTTGTCATACCAAACCTACATTTTACGACAATGACGTTTTTGTCCAACCTCACCGGAGCAAATAAGTTGTGAAAAGCCGCGCCAAACGCAGCCTTAGTCTCTCTTTAGTCACACATCTCTAAATGGTATATTGTTCTCTCTTATTTTACCTATTTATACTCTTTTAAGATATGAACAGAGTTTTGATAGCTTTTGCTCTCTATCACTCTAACTAGCATACTTTTATGCATGCATGTTATGAACAGAAACATTCAAGAGTGGTTTTTTATAATTTCAATAGATAGAAGGGTGCAATTTATAATTTAACATATTTGCAGAAAATATTCAAATAAATAATTCTATATATGTGTACAACCCCATATTCGCTGGGTGGGACCCGAAGACACCACTGAGGAATTGGGCTAGCCTCACGTTAGCCTTGGGATAACCCTAAGGCATACTGGTGAAATTCTCGTCCTTAAAGGCTCCCGCCTGGCGGTGGGCGATATCGTTCGCGCCACGACAGGCTTCGGCTCCAAAGCCAGAGGAGCTTCCGCCCTGAAAGAGCTCCCGCCAAGGGCAGGCGAAAGCTGGGGAAACCAGGGCAGATAGTCGAGCTCCCGGCAGGAGAGATCGTCGACCGACCAAAGCAGATGGCTTGACTACGGAAGCTCCTGCCTTAGGGAAAGCTCCCACCCAGGGCAGGCGAGAACGCCTTGGGAGAGCCTTCATTCGCAAGGGCAGCATGACTACCTAGCGCGAGAACCTTCCTGGCAGGAGTTCTCGCCAAGGTGGGCCTAGTGGGGACCCAGCGAGAGCCTTCTAGGCCGGGGGTCTCGCCAAGTGGGCCCACGGGGTGGGGCCCGGAGTCCAGAGGAGGTTATTTTATTATTATTTTTTATCCCAAGGTAAAATTACCCAAATGCCCTTGGGATGACAGCGGGATTTGGCTATTGGCAGACCCCTCAGGGGTATTTCAGTATTTTCAGGTCAAAGGAAGACTATAAAAAGACCCATAGGGGCTCTTTGGAAGGCAGGCTTTTCATTACTCTCCAACTCTAGTGCCTTCTGAGGAGCTCCCAGCCCAGCATTTGGCTTTGGAGGGGAAGCTCTCAGAGATCTTCCGGGTGTGTGGTGGGACCTCCCAGCTGAGGCTTTGGGTCTGTTTTAGGACCTTAGCAGCCAGTCAGGGGTCGAGATTTGAGAGAAGTAGGCGTCGGCTGCACTTTGGTTCGTGAACATTCGTTGAGGTCATTTTTGGCTTCAACAGTTCTGGTGCGGTGAGCGTGGAAGCAGTCGGTGTAAGAAAATCTCGAGTTAAGTCCCATGGCAGGAGGCGAAGGTGAAGGATCAGGCGCAGGAGGATCCCCCACCCGGGTGGACGATGCGACGAAGAAGATGTTTGAGGACTTCAAGCGAGAAGTCATGCAGACGATCAGCTTGGCCTTCTCGGCAAGGAATGAGTGGGAGACGCCGCAGGTTCCGGTGGAGGTGGTTCCGCTGTTAGGCGAGAACGCTCCAGGGCAGCGTCCCGGGAAGGAAGTCCCGGTGGAGGCAGGCAAGAGGGACGTAGCCGCGCGGGAGCTTTTCCCAGGCCAGCGTCCCGAGAAGGAGCTTCCGGCGGATCTGGGCGAGAAGGAGGCGACAGTGCGGGAACTCTTCCCCGGGCATGGTCTCGCGGATCGGTCCAGCCAGCCGAGGTCGCGAGACATGCCGTCTCGCCAGGCGGGAGGCGAGACCCCCTTTAGTGAGCTCATTGTCTCGGCTCTAGTGCCGGAGGGGTTCCGGGAGCCGGACATGACCTACTACACTGGGAAGGATGACCCGGTTCAGCACGTGCAATGGTTTGAGGATGTGGTGTCCATCAGACAAATGTCGGATGCCTTCAAGTGTAGGCTTTTTGCCATCACTCTGAAAGAGAAGGCCAGGGACTGGTTCCACCAGTTGCCGGCAAGTTCCATCTACAGCTTTGAGGATCTGCGCAGGGGTTTTCTGTTGAGGTTCTCAACTTCGAAGAAAAGGAAGAAGGAGGTTGAGTGCCTGTTCGCAGTGAGGCAGAAGCCGGAGGAGACGCTGGGTCACTATGTGGACCGTTTCCAAGAGGAGGTTCTCTTGGTCCAGGAGGTCCCAGGGTATGCGCTGATGCTTGCCTTCACCCTGGGGCTGAGACCAGGGTTTTTCAGCATGGAGTTGAAGAGGGTGCCCCCTCTCTCTTTTGAGGAGCTCATGGAGAGGGCGGCGAAGGAGATAGACTTTGAGAGGGCAAACCCTGCGTTTGCGAGGAAGCTGGCCAGGTTGGCCGAGGATGATGTGAAGGAGCCGGTAGTGGGAAGGCAGAGAGAGCAGAGAGAGCAGAGGGAGCAGAGGGAGCCGAGGGAAGATAGGAGAAGAGAAGAGCCCCGAGGGCAGGGACAGCAGCATGGGGGGGCCAGGGAGCCGAACAACCGACTGGGTTGGAGGCCTCAGGAGGGTCGCCCCCAGGGCCAAGGAGGACTTCAGGGAAGAGATAACTTCCCGGAGCAAAGAAGGCTGGAGCAGGGAGGATGGCGACAAGGACCAAGGGGTCATTTCCCACCACCGCAGGAGGCCATGGAGGTGGGAAGAGGAAGAGGAGGAAGAATTCGGGGAGCCGGAAGAAGGGGAGGAGGAGAAGGAAGAGGGGGCAGGGTGGCGTTGCCCTATTGTGACTTCCATTAGGAGGAAGGTCACGCAACAGCCACCTGCCCAGAGTTTCTGGAGATAAGAGGGGCCAGAGGGGCCGGAAGGCAAGACCCGCCTGTGAGGATCGTCGAAGTACAGCGAGAAGAGGCTGAGGACAGGTGTGAAGACAGGGTAGACGTGGGGACCCGAGGAGGGATCGGAGTGATCCATGGGGGAGTGGGGATCGAGGCAACCCGCAAGGGGAGCCTTCAAACCATGTTCCGCCGAGGGGTCGCCTCAACCTCCCTGGCTCCCCCCCCCCCCCAGAGGAGAAGATCACCTTCTCATCCGCGGATATGCCAGACTACGAGGATCCGTTCTGCGACGCGCTTGTGATCCAGACAGCGATAGAAAACTACACCGTCTCCCGGATACTGGTGGACAATGGGAGCTCGGTGAATGTGATCTTCAAGAAGGCCTTCGATGAGATGAGGGTGGAAGGAAAAAGGGTCCTGGCTTCTGATGGACCGCTTTTTGGCTTCTCCGGAGAAAGGAAAGAAGTGGAAGGGGGAGTGGGCCTGCATGTGAGGCTTGGGGGCGTCTCACGGAACTGTCGGTTCGTGATCGTGGACGCCCCGAGTAGTTACAATACCATCTTTGGACGTCCCCTCATCAGCGCCTTTCGCTGCGTACCCTCCTCATACCACCAATGCCTCAAGTTCAACAATGGAGGGGTACAGGTTAGGATCAGGGGGGATCCGAAGATGGCAAGGCAATGCTATGTGACGGCGGTTAACACCGTGTCGTGGATGGCGGAGGCAGAGGAGTTGGAGAAGGAGATGGCTGAGCAGGAAGGGGTTGAGGAAGGGGAGATAAGCCCGGGAGAGGCGATGGAGGTTGTTGAGGAGATGGCGGAGGTGGAGGAGATCAGCCTAGAAGAGGCGAGAGGAGTGATGGATGAAGAAGAGCAGAGGCAGGAGGAGAGCCTGGAGGAGGCGATGGAAGTTGATGAGGTTGGGGGAGAGGAGCTCGAGTTTGAGCAGGAAGAGGCAAGGGTAAGTTGGGAGCGGTCGGGGCTGGAGCCGGCCGAAGAAGTGGTGGAGATGGAGGTGCTTACAAGAGCGGGGGAGGTGCAAAGGGTTCGGATCAGTGGAGGCTTGAGCCTCATGGATCAGGAGCGGATGCGAGCCTGCATCCAAAGCAACGTCGACATCTTCGCTTGGAGCGCGGCAGACATGCCGGGCATCAACGCGGACGTGGCCTGTCATCGCTTGAACCTGGATCCCAGAGCCCGCCCCATACGCCAAAAGATGAGAGCCATCGCCACCAAGCTAGAAGCCCCCATCCGAGAGGAGGTCAAAAAGCTTCTGGACGCAGGCTTCATCTCAGAGATCCAGTATCCAGGCTGGATCTCCAATGTGGTAATGGTAAAGAAGGGAGAAGGAAAATGGCGCATGTGTATTGATTTTTCTTTATTAAATAAATCATGTCCCAAGGATTGCTACCCCTTGCCTCGAATCGACGCGCTGGTTGACTCAGCCGTCGGTTTTTCTCTTATGAGTTTTTTAGATGCATTTTCAGGTTACCATCAGATCCGGATGCACCCTCCTGATGTCAAGGATGTTTCCTTCATCACAAGAGAGGGATGCTTCAGCTATAAGATGATGCCCTTCGGATTGAAGAACGCAGGGGCAACGTACCAACGCATGATGGATCAAATCTTTCGAGATCAAAGGGGAAGGAACCTGGAGGTCTACGTGGACGACCTCATGGTCAAGAGCAAGTGTGTTGATTCCCACTTGCGGGACTTGGAGGAAACGTTTGCTACCCTGCGAAGGTTCAAGATGAGGTTGAATCCCTTGAAGTGCGTCTTCGGGGCTAGTCGCGGGAAATTCATCGGGCACCTCTTGACTCCCGCGGGGGTAGAACCTAACCCTGATAAGGTTAAGGCTATTCTAGACCTGGAATCACCTCGCAGTGCCAAAGAGGTCCAGCGCTTGACCGGGAAGTTGGCCGGGCTAAGCAGGTTCCTCTCTCGGTCAGGGGATAGGTGTTCCTCTTTCTTTAAAGTACTTCGTGGTAACCAAGTATTCGAATGGACGGCCGAATGTGAAGAGGCATTTCAGGGGCTGAAGAGGCAACTCTCCCGAGCTCCGTTACTTCAAAGCCCGAAGGAAGGGGAGGACCTAGCCTTGTATCTCGGAGTGGGGATAGAAGCAGTGAGCTCCGTCTTGGTTAGGGAGGAGGGGAAGAAACAGTTGCTCGTCTATTATGTAAGCCGAATCTTAAAAAAGGCGGAGCTCCGATACCCCATCCTGGAGAAGCTAGCGTATGCTTTGGTCATCTCAGCTAGGAAGCTTCGCCCTTACTTTCAGGCGCACTCGATTAGGGTGGTAACCGACCATCCTCTTCGCAAGGTCTTTGAGGGGGTGGAGCATTCAGGAAGGTTGGCAAAGTGGTCCATCGAGCTAAGCGAGTTTGACATTTCTTTCGTCCCAAGGCTCTCCATCAAAGCCCAAGCCGTGGCGGACTTCTTGGCGGACTATGTCACCGAAGCCGAGGAAGAAGAGCCAAGGCCGTCGGAGGCGTGGAAGATGATGGTCGATGGAGCCTCAGGAAGGCACTCCCTGGGAGGAGGTATGGTGCTGGTAAGTCCCCAAGGGGTTACCATAGAACAAGCAGTGGCCTTCCACTTCCCTTTAACCAATAATCAGGCGGAGTACGAAGCCGTGATAGCCGGTCTCCGACTGGCAAAGGAGTTGGAAATTCAGGATGTGGAGGCCTTCACAGACTCAATGGTGGTGGCATCGCAGATCCGAGGGGAGTTCGAGGCCCGGGAGCCTACCCTCGCGAGATATCTATCAAAGGTAAGAACTATCATTGGAGGTTTTTGTTCTTTTTCTATTCAACATGTTCCCAGGGAGGAAAGCATGGCAGCTGACCGATTAGCAAAGTTCGGGCCTCGGGGTGGAGGTACCCTAACCGAACTATTTCGGTCAGCCATTGAAGAGGGGGACGTGATGGAGGTGAATCGGCGGTCCTCATGGGTAGATCCGTTGGTGACCTTCTTGACCACAGGAGAACTGTCGGAAGGAGTCAAGGATGCCAAGAGCTTCAGGCATAAGGCGGCTCATTACCTGATGCTGGAAGGGAGCTTGCATCAGAAGATGTTGTCAGGACTCCTCGCGAGATGCGTGACCGAGGAGGAAGTCCCAGGGATCCTGGAAGAGGTGCATTCTGGGGAATGCGGCAGTCATTCAGGGGGAAGGACATTGGAAGTAAGGGTGATAAGGCAAGGATATTTCTGGCAGACTTTGAGGAAGGATACAGCTGAGTTCGCAAGGAGGTGTCGGAAGTGCCAAGTACATGCTCCCCTCCAGCTCTTGCCCGCCCAAAGGCTTCGAAGCATCACGGCGCCATGGCCCTTCGCCATTTGGGGAATGGACCTGGTTGGACCCTTTCCTCCAGCTAGCGGACAGAGGAGATTCCTCCTAGTTATGATTGACTACTTCTCCAAGTGGCTGGAGATCAAGCCGTTAGCCAAGGTAACCTCCCAGGTCATCAGGAACTTCGTTTGGGGGGAAATCGTTTGCAGGCACGGATTGCCCCAAGCGATAGTGACAGACAACGATCCTCAGTTTGCCAGCGAAGAATTCATCAGTTTCTGCACCCAATTGGGGATTGACCTCAGGTTCGCCTCTGTCCATCATCCTCGGAGCAATGGCCAGGTGGAGGCGGCAAACAAGATCATTGTCAGCTTGCTCAAAAAGAAGGTAGAGAACCTGAAGGGTAACTGGGTGGAACAGCTCCCTTCCGTTTTGTGGGCCTTGCGAACAACTCCGAACACGGCCACAGGGGAGACCCCCTTCAAGCTCTCTCATGGGTGTGAGGCTGTCCTCCCGGTGGAGTTCGAGGTTCGGTCCCCAAGGGTCGCGGCCGCAGCTGAGGGAAGCGAAGCTTGGAGGTTGGAGAATGAGGAAGGGTTGCGCCTCTCATTAGATATGGTGGAAGAGCTGCGGGATGTTGCCGCCATCAGGCAAGAGGAAGTAAAAAGGCGAATGGCTCGGTACTTCGATAAGCACATCAGAGTCAAGCAATTCGCCGAGGGGGATCTAGTACTGAAAAAGGTCGACGCTGCAGGAAGGTCGGCCGCGATTGATAAGCTCAACCCTAGCTGGGAAGGGCCTTACATAATAGAGAAGGCTCTGGCTAACGGAGGCTACTATCTCCAGGATGCGGAGGGAAGGACCTTGAGTCACACCTGGAATGGTGACGATCAGAAGCGCTTCTACCCGTAAGAGGGAAAGAAGGATTGTAATGTTGTAAACAACCATTGCATTTTCAATAAGTTTATTCCAGAATGTTGACTATCTCTGAGTATGCAATCTTTATGTTTTCTGTTTTAACTGGCTATGACTCCTCATCTCAATGATAGAATAGGCCTGGTTGAAGGAATCTTCATCAACACCCCGAGCTCGGCTCGGCCCCAGGTAGACCCGCTGCGCAGGCTCTCATCTAGCTGGCAGGTCCGAAGGCTCGCCTGTGGGGGAGAGGTTTGGTTATCTTCATCAACACCCCGAGCTCGGCTCGGCCCCAGGTAGACCCGCTGCGCAGGCTCTCATCAAGCTGGCAGGTCCGAAGGCTCGCCTGTGGGGGAAAGGTTGGTTCTTGTGATACTTTGTTCTTAGCCACTTCTACGGCACCCCGAGCTCGGCTCGGCCCCAGGTAGACCCGCTGTGCAGGCTCTCATCAAGCTGGCAGGTCTGAAGGCTCGCCTGTGGGGGAAAGGTTGGCTCTTGTGATACTTTGTTCTTAGCCACTTCTACGACACCCCGAGCTCGGCTCGGCCCCAGGTAGACCCGCTGCGCAGGCTCTCATCAAGCTGGCAGGTCCGAAGGCTCGCCTGTGGGGGAAAGGTTGGCTCTTGTGATACTTTGTTCTTAGCCACTTCTACGACACCCCGAGCTCGGCTCGGCCCCAGGTAGACCCGCTGCGCAGGCTCTCATCAAGCTGGCAGGTCCGAAGGCTCGCCTGTGGGGGAAAGGTTGGCTCTTGTGATACTTTGTTCTTAGCCACTTCTACGGCACCCCGAGCTCGGCTCGGCCCCAGGTAGACCCGCTGCGCAGGCTCTCATCAAGCTGGCAGGTCCGAAGGCTCGCCTGTGGGGGAAAGGTTGGCTCTTGTGATACTTTGTTCTTAGCCACTTCTACGGCACCCCGAGCTCGGCTCGGCCCAAGGTAGACCCGCTGCGCAGGCTCTCATCAAGCTGGCAGGTCCGAAGGCTCGCCTGTGGGGGAAAGGTTGGCTCTTGTGATACTTTGTTCTTAGCCACTTCTACGACACCCCGAGCTCGGCTCGGCCCCAGGTAGACCCGCTGCGCAGGCTCTCATCAAGCTGGCAGGTCCGAAGGCTCGCCTGTGGGGGAAAGGTTGGCTCTTGTGATACTTTGTTCTTAGCCACTTCTACGGCACCCCGAGCTCGGCTCGGCCCCAGGTAGACCCGCTGCGCAGGCTCTCATCAAGCTGGCAGGTCCGAAGGCTCGCCTGTGGGGGAAAGGTTGGCTCTTGTGATACTTTGTTCTTAGCCACTTCTACGACACCCCGAGCTCGGCTCGGCCCCAGGTAGACCCGCTGCGCAGGCTCTCATCAAGCTGGCAGGTCCGAAGGCTCGCCTCTGGGGGAAAGGTTGGCTCTTGTGATACTCTGTTCTTAGCCACTTCTACGGCACCCCGAGCTCGGCTCGGCCCCAGGTAGACCCGCTGCGCAGGCTCTCATCAAGCTGGCAGGTTCGAAGGCTCGCCTGTGGGGGAAAGGTTGGCTCTTGTGATACTTTATTCTTAGCCACTTCTACGGCACCCCGAGCTCGGCTCGGCCCCACGTAGACCCGCTGCGCAGGCTCTCATCAAGCTGGCATGCCCGAAGGCTCGCCTGTGGGGGAAAGGTTGGCTCTTGTGATACTTTGTTCTTAGCCACTTCTACGGCACCCCGAGCTCGGCTCGGCCCCAGGTAGACCCGCTGCGCAGGCTCTCATCAAGCTTGCAGGTCCGAAGGCTCGCCTGTGGGGGAAAGGTTGGCTCTTGTGATACTTTGTTCTTAGCCACTTCTACGACACCACGAGCTCGGCTCGGCCCCAGGTAGACCCGCTGCGCAGGCTCTCATCAAGCTGGCAGGTCCGAAGGCTCGCCTGTGGGGGAAAGGTTGGCTCTTGTGATACTTTGTTCTTAGCCACTTCTACGGCACCCCGAGCTCGGCTCGGCCCCAGGTAGACCCACTGCGCAGGCTCTCATCAAGCTGGCAGGTCCGAAGGCTCGCCTATGGGGGAAAGGTTGGTTCTTGTGATACTTTGTTCTTAGACACTTCTACGACACCCCGAGCTCGGCTCGGCCCCAGGTAGACCCGCTGCGCAGGCTCTCATCAAGCTGACAGGTCCGAAGGCTCTCCTGTGGGGGAAAGGTTGGCTCTTGTGATACTCTGTTCTTAGCCACTTCTACGGCACCCCGAGCTCGGCTCGGCCCCAGGTAGACCCGCTGCACAGGCTCTCATCAAGCTGGCAGGTCCGAAGGCTCGCCTGTGGGGGAAAGGTTGGCTCTTGTGATACTTTGTTCTTAGCCACTTCTACGGCACCCCGAGCTCGGCTCGGCCCCAGGTAGACCCGCTGCGCAGGCTCTCATCAAGCTGGCAGGTCCGAAGGCTCGCCTGTGGGGGAAAGGTTGGCTCTTGTGATACTTTGTTCTTAGCCACTTCTACGACACCCCGAGCTCGGCTTGGCCCCAGGTAGACCCGCTGCGCAGGCTCTCATCAAGCTGGCAGGTCCGAAGGCTCGCCTGTGGTGGAAAGGTTGGCTCTTGTGATACTTTGTTCTTAGCCACTTCTACGGCACCCCGAGCTCGGCTCGGCCCCAGGTAGACCCGCTGCGCAGGCTCTCATCAAGCTGGCAGGTCCAAAGGCTCGCCTGTGGGGGAAAGGTTGGCTCTTGTGATACTTTGTTCTTAGCCACTTCTACGGCACCCCGAGCTCGGCTCGGCCCCAGGTAGACCCGCTGCGCAGGCTCTCATCAAGCTGGCAGGTCCGAAGACTCGCCTGTGGGGGAAAGGTTGGCTCTTGTGATACTTTGTTCTTAGCCACTTCTACGGCACCCCGAGCTCGGCTCGGCCCCAGGTAGACCCGCTGCGCAGGCTCTCATCAAGCTGGCAGGTCCGAAGGCTCGCCTGTGGGTGAAAGGTTGGCTCTTGTGATACTTTGTTCTTAGCCACTTCTACGACACCCCGAGCTCGGCTCGGCCCCAGGTAGACCCGCTGCGCAGGCTCTCATCAAGCTGGCAGGTCCGAAGGCTCGCCTGTGGGGGAAAGGTTGGCTCTTGTGATACTCTGTTCTTAGCCACTTCTACGACACCCCGAGCTTGGCTCGGCCCCTGGTTGACCCGCTGCGCAGGCTCCCATCAAGCTGGCAGGTCCGAAGGCTCGCCTGCGGGGGATAGGTGGAGTCCTTGACTTTTTGATCCTTGGTCCTTGGTTGGTAGTTACTACGTTACAACGAGCTCGGCTCGAACTCCGGTAGACCCGCTGCGCAGGCTCCCTTATAAGCTAGCAGGTCCGACGGCTCGCCGGTGGGGTAGGGGTTTAATTGGTCGGAAAAATATGTGAGCAGGGCCCTGGCCTAGACCGGAGGCAAGGCCCTAAAGGTCTCGGCTCAGAGGTCTCAGCCAGTAAAGGCCTCGGTTTGGAGGTCTCGGCCAGCAAGGGTCTCGGCTCAAAGGTCTCGGCCAGTAAAGGTCTCGGTCAAAGGGGGGTTCTCGCAAAAGGAGGCTCCCGGCGGACCTGGGCAGGACGGCTTAATCGACGGCGCGAGATTCCCGCCTAACTGATCTCTAAGAAAGATTACCCTAAAGAGACTAAGGGTCTCGGCGGAAGCCCGCGCGGAAGCCATTCGGCAGAATAATATACTTTCAAGCACACACTGACAATGAAAGATGAAACATTACTTTACATAAAATTAATTACAAAAGTTGGAGCCTCTCTATTGAAGCCAAAAATGCCCCCAACGAATGTTCACAAACCAAAGTGCAGCCGAAGCCTACTTCTCTCTTATCTCGACCCTTGACTGGCTGCTAAGGTCAAAGGACTGACCCAAAGCCTCAGCTGGGAGGTCCCACCACACACCCGGAAGATCTCTGAGAGCTTCCCCTCCAAAGCCAAATGCTGGACTGGGAGCTCCTCAGAAGGCACTAGAGTTGGAGAATAATGAGAGCCTGCCTTCCAAAGAGCCCCTATGGGTCTTTTTATAGTCTTCCTTTGACCTGAAAATACTAAAATACCCCTGAGGGTTCTGCCAATAGCCAAATCCCGCTGTTCTCCTAAGGGCGTTTGGGTAATTTTACCTCGGGATAATAATAAAATAATCTTCTCTGGACTCCGGGTCCCACCCCGTGGGCCCACTTGGCGAGACCCCCGGCCTAGAAGGCTCTCGCTGGGTCCCCTCTAGGCCCGCCTTGGCGAGAACTCCTGCCAGGAAGGTTCTCGCGCTAGGTAGTCATGATGTTAATGCGAAAGAAGGTTCACCTAAGGCCTTCTCGCCTGCCCTGGGCGGGAGCTCTCCCTAAGGCGGGAGCTTCCGCAGTCAGGCCCTCTGCTTCGGTCGGTCGACGATCTCTCCTGCCGAGAGCTCGACTATCTGCCCTGATCGGTCGACGATCTCTCCTGCCGAGAGGTCGACTATCTGCCCTGGTTTCCTCAGCTTTCGCCTGCCCTTGGCGAGAGCTCCTACAGGGCGAGAACTCCCCAAGTATGCCTTAGGGTTAACCCGAGGTTAGCCTGAGACTAGCCCAATCCTGACCATTGAAGCCTTTGGGTCCCTCCCAGCGAATATGGGGTTGTACACAATCCCCGCTCTTTTCGAGCTAGCCCTGCGCTCGACAAGACAAGTCCAACCCCCGAAATATTCGCTGGACACGTGCCAACTAACTAGGGGAATCTTTTGGTGGGTCCTACTGCGGCTATAAATATGCACCGATAGGCGACCATATGCCTCGCCCTTGAAATACTGTTTTTACGACTGAGCTCTCGCCCCCCGGGACTTTTGCGCGAGCTTACCATGCATCCCAAACGCGCTACCAAACCGCTTCCGCAAGACCTCCAAGACCGGTTAGCCGCTGCCCAAGCGCGGGCCTTGGCTAACTGTGCGGCGGTGGCTCCATGGTTAGCGAAAAAGACTTCCACCGCCGGGCCGTCCGAGCCGAAGAAGAAGGAAAAGAAAAGGGCGAAGGTGGTCCGGCGGGACCTTTCTCGCGAGAACAGGGATCCTCCTTCCCCCACTCCCAATCCTGCGGGGGATCCTTCTCCGCAGAAGGTAAGCCTTTCAACCGTTCCTATCGAGCTGATTGTGCACTGGATCCGACAGTTAACGTAAGCTTTCGCAGGAAGCCGCTCCTAACGATGGCGACGAGATCCCGCCAAGTTCTTCGAACCTGCCCGCTCATTCACCCAAGGACCAAACGCGGGTCTTGGAGGGGATTCCTCCGGCCGAAACCGGAACGATAGGTACATTTTCTCTTGTCAGTATTTCGACCCGACCTTTTCTTTTCTGAACCGTCTTCTCGCAGTGCCAACTCCCGCCGACCCGGGTCTAACCACCCGGGCAGATGAAGCGAGAACCGTTGAAGTGCCTCCTGCGGCGGCCAATCCTATCCTGCAGGCGGGAGGGGCGGCTTCTGAACCTTCCGCTACTCTCAAGGATGCTGATCGTCCCCTGAGAAAAGACAACTCCCCTCCTGCTTCCGGCCAGGCCGGGATTATCGCGCGCGAGCCCTTCCGCCCGGGGCTGGGCAAGCCTCTTCACCTTCTTTATGGGACCAACGGAGGGGCCGGGCCTTCTCGTCCAACTTTGGTTGACGGTTCTCGCCCAACCGCAGGTATGCGAGACCTTTTAAAACCGTTGATCGCCATGCTTTAACTAAAATTCTCGCACGTTTCTTTCGCAGGTGATCCTGGCTTGCGGTCGGGAGTCAACGAGGAAGGAGAAGAAGAGGAAGAAGAAGACGAGGAAGAAGAGGATGAAGAGTCCCCTCTCCCTTCGTCTGGCGAGATAGAGGAAACCCTGAACAGCGCTGAGAGCGCGAAGGGGAGACGGAGGAAGATCTCGGTCATCCTGGCCAAGCTTATCCGGCGAGACCGTGCCCATACTGCCGCGGCGAAAGCATTCCGCGAATCCGTGGAGCAAAGGCTGGAGGCTCTGGAGCGGGATTTCTTCTTGGGCGAGACTGATTGCCCGGGAGGGCCTTCTGCCGAGTCTTCGCCAGGGAGGTGCATCTCGCAGATCCGGGATCACGCCAGGCGGATCAACCTTGGGTGTACCACCCTATCGTCTTACTTCAACCTGTTGGCACCCCCAAGAACTAGGCGGCGAGAACGAGGACGATGGAGCTGGAAGCCCTATTAGCCCTCCCGCTTTGAATCTCCATGTATCTCTTTTTTCAATGTATCTGTAATGAACATTATTACTAATTAAGTTTTACCCAGCTTGCGCTAGCGAGGATCTCGCTTCTATCCATGTCTCTCTTTTCCTTTTCTTTTTATTGCTCTGCGAGGCTTTTCAATTAAGACGCTTACACCAATCTGGGATGCTTGCGCCAATCTAGGAGGTTTGTGTTAACCTAGGAGGCTTGCGCCAATCTAGGAGGCTTGCGCCAATCTAGGAGGTCGCGTCGAAACCCGAAACGACCGTTGACCGCTGCCATCCCGAGGGGGAGAATCGAGGCGCCGTTAGCCCGGATTCTGACAGCTGTACTCCGCTGTCACTTTCTCTCTCTGTCGGATGAATTCATGATGATTACGTTTTCTTATAAATAGAGAAGTCTACCAACCGCATTTACTTCTTCGATCCGGAACCTCAGCCTTCCCTCCTTGCTTTCGCGTTCTTGCTCTCGCTTCGACCCCTCTTCAGCTCTCGCTCTTACTCACAAACCAACCATGCCTGGCGAGAGCAAGGGTCGCGCCCACTGCGCGGAAGCTTTTCAAAAACACCTCTTCCCTTCCTACAAGCTTACCCTCGATGAATACAACATGATCGTTGACCGCTACATCCCCGCCGGCATCTCGGCGCGAAACCCGGGGAATCACGATAGGGTGAATACTCCTGGGGCGGGAGAGCTTGCCATCCCCCTCGAGCACTTCGAGGTGGGCTTCCGCCTCCCCCTTTGGCCGGAGGTTCGGCTAGCTCTTCGCTATTATGGGGTGGTTCCCGCCCAACTGAACCCGAACTCGGTCGCGATCCTTATAGCATTCATATGCTATATGCGATCCGAGAGGATCGAGTTCAGTTTGCCCATCTTCCGGAAGTTATTCAACTTCCGTGCCAAGGGCGGGGTGGTTTTCTTCTCCGGGCAACTGCTCGAGGTTACCGGTCTCGCCAACAAGCACCACCACTGGGGCGAGAAGTTCGTTTATGTCAGCGGGGACTTCGGCAACGTCCCGCTTCAGCCCGTCCAGTATGAGAACGCTGCCTACAAGCCGCCTGCTCTGGGATCGCGCGAGAGCGCAATCCTGGAATTCTTCGGGACCAAGGAGTTCGACGTCCCCTATCTTCGGCGGGACGTCGACTCCCTCCCACTTGTTCACTCGGGCGAAGGTACGGTCTCGCCTCAGATTCCCTCTTTTATCAAAGATTTTCTTGCGCTAAAGTGCTAAAGCGTTTTAACTTTGCAGGAGAGCGGGAGGTCCCTCTGCGCCAACCCTTCGCTGAAGGCCGGGGTGTCGAGGGTCTGGCAGCGAGAGGCTCCCTTGCGCTCGCGGAGGCTAGCGCCAGTGCCTGCCGAGAAGATCCAGCCCCTCCCTTGCCGCCACCAGCCAAGAAGCGGAAGGTCACCCTTCCTCCTCTCCGAACGCTGAAGAGGCCGAAACCCTCTGCCCTTGAGAAGGGGAAAGCCCCGGCCGTCCCGCCTGTCCAACCTCTTCCAGAGGGCCGGTCCTTTGAAGCGATCCTTCAGATGGCCAGCGAGATGGATGCCGCCGCCAAGAGCCGCGCCGAGGCTTCTACCGGGAACCCATCGGCCGCGAGCGAGGCTGGGGGAGGAGTGGTCGCCGCCGAAACCTCTGCCAGCGTCCCGCCCCAGGAGGTGCCGAGAGGGCACAGGAACTTTGGCTTCGGCGTGAAGTACGTCGACGCGGAAGGGAAGCCTCAGATGGAATGGGACCCTGAGTCGAACTTGATCAAAGTTACGACGCTCCTTCCCAACTGGGCGGAGGGGGAAAATGTGACTGGCGAGGCCTTCTCGCTTGGATACGGCCTTTACAGCCGGGAGGATGTCAGCGTATTCGACCAGATGTCCACCCGCCTTATAGCCTTCGATGCCATCCGGGCTCTATTGCGCGGGTTTGAGCTTGCGCATATGTGTGCGTGCCGAAGCATTACCCTTGACAAGAATTTCACTGATATGCGCAAGGCGAGGGAGAACGCGATGGCTCGAGCGCACGCCGCGGGAGAAGAACTCGCGAAAGCTCAACAAGAGCTTGCGGATGCTCGACTGGCGCTGTCTCTACGCCCTGCGGCTAAGGTAAGCGAGACCCTCCCGAACCCTTGCTTTCGTTTTTCAAAGTTATGATGGTGCGATGTTTCCAGGCTGAACTCTCTTTTTCTTTTCACAGGATTCTGCCCAAGTCAGGGAGCTTCGCGCAGAGCTGGCCAACGCGTGCTGCGAGAGCGTCCTCTTGAGGGAACAGCTTCGCGCAGAGCTGGCGAAGGTCCCGCCTCCGGAGCTAGATGCGAGGCTGCGGAGTCGTTACCTTTCGGAGTACGACGTTGACAAGCTGCTCCAAGCCAACGCTCAGGCAACCGTCAAGCTGACGCTCGAGACGCTGCGAGACGTCAAGCTGCTTCGGGAGGATGGCGCGACCATCGACGCTCGCCAGCTTCTTCCTTGGCTCTACGATCCAGTTCCCAAACCTCCGGGCGCGCCGGACTCACCTCCCTCAGACATCCCGAGGTCTTCTACCGCTGGCGAGACATCTGGAGAGGGCTCTGGCGAGGATTCAAGCGAAAGCACCAGCGGGAGTTACAGCGCGTCCCCCTAAACTTCTCTTTTTGTTTCTTTTGTAATGAGCGAGAGGCTCCAACTTTGTGTAATTAATTTTATGTAAAGCAGTGTTTCATCTCTCATTTTCAGCGTGCTTGAAAGTATATTGTTCTGCCGAATGGCTTCCGCGCGAACTTCCGCCGAGACCCTTAGTCTCTTTAGGATAACCTCTTAGAAATCCGTTAGGCGGGAACCTCGCGTTGTTAATTAAGTTGTCCTGCTCAGGTCCGCCGGGAGCCTCTTTTTGCGAGAACCCCCCCTTTGACCGAGACCTTTGCTGGCCGAGACCTTTGAGCCGAGACCCTTACTGGCCGAGACCTTTGGGGCGAGACCCTTACTGGCCGAGACCTTTGAGGCGAGACCCTTACTGGCCGAGACCTTTGAGCCGAGACCCTTACTGGCCGAGACCTTTAGGGCCTTGCCTTCAGTCTAGGTCAGGGCCCTACCCACGTATTTTTCTAACCAATTAAACCCCTGCCCCACCGGCGAGCCGTCGGACCTGCTAGCTTATTGAGAGCCTGCGCAACGGGTCTACCTGGGGCCGAGTCGAGCTCGTTGTAATGTAGAAGTGGCCAAGAACAAAGTATCACAGGAGCCAACCTATCCCCCACAGGCGAGCCTTCGGACCTGCCAGCTTGATGAGAGCCTGCGCAGCGGGTCTACCTGGGGCCGAGCCGAGCTCGGGGTGTCGTAGAAGTGGCTAAGAACAAAGTATCGCAAGGGCCAACCTATCCCCCACGGGCGAGCCTTCGGACCTGCCAGCTTGATGAGAGCCTGCGCAGCGGATCTACCTGGGGCCGAGCCGAGCTCGGGGTGTCGTAGAAGTGGCTAAGAACAAAGTATCGCAAGGGCCAACCTATCCCCCACAGGCGAGCCTTCGGACCTGCCAGCTTGATGAGAGCCTGCGCAGCGGGTCTACCTGGGGTCGAGCCGAGCTCGGGGTGTCGTAGAAGTGGCTAAGAACAAAGTATCGCAAGAGCCAACCTTTCCCCCATAGGCGAGCCTTCGGACCTGCCAGCTTGATGAGAGCCTGCGCAGCGGGTCTACCTGGGGCCGAGCCGAGCTCGGGGTGTTGATGAAGATAACCAAACCTCTCCCCCACAGGCGAGCCTTCGGACCTGCCAGCTTGATGAGAGCCTGCGCAGCGGGTCTACCTGGGGCCGAGTCGAGCTCGGGGTGTTGATGAAGATAACCAAACCTCTCCCCCACAGGCGAGCCTTCGGACTTGCCAGCTAGATGAGAGCCTGCGCAGCGGGTCTACCTGGGGCCGAGCCGAGCTCGGGGTGATGATGAAGATAACCAAACCTCTCCCCCACAGGCGAGCCTTCGGACCTGCCAGCTAGATGAGAGCCTGCGCAGCGGGTCTACCTGGGGCCGAGCCGAGCTCGGGGTGTTGATGAAGATAACCAAACCTCTCCCCCACAGGCGAGCCTTCGGACCTGCCAGCTAGATGAGAGCCTGCGCAGCGGGTCTACCTGGGGCCGAGCCGAGCTCGGGGTGTTGATGAAGATAACCAAACCTCTCCCCCACAGGCGAGCCTTCGGACCTGCCAGCTAGATGAGAGCCTGCGCAGCGGGTCTACCTGGGGCCGAGCCGAGCTCGGGGTGTTGATGAAGATAACCAAACCTCTCCCCCACAGGCGAGCCTTCGGACCTGCCAGCTAGATGAGAGCCTGCGCAGCGGGTCTACCTGGGGCCGAGCCGAGCTCGGGGTGTTGATGAAGATAACCAAACCTCTCCCCCACAGGCGAGCCTTCGGACCTGCCAGCTAGATGAGAGCCTGCGCAGCGGGTCTACCTGGGGCCGAGCCGAGCTCGGGGTGTTGATGAAGATAACCAAACCTCTCCCCCACAGGCGAGCCTTCGGACCTGCCAGCTAGATGAGAGCCTGCGCAGCGGGTCTACCTAGGGCCGAGCCGAGCTCGGGGTGTTGATGAAGATCCCTTCAACCAGGCCTACTCTATCACTGAGATGAGGAATCATAGCCAGTTAAAACAAAAAACATAAAGATTGCCTATTCAGCGACAGTCAACATTTTGAAATAAACTCATTGAAAATGCAACAGTTGTTTACAACATTACAATCCTTCTTTCCCTCCTACGGGTAGAAGCGCTTCAGGTCATCACCATTCCAGGTGTGACTCAAGGTCCTTCCCTCCGCGTCCTGGAGATAGTAGCCTCCGTTAACCAGAGCCTTCTCTACTATGTAAGGCCCTTCCCAGCTAGGGTTGAGCTTACCAACCGCGGCCGACCTTCCCGCAGCGTCGACCTTTTTCAGTACTAGATCCCCCTCGGCGAATTGCTTGACTCTGATGTGCTTATCGAAGTACCGAGCCATTCGCCGTTTTATTTCTTCTTGCCTGATGGCGGCAACATCCCGCAGCTCTTCCACCATATCTAATGAGAGGCGCAACCCTTCCTCATTCTCCAACCTCCAAGCTTCGCTTCCCTCAGCTGCGGCTGCGACCCTTGGGGACCTAACCTCGAACTCCACAGGGAGGACAGCCTCACACCCATGAGAGAGCTTGAAGGGGGTCTCTCCTGTGGCCGTGTTCGGAGTTGTTCGCAAGGCCCACAGGACGGAAGGGAGCTGTTCCACCCAGCTACCCTTCAGGTTCTCCACCTTCTTTTTGAGCAAGTTGACGATGACTTTGTTTGCCGCCTCCACCTGGCCATTGCTCCGAGGATGATGGACAGAGGCGAACCTGAGGTCAATCCCCAATTGGGTGCAGAAATGGATGAATTCTTCACTGGCGAACTGAGGACCGTTGTCCGTCACTATCGCTTGGGGCAATCCGTGCCTGCAAATGATTTCCCCCCAAACGAAGTTTCTGATGACCTGGGAGGTTACCTTGGCTAACGGCTTGATCTCCAGCCATTTGGAGAAGTAGTCAATCATAACTAGGAGGAACCTCCTCTGTCCGCTAGCTGGAGGAAAGGGTCCAACCAGGTCCATTCCCCAAATGGCGAAGGGCCATGGCGCCGTGATGCTTCGAAGCCTTTGGGCGGGCAAGAGCTGTAGAGGAGCATGCACCTGGCACTTCCGACACCTCCTTGCGAATTCAGTTGTATCCTTCCTTAAGGTCCGCCAGAAATATCCTTGCCTTATCACCCTTGATTCCAATGTCCTTCCCCCTGAATGACTGCCGCATTCTCCCGAATGCACCTCTTCCAGGATCCTCGGGACTTCCTCCTCGGTTACGCATCTCGCAAGGAGCCCTGACAACACCTTCCGATGCAAGCTCCCCTCCAGCATCAGGTAATGAGCCGCCTTGCGCCTGAAGCTCTTTGCATCCTTGACTTCTTCCGACAGCTCTCCTGTGGTCAAGAAGGTCACCAACGGATCTACCCATGAGGACCGCCGATTCACCTCCATTACCTCTCCCTCTTCAATGGCTGGCCGAAATAGTTCGGTTAGGGTACCTCCACCCCGAGGCCCGAACTTTGCTAACCGGTCAGCTGCCATGCTTTCCTCCCTGGGAACATGTTGAATAGAAGAAGAACGGAAACCTCCAATAATAGTTCTTACCTTTGATAGATATCTTGCGAGGGTAGGCTCCCGGGCCTCAAACTCGCCTCGGATCTGTGATGCTACCACCATGGAGTCGGTGAAGGCCTCCACATCCTGGATTTCCAGCTCCTTTGCCAAGCAAAGGCCAGCGATCACAGCCTCATACTCCGCTTGGTTATTGGTTACAGGGAAATGGAAAGTCACTGCTTGTTCTATGGTAACTCCCTGAGGGCTTACCAACACCACACCTCCTCCCAGGGAGTGCCTTCCGGAGGCCCCGTCGACCACCATCTTCCACGCTTCTTGCGGCCTTGGTTCTTCAACCTCGGCCTCGGTAACATAGTCCGCCAAAAAATCCGCTACGGCCTGGGCTTTGATGGAGAGCCTCGGGACGAAAGAAATGTCGAACTCGATTAGTTCGATGGACCACTTTGCCAACCTTCCTGAATGTTCCACCCCCTCCAAGACCTTGCGAAGGGGATGGTCGGTTACCACCCTAATCGAGTGTGCTTGAAAGTAAGGGCGAAGCTTCCTAGCTGAGATGACCAAAGCATACGCTAGCTTCTCCAGGATGGGGTATCGGAGCTCCGCCTTTTTTAAGATTCGGCTGACATAATAGACGGGTAACTGCTTCTTCCCCTCTTCCCTAACCAAGACGGAGCTCACTGCCTCTCCTCCCACTCCGAGATACAAGGCTAGGTCCTCCCCTTCCTTCGGGCTTTGAAGTAACGGAGCTTGGGAGAGTTGTCTCTTCAGCCCCTGAAATGCCTCTTCACACTCGACCGTCCATTCGAATGCTTGGTTGCCACGAAGTACTTTGAAGAAAGAGGAACATCTATCCCCTGACCGAGAGAGGAACCTGCTTAGCCCGGCCAACTTCCCGGTCAAGCGCTGGACCTCCTTGGCACTGCGAGGCGATTCCAGGTCTAGGATAGCCTTAACCTTATCGGGGTTAGGCTCTACCCCCGCGGGAGTCAAGAGGTGTCCGAGGAATTTCCCGCGACTAGCCCCGAAGACACACTTCAAGGGGTTCAACCTCATCTTGAACCTTCGCAGGGTGGCAAATGTCTCCTCCAAGTCTCGCAGGTGGGAATCAACACACTTGCTCTTGACTATGAGGTCATCCACATAGACCTCCAGGTTCCTTCCCCTTTGATCTCGAAAGATTCGATCCATCATACGTTGGTACGTCGCCCCTGCGTTCTTCAATCCGAAGGGCATCATCTTATAGCTGAAGCATCCCTCTCTCGTGATGAAGGAAACATCCTTGACATCAGGAGGGTGCATCCGGATCTGGTGGTAACCTGAAAATGCATCTAAAAAACTCATAAGAGAAAAACCAATGGCTGAGTCAACCAGCGCGTAGATCCGAGGCAAGGGGTAGCAATCCTTGGGACATGATTTATTTAATAAAGAAAAATCAACACACATGCGCCATTTTCATCCTCCCTTCTTTACCATTACCACGTTGGAGATCCAGTATGGATACTGGATCTCTGAGATGAAGCCTGCGTCCAGGAGCTTTTGGACCTCCTCTCGGATGGGGGCTTCTAGCTTGGTGGCGATGGCCCTCATCTTTTGGCGTATGGGGCGGGCTCTGGGATCCAGGTTCAAGCGATGACAGGCCACGTCCGCGTCGATGCCCGGCATGTCTGTCGCGCTCCAAGCGAAGATGTCGACGTTGCTTTGGATGCAGGCTCGCATCCGCTCCTGATCCTCGAGGCTCAAGCCTCCGCTGATCTGAATCCTTTGCGCCTCCCCCGCTCTTGTAAGCACCTCCATCTCCACCACTTCTTCGGCCGGCTCCAGCCCCGACCGCTCCCAACTTACCCTTGCCTCTTCCTGCTCAAACTCGAGCTCCTCTCCCCCAACCTCATCAACTTCCATCGCCTCCTCCAAACTCTCCTCCTGCCTCTGCTCTTCTTCATCCATCACTCCTCTCGCCTCTTCTAGGCTGATCTCCTCCACCTCTGCCAACTCCTCAACAACCTCCATCGCCTCTCCCAGGCTTATCTCCCCTTTCTCAACCCCTTCCTGCTCATCCATCTCCTTCTCCAACTCCTCTGCCTCCGCCATCCACGACACGGTATTAACCGCCGTCACATAGCATTGCCTTGCCATCTTCGGATCCCCCCTGATCCTAACCTGCACCCCTCCATTGTTGAACTTGAGGCATTGGTGGTATGAGGAGGGTATGCAGCGAAAGGCGCTGATGAGGGGACGTCCAAAGATGGCATTGTAACTACTCGGGGCGTCTACGATCACGAACCGACAGTTCCGTGAGACGCCCCCAAGCCTCACATGCAGGCCCACTCCCCCTTCCACTTCTTTCCTTTCTCCGGAGAAGCCAAAAAGCGGTCCATCAGAAGCCAGGACCCTCTTTCCTTCCACCCTCATCTCATCGAAGGCCTTCTTGAAGATCACGTTCACCGAGCTCCCATTGTCCACCAGTATCCGGGAGACGGTGTAGTTTTCTATTGCTGTCTGGATCACAAGCGTGTCGCAGAACGGATCCTCGTAGTCTGGCATATCCGCGGATGAGAAAGTGATCTTCTCCTCTGGGGGGGAGCCTGGGAGGTCGAGGCGACCCCTCGGCGGAACATGGTTTGAAGGCTCCCCTTGCGGGTTGCCTCGATCCCCACTCCCCCATGGATCACTCTGATCCCTCCTCGGGTCCCCACGTCTACCCTGTCTTCACACCTGTCCTCCGCCTCTTCTCGCTGTACTTCGACGATCCTTACAGGCGGATCTTGCCTTCCGACCCCTCTGGCCCCTCTAATCTCTAGAAACTCTGGGCAGGTGGCCGTTGCGTGACCTTCCTCCTGATGGAAGTCACAATAGGGCAACGCCTCCCTGCCCCCTCTTCCTTCTCCTCCTCCCTTCTTCCGGCTCCTCGAAATCTTCTTCCTCTTCCTCTTCCCACCTCCATGGCCTCCTGCGGTGGTGGGAAATGACCCCTTGGTCCTTGTCGCCATCCCCCCTGCTCCAGCCTTCTTTGCTCCCGGAAGTTATCTCTTCCCTGAGGTCCTCCGTGACCCTGGGGGCGACCCTCCTGAGGCCTCCAACCCAGTCGGTTGTTCGGCTCCCTGGCCCCCCCATGCTGCTGGCCCTGCCCTCGGGGCTCTTCTCTTCTCCTATCTTCCCTCGGCTCCCTCTGCTCCCTCTGCTCTCTCTGCTTTCCCACTACCGGCTCCTTTACATCATCCTCGGCCAACCTGGCCAGCTTCCTCGCAAACGCAGGGTTTGCCCTCTCAAAGTCTATCTCCTTCGCCGCCCTCTCCATGAGCTCCTCAAAAGAGAGAGGGGGCACTCTCTTCAACTCCATGCTGAAAAACCCTGGTCTCAGCCCCAGGGTGAAGGCAAGCATCAGCGCGTACCCCGGGACCTCCTGGACCAGGAGAACCTCCTCTTGGAACCGGTCGACATAGTGACCCAGCGTCTCTTCCGGCCCTTGCCTTACTGCAAACAGGCATTCAGCCTCCTTCTTCCGCTTCTTTGAAGTCGAGAACCTCAACAAGAAACCTCTGCGCAGATCTTCAAAACTGTAGATGGAACTCGCCGGCAACTGGTGGAACCAGTCCCTGGCCTTCTCTTTCAGGGTGATGGCGAAAAGCCTGCACTTAAAGGCATCTGACATTTGCCTGATGGACACCACGTCCTCGAACCATTGCACGTGCTGAACCGGGTCATCCTTCCCGGTGTAGTAGGTCATGTCCGGCTCCCGGAACCCCTCCGGCACTGGAGCCGAGACAATGAGCTCACTAAAGGGGGTCTCGCCTCCCGCCTGGCGAGATGGCCCGTCTCGCGTCCTCGGTTGGCTGGACCGATCCGCGAGACCATGCCCGAGGAAGAGTTCCCGCACCGTCGCCTCCTTCTCGCCCAGATCCGCCGGAAGCTCCTTCTCGAGACGCTGGCCTGGGAAAAGCTCCCGCGCGGCTACGTCCCTCTCGCCTGCCTCCACCGGGACCTCCTTCCTGGGGCGCTGCCCTGGAGCGTTCTCGCCTAGCAGCGGAACCACCTCCACCGGAACCTGCGGCGTCTCCCACTCATTCCTTGCCGAGAAGGCCAAGTTGATCGTCTGCATGACTTCTCGCCTGAAGTCCTCAAACATCTTCTTCGTCGCCTCGTCCACCCGGGTGGGGGATCCTCCTGCGCCTGATCCTTCACCTTCGCCTCCTGCCATGGGACTTAACTCGAGATTTTCTTACACCGGCTGCTTCCACGCTCACCGCACCAGAACTGTTGAAGCCAAAAATGCCCCCAACGAATGTTCACAAACCAAAGTGCAGCCGAAGCCTACTTCTCTATTATCTCGACCCTTGACTGGCTGCTAAGGTCAAAGGACTGACCCCAAGCCTCAGCTGGGAGGTCCCACCACACACCCGGAAGATCTCTGAGAGCTTCCCCTCCAAAGCCAAATGCTGGACTGGGAGCTCCTCAGAAGGCACTAGAGTTGGAGAATAATGAGAGCCTGCCTTCCAAAGAGCCCCTATGGGTCTTTTTATAGTCTTCCTTTGACCTGAAAATACTAAAATACCCCTGAGGGGTCTGCCAATAGCCAAATCCCGTTGTTCTCCTAAGGGCGTTTGGGTAATTTTACCTCGGGATAATAATAAAATAATCTTCTCTGAACTCCGGGTCCCACCCCGTGGGCCCACTTGGCGAGACCCCCGACCTAGAAGGCTCTCGCTGGGTCCCCTCTAGGCCCGCCTTGGCGAGAACTCCTGCCAGGAAGGTTCTCGCGCTAGGTAGTCATGATGTTAATGCGAAAGAAGGTTCACCTAAGGCCTTCTCGCCTGCCCTGGGCGGGAGCTCTCCCTAAGGCGGGAGCTTCCGCAGTCAGGCCCTCTGCTTCGGTCGGTCGACGATCTCTCCTGCCGAGAGCTCGACTATCTACCCTGATCGGTCGACGATCTCTCCTGCCGAGAGGTCGACTATCTGCCCTGGTTTCCTCAGCTTTCGCCTGCCCTTGGCGAGAGCTCCTACAGGGCGAGAACTCCCCAAGTATGCCTTAGGGTTAACCCGAGGTTAGCCTGAGACTAGCCCAATCCTGACCATTGAAGCCTTTGGGTCCCTCCCAGCGAATATGGGGTTGTACACTCTCGCTCATTACAAAAGAAACAAAAAGAAAAAAGAAGCTTAGGGGGACGCGCTGTAACTCCCGCTGGTGCTCTCGCTTGAATCATCGCCAGAGCTCGCTTCAGATGTCTCGCCAGCGGCGGTAGAAGACCTCGGGATGTCTGAGGGAGGCGAGTCCGGCGCGCCCGGAGGTTTGGGAACTGGATCGTAGAGCCAAGGAAGAAGTTGGCGAGCGTCGATGGTCGCGCCGTCCTCCCGAAGCAGCTTGACGTCTCGCAGCGTCTCGAGCGTCAGCTTGACGGTTGCCTGAGCGTTGGCTTGCAGCAGCTTGTCAACGTCGTACTCCGAGAGGTAACGACTCCGCAGCCTCGCATCTAGCTCCGGAGGCGGGACCTTCGCCATCTCAGCGCGAAGCTGTTCCCTCAGGAGGACGCTCTCGCAGCGCGCGTTGGCCAGCTCTGCGCGAAGCTCCTTTACTTGGGCAGAATCTTGTGAAAAAAGAGTTCAGTCTGGAAACATCGCACAGTCGTAACTTTGAGAAACGAGAGCAAGGGCTCAGGAGGGTCTCGCTTACCTCAGTCGCGGGCCGTAGGGACAGCGCCAGTCGAGCATCCACAAGCTCCTGTTGAGCTCTCGCGAGTTCTTCTCCCGCGGTGTGCGCTCGAGCCATCGCGTCCTCCCTTGCCTTGCGCATATCGGTGAAATTCTTGTCGAGGGTGATGCTTCGGCGCGCACACATATGCGTAAGCTCGAACCCGCGCAATAGAGCCCGGATGGCATCGAAGGCTATAAGGCGGGTGGACATCTGGTCAAACACGCTGGCATCCTCTCGGCTGTAAAGGCCATATCCAAGCGAGAAGGCCTCGCCAGTCACATCTTCCCCCTCCGCCCAGCTGGGAAGGAGCGTCGTAACCTTGATTAAGTTTGACTCGGGGTCCCATTCCATCTGAGGCTTCCCCTCCGCGTCGACGTACTTCACGCCAAAGCCAAAGTTCCTGTGCCCTTTCGGCACCTCTCGGGGCGGAGCTCGGGCGGAGGTTTCGGCGGCGAGCACTTCTCCCCCAGCCTCGCTTGCGGCCGGTGGGTTCCCGGTGGAGGCCTCGGCGCGGCTCTTGGCGGCGGCATCCATCTTGCTGGCCCTTTGGAGGATCGCTTCGAAGGAGCTGCCTGCGGGAAGGGGTTGGACAGGCGAGACGGCCGGGGCTTTCCCCTTCTCGAGAGCAGAAGGTTTGAGCCTCTTCAGCGTTCGGAGAGGAGGAAGGGTGACCTTCCGCTTCTTGGCTGGTGGCGGCAAAGGAGGGGCTGGATCGTTTCGGCAGGCGCTGGCGCTAGCTTCCGCGAGCGCAAGGGAGCCTCTCACGGCCAGACCCTCGACACCCCGGCCTTCAGCGAAGGGTTGGCGCAGAGGGACCTCCCGCTCTCCTGCAAAGTTAAAACACTTCAGCGCAAGAAGATCTTTGATAAAAGAGGGAATCTGAGGCGAGACTGTACCTTCGCCCGAGTGAACGAGTGGGAGGGAGTCGACGTCTCGCCTGAGGTAGGGAACATCGAACTACTTGGTTCCAAAAAATTCCAGGATTGCGCTCTCGCGCGATCCCAGAGTAGGCGGCTTGTAGGCAGCGTCCTCGTACTGAACGGGCTGAAGCGGGACGTTGCCGAAGTCCCCGCTGACATAGACGAATTTCTCGCCCCAGTGATGGTGCTTGTTGGCGAGACCGGTAACCTCGAGCAGTTGCCCGGAGAAGAAAACCACCCGTCCCTTGGCGCGGAAGTTGAATAGCTTCCGGAAGATGGGCAAACTGAACTCGATCCTCTCGGATCGCATATAGCATATGAACGCTATAAGGATCGCGACTGAGTTCGGGTTCAGTTGGGCGGGAACCACCCCATAGTAACGAAGAGCAAGCCGAACCTCCGGCCAAAGGGGAAGGCGGAAGCCCACCTCGAAATGTTCGAGGGGGATGGCGAGTTCTCCCGCCTCCGGAGTATTCACCTTATCGTGATTACCCAGGTTCCGCGCCGAGAAGCCAGCGGGGATGTAGCGGTCAATGATCAGGTTATATTCGTCTAGGGTGAGCTTGCAGGAAGGGAAGAGGTGCTTTTGGAAAGCTTCCGCGCAGTGGGCGCGACCCTTGTTCTCGCCAGGCATGGTGGGTTTGCAAGTAAGAGCGAGAGCTGAAAAGAGGTCGAAGCGGAAGCAAGAACGCGAGAGCAAGGAAGGAAGGCTGAGGTTCCGGATCGAAGAAGTAAATGCGGTTGGTAGACTTCTCTATTTATAGGGAATCGTAATCATCATGGATCCATCCGACAGAGAGAGAAAGTGACAGCGGAGTACAGCTGTCAGAATCCGGGCTAACGGCGCCTCGATTTTCCCCCTCGGGATGGCAGCGGTCAACGGTCGTTCCTGTTTTCGACGCAACTATCTAGATTGGCGCAAGCCTCCTAGATTGGCGCAAGCCTCCTAGATTGGCGCAAGCATCCTAGATTGGTGTAAGCGTCTCAATTTAAAAGCCTCGCAGAGCAATAAAAAGAAAAGAAAAGAGAGACATCGGTAACAGTGAGGTTCTCGCCAATGAAAGTTGGATAAACTTAATTAACAGTAATGTTTATTACAGATACATTGATAAAAGAGATTCAAGCGAGAAGTCTAATAGGGCTTCCAATACCACCGTCCTCGTTCTCGCCGCCTAGTTCTTGGATGCACCAGCGGATTGAAATAAGACGATAGGGTGGTACACCCAAGGTTGATCCGCCTGGCGTGATCTCGGATCTGCGAGATGCATCTCCCTGGCGAAGACTCGGCGGAAGGCCCTCCCGGACGATCAGCCTCGCCTAAGAAGAAATCCCGCTCCAGAGTCTCCAACCTTTGCTCCACAGATTCGCGGAACGCTTTTGCCGCGGCAGAGTGAGCACGATCTCGCCGGATGAGCCTGGCCAGGATAGCCGAGATCTTCTTCCTCCTCCCCTTCGCGCTCCCGGCGCTGTTCAATATTCCTTCTATCTCGCCAGACGAAGGGAGGGGAGAATCTTCCTCTTCTTCATCGTCATCATCTTCATCATCATATTCTTCTTCCCGGTTAGCTTCCGACCGCAAGCCGGGATCACCTGCAAAGGAAACACACGAGAATTTTGGTCAAGGCATGACAATCAACAGTCCAGAAAAGTTTTCGCATACCTGCGGCTGGGCGAGAACCGTCAACCAAAGTTGGACGAGAAGGCCCGGCCCCTCCGTTGGTTCCATAAAGGAGGTGAAGAGGCTTGCCCAGCCCCGGGCGGAAGGGCTCGCGCACGATGGTCCCGACCTGGCCAGAAGCTTGGGGGGAGTTGTCTTCTCCCAAGAGATGATCGGCATCCTTGGGAGTAGCGGAGGGATCAGAGGCCGTCCCTCCCGCCTGCAGGGTAGGATTGGTCACCAAGGGAGGCAATTCCACAGTTCTCACTTCTACTTCCCTGGCGGTTAGGCCCGGGTCGGCGGGAGCGGGCACTGCGAGAAGATAGTTCAGAAAAGAAAAGGCAGGGTTGACATATCGGCAGTAGCAAAACGTACCTGTCGTTTCGGTCTCGGCTGGAGGAATTGCGTCCGAGACCCGTGTTTGGTCCTTTGGGGAATGAGCGGGCAGGTTCGAAGAACTTGGCGGGATCTCGGCGTCATCGTTAGGAGCGGATTCCTGCGAAAGCGTACTTTAATCATCGGATCTAGTGCACAATCAGCTCGGTAGGCACGGTTGAAAGGCTTACCTTCTGCGGGGAAGGATCCCCCGCAGGATTGGGAGTGGGGGAAGGAGGATCCCTGTTCTCGCGAGAAAGGTCCCGCCGGACCACCTTCGCCCTTTTCTTTTCCTTCTTCTTCGGCTCGGAAGGCCCGGCGGTTGAAGTCTTTCTTGCTAACCATGGAGCCACCACCGCACAGTTAGCCAAGGCCCGCGCTTGGGCAGCGGCTAACCGGTCTTGGAGGTCTTGCGGAAATGGTTTGGCAGCACGTTTGGGATGCATGGTAAGCTCGTGCAAAAATCCCTGAGGCGAGAGCTCAGTTGGAAAACCGTACTTCAAGGGCAGGGCGTATGGACGCCTATCAGTGCATATTTATAGCCGCAGTAGGACCCACCAAAATATTCCCTCGGTAGGCGGGCACGTGTCCAGCGAATATTTTGGGGGTTGGACTTGTCTTGTCGAGCGCAGGGCTAGCTCGAAAAGAGCGGGGATTGTGTACAACCCCATATTCGCTGGGTGGGACCCGGAGACACCACTGAGGAATTGGGCTAGCCTCACGTTAGCCTTGGGATAACCCTAAGGCATACTGGTGAAATTCTCGTCCTTAAAGGCTCCCGCCTGGCGGTGGGCGATATCGTTCGCGCCACGACAGGCTTCGGCTCCAAAGCCAGAGGAGCTTCCGCCCTGAAAGAGCTCCCGCCAAGGGCAGGCGAAAGCTGGGGAAACCAGGGCAGATAGTCGAGCTCCCGGCAGGAGAGATCGTCGACCGACCAAAGCAGATGGCTTGACTACGGAAGCTCCTGCCTTAGGGAAAGCTCCCGCCCAGGGCAGGCGAGAATGCCTTGGGAGAGCCTTCATTCGCAAGGGCAGCATGACTACCTAGCGCGAGAACCTTCCTGGCAGGAGTTCTCGCCAAGGTGGGCCTAGTGGGGACCCAGCGAGAGCCTTCTAGGCCGGGGGTCTCGCCAAGTGGGCCCACGGGGTGGGGCCCGGAGTCCAGAGGAGGTTATTTTATTATTATTTTTTATCCCGAGGTAAAATTACCCAAATGCCCTTGGGATGACAGCGGGATTTGGCTATTGGCAGACCCCTCAGGGGTATTTCAGTATTTTCAGGTCAAAGGAACACTATAAAAAGACCCATATGGGCTCTTTGGAAGGCAGGCTTTTCATTACTCTCCAACTCTAGTGCCTTCTGAGGAGCTCCCAGCCCAGCATTTGGCTTTGGAGGGGAAGCTCTCAGAGATCTTCCGGGTGTGTGGTGGGACCTCCCAGCTGAGGCTTTGGGTCTGTTTTAGGACCTTAGCAGCCAGTCAGGGGTCGAGATTTGAGAGAAGTAGGCGTCGGCTGCACTTTGGTTCGTGAACATTCGTTGAGGTCATTTTTGGCTTCAACAATATGTAATGTAATAATGTATGTTGAAGGGGTCAAAGGGTGCTTTTACTTGCTTTAGCTTTATAATTAAGAGAATGAAAAAAAAGAAGAAAGTGGGGGAGAGCATGAGAGCTCTGAGTGGGTTTATAGATTTGTCTTCTTCTCTTTTAGTGCTCAAT
Source organism: Platanthera zijinensis (assembly GCA_039513925.1). NCBI lineage: Eukaryota > Viridiplantae > Streptophyta > Magnoliopsida > Asparagales > Orchidaceae > Platanthera > Platanthera zijinensis. The sequence continues at coordinate 12,116,289 of CM077081.1, read as the reverse complement.
CTTATTGAGTTCTTCTGTGGAATAAGAGAGTGAGTGAGTGAGTGAGAGAGAGAGAGACAAATATGAATCATTCTCTCTCTTTCTTTTTCTTTGTTTATTTAGAGTATGGTTGTCAGGATCGCGATTCAGATCATAGGATCTTACGATCCAAATTTTAGAAATCGATCCTAATTTTGTAAAGCGATCCTCGATCCGACTCTACTATCCGATCTGATCCTATCTCGGAATAATCTCATCTAGGATCTCGATCCTGACAACCTTGATATTTTAGAGCAATGTTAAGTTGCACATCATGTTTAGCTATGCGCACACCCACAAAATATCCAAACACTTGTTAAAACCTAATTTCTCATGTGCTCACTATTGTTTAGGCACATGCCAGCCATAAAGATCTCAATGAGACGTGACGTGATGCCTCCTCTGTTGAGGTTCCGCTCAAGATAGTGCACAATAGCTCATCAGATGTGGAATTGTCATTTATAGTATCTCCAGCGTAGAGTCATGCCCTAGAGTGACATGAAATCCAATGAATCGTTCTGAGTCGGTCTCGACACGCCCTGACATATAATTAATTCCTTAACATCCTCTGCCCAGGCTGCAACGCCTCTCCCTCCCTTTCAGTGTTGTGGCACGAATGCTCTCGATCGGAGGATCCACCGCTCGTCGTTTATTAGATTCTAAGCTTTTAAACTCTGAGAATTCTGCATGTCATTTTGTTAAGTTGTTTCTAAACATAATTTGAAGGCCCGTTGTTTCACAGTTTTTTGGCCTTTGAAGTTTGTTCTGCACCCCTCCATTCACATTTGAAATTGATAAAACTTCTGTAAGCCTTTTCTGGTGATTTTCTTCTCCCTAAAATCTAATTTGGTTGATTTTTCTTTCAACTACTGTGACCAGGGAGCTAGATTTTCAGTATTATATAAACTTGCGCTGTTCAGTATAAAAAAAAACTCATGTGTCAATATATTTTCATAAAATAAAAAAAATTGATGAAATTTGTTCCTCATTAAACTATTATATGCAAGATGGCACCCAATAAAGTACTTTAAAAACATTAGTCCGTGTAGAGAACAGTTGTAATTCATATGCGTATATATATTATTATAGCTAATTAGCTAGCAATGATGTGGTTTGATGAACTCTCGAAGAGAGCACTGAGTTTTTGTGGCCCAAAGAGACCCCCTCCTGCCCCCACTACTCTTGGTGGAGTGGGAGTGGGCGGCGCGAATCTTCAAATCACTTAAGTGCTATAGATGAGAAAATTTTGCTTTGCATCTTCGTGGGGACAATCGTTTCTTTGACTTTGAACTCTTCTGCCATCCACACGCACACACTAAAATGCGGCGTAAAAGCTCCTTCATAATTGTCGGAATTTGGGAAATTTCAAAAGGAGGAGTCACGAATTGAGCAGTCTCCAAAAAAAGATTGAAAGGTTTCCAAAAAATCAAAAAGGATACCGCGAAGAATTTGATTCAAAAAACAATGACATCATAGATTGTGTGACTTTCAAAATCAACCCCCCACCTATATGAAAAGAGGCGGTAATTACCGCAACAGATACCAACACATGCTAGCTTTCCCATATATAAGAATAATGGAAGAGTTGTTTAACAAAAAAAATTGTAAGGTGAAGTACAAACTTTCTTGAATGATTGTTGCCCCTACCGACTATACGAATATTAATGGGTGGGAAGCGAGATACAAACAATCAATCTTTTGCCGACCTCGACCGGGCGCATTGAGGAAGTGTGTAATGGCATGTACACCATACAGCCATTGAGGGATCTGATGTGGCACTTTGACAAACATGTGAGAAATCAAGCAACTCCCTATAGGCAAACTAGTGTTAATGATGATTGATGTTCTTTACATCCTCTTCATGTAGCAAATTAAATATGTATTAGACGGAAGAGTTAGAGATTGTACTGATACTATCATTCTCAGCACCATTTCAAGGACTGCAGTCCATTACCCCAACCCGTCTTCGGTACTATCATTCCCGGTACCACTCTGAGGATTGCAGTCCATATACCTCAAACCATCTCCGGCCGAACGCGTAGTCAGGCTCACGGGAGCGCGCCTGGGCTCCACCCCTCCGGCGGATTGTTGTGCGTGGGGATCGAACACCAGGCAGCTCAGTTGGGTGATAAGGCTTGCATTATATGCACCTTATCCAAAGGTCTAGGGTTTGATCCCGATGCACAACAACCCGCTGGAGGGGTGGAGCCCAGGCGCGCTCCCGTGAGCATGACTACGCGTTCGGCCGGAAACGGATTGGGGTATATGGACTGCAGTTCTTGGAGTGGTACCGAGAATGATAGTACCGGTACCACCTCTAACAAATGATACGACGCGCTCGATCAACTTAATGGTATGTTTTTTTAATTTAATTTTAAAAAGTACGTCAATATTCTCTCAATTTCTATTGAGTTTGAAGTTTTTAACTTAGGGCACAAAACGGGATGAGATCTTCATTTGAAAAGCATATAGTTCAAAAATAATTCTTGAGTTCTTTTCGTTCTTTAGTGCTCTAGTGATCTCACCTTATTGTTCTCTCTCCCTTTTCTCTTTTCTCCAAGCTAACAAGCATGACTTGATATTGTAGTGCATGTGAGTTGATGAACAAGAGCATTTGAGTTGGAGTTTGGCTTGCAAATTGCAATAGAGCTCAATGTCACAATTCACCATGTCCATGGACTCGAGCTCGAGTCAGGTATTTTTCGAACCGACACATCGAGCTCACAAACTGGCTCAATTCTACGTCCACTCCTACCGTTCAATGAAATGCGGGTATTTCAAATAAAATTTTATTTATAGTCACATTAAAGAATTCAAATTAAAAAAACTGAAAAAGGATACTTAAACTGTTAAACGATACGATCAATCTAAAAACATGGGTATATTACAATTTATTCAATTCATAATCGCATCACACATATTTTTATATTAATTATTGAGTAGATTAAAATTTAGAACTAATTTCTTAGAAAATTTGAAAATTAAAGAGCTGATTTCATGCCGAAGAATTTTAGGAAATGATTTTAAAAAGCAAGTAAATTTTAGGGACTGGTTTGAAACAAAAATAAAGTTTGAAATTATTTTCAAAATGTCATCAACGCTTAATTACTAAGGCTCTGATTGACGAAATTTTTTTGGCTACGAGTAGCATTTTCTGAGGAAGGAGCGTGAGTTGTCTGCTCACAGTTGAATCAATCCTGCTCGAAGTCCGATCAAGTCTGTACTCGTTTCTTTTTTAAAAATTTTTTACTCGCTCCAAATTCAGGAAACGTTACCCATAGCCAAAAAATATTTATGATTGACGCCGTGTTTTCGCTCCCGTGAGTTTGGACAAAAAAACAACCGTCATAAAATGTGTGTTTGACACGATAATGGTTTGAGAAGAAAATTAGTTTTGAACAAAAAAAGGGCACTGCTATGCATCGCAGTTTTGGCTAGTCGCACAACACTTTCTCCTAATTTTTCGTGACTTTTAAAAATACGTCTTGTACATGCATTTTTAGAAAATGTGTTCAACACGAAAGTTGTAGTTAAACATTTTTCCTAAAAATGCATGTACAAGACGTATTTCCAAAAGAAGTGAAATCTGGACGTATTTTCAAAGTACGTGTTGTGCATGTTTTTTTAGGAAAAATGTTCAACCCGAAAGTTGTAGATCTCGTAACACTTTCGTGCTGAACACTTTTTCTAAAAATACATGTACAAAGCATAATTCCAAAAGACGCAAAAAATTAGGGAAAAGTGCGGTGCAACTAGCCAAAACTACAGTGCGGATAGCAGCGCCCAAAAAAAAGTGATTAAAGTTCCTTATGTCTTATGTGGTGTAAGGTGTTCACTCTATTATTCAAAACAGCCACCGCCCAAATGAGCCAAATTTAATAATTTTGGGTAAAAATAACGACGAAAGTGTATTTATTACTATTTGGCTTTCGATAGTTGGTGCACTGAATTCTATGAGAACTAATGCAGAGCTGCCCTGTGTCCTATTTTTTGTCATATTCTCATAAATCCCTAATTGCAATGTGTCTTTTTTTATAGTTTCAATTTTCAAATAAAATATAAGACCAATATAACAAGGGTGGTGTTAAAGGCACATCATCTTCTGTTTTGGGCACACCAATACTATGTGCACCCATTGGAATTTTATGTGCACATCATCTTCGGCTTTGTGCACACCAATACTATGTGCACAGTCTGAGCAAACATAGCTGCGATGTATGTGAACTCGTTGGACGCCGTTGCCGTCTCCTTCATCAGAGAAAACAGATCGACGGCAAGGCGGCCATGGCCGTGCATCGCGAGCCCTCCGATCATCACGTTCCAAAGCACGACGTCTTTGCTCGAAACCAGGTGGAACACCTCAAAAGCTGCTTCAACGTACCCGCATCTGCAGTACATGTCCACAAGAGCTGTGGGGAAGATGACGTTGCCGTGATTGCATAGTTTTTTTTTAAATGAAATACGCGCCTTTTTGAACTGCGTCTTCTACGTTCATTTTCAGAAAAAGTGTTCAACATGAAAGTTGTTGATCTCGACGATATCTACAACTTTCATGTTGAATACTTTTTGATTTAAAGCCGTTCAGGCCCCCGATTTGGCCCCCGGAAAAAATCAAAATGTTCCGCGTGATGTTTTCCGGAGGCCAAATCGGGGGCCTCAACGGTTTTAAATCAAAAAGTGTTCAACATGAAAGTTGTAGATATCGTCGATATCTACAACTTTCATTTTGAACACTTTCCCTGAAAATGAACGTAGAAGACGCAGTTCAAAAAGCGCGTATCGAGAAGGGGGAGGCGGGCTGCTTCGGCTTTTGTTGGGTGGGGTTTAAAAAACCTAAATTATTAAGGATTATATTTTTGATGGGTGTGCACATAGCCGAAAATGGTGTGCTTTTAACACCACCCTATAACAATATTGATAACAAACAACATTCAAGCTTTTATCTCATTATAGTGGGGCTGGCTATATGGATTCTTTATCATTATTGTCACTTATCTTTTGTCATAATCTCGCTAAGTGCTAAGTGCATCATGTCTTTCCTTAAGAGTTTCATTCCAAATTTTTATTGGTCAACCCCTCGCTCATTTAACATGCGTAGTGACTAGACTCTCACAACGCCTAACATGTGGCTCTAATGGTCTTTTTTATACATGTACAAACCATCTTAGTCGAGCTTCTCGCATCTTATTAAGACCTTCATATTGAAGGGTACCCTACACCTTAAAATAAGCTTGACACTATATCATTGTAAGTATACGAGCTCTATTAAAAAAGAAATAAGTAATCGGGCGGTCCATATTAATCATGTCATTATTGGCGGAACCTGATCTTCTCAATGACTTTAATGTTATCTTCACGCCACAATATTTTTTTTATAGAGAAAGTGCCCAAAAGAGAAGAACTACCCAAAAAAAAAGCTAAATACATTTCAAAAAACACAAGAACACGCAAGAAAAACAAAATACACAGAGGTACGATTCCGCTTGTATTATCAAAGAAAAAAATGTGTTTACAGCACTAACACAAATTTGATTTATAGCCACTTTTTTTTGACGACATTCGTTAAAATGTGGTAATTTGATTGATTTTTTACAATGTTTTCATAAAAAAACACATCTAATAATTTCCCCTCAATTTTATTAATGGGCGGCAAAAGCGGGCGGTAATTAATATTTATTAAAATTTGGCCTCTTTGTTTCGAAACCCCCAATATACTAAACCTAAAATCACGAGATCATATGAAATGTAATATAATTTGAAACTTTAACTTCTGCTTTTATAAAAGCGATACCATAACAATCAAAACAGAGTTCCAAACATCTCTAAACGCTCGAGTGAAACAAACAGGGTTTTAATGCGAGCACTTCAGAAAAATTTTGATCAAAGATGAACAATATGAAGTCTTACATTCATTACCATATTATCCCATAACGAAAACACAGCAAAAGAAAGCTAAATCAAACAGTCTAGCCAGTAAAGACGCGTTTACATTAATTTCCGTTGAAATTGGGAGACAGAACAGACATTCTCATCTCCATCACCTTCTTGTGAGAATTCGAGTGCTTGTAGCTCACAAAGGAAGGGCTTTTGGCCGGACGGTACTCCGGAAGCAGCCTCCCGGACTTGAACCTCACACCGCAAGCATTACAGAGTGTCTTAGGGCCCGTAGGACCTGCCCTCCACTGGGGTGTCCTCTGCGAAAGGCAGTGGCCACACCTTTTAGGCTGCAACGACTGAATTTCTTCTCCACCGTGATTGGCATTTCCATTTCCCCCTTTTGGTTTCAGCATGCTGATTTTCTCCATTTTGGGAATTATGAGAAGTTCGCTCTCTGCAAGCCAGTGTTTTTGGTGGAGAAGTGGAGATTCTTTGGAGTAATTTATGAAATTGGGATCTGTTTTCATCTTCTTTCTTCCCCTGTTTCGGGATTTGGAACGGACTGAAATGTTTTTAAAGCAGAGAGAGTTTGAGGTTTGAACGGGGGTAGGATTTTCAGACGAAGACGCTGAAGTTAACGGCGCTGGCCAGGCGAAGGCTGTAGTGCCGGAGAGGCAGTCCTCCATGAAGATGGAGAGCCATTGGAGGCTGTCACTCTCCCCGTCTTCTTCTAATTCCTGAATTCAAACACAAAATTGTAACTTTTTTTTAAAAATGTCTTCTTTGAGGAACTTCCATGAAATCAAAGCGAAATCAATGGGAATGGGGAAGAAGAAGCGGGAAATAAACAGAGAACAAATTCAAGAAAGAAGAAAAAAAACATACAAGCCAAGAATGGAAGTCAAGAATGGGGTGGGGGGGAGTCAACAAGATTAATGTATTACCAAATTTTGGCCGGAGAAGTCCTCCCACGAAGTTTTGGCAGGAGAAGGAAGCCACTCCGGTTGGAACTCCGACGGAATTTGGCTGGCTACGGCCGGATTCTGGTAAGCGCCCATTGCCGGAACAACCAAGAACTAAACAAAGAGTGTGAGAGAAGAAACAGTGTGTCTTCTCGTGAGTTAACTTCGATAGTTACAGAGTCGATGAGAGAGAGAGAGAGAGCGGGTGGTGCAACTGCTTGTCTATATTTGTGTTCGCCAGCATGGCCCTCAAATGTCCTGTTCTCGGTATCTGAGAATTTGAAATTTGAACTTTTTCAAAAATTTTAATTATTTATTTATATATAAAAACGGATAATTACGGGAACTTCCCTCTAGTTTGAAAATTATAGATTACACCCCTCTTATTATTGAAATTTTAAAAATCTTCCTCCCTGAATGTTAAAAAAACATTACATTTATCTTTGCTAAAATTTGCATTTAATAACATCCGCACACAAAAAAATATTCTAAAAAGATTTTTGTAATTTCAATATTAAGAAGGGTGCAATATGTAATTATGCTAATTAATTGTATATAATAAATATAATTTAACTGACTTTTTCGGTTTCTCTAAATCTTATACCACGTGTCTATGATTTTAAAGATTTCTTAATGATTAATTAACAAAAATTAAGTTCTAATTAGATGGATTTAAATATTTAATATTAATTAAAATTAAATCAATGTCTAATGACCCAACTTTACTATTTTTTCTTAATCAAGTCAAGTTGTGAATTGAGTGGGAACTTTCTTAAGCTCGCGTGGAGAGAAGAAATAATACAATAGTAACCATTTATAATTATGATAAAAATATGAGAATCGTGACATTCAAATTATTTAACTTCAATTTTTTTAAAATTCTATTTGACTTCTAACAAACTATTGTTATTAACAAATTTTAAAATGACTATTTAAAAACCTTTTAATTACTAGCAAATCATTACAAGACATTTAAAAAAATTATTTAAAAACATGCTCTGCAATCCCTTCGTTTAGTAAGGTAAAAAGACAATAAAAAAAAGATGAAAGGTAAAATGAGTAGCCTCAATGTTATATGAAATTAGGAGCAACAAAATGAAATACCACAACAAAATATTAATTATCATCATCATCAACATCATTACAATACATTACAAGATGCCCTTAGATTTTCTACAAGATGAAAAAGGATTCCATAATTAGAAGAATCATAATAACAACAAAAATTTGACCTTCCAATAAATAAAAGTATACATTACATAATTTGCAGGCCTGGCCATTAACATTATATATATATATATATATATATATATATATATATATATATATATATATATATATATATATATATATATATATATTCCGAAGACCTTTGAATTCTAGGTGGCCCTAAATACCCTATGGACAGAATCAATTAAAACTAAGAATGAAAACCAAACATCTGCCAGTTTCATCAAAATTGGTCATGGTGAGAGCATCAACGCGTTGAGCAAAACACCACTGGCACTGACCTGGAAAATTGTAGCCGGAGCTACCAACAATTTTGACTCAGAAAAGAATTTCTCGCACCTGCACAAAGTCTCCAGCGCGCTTGAAGATGCTTCCGGCAACATTGATAAAGTCTGATGACACCAGTTTGATGAGTGTGGGGACGAACAACGCCCGGGCCAAATAAACAGAAGTGGATATGGCGCCAATGCTGGGCGAAACATTGTTCATATAATTAACCGCGGTAAGTAACCGAGGGAGAGTTCTCTTTTGAAACTAGTTGGCAGCCTCGAAGAAAAGTACTTGCGGCTGCAAATGGCCCCTTTCACACATATCAAGTACATCACCCCAACCACCAATAACCTGCATGCGGTGATTTAAAGCAGGCATTGTTATTCAATAATGGGAAAACGAGTAACTGGAAAATGAATGCTTGATATCCGTTTTAGGATATCTTAGGGTTGCACGGAAGTCATATTATTAATTATTTACATTTCATAACATTCATGCACAAATTCACTCCCTTGGAGTGAATTTTCAGAGGGGGTTTTCATACATGAATGTTATGAAATGAAAATATTGAGAGGAGATAATTATAATTTTGGAAGTTAAAGGGATGCAAGCTGTAATTACGCAAACTTTGACGAGAGGTCCTAGTAAATAACCCATATATAGAGACACAAACACACACACACTTATAATAAAAATATTTACTATTATGAACAGTATGTCGGAATCTATTGTCATTGGCAAATAAAGGGAAGAGAGAGAGGGAGGGGAGAGAGAAAGAGAGGGAGAGAGAGAGATGTCTCCTGTGTCCCAAATCAAGGAAAGAGAGAGAAGGAAGAAGAGAGAGGGAGGGGAGAGAGAAAGAGAGAGGGAGGGGAGAGTCTGTCCACAAATCTCCATAGCCAACTATCATCATCCACCTACTCATGGACTCTGGCCCAGACCCATGACTGACGAGTTGCCTCAACGTCTATTTCGACGCCGTCGATCATCTCAGGAACCCCGCCGTCGATCATCTCAGGAACCCCGCCGATGGGATCGATTCAGGGAAGCGCGACGACGCCGTGACGTTTCTGAGCAGGGCGGTGGATGATGCGGAGAATTGCAAGGATGTGTTATATTGGCGTGTTATTTTATTATTGTATATGTATCTATATGTATACCCTTTCCCCTTTGAAGATGAATACATAATATTTTTCCTCATTTGATTTGGTATCAGAGGGAATACCCGATCCCGCCGAGAGCCCTAGCTTCCCGCATTCCGCGTCTTCGCCGCCCGTGCCCTAGCCGATCCCGGATCGTCTTCCGTCTTCCGTCTTCGGCACCTCTCCCGTGCGATGTGAGAACCTCGCCTCTCCCGCGCGATAGCCGCTCCCGCTCCTCGCCGCTCCCGCGCGATAGACGCTCCCGCTCCTCGCCCGCGCGATAGTCGCTCCCGCTCCTCTCCGCACCTGCTGAAAGACTTCGCACCTACTGATTGCTGATCCCTGCTGATCCCGCACCTTTCCATCTCTGCTGCTGCAACCGGACCCTTCCCTCTTTCGATTTTTTTTTCTTTCTTCCGCCATGCAGATTTGGTTGGTGTTTATCGCCCCTTCCCTCACTTCTTTTCTTCTCATGACCTAGATCTGTGATTTACGGTCTTTCCTTTTTTTGGGGATGGGTTCTTCCGTTTAAGGGTTTCTCTGCTTTCCTCCCTTGAAATCTTTTTTTTTCTGCGTTCTCTTGTTCCCATCAAATGGATTCCTCTCTCTTCAGTTCAAATGATGGCTTTGCTCAGCGCATCACTACCGCCCTTCTCAATGAAAAAAAAAATTATCGCTTGATCAAACTCCGTGCGAGTCCATCTTGCCGGACATGACAAGCTTGATTGGAACCTAATGGTGTTCCCAAGCCTTCCGACGAAAAGGCAATCCGTCAATGGCGCACAAAAAATTTCAAGATTATCGGGTGGCTTCAGTGCTCTATGGAGCCCCGCATTTACGAGCAGTTCATGAGATTCGATTCAGTGTCGTCTCTTTGGCCTGCCTTGACGCGTACCTACGGTCACACACACTGATACGCGGATTTATTCTATCTTCCAGGAGTTTTCTAATGCTCGTCGGAACCGTTTTGTGCACGAGTACTTTACCTTTCTCTCAGGGAGATTCCAGGAGCTTTCTGACCTTGAGCCGCTCAGTGCTTTTCCACATCCAGAAGATCTACTTGTTGCCAAACGGCGGCAGGAGAAGCGGGAGACCTATCAGTTCTTGATGGGCTTGAGGCCCGAGTTTCAGGAGATTAGGGTTCAGATTGTCAGCATGAACCCTCTTCCTGATATCTTGGATACTTATTCCATGGTGGAGGAGCATGAGCGCCGTGCCCGCCTGACTGCCGTTTTGCCCGTTCCAGCTTCTGTTCCTATTCCAGACCAAATGGCCCTGGCTTTCGGTCGTCCTTCTGCGCGCGGGGGGCGTACATCTACCTCTAAGGGTCGCGGGGGTGGTCGCGGCAGCCCATTTGCCTCTGTTTAGTGTCAGCACTGCCTCCGAAATGGTCATGAGAAGGCCCGATGTTGGCTGCTCTTTCCTCACCTACGCCAGCAGTTCCCCGCCACACGTGCTGCAGCCGCTACTTCTTCCGACTTTGGGGGCCAACCTGATTCCAGTGCCTCTTTCGGGGCTCCTTCCGCCGACTGGAGTCAACTTATGGCTCAAGTGCAGCAGCTTCAGTCTCAGCTTCAGCTGCACTCTCCATTTCAGACTCAGCACCAGCCCCTTCCTGCTCAGCCGCTACCTGCATCCTCGTCGTTCTCGTCGACTTCAGCGTCTGCGTCAGGTACCCCGATGGCCTTTCATGTCACTCAAGAGGGGTCCTCTTCTCCCTGGGTGATTGACTCTTGGACCACTGATCACATGACTGGTGAGACACACTTGTTCTCTTCACTTGAGTCTCTGAGCGTCCATCGGCAGGTTCGCCTTGCCGATGGCTCTGTGACCCCCATCCTTCACCAGGGCACAGTCCATCTAACTCCCTCCTTCTCCTTGGGTTCAGTTCTTCATGTTCCCAAACTTGCTTTAAATCTTCTTTCTGTTAGTCAATTGACAACGTTGCACTGTTCGGTGACATTTTTTCCTTCTGACTGTGTTTTTCAGGACCTGACCACGATGACTTTTGGCTACGGTCGTGAGCACGACGGGCTATACCAGCTGGATCTTCCACCTCCTTCGCCTTGTCTCTGACCCACATCCATCGCTGTTGCTACTACTTCACCTGCTCTTTGGCATGCTAGACTGGGGCATGCGAGTCCTCAGATTGTGTCGTCGCTTTTTCCGAGTGTCTCGTTTGAGAATTCTTTTCAGTGTGATGTGTGTCAGCTTAGTAAACATATATGCACTACCTATCATGTTTTTGTTTCTCGTAGTTCTGCACCGTTTGATATCATTCATTTAGATGTTTGGGGACCTGCCCCGGTTGTTTCTTATGATGGTTTTTGGTATTTTGTTACTTTTATAGATGATTTTACTCGTTGTTGGGTCTATATTATGCGTGCCAAATCTGATGTCTTTGATTTATATATCAAGTTTACTAATATGGTTACGACTCAGTTTTCTTCTCGTATTCGGGTCCTTCGCTCCGATAAATGGGGGGAGTATACTTCTTCCTCTTTCACTGCTTTCCTTGCTACCCAAGGAACCCTTCATCAGTTCTCATGTCCCTATACACCAGAACAGAACGGCGTGGCGGAACGCAAGAATCTTCATCTCTTGAATGTGACCCGATCTCTTCTTCGTGGGTCTCATGTCCCCAAGTCATTTTGGAGTGTTGCCCTTCTTGCGGGGACCTTCTTGGTCAACCGTCTGCATTGTCAGCCTTTAGAGGGTTGGATACCCCTTAGTCTTTTATCTCCCCACCGCCCTCTGTTTCCTGTCCCTCTCCGGGTGTATGGGTGTGTGTGTTTTGTCCAGGAGCGTCGTCTGACTCGGACAAAACTTTGATGACAAAGCTATTCGGTGCTTATTTTTGGGGTATTCCTCTTCTTCCAAGGGCTATAGGTGTTTTGATCCCTCTTCTCGCAGGACTTTTCACTCCTTGGATGTTACGTTCTTTGAGGATGTCCCCTCCAATGGTACCTCCTTTGTCCATGTTGCTCCTTCTACTCTGCCATAGCCGGCTCCGGTTGCCCTTGCTCCGCTGCACGACTCTCTTCCGTTGCAGACCTACACTCGTTGCCCACGTGGGCCCTCACATGTCCACCACATTCTTCGGGATCCACTGGTTACGCCCAGCTCACAGGACCTTGTGCCACCTCCTCTGGCAGGTGATATTCTTCCCTCCTCTGACTTACCCATTGTACTTTACAGGGGTAAGCGTTCTTGTGTTACTGACCATCTTGTGGCAAGCTATGTGTCCTACCAACGTCTTTCTCAGGATTACCGGGCTTTCCTGACTGCTACCGACCAGATCAAAGTTCCGAGTTCGATGACTGAGGCGTTCCAGCACCCTGAGTGGGTGGAGGCCATGGAGGATGAGATGTCCGCACTACAGAAAGCGGGCACCTGGCGTTTGGTCCCTCTTCCTGCAGGTCGGAAAACTGTTGGTTGTCGTTGGGTTTACACTGTCAAGTATAATGTTGATGGTTCTCTTGACCGCTACAAGGCCCGACTAGTCGCGAAGGGCTTCACTCAGACTCCTGGGGATTACGGTTTAACCTTTGCCTCGGTGGCAAGGCTATCTACTATTTGTCTGTTTGTCTCTCTCGCTGCCTGCCATGGGTGGCCTCTTCATCAGATGGACGTGAAGAATGTCTTTCTCAATGGCGACCTTGCTGAGGAAGTTTATATGGATCCGCCCCCCGGTTACAAGCTTCAGGGGAGTATTTGGGCCGTGTTTGCCTTTTAGAGAAGTCCTTGTATGGGCTGAAGCAGTCTCCTCGTGCGTTGTTTGAGCGGTTTGGTACTGTTGTGCTTCAGAGTGGGTTCACCAGATGTCATGCCGACCACACATGTTTTGTTCGGACTGTTGTGGATGGGCGTATGGTCATTATTCTTGTCTATGTGGATGATATCTTTCTTACCGATGACGATAGCTCGGGGATACTACAGATCAAGGGGGTTCTTCATAAGGCATTTGAAGTGAAAGATTTGGGACATCTAAAGTACTTTCTCGGGATTGAGGTTGTCAGATCTCAGCAGGGGATCTCTTTGTCTCAGCCCAAGTATACACTTGACCTCTTAAGTGATACTGACCTTCTTGGGTGCTCTCCTGTGTCTACACTCATGGATCTGAACCACCGCCTTCATGCCGAGTCTGGCGATCCTCTTCCTGAACCGGGCAGATATCAGCGTCTTGTTGGCAGACTTATCTACTTGACAACCACTCGCCCTGACATTAGCTTTGCTGTGAGTGTGGTCAGTCAGTTCATGCATGCTCCCCGGACTTCTCACCTAGATGCAACATTTCGGATCCTCCACTACTTGAAGGGTTCTCCTGGCTTAGGGGTCTTCTACCGTTCATCTCCGACCCTTGATCTCACTTGCTACACGGATTCTGACTATGCTGGTTCCCTTACTGATCGACGTTCTACCTCGGGGATGTGCACTTTCTATGGTGACAACCTTATTTCCTGGAAGAGCAAGAAGCAGAATTTTGTCTCCCGCTCGTCTGCTGAGGCTGAGTACCGGGCTATGGCCCACGACGCTGCTGAGTTCCTTTGGTTGCGTACCCTCTTGACCGAGCTTGGCTCTCCTCCCTCTGGTTCTTCGACTCTTGTGTGCGACAACCAGTCCACTCTCATGCTTGCCTCCGACTCAGTTCTGCACGAGCGGACTAAACATATTGAGGTTGATATTCACTTTCTCAAGGAGCACATCCGTTCAGGGACACATGAAGCGTCCTAAGTTCCCTCCGCAGCGTCCTATGTTCCCTCCGCAGAGCAGATTGCAGATGTCTTCACCAAGGTGGTTGGGCCTTCCAGACTTCTCTCTCCATGTGGCAAGCTGGGCTTGCTTGACCTTTTCGCGACAGCTTGAGGGGGAGTATTGGCGTGTCATTTATTGGCGTGTTATTTTATTATTGTATATGTATCTATATATATCCATTCCCCTTTGAGGATGAATACATAATATTTTTCCTCTCATTTGATTTGTTAGGGAACGAGGGGACAATCAATGGTGGAGGACCAACGGTTTGAACGGATGAAGGAGATCGCTCTAGCCATTGCTGCAAATATTAAGTGATGTTGTGGTTGCTAGCAGTGATCAGTGGTGGCTGATGTTGGGCATCGCCCTGTTTAGGTTCGGGATAAATCATTCAAATTTTGTTTACAATAGTATATTAAAGTTATAAATATAATCAAATTTAAAAATTTATGAATATAGTATTTTATAACCATATTTAATTTACATAATAATATTGTTTTTTGTAAGTACGAGCATCTTCGCACGGGCTACCGCCCGTGCTCGATGCTCTCTGCATCGACAATACCCTAGCAGTGACGGTACCTCCAACCAAACTCGCCAGCTCTAGGACGCTCAGTCAATTGACAGTGCATGAGTAGCCCCGGTGGCCCTCACAACAGTGCCCCTGCCTCGACAGTGTCCCAGCGCGACGATGATCCATGCGCCCGTGAACCCCCCTTGCACACAACAAAATTAGGACAGGGGAGAGCACTGGGCAAGGGGGTTCGCGGGCAGAGGGAGCGCAATCGCGCTTGGATACTGTCGAGCCGGGGGAACTGTCGCGCGGGGAACGAGGGATAAACCCATGCATGTAAATTGACCGAGCGTCCTAGAGCGGGCGAGTTTGGGGGGAGGCACCATCGCTGCTTGGGTCCATATGGAGAGCATCGAGAACAGGCGGTAGCCCGTGCGAAAATGTGTGTGTGTGTGCGCGTGCATATATATATCAAACAATAACGCAGGTGTTAAACAAAATATAACTCCCAACCAAACTAGGTGGAAAATTATTCACATAATTAGTACCATTAAGTACTCGGGTAAGTTCCTAGAAAATAGATAGGTTTTTCCTATAATGTGATACCTAAACTTGACAAAACGTGCCGCCGGTTTTGATCTTCCTAAAATCTTTTAAAGTAAATGAGGTTCGAAAAATGGTCCTTTCAGTGGAAAATGGAAAAGCTCACATTTACCCCTAGCAAGCACCTTGTGTCGTCCACCTCTTCGGCCAACTACCATTTGTCAATGGGACAAAATATAATGTCGGGGCATAGGGAAGAAAAATCTCTAAGCATGTTTATAACTTATTTCTATTCAACATGAGCAAGCAAAACAAAATTTACCTTTACAGTCTGGTCGTCATACATAACCCACTGGTCATATTGATACGCAAAACAATGATAGTGCTGTCCATAATAGCACACCTGAATTTTAAAGATGTTAGACAAATTTAGACGGAGGGCCGGAGATAAGAGCCTATACATAGGCTGTTCAATCAAAATGTGGATAGATTCAAAGAGAAACGGCTATATATATATAAATATATATATATATATATAGTATAGTAGACAAGAATTATTGGACAGCAAGATAATCATTCAAATGTCTAACTGAGTATCGGATGATGTGATTGTCTTCACCTTATTTGAGAAAGTGTTGCTTTTATAAAGAGCAACTTCAGCAAGTATGCTAAATGTCAGAAGTTATGAGTATATCAATCATTGATATCAGGTTGAATTGTATAAAAGCTTGCTGCAAAGACCCACTATAAAACTAATTATTTCTTCTTCTTTTTGTCTCACACTTCTAATATTGGTTTAAGATCACTCAACTAATTGTATATATAGAGGTGTAATGTCATGTTTCTTTTTTAGATTTAATATAATATGTTTTTCGATTCTTAACTTGGTATCAGAGCAAGACGTTATTTTTCTCTGCTTAATCTTTGTATTTTTTGCCCGAAAAATAAATAATATCATTGATATTCTCCCTGAGCAAGTACATTGGCCTCCGGAAACACCGAAGCTAGCCAGCCCTCAATCAGAGCTCCCACAATTTTTGTTGGGCTCTACTGTTCCAGTTCCACTTGATTATGGTTACATTTTTTTCCCCTCGTTAACATGTGAATGTACGGTCTGCAGACCTGATGAAAGCCGCCACGGTGGGCCCCCTGGTGTTGATGTCAGGGTGGGGTGGCAGGCAAGTGTGACGCTTGTCCTGCATCATAAAAGTGTTTTTAAGATTCACGACAGGGGTCAAACCTGCATGCCACCCTGGCATCAGCACCAGGGGGGCACATTGGAGTCCACCAAGGTGGCTTTCATCAGGTCCGCGGACCACACACCACAACCAGCTCTCCGTCATGGAGTCATCACCATGCGGCGGGTTAATGAGGCTCGGGATCGAACACCCGATCTCCTAGATAAGAGTCTGGGATCAGTTGGTGATGAGAGCTCTGCTGACAGACTCTTATCTAGGAGGTCGGGTGTTCGATCCCGGGCCTCAACAACATGTCGCATGGTGATTACTCCATGGCGAAGATCTGGTTGGGAAGTATGGCCCGCGGACCTGATGAAAGCCGCCTTGGTGGACTCCAAGGTGGCCCCCCTAGTGCTGATGTCAGGGTGGCAGACAGGTGTGACGCCTGTCCTGTATCATAATTGTTGAAATTTGGAGTCATCTTCCTCATTTCCGGTGATCTTTCCACGGTGCCAACTCCGTGGAACCCCTTGGCGACGACTTCTCGGGTAAGCTCTTTGTATCTTTGTGTTTTTCTCTCCTCCACCCTTCCATCAAGTTGACCAGTCAGCCGCCCCTATAAAATCCTCCCTCCAGCCCTCCCCCAACAAGCCGCCACCCACCACATAGCAGCCCACCTCCTACCTGCACAGCCACCGCTCCACCCTCACCCTTCCAGCCGCCCACCAGCAGGCTGCCGCCAACTGTCCAGCCCAGTCATCCTCGCTATCCAATCCAACCGCCCCTACCAACAAGCCGCCGCCCCCCTAGCCACACTCCAAACAACCTCCTAGCAGCCCCCCCCCCCCCCCCCCGCCTCTATTCCACTCTACAGAGCCCCAACAAGCCACCAACAGAACTCCTTGTCGTTTTCCACCGGACCGGCTCCATTACCACCCAAAACAACCCCTTTCCTATTAGATCTGGCCATCCCGACTCCCAACAACCTTTCCCCTTACCCAATCGAGTCCACCCTTCACAGGAACTCCACTTTAAACCCCCCCCCCCCCAACGTTCAGATCCATTCCTATAGCAGCAGCCTAATATTTTGTGTTGTTCTTTGTATTGGATGTTGGTGGTAAACAATGTTATGGATTGGTTATCATATGCTTGATTGGGATTTTCAAATTATAGTTTTAGTTATCGAATAACTCTATAATTGCAGGAAAGGAGCAATTTATCACGTGCTCGATATTGGCCCTCCACGCGGAGGAAATCCAAAGCCCTTTTGCCTAAAAGAAAATTAAATTCCATGTTGTTTATTTGCCTTGTTAAATGACGTATTCACTGCTTGTGCTGACTGTTGTCGCCTGTCTGTGCATAGTGCATGACTTGTGTCATTGGGAATTACAGTATTAACCCTCACCCACCACTAATGTGCATTCTAGGAGACCATTACACACTCTACCATACATCAGTTGGTATCAGAGTCCTTGGTTTGGGTCACATTTATATACGTAGTGGTAGGTCATATGGAGTTTTTAGCTTCATTTATGACTAGTTATCGTCGGCGTTCCTCTCCTCTATTTGGGGATCTCGAGTCTATCGATACCCTATCTCATAGAGCCACTTCAGAGAAGTCTCCATGTTATCAAGATGATTATTCTCGTTTGCAGCACACCCCTTTCAGAGATCGTGTGAACCCTTCGACATGATTCCATTATGCTAGGGATGACCACCATGATGAGAGGTCATCACGTAGTCACGTTATCATCATTACACCTCTCCACGACATTATGATGAGAGGTCATTATCGTTATACCTCGTGGCTGAAAGACTCATATCTAGGAGGTCAGGTGTTCGATCCCGGGACTCAACAACCTGGCGCATGGTGATGAATCCATGGCGGAGACCTGGTTGGGGTTTACGGTCCACGGACCTGATGACAGTCGCCTTGGTGGACTCCAAGGTGCCCCCCTGGTGATGATGCCAGGATGGCAGGCAGATTTGACGCATGTTTTGCATCATAAAAGTGCACTTTTACGGTGCAGGACAAACGTCGCACCTGCTTACCACCCTGGCATCAGCACCAGGGCCCAAGGCGGCTTTCATCAAGTTCGCGGATAGTATACCCCAACCAGCTCTCCGCCATGGAGTCATCACCATGCGACAGGTTATTGAGGATCGGGATCGAGCACCGAACCTCCTAGATAAGAGTCTTTCAGCAAAGCTATGAGGTGATGAGAGCTCTGCTGAAAGACTCTTATCTAGAAGGTCGGGTGCTCGATCCCGGGACACAATAATCTGCGGCATAGTGGTGACTCCATAGCGGAGAGCTAGTTAGGGTGTACGGGCCGCAGATCTGATGAAAGTCGCCTTGGTGGACTCCAAGGTGGCCCCCTGGAGCTGATGTCAGGGTGGCAGAAAGGTGTGACGCCTGTCCTGCATCATGTATGAGCTTACTTGATGACTTCTTGAATTAAAATAAGGCTCTTCTAGTGTTGCATCCTACTTCTCTGAGTTCAAACACTTCTACCAAGAACTTGACTGCTTTGAGGAATTTCACTCTCACATGCACTCTCTTGATGCATGGCACCGCCATCTTCATGTCTTCCTTATGGACCTCAATATGAACTTTGACATGGTTCACACTTGTCCTGAACCACAAAACCATTCCCTCTCTTCGCGAAGCATTCAGTATAGTCACAGGTGACGATGATAATCATCGTTCTCATAATTCCGACATCTTAATGTCTTCCTTATGGCACTGTCATCTTCATGTCTTCCTTATTTGCCTCAATATGAACTTTGACATGGTTCACACTCATGTCCTGAACCACTAACCTATTCCCTCTCTTTGCGAAGCATTCAGTATAGTCCCAAGTGACGATGATAATCGTCGTTCTCATAATTCCGACAAGGTGATTGTTTCTCCCTTGTTGGCATTAGCTAAGGGCCTCCTACTCTGGCTCCACTTGCTCGATTATGCACCAATAGATACCACAATAAAAGCAAATTGTAAAATTAATGAAGACCCGGATGGTGATAAAGTCAACTCGTCAGGTACAAAAGATTAATGGGAAGACCGATCTACTTCACACACAAGTTCTGATATAACATAAGAAGTAGGGATCCTGAGTAGGTACATGCATTCCACAAGGTTGGGACGTTAGGAAGTTGCTCTACGAGGGTTAAGGTGCCTAAAGAAGTGTCCCGGATGTGGAATTCAATTTTCCCAGAACAAGCATGTGAGTGTTGAAGCATGCACAAATGTTGATTGAGTTGAAAACTAAGGTAACGAAAACTCCACTATTGGATATTGTTCATTGGGGATGGGGGGATATCGTGACTTGGAAAAGTAAGAAACAAAATGCGAAAGAAAGTCAAATGCAGAGGACAAAGCAATGTCACAAAAGATATGCGATGGACTATGACTCTAGTCTATGTAAGATCTAGAGATACAAAATGAGGAATGTATAACACTCAATTCGTCGAGATTAGAAATGCCTAAGGAGACGACTATTCGCAAACCATCCAACACGGCAACCTGGCGGCTACAGACCTCGCCAGGAGTGTACTCGGCATCCTCAAGGAAGAGAACAGTGGCAGGTATTTGTCAAAGGGCGAGTACCCATTGCAACTCGTCATTATGGGCGAGTACCCATTGGCAACTCACCAGTATGGCAAGTACCCATGCAACTTGCCAGTATGGGCGAGTACCAATTGCAACTCGCTAGTATGGGCGAGCATCTAAAGATCGTCAGAGGGCGAGTTCTCGCGACATTCGTTATAGGTGATCAACACCTCTTAATCTCTATGTGGGCGAGGTTGCTCCTTAAGTCGCATAGTAGGTATCTCGAGGAATGGGGTATTCTGACATGTATACCCACCCCCCCCCCTCAGGATTTGTCTATAAATAGGACTCCAGAGGTAACAGGAATGGAATGTTGCCTCCCTAAGCTTCTTACTTGACGAGTTCCATACTTGTCAAGACCGTGCTTCCTCGTACCCAGCTCAACCCATTGTTTTGGAGGAGATCTTTTCAACTTTCGGGTATGTGGTAGGACCTTCTCGCTACAGCACTCGAGTCGTGTTTACAGACAGTCCAACTCTCTTTCTCGATCTCGCCGTCAGATCCGTGAGGTTAGACCGCGGGATCAGTAACCTTAGACTACACATTGGTCTAAACATTTGGAACTAGGATTTTTTGGGTTCCAACAGAAAACGCATGCCTCTATTGCAACAATAAAGCGTCTATCAACATCGTGCATAATCTCGTTCAACATGGCAGAACAAAACATGTTGAAATTGATATGAATTTCATCAAAGATCACCTTGAGAAAGAAAATAATTGCACATCCTTCATCCATGTAATAACTCTAACACTCCCTCTTAAATTGAAGGGAATACCCGCAACTTGAAAATATCACATGTTGATAAAGATAATGAAGGTAGAGATGGGAAAGGATCAATGGTGGCTCGGGGTGCGACGACATGAGTGCACAAAACACACAAGCAATACACATGATTCCATTAGCCAATACCACAGACACATGGTGGTATGACATCATTTACACTCAAAAAACATGTGGAAGAAACACGATAATGGAAGATATGGGGTCGAGTGTGCACATATTTACATAGAAAGTTTGTTGGAAACCTCAAACCACACCACCCCGAGGATAATCCTAATATAAATAAGTCTCACACGACACGATGGAATTATGTCAACCAACAAAGTTTGCACCATTGCACAAGAACCTATCATAATGAGGAAATAGGGAAGATGCAACAAGTTACATCTAGAAACACAGACAGAAGTCTGATAGGCCGTGTGGGACTAAGGCGAAAATCGGGAATAATCACTGCAACGACAAATATCCAACATGTGGAGGGGCCACTCAAACGAATTCCACTGTGTGGGATTAACCATATAGTCAGGGTTCGAGTCGCCTTCGTCCTTAACACACACCCTCATGTGGGATACACGTGCATCTAGTCATAAGGAAACACAACACAAAGAACAAACATCTAGACGACACAGACAAGAACAATATAACAGACTGCAAAAGATAACATAAATACAACTAAACCATCAGGAAGATCCATCATCTACGGAAGATAACACCCGAAAGGGGAAGCATCGACGGGAACCTGATTTGGACCAACAAGATCTAGACTGGACAATCGTCGAAGAAAGCAACGAAATCTACTTCGTGTTGCAGGAAGTCGACGAAATCCACATCCTTTGCAACAAGCCGACGAAGCTTGATTTTCCAACCTATGATGGTAAAGATATTCCTTTGGATAGACCACTAAGTGTGAACAATACCGTGGTAAATAACATATGCCTTATTGTAAATGGATTGGGACAGGTTCACTTCATATTTTAGGGGCGGCATGGCATAGCTTTGGTTTGTAGTAAAAACAAGGAGACTCCTGAAATGACATGGGAAGATTTCAAAAAATTTAATATGCAGTTTTGACATCCAGCGGTTATCTTTTAGGGTAGTTGATCTCATTAAAGCAACCCAATTATGTAGATGAGTACTTGGAGAAATTTCAAACTTAATTGGCTCGTGCTACGACAATATTATCCGAACAACATGTTTCATTTTTTACTATCAGACAACAAGAAAGGTTAGGTGAGTTGTGTACATGTGTAAAAAATGGAAGTTGCGGAGATGAGAATTCTTAGGCAGGTTAGGTGAGTTGTGTACATGTGTAAAAAATGGAAGTTGCGGAGATGAGAATTCTTAGGCTGATGTGTGGACACACGAAATTGGATATAATTAGGAATGAATGCATCAGGGATAAGACAGGTGTGACTCCAATTGAAGAGAAGATGTGAGAAGCTCGATTAAGATGGTTTGGACACGTACAAAGGAGACCATTAGAGGCACCTATTAGGCGTTGTGAGTGTTTAGTCACTAGCCATGTTAAACGAAGGAGGGGTAGACCAATAAATACTTGGAATGAAACTATAAGGAAAGACAACTTCCACGAGTTACATGCATGAGTTTGATTTAGAACCCAAGGAATTCGGTTACATGCATGAGTTTTGCAGGAATCTATCATTTGCGATTTTGACTGGTTTGACTAATAGCAAATGGTTAAGACAACTTCCACTAGTAAATACTAACCCACAAGATGACTGTGTTCACTAGATGCCAACACATCTATCATTTTCAAGTATTTCTAATGTGTCAAGTTAGCTTTTGCTTTGTTCCAAGTTGCATTTATCTTACATGCCAAATTAGTTTTTGCTTACATATCGAGTTTTTTTTCAAGGTGGTTATTTGAGGTTAAGAAATGAAGTAATTTGTTTCTCTTTTATTGGTGCACTTCTCTATCATCTTAGCGGACACCCCCCTAATGAGGTCTTACGAGGCTCACCGAACACTACAAAAAATGACTTCCATATCACCCCCACCACCATCACCACCAATAATAATCCATCCAACTGATCACTCTATCAATCCACTCAGCGAGCCCTCTTTTTCATCATAGTCCCCATCTTCTTCACCAAAACCCAATTCCCTTCATCCTATGTACCCATCTAGACAGCCTAGGTAAAGACTCCACCTTTCACCATTAGTCTTCACCAAGGTTATAGGAATAACAAGAACTCAAATTCCTTTTCTTCCACCATCAACCATCTCCCTGTAACGGGATCCCCACCTAACAGTTTTGCACCAGACAATAATAGCAATGGCAACCAAAGTTATGGGGGAATGAAACACAAAAACTAACAAGCACATGAAACTTCATCAGGGCGATTAAAACACCCAAAAGAATGTTATTGTACGTAAGCAACCGAATGACCACTGGGACATAAACATGAAACTAAAAATAACAATTTATGAGTGGACATCAATTCAAATTATTGAACCTACTTCAAATTGGGTAACTCAACTGCGGAATATTGAGTCATGAGTGTTGGAATTTACTACTGATTGGTCATGTCAAACAGGACCGAGTTGGACATCAAATTTCTTCCACTGAAATTAATACTATCTATGTAGGTTTCGTTAAGATTTATTTTTTTTTCCAGAGTTTACTTTCATGTACTTATAATTATATTGCAGATGCTTTCTAAGGACGTCTACTTATGAACAGGAAGAAGACCTCCACATCTTGATGTCGCATTCTATGCTTTTGAAATATTTATATTTCCGCATTTTTATCATTAAATTGCATTTTTCTTAATGTTAGACTTTTATGTAATTTTGATGGTTGGTATTTATACTCATGTGTGGAATAGAATGAAGCATGCAGAACTTATTTGTATACAACATCTTATTTAACAGGCGCACACATCTTATTTGAAATTTTTATCTTTAATTGGTAGGGCATTTGGGTAAAATGAATGTGAGCCCCTCCTTTCTATATAAGGAAGTGGATTGGGGAGTTTTAGTTATCCTGATATTTTAGAGTTTGAGATCGCTCATTTGGAGAGGAATTTCTAGGAGGAACCAGCTTCCTAAAGTTAAGCACAAGTATACCTCGTGATTGTATCCAAGTTCGTCGAGTTTATTGCAAGTAATTTCTCCTTAGTCCTTAGTAACAATGGTCTGATCTGCCGCCCCGTCCGCTACTTCCATAGACAACGGGATTTCTTCCTAGAGCCGCATAGTTCTCTTCCCCATCGTCATCACGTAGCTCTTCTACAACTGCTCACGCACATCAATTTTTTCTCCCCGATCCCAATCTCGTCAACGCACCCAACGCCACTCCCACGTGTCTAGTCGTGCTTACTCGCGCTTGCACCGATCGACGATTCTGCTAATGTCAACACCGATCATCGTTTTCCCTGATGCTTCCTAGCCAGCTTACGGGCATCTAACATCGGCAACAGCAGCTCCGACGCCCTCTTCACGTCCAGCTTCTGCGCCCTCTTCCACAAAACGTCCAGCTCCTGCGCCCTCTTCCGCACAAACCTTTGATCAACGCCTAGCTATAGACACGATGCTTTCAAATCGTGCGCTCCAGTCTTCATGCATTCCAGCACTGCTCCGCATTCGCACATCAGCTACTGGTCCCACTTCCGCCTCAGCTCCTGCGCCCGTCACAATTCCAGTTCCTGTGCACGCCCTTCCGGTGGGTGGGCTTTCCCCCCTGCTGCACCTCGTCCACACCCTTCTCTTTTCCTCCGGCTACTGCGCTCTGCCCTCATCCTCTAATGCCAAAGGGTCGTCGCTCGATGGAATCCCATGTGAAGGCCCTCGAACATGCCCTCACCACCATCAACTCTCATCTCGAGGCCCAAACCGAGTAGTTCACTTCGAATATAGCTATGCTCCATAACTTACAACCTGGCCAACACTCCTGGCCTAACGTCGCCTCTACCTTGGAGTCCCCCAACACATTTTCCCCCGAAGAACTCACTTTGGTAGAATTGCCTCCTCCGCATCTTCCCCGCCTAGTCATTCCCACATTTAATGGGACTGACCCCCTAGGTTGGATTGCCCGCACCGAGCAGTATTTTGATATTCACCAGACTCATCAGGGGCAGAAGATCTCCACAACTCTTATCGGCATGGAAGGGTCCGCTGGCTCCGCCAGTCCTCTCCCAGCCTCACCTGGACAACTTTCACTAAAACACTCATTCAACTATATGAACGCTCCAACATCGTGATTGAGCGCCTTTGTGGGGTCTGTCAGACCGACTAAATTGACTCATACGTGAATAAATGTATCGAGTTGGCCACCCGCGTTCTAGGTCTCCCACCTGACCATTACTTGAGCTATTTCATGCACGACTTACAACCCCATATCCGAACTTGCCTCTAAACTCTTCATCCGTCTACCGTCAACCAAACCATGGACCTCTCTTTACTCGTGGAGGTTGAATTCTTGGCAACGTCTGGGGATCCTCTTTCAACATTGTCTCCTTCCAAACCTCCCTACCAACCATACTTTGCCCCCTCGTCCAAACCTCCACAACCGCCACCTCATCTACCTCACCCAATCATTATGGGCCCGCACAACAAACGTCCTATCCCTACTCACCGTCTTTCCAACCAAGAGTATCATGACTTGCGGAGTAAGGGTTTGTGCTTCCATTCCAAGCAGCACTACTCGACTACTCATGATTTTTCTGTCAAGGAGTTCTGAGCCCTCATCGGAGATGACTTGGAGGAGATTGACAATGTTGAACTTGATGCCCTTATGATCACAGATGTACCGTCGGACGAAGCACCAGGTACCTCTTCAGTAGCCCACCCGCAAGCGTATCATTATTAGATGGTCAGCCGGCAGGACCTCAACTTTGAGGTCAAGCTCGATTTTCTAGCGAGATATATTGTTACACACGCACACACATCTTATTTCTATTTTGTATATTTATTTGGTAGGGCATTAGGGTAAAATGTATGTGAGACCCCCCCTCCCCTCCCAATATAAGGAGGTGGCTTGGAGAGTTTTAGTTACCTTGATTTTTTTTGGGTTTGAGATATCTCCTTTGAAGAAGGACTTCTAGAAGAAACCAGCCTCCTGAGATTAGGCATGTGTATACCTCGCAATTGTATCGAAGTTTGTCGAGTTTATTGCAAGTAATTTCTCCCTAGTAACAGACTAACTCACCCTTTTCCATTCTTCCACTTACTCCCTTTTTTTAATCTTCCCCCTCTCCCTCTACCTCTCTCCCTCTCACATTTCTCTCCCAATTAGGATTTTCACCAAAGGACACTCTAATAGTTAACAAAGAGGGAAGAAAAATGGGAGGAGCCTCGACTTTGATTCGCTTCTCCACCGCGCCGTGATGAGGTCTCAATCCCGGATACCCAACAAATTTGCATTGTAAATGGACTAAAACTCCAATAAAACTAACAGAAACATTTGAAAGACGAGATCCGGATAATAGTAGGCTAGTAGACACCTCCATACCCATATTCCTCATCGATTCTATTAAAATTAACAATAACAAATTTAGTGAGACCTTCACAGATCCCACATTGGAGGGAAGCTTCATGTGCTAACTAATAAAGGATGTATTTGAATAATCTTATAGATCAATCAAAAGAAGTAAAACGTTTGGTATCAGAATCAAGATAGCTTGAGGATTATTTGTTATTTTTTCTTCCGGTTTAGAAAAAATAAGTGTAATCCAAATTTTATATTTTCAAAAGAAAAATACATGAAAAGGACGTACCACCGAAACAAGTGAATGCTTTCTTCCCTGATCCAGACCATGGTAAAAGACACCAACATCCACTTTATTAGTAATGGCTGCCAGCGTAGCAGAGATGTCATCTACACTTTCACTTGTATTCTGCCATCCCAAAACTGCAATAGCAAAAAATACGATTTTACTTTCCACTTGTTTTAAGAAAAAAATGTTGAACTGTAATTTCTGAAAAATAGATGACAAAATAATACCAAGATATCCAGACACAAATTAAATTTATATATATATACAAAAACAATAAACAAAAGGCAACAGAATAAAACAGAAGAGTTAAAAAAACAACAACACTAAAGCCTTTATCCCACTATAGTGGGGTCGGCTATATGGATCCTTTGTCGCCACTGTGCCCTATCTTTTGTCATAATCACACTAATGCCTAAGTACATCATGTCTTTCCTTATAGTTTCATTCCAAGGTCTTTATTGGTCTACCCCTCCCTCGTTTAACATGCCTAGTGACTAGACTCTCACGACGCCTAACAAGTGCCTCTAATGGTCTCCTTTGTAGGAGTCCAAACCATCTTAGTCGAGCTTCTCGCATCTTCTCTGCAATTGCTGCTACTCCTGCCTTATCCCTAATACCTTCATTCCTAATTTTATCCAATCTTGTGTGTCCACACATCCACCTAAGCATTCTCATCTCCGCAACTCCCCTTTTTTGCTCATGTACACAATTCACTGCCCAACACTCAGAACCATAGAGCATCGCTGGTCTAATTGCAGTATGATAAAACTTGCCCTTAAGTTTTAATGGTACTTTACGATCGAATATGATCCCTGACGCGCCTCTCCACTTCAACCAACCCGCTTGGATTCTATACAAACAAATAGTAAAAAAAATATGCTTATAAAAATATATGCAAACAAATTATATATAAACAGAAGGCAACATGCAAAAATTTCTCTTTTGCCAAGAAAATATTTAAACATCTAGTACTTCAAAATAAAATGTGATGCGGGACAAGCGTCACACCTGCCCGCCACCCTGGAATCCCACCAGGGGGCCCACCTGGAGTCAACACCAGGCGGTTTTCATAAGGGCCGCGGCCCGTACACCCCAACCAACTCTCCTTCATGGAGTCACCACCATGCGGCAGGTTGTTGAGGTCGGGGCTCGATCCCCAGACCTCCTAGATAAGAGACGTTCACCAGCACTCTCATCACCAACTGAGCCACGGATCAGTTGGTGATGAGAGTGTTGGTGAAGGTCTCTTATCTAGGAGGTCTGGGAATCGAGCCCCAGCATCAACAACTTGTCGCATGGTGGTGACTCCATGATGGAGAGCTGATTGGGGTGTACGGGTCGCGGCCCTGATGAAATTCGCCTGGTGTTGACTCCAGGTGGGCCACCTAGTGGGACTCCAGGGTGGCGGGCAGGTGTGACGCTTGTCCCGCATCAAAATGTCTTCTTTTTTTTTACCATTTCATTGTTTACCCAACTATACTCTTGCATTAGAAAATTCTCCTACACTTTTGATGAGGATCATAAACCTAAGCAAGAATATGAAGTCTATACACGTGCCATTGAAAGAAGTTGGCTTGAGGCATGAGTATGTCATACGTATCTTGTCATGTACTGTCTTGTCTTGTAGTAGGCCTTCATCTATATAAGGATTCCCTTAAATAGTGAGAGTTATTTTGAGTATTAGTCTTTTGGTTTCTCTTTGGAGGCGAGGGTCCTTTGGAGGACCCAACTTCCGGGTGCTTGACGAGAGTTTGTCTCTCAATTGTATCTATTATTTAATGCAATTCAAGCTCGTGTCCTTTATTTTTCGTTCTTGATACAGCTTCCATGTATCAATTGGTCCACCCTGTCGCTCATTAGGGTTTCCGCCGAAACCCTAATTGGATCGATGTTCCAATAGCATTGGTTACATCCACCGACCCAGGCGTTCAGTCGGATCCTATATCGTCTGCTTCCATCAAGCCTGCTCCTGCTTCCACCGATCACGTGCGTTCTCCCCAGCTCCCGGCGAGCCTGCTCCTTCTTCCACCGATCCCGAGCATTCTGCCATCAATTCCGCGAGTCTACTTCCACCTGCGATTAGAGCATCTGCTTCAACCCGCAATAGCATCTACTTCAACCCGCAATTCAGCGCATCTGCTTCCATTGATCCCTGCATGTTCGTTGATCCACGCGTTCGTCGATTCCGCGTGTCTGCCTCCACCACGAGCTCGCCAGTCCCAGCGTCAACCCCGTCTGCTCCTGTAATTCCAGTGAGTCCTTCGGCTCCCCACGCCTCCAGACCGCTCTTCTTCTCCAGTCGTGTCTGGCCGCACTTCCAGCGACTTCCGCCAACATTTCTGCCTTCCAACCCAAATCCGCCGCCTTTGTCCACGGTCTTGTCTGGCAACCCTTCTTGTGGCTCTTAACATCATTCTAGAATTTCTCTCCGCTTCGTCTATCCGTCGTTCCATTCTCGTGACTCATTTAATGACCCTCTACGCCGACAAGAACGACTCTGCCACTGCCTCTGCTAACTCACATCGCTTCGATAAACTCAAAGCACGGCTTGAAGATCTCACTCTCCTTCTCCAAGAGCTCGCGGCCACGATGGTAAACTGCGCAAATGCCCCTTCGCTTCCACCACCTCAACCCCTTCAGCCCGTTCCAGACTACATGAGGTTTCTCCACCCCACTACGAACATTCACCTAGCCCATCTCCGTTGGATCGAGATCCCTGTGTTCGACGACACCGACTGTTGGAACATGCATTCTGCATTTCTTTTGTTTAATAATAACAAATCTCATTATGTATTTGATCAAGTTTGTTTTGTGTTTAAAGTGTGCAAGAAATAACAAATATAACAAACCAAAGTAAACAATTGAACAAACAAACAATTTCGACCAACATTCCTAATTCTGTGTGCACTTACCGCTGGAGGTAGCGTTCAATTTTGGGACGAGCACAAAAATGCATTCAAATGAAAATACTGGCGGGAGCAAAAAAAACAAACATGTAAAAAAGTTAGCGTTGCGCGCTAACACAAACTACGACGCGGTAGGTACTGCCTAAAATGAAGAAATAAGCTTACCATGTCTGCTCGAGCCGTGCGCCAAAGTTTTTCCTAAATGATACTGTGGCGGTAGGACTTATCGTCGGCAGTAACTCACATAGTCTATTTAAAGATTGGTTCAATCCTTCCACAACAACGAAGAAGAGCGCATATAGCACCGGCACACTGAATTATTTTCAGAGCCTCATCTCTTTACTCCAGAGCACTCCCTTGAGGAAATTTGAAGATCCAAAGGAGAACTTGAAGGAGAAGCGCATCAATGATTATTCTATGCGGAGGAAGAACGCATCAACAATAACGATTTCTATTGCGCCTTTGTCTTCAGCTTCGAAAGTTCTTTATAGAGAGTTCTACTGCATATTTTAGATCTATTATTTCATCTGTTTTATCTTTCTTTTTGGTAACTTTTTGTTGAAACGGTAGAGGAATACGCCCGTGTTGGAAACTAGGTCCATGTGCGGCTTAAGGTAAAAATTCTCCTTTTGTGTTAGGCGAATAGATCTTGGAAGTAGGTCTTGGGGCAGACCGAGGCCTATCTGTGGGGAGATAGACTACACCAACCGGTTCTTAGGGAGAAGAGTCGGTATAGAAAACACAAGAGTAAACATTATCGCCATGATTTCTAGCGTCATAAAAATTACAGTTTTATATTCTTGTTTAAATTAATATAAAATATATTTTGTAGTTTTCCATTCATCTAATGGAATATTTCTGAATTTAATATGATTTGAAATAATATATTTTTAAGGAATTTTAAAATCCTCCCCCCCCCCTCTTAGGGCGCCTATAGATCCAACACCGACCCACTTGGTAGGATCGCTTGGGTCGAATAGATCTTCGACCTTCAGTCCACTCTTGCCAACCAAAAGATTCCCCTGGCCACTATCTATATGGAGGGTTCGACGATCCATTGGGTGCGTTGGACGCGCCAGCAGATTCGTGATCACTCTTGGCCCACATTGAAGGAGGAGCTCCTCCGCCAATGAGACGCCCGTCAGGCGGGCAATGTCATTGAGCACCTCAGCTCTGTGCACCAGTCCGACACCATGGCCACTTACATTGAATAGTTCATTAAGGTTGCCAAGCACGTACCCGGTCTAACCCCTGAACACTACCTGGGATACTTCTAAGGGTATAAGTAAAAAACCAACTGAACCACCGAAGTGAACCAAATTGAAACGAACCGCACAATTCGGTTTTCATTGGCAGCGGTTCGATTACAATTTCAAATTTTAAAAAACCACACGATTCGGTTCGGTTCACAATTTATAATGCTAAACCAAACCAAACTGAATTGAACTGAACCATATAGATGTTACAATATAATTTTTTTCATATCTATAATATAATAATAATATGATAACATATTATTTATATAAATGATTTTTATTTCAAATAATATAAAATTGTATTTATGTTTCTTTTTTTACTTGGATAAATATCATGTATGTAGCTTAATATTTATTCTCGATCTTAGATTTTGTATTTGGTTTTAATTTTTTTTAAACCACATAAACCGCAAACTGAACCATTTGGTTCGATTCGATTTCAATGATTTGCGAGGTTTGGTTAGGTTACAGATTTCTGGAATCATGTAAGAGTGGTTTGATTTGCGATTTTGCTCAAAAACTGAATCAAACCGAACAATTACACCCCTAGATACTTCCTTGGGGGTCTACAACCCCACCTTCGAGCGCGTGTCCAGGTCCACAATACGACGACTCTTTCTCGCGGCATGGAGCAAGCCCGTTTCCTCAACGAGGAACTATACACCACCCAGTCATCTTCCTCGACCTGACCATCCCACAAGCCGTTGTCGTGAAATCCCTGTCGCTTCTTGTCCGCTTAGATTACCTGCCACCGCCTGGGCCCCCACTGCTAGGCCTGTATTTGCAAGTTCCGCCAACCCCACCACCACCGGCGCCCCTACGACCCCATCGCACGTCTCGCAAGCAGCATCTAGAGCTTCATCGCAAGGGCTTTTTCTTTTGTTGTCAGCATCTGTACTCTCCCACCCATGCATGTGCTTTCATAGACTTGTTGGTCTTGGTGGGACCTAAAACGGCGGTCCTGACTACGGGGACCGAGACCCCCTGATGCTTGTGGATGACCTCTACGGACCTCCATCTTCAGGATATCTTGTCATTTAGTATCTTGTCCTGCAATGGAGCCTCCATCTATATAAGGATCCCCTTAGGTAGCAAGTTTGTAGGTTGCGGACGACATGTCGGAAATGTCGGTCAACATGTCATTTTTGGGGGGGAATCACCACGTTACCGCTGCAAATGTCAATTCTAGCGTTTTCCAAAATTATGGCCGACATATCTGACATGTCGGCCACAATTTGCGGCTTATTGCAACACTGTTGTGTTTTTGAATAATATTTTATCATTATTTATTTAATTTACTTATTTCTTAATTCATATATATTATTACTTATATAATAATATTCTTTCTCATATTACATCTCCGTGCCCGACTCCTCACTTTCCGCCAGCCTTGCCCTAATCTATCTCTCTCGCGATTTCTAACTCTCTCGGCAGTCGGTTCGAGTCTTCACCCTGGCTCTCTGGTTTAGTGATTCTCTGGTAATTCTCCCACCTGGGTTGTGTTCTTCTGATTGTTTGAACTTTGCCGTCAGGCCGTTTTTCGTCTGACGTCTTTTTAACGGCACTGGTTCTCGACATTTCCTCCTCTACTCTTTTGTGACTCATCCCCTCGGCACTGTGAGTTTTATCTTTATTTTTAAGTTAAAATTTGCTAATTTGCTATGCCTATTTCCACCTACTCGACTGGCCATTTCCTAGTCTGCCCTATCCCCTAGTCTGCCGCATTTTCTTGGTGGCTTTTTCCTCATGTTATTTCCTCTATTTCCCTCCTCCTTCATCTATTTCTCTGATCTCTTTTCCTCGATTTTCCTCTTCCTTTTTCTCGGATGGCATTGTGGCACCTTCTCGGCTGGCTATTTCCTCATGTCATTTCCTCTATTTCCCTCTTTCTTCTTCCTCTACTCTCTGATCTCTCTTCCTCTATTTCTCCCTTCCTTTTTCTTGGCTGGCATTATGGCATTGTTGGTGTGGGCCGTGTGACATTGTTGGTGTGGCAAATTCTTATGAGAGTTGGTTGGCATTGTGATATTGTGACGGTGAAAAAATCCTTATGGCAGTCGATTGGCATTGTGGCATTGTGGTTGTGGTCAATCCTTATGGCAGTCAGATGGCATTGTGGCATTTTGGCAATGTGGTTGTCTCTATTCCTAATCATCTCTTTCTCTCTATTTCTCTCTTCCCTTGTCCTCTACGATTGAGGAATTGTGGCAATATATGATGTGGAAACATTTATTCAGCTATGTTTTAGACTGAACAATGATATTGATTAATTATGACATCAATATTGTGGGAATCTAGATATAAAAATATCACTGATGTTGCCTTTTTTAAAAAAGAAATGTGTAGAATGAATTCATCAGAAGGTTCTAGCAAGATTCTTAGTGCTTCTTTCGTAGTAGGTCGAGATCCTTGTTGGGCATTTGGGGAGAACGTGACTCTAAATGGCACCAATCGGATATGATGCATATATTGCAAGCAAATTGTGAAGGTCGGCTTTTAGGAGAAGTACAAGGCCGGCTTTAAAGCAGGTATACACGGCAAAAGCGAAAGTAAAACTGCCTACCCCGAAAAGGGATGAGGATGAGGGTTCTAAGGAGGACAATGCTGATGCATTAATGATTTAAACTTTCGAGAATTATCCAACAGATCAAGAATCTTGATATTATTTAGGTGAGTTGTATTAAGGCTTCATTTGTTTTAGCTTTTATCGTCGTTTCGTTTTATTAAAACGTAACATGATGGAAAAAAATCATTTGGTCTTTCGCATCCTTTACAATCGCCCTGTGTTTTATCGCAACTCAAAAAACTGCGGGATGAAACCCAGAGCAAGAGCTCTGGTTTTCCGCGTTTCTAGAGGTCACGCGATGTCGGCATATTGTCCTCCGAGTCCCCGGCATCAACGGCGAGACAAGCAGGCTATGGCCGGCCGGCGAGGAAGCCAACGCGTCTTCTCCGCCGGTATATCCCTCATTTGCATCTACGTCAGCGTATTACGACATCGACAACGAGACGAGCGGGCTACGGCCGGTCGGCGAGGAAGCCAGTGCGTCTTCTCCGCCGGTATATCCCTCGTTTCCATCGATGTCGACATATTACGACATCTACGGTGAGACTAGCGGGCTTCGGCCGACCGGAGGAGGGGCCGTGAACGTTGGCGGCCTTCAAGGATGAACTGGCCGCGGTGGAGCTCGTCTGGACATCGTCGGGTGGTCCAGTAAGGCGCTGG
This sequence comes from Platanthera zijinensis, assembly GCA_039513925.1. Taxonomy (NCBI): domain Eukaryota; kingdom Viridiplantae; phylum Streptophyta; class Magnoliopsida; order Asparagales; family Orchidaceae; genus Platanthera; species Platanthera zijinensis. The sequence continues at coordinate 12,082,280 of CM077081.1, read as the reverse complement.
ACGTAGGTGATCGCCGACAGGACTGGGATCAGCGCTGATCGCAGGCGGCGGCGGAGGCGCGGCGCTCAGAAATTATTTATACTATAGTATAAACAGTAACATTAATTTTAATATTTATAGATTAGAAAAAATAATTTAAAATTATATATATTATTTTCAACATTTTATTAAATATATATATATATAGATTAGAAAAAATAATTAAAAATTTATATTAAAAAAATATTTTAGAATAAAAAATATTTATAAATCGTCACCGTTGTTTTGTCAAACAGTTCTGTGTTCTGAACAGTTCTGCAAACACAGACTATCCAAAAAGATCTCCATTTTCAACAACCAGTTTTCAACAGCTCCATTTACAACAGCTCTTTTTACAACCGCAGCCGCTCTCCTAAATGAAGCTTAAGTTAATTCTTTTTTGTCATGTTCAAATCTTTAATATATTACTTAGTTCTTACTCAAATGTTCGTTCATTGATTGCAGGAAAACAATATTATAGATTTATATTAGAATATAAGATTTTGTGCAGCAGTGCACTCACGTTTTGGGAATAAATTAAGGTACGACTATATTTTTAGTTTAGGCTTTGTTTGGTTCCGCGTTTAACGACGTAGTTTGGAGCAAACGTCTCCGAACGGCGGGTAACCAAATAACTCACCGTTCCCGTTTGATCCGTTTGCGCCCGCAATAAGGAGGAATTGCCCCTCCCCTCCCCCCCCCCCCCCCCCGCCTCTCCCCCTCTGGTTCCAAAGCCCGGTTTCGACCCGCCGAACCAAATGAAGCCTTAATATGATTTTGTTATATTGTATTACATGATTGAAAGTATGTAACGTTTCTTTTTTTATTATAAAAAGGATAGATAATTATTAGTAGTTTAATTTTCTCATATGAATTTTAGTTTATAGTTGATTAGATAAAAATTATTATTTAATTAATTTGGTTTGGGTTTTCTCATATGAATTTTGGTTTGGGTTTTTTATGTTGGATGTCGGATTGCGTGAGATATATCGGGGACATTTCAAAATGTCGGATTGTAATATTATAATTATATATATATATATTTCATAATATTTTCATTATTAATTAAATGGTAATTATTTTATCTAATTTAGTATAAACTAAAATTCATATGAGAAAATTAAACTACTAATAAGTGTTTAATTGTACATGATTGGTGTCATTTGGAGTCGCTCTCTCACCAAATGGCCAACACGGATCTCGACCTACTATAAAAGAAGCGTTAGTGTACAACCCCATATCCGGCGACTGGAGATCGACAGGAGCCCGACCAGCCAAGTCCTGTTCAAGTCCCAGGCGAGCCGGGCCTCTGGCGTCGAGACCACTCGACACCTCCCGCCCCGACGTCGAGCGAGGCTTGTTCACCTGACGCCCCTTTTCCTTGGCGTTGAGTGAAGCCCAGACACTCAACGCCTCTCTCTTGGCGTTGAGTGGCATCTCGGCATCTATCGGCTCGCCCAGGTGGGGTGGAGCAGAGCAGGGGCGAGTGGAACAGCAGGCTCGCACTTGCCCATAGATCTCGTCAGGACATTTGCGAGTGGGCAATTTTGGCATGCACTCGCCCAGTTCCATAGGAGGCGACGAGTGCTAGCACCATCGAGTACTCGCCACCCCCATGCGAGTGGAGGTTTTCAAGGGCCACTCGCCCAGTGTTGCATAATGTGTTTTTTTCATTATATTCCTATTGTCCTGCCCCTAACCTTTTAGAACAGCAGAGTTACGTTGTTGGCAGACCAATCTGGACTACACATAGCTGTTCAGAATAGCGGAGGTTGGCTATTTGAAAACCGTTTTCAGAAAACTATAAATAGACCCAAGGGGTACCTTAGAAGGCATGCTTACTTGTGACATGTCTTCTTGCGCTTTCTGAGATATCTTTAGCTCAGCACTTGGCTAAGGAGGGGAAGCGCTCTAAGATCTTCCGGGTGTGTGGTGGGACCTCCATGCTGGAGCCTTGGGTCTATTCCTTGTGCTAAGTCTTTGGTTGTTTAGCTTGTGAGAGAGAAGTGTGCGATCACCCCTTCCCCAAGGGTCGAACTCCACTGAGGCCGATTTTTTGGTTTCAACATTTTTGTGCGGTGAGCGTGGAGCGTGGTCAGCACCGAAAATCTTTAGTGAGCTCGATGACTGGAGGAGAAGGACAAGGTTCGGGCAGGGCCGACTCACCACCCCCTCCCCCTCTCGCCACCATCAGGATGTTCGAGGAGTTCAGGCTGGAGGTGCTTAGCCTCGTCAAGTTCGTAATCGGCACGCGTGCCGAGTGCTCGACGTCGGTCGTCCCAGTCGCCGCTGCTCCAGCCCTGGGCGAGGATGCCCCGGCTAGGCGAGCTGGGAAGGAGATAGCAGAGGAGGGGAGGGAGCGAGATCAGCAGGGGCGAGTGTTGTTCCCCGGCTCGGTGAGTGGAGGTCGGATCGGCAAAATGGGCGTGTGAGATCCGTCGGCTCGCCCAGCTGGGGGAGGCAGCCCCTTCAGCGAGCTGGTCTTGTCTGCCCCAGTCCCAGAGGGGTTTCGGGAGCCGGAGATGTTCTACTACACCGGGAAGGATGACCCGGTTCAGTACATCCAATGGTTCGAGGATGTGATTTCGATCCGACAGATGTCGGATGCGTTCAAGTGCAGGCACTTCGTCATCACCCTCAAGGAGAAGGCAAGAGATTGGTTTCATCAGCTGTCGGCCAGCTGCATCTACTGTTTCGAGGACCTACGTCGGGGGTTCATGCTGAGGTTCATCACCTCCAAGAAGAGGAAGAGGGAGTCCGAGTCCCTGTTCCACATCAAGCAGGGGGTGAATGAGACCCTAAGGAGCTATGTGGGCCGGTTCCAGGAGGAGGTCCTCCAGGTCCAGGAGATGTTAGGGCACACCCTGATGATGGTCTTAACCCTGGGGCTGCAGAGGATGGAGCTGAAGAGGGTGCCGCCTCTCTCCTTCGAGGAGTTGATGGAGAGGGCAGCGAGGGAGGTCGACGGGGAGGCGTCGAACCCGGACTTTTCCCGGAAGCTGGACAAGTGGGTTACGGAGGAGGAGAAGGTGCCAGGAGGTCGCAGAGGTCAGGAGGTGAGAAGAGCTGAACCCAGGCAGAGGGAGCAGCAGCCGAGATGGGGCACCAGGAGTCGAACAATCGGCTCGGCTGGAGGCAGCAGGAGTGGCAGGACCGAGGCCAGCGGAGAGGTTTCCATGGAGGAGACAACCTCCAGGGGACCAGGGTCAGTTCAACCCTCCAGGCTGGAGGCAGGGCCAGAGGCCTCCTCTCCCCGATCAACATCAATCTATGGCGATAGCCTTGGGGAGGAGGAGGAGAGCCCAGCAGAGGAGGAGTCAGGGAGTCAGGGTGGAGTTGCCCTATTGCGACTTCCATCAGGAGGAGGGCCATGTTACGGCCACATGCCCGGAGTTCCTAGAGTTGAGGGAAACCTGGGAGCAGTAGCAGCAAAACCGTCGGGAGGTGCGGATCGAAGAAGTCCTGCCCACGGGAGGAGGACAGGTGCGAGGACCGGGCTGATCTCGGAGCCCGAGGAGGGATCAGAGTGATCCACGGGGGGGGGGGGGAGTTGAGGATGCCCGCAAGGCGAGCCTCCATACTATGTACCGTCGGAGCGTTGCCTCCACATCTCCAGCCCCACCCCAGGAGGAGAAGATCACCTTTTCTAGAAAAGACATGCCGGATCATGAGGATCCTTTTTGCGACGCGTTAGTCATCCAGACCGCGGTCGAGAATTGTACTCTCTCAGATCCTCATCGACAACGGGAGCTCGGTCAACGTCATCTTCAAGAAGGCGTTTGACGCGATAAAGGTGGAGGCCCGGAGGGTGCTAGCCTCGGATAGACCTCTCTTTGGGTTCTCAGGAGAGAGGAAGGAGGTGGAAGGAGTGGGACTCCATGTTACCTTAGGGGGGCAGTCCAGAAACTGCAGGTTCGTCATCATGGACGCGCCCAGCAGTTACAACGCCATCTTCGGACGACCCCTCATCAGTGTCTTCCGCTGCGTGTCTTCATCTTTCCATCAGCGCTTGAAGTTCAACGCTGAGGGCATCCAGGTTAGGGTCCGGGGAGACCCCAAGGTGGCAAGGGAGTGCTATGTCACCGCGGTGAACTCCATCTCTTGGCAGGGAGGAACCGAGGAGGAGAGGGGGATGGAGGAGCTGTTCAGGCAGGAGGCCGAAGGAGAGGGGGATGGAGGAGCTGTCCAGGCAGGAGGCCGAAAGATAGGTGGAGGAGATGGAAGTGGAGGAAGAGGTCCGCACCCAGGTGGAGGTGGCGGAAGGAGTTCTGGATGAGCCGGCCGAGGTGATGGTCGCGGAGGAAGCCGAGGAGGAGGTCTCGGTCCCAGGTGAGGGAGCCGTTGGAGAGTGGGAAGAGCAGTCCCAGCTGGAGATAGCCTAGGAGGTGGTGGAGATGGAGGTTCTCACCCAGGGAGGCAGGGTGGAGAAGGTGCGGATAAACGGGGGGCTGAGCCCGGAGGACCAGGGGAGGATACTGAAGTGCATCAAGAAGAACGTGGACGTCTTCGCGTGGAGCGCGGCAGAAATGTCAGGGATCGATGCGGATATTGTCTGCCACCGCCTCAACCTGGATCCAGAAGTCCGCCGCATCCAGCAGAAGAAGAGGTCCATAGCGGACAAGTTGGCTGAGCCCATCAGGTAGGAGGTGGTCAAACTCCTCAAGGCCGGCTTTGTATCCGAAATTACCCCGGCTTGGTCTCCAATGTCATAATGGTAAAAAAAGGAAACGGCCGGTGGAGAATGTGTGTTGATTTTTCCTTGTTACATAAATCATGTCCTAAGGATTGTTACACCTTGCCTCGGATCGACGCGCTGGTTGACTCAACCGTCGGATTTTTTGTAATGAGTTTCTTAGATGTTTTTTCATGTTATCATCAAATCAGGATACACCCGCCCGACATAAAAAATGTCACCATCACTGGGGACGGGTGTTACTGCTACAAGATGATGCCCTTTGGGCTAAAGAATGCGGGGGCAACATATCAAAAGATGATGGACCAGGTCTTCCGAGAGCAAAAGAGGAGGAACCTGGAGGTGTACGTATATGATCTTATGGTCAAAAGACGGGAGGTGGACTCTCATCTCCGGGATCTGGAGGAGACCTTCGGTACCCTGCAGAAATACAAAATGAGGTTGAACCCCTTAAAGTGTATTTTCGGGGCAAGAAGGGGTAAGTTCCTAGGTCATCTCCTTACTCCTGCAGGTGTAGAGCCCAACCCTGATAAGTGAGGGCGATCATGGAGTTGGGGTCGCCTCGGAACGCCAAAGAGGTCCAGAGGCTGACAGGAAAGTTGGTCGGGCTGAGCAGATTCCTCTCTCGGGCGGGAGAAAAGTGCTCCCCCTTCTTCAAAGCGTTGAGGGGGGGGGTCAGAAGTTTGAATGGTCTAAGGAGTGCGAGGAGGCATTCCAAGCCTTGAAGAGGAAATTGACCCAGGCTCTGCTCCTCCAAGGGCCCAAGGAAGGGGAGGACTTGTCCCTGTATCTCGGGGTGGGAGCCGGGGCCTTGAGCTCCGTCTTTGGTCCGGGAAGAAGGGAAGAAGCAGTTGCTTATCTACTATGTGAGTAGGGTCTTGAGAAAGGCAGAACTTCGATATCCGATCTTAGAGAAGCTGACCTTCGCTCTGGTCATCTCGGCCCGGAGACTTCGACCCTATTTCCAGGCGCACTCCATCCGGGTGGTAACTGACCACCCCCTATGCAACATCTTCGAGGGGGTGGAGCACTCGGGAAGGTTGGCAAAGTGGTCGGTGAAGTTGAGTGAGTTCGACATATCCTTCGTTCCCCACCTCTCGATCAAGGCTCAGGCGATGGCCGACTTCATTGTTGATTATGTGTTCGAGGTGGCGGAGACAGAACTCACTCGCCCAGTTCTCTGGAAGGTGATGGTGGATGGCGCTTCAGGAAGGCATTCCTTGGGGGTGGGGTGATCTTGGAGAGCCCCCAGGGAACAAGGATCGAGCAAACGGTGGTAGTACATTTTCTCATCACCAACAATCAAGCCGAGTATGAGGCAGTGATAGCAGGATTGCGCCTGGCCAGGGAGCTGGGAGTGTGTGATGTGGAGGTCCTCACATACTCCATGGTGGTGGCCTCCCAGATCAATGGGGAGTTCGAGGCAAGGAAGCCAACTCTCCAGTTGTACTTGGCTAAGGAGGAGAAGCGCTCTAAGATCTTTCGGGTGTGTGGTGGGTCCTCCGTGCTGGAGCCTTGGGTCTGTTCCTTGTGCAAAATCTTTGGTTGTTTAGCTTGTGAGAGAGAAGTAAGTGTGTGATCACCCCTTCCCCAAAGGTCAAACTTCACAGAGGCCGATTTTTTGGTTTCAACAGTTAAGCAGTAGTTAGAACTTAGAACCTTATGATGAATCCATCCTTTACAAAAAAAATTATAAATTTTGTTGAACAAATTAAAAAAAATGCAATATTGGGCCGTCATTAGCCGCGATATTGGGTCGACGTGTTCGACATGTTGGCAACAATTAGGGATGTAACGGTTCGGTTTGGTTCGGTTTTTGATCAAAACCGCTAACCGAACCACCCACGCATGGTTCAAAAAATCTGAAACTGAACCGAACCGTATACACCATTGGAACCGGACCGAACGGTTCGGTTCGGTTTGAGTTGTTCAATACTTAAAAAGAAAAAAATTGATAGAAATAGTAATTCATTACATTCTTGAATGTCAAACAAGCAAGGAGAATAATATGACAGAAATAACAACTTGAAGAAGATGATGATCTGAGATATATGGATATCAAAAATTAAATCATATACTTCTTCAAAATAATACAACTTGTTATCAAAAATTCAAAATACCTAGTTCAATACTTAAAAAGAAAACGCCAGATTTGACAAATGTTGAGGTAACGTGGTGATTCCCCCTCAAAAATGATATGTCGGTCGACATGTCGGCCATATCAGGCACAATTTACAAGCTTGTATATAACTATAATATTATAATCTGACATTTTGAAATGTCTCTGATATATCCCTGCAATCTGAAATCCGACATAAAAAACCCAAACCAACATGAGTCTGACATCCGACATCTGCAACCATGATAGGTAGTGAGAGTTAACTTTGAGTGTTAGTCTTTTTGTCTCTTTAGAGAGGGATGCTTTGGAGGACCTAGCCTCCTGCTCCGGATGCTTGGCGAGAGCTTGTCTCTCAATTGTATCTTTTATTTCAAGCAATGCATACCTCACATCCTTTATATTTTGTTCTTGATACGGATTCCGCGTATCAAATGTGATCTCCAAATTCCTAAAAGATTGCAGCTGAGTATTTCTTTAACTTTATATCATGAAAAGCAATATCAGTTATAATAATGCAAAGCAGTGCATTTTGAATTAGGTAAATAGTTGTCTGCTCATAGGATACTTTAAAATCTATTACGAACTATAAATAGCAGTTTTAACTCCATTACAGTTATAACAACAACACTCAAGCCTTTATCCCACTGTAGTGGGGTCGGCTATATGGATCCTTTATCGCCATTGTGCCCTATCTTTTGTCATAATCTCAATAATGTCTAAGTACATCATGTCTTTCCTTATAGTTTCATTCCGAGTCTTTATTGGTCCGTTTAACATGCCTAGTGACTAGACTCACAACGCCTAACAGGTGCCTTTAATGGTCTCGTTTGTACATCTCCAAACCATCTCAGTCGAGTTTCTCACATCTTCTCTGCAATTGATGCTACTCCTGTCTTATCTCCGATATATTCATTCCTAATTTTATCCAGTCTCGTGTGTCCACACATCCACCTAAGCATTCTCATCTCCGCAACTCTCATTTTTGCTAACGTACACAATTCACTGCCCGAGGTGTATAGCGGGAAGGCCCTAATTGATTCCTAGTTGATGCTACTCCTGTCTTATCTCCGATTATTCAGATCCTTGGACGCTCCCCTCTTTCTTCTTTGCCCGAGGTGTATAGTCGTGTTCAGCAGGAATTCGACCACCGCCTGTCTCTCCTTCCAGACTCGACCACAGAGGGATTTGCTCTTTTCACTCTTTCTCAACATGGGGCTCGTCCTGCTCGTGACACTACATTAAAGTCTGCAGAGAAAGATCACATTGTCTGTGATTATTGCGGGAAGGCCTACCATACTAGAGATGTCTGCTTCAAGCTCCATGGTTTTCCTTCTCCCCGAGGTGGCCTTGCACCTCGTGGTGGCCGTGGAGTTGGTTGCTCCCAGCACCGTTCCTCTCTGTCCAGATCGGCTCACTTGTCAGACGTTGTGGAGGACACCTCTGTTCATCATTCTTTGGATTCCAATGCGGGACCCCCCCCCCCCCCGCTTTTTCGGCTTAAGAAATTCTGGTTTTTCGTCGGATGATGCATGGATCTGCTGAGCAGTCCAGTTACGCCTCATTTTCCTATGCTCACCAGGGCCCAACAGGTGCTCACTTTGCTTCATTCCACCTATCCTCTCAGTGGATCATTGATTCTGGAGCTACAGATCACATGACTGGATCAGCCACAGGTTTTGTGTCCTACACCCCTTTGTCTATCAGAGACAAAGTGATCATTGTTGATGGATCGCTATCTCTCATTGTTGGTAAAGAAACCATTTCATGCTCCTCCCTTACTCTCTTCTTTGTTCTTCGTGTTCTTGTTTTCACTCGCAATGTTCTGTCTATTAGTCATTTGACTAACTCTATGAATTGTTCAGCAACCATTTTTACTACCTCTTGTGTTTTTCAGGACCTGAAGACGGGGGCGGTGATTGGCTCTGGTAGACTGTGCAACGGGCTCTATGTGTTCGATCCCTCTGCCTCCAGTTCATCCAGCCTCACTCAGCCTCCCAAAGTTTTTCATGCTGCTGGTATTGTCGGCAAGGACATCCTCCTATCGCTATTATGAAAATGTTGCTTCCTGCTACTTCTTCTACTTTGTTTAATGTTTTTCATTGTGATGTATGTGAACTTGCTAAACATCATTATATTTCTCTTCCACATATGTCTCCTCGTAACTCAGTTCCATTTGTTGTTATTCATAATGATGTTTGGGGGCTCAATCCCACTGCTTCTATTTTTGGTTGCTCTTGGTTTGTTTCTTTTATTGATTGTTACTCTCGTTATACCTGAGTTTATTTAATAAAACATAAAAGCGATGTGTTTTTTCTTTTTCAACGCTTTCATAAGATGGTCACTAATCAATATGGTGCTACGGTAAAAACCTTGCGTAGTGACAATGACAGCAAGTATAATGATGCCCGCTTTGAGAAATATTTGAGTGATCTTGGCATCATACATCAAACCTCCTGTGTTTACACCCCTGCTCAAAATGGGGTGGCTGAGCGCAAGAATCAGCACCTCCTTGAGGTGGCTAGATGTCTCCTCTAGATGCATCTCCTGAAATATTATTGGGATGATGTTCTCACCGCCGTCTAACTCATTAATCGTCTTCCTACGTGTGTTCTTGGGTTCCATACTCCTCTGACCACACCAGGGGTTAGTCTCACTTCTCTCTCTCCTCATGTCTTTGGATGTGTGTTTTGTCCACACTAATCCTAAGACTAAACTTGATCCCCGCGCTCTGGAATGTGTCTTTATTAGCTACTCTCCTACCCAGAAAGGTTATAAGTGCTTTCATCATGTTACCAAACAGATATTTGTTACTATGAATGTCACCTTCCAAAAATCGGAAGCCTATTATGGGACCTCTCTTCAGGGGGAGACGATTACTGCGGAAGTGAGTTCCCCTCCTGTTCATTTGCCTATTCCACCTACATTTATGTTGCCTCCTCCTGTCCTTACTAATATGGTTCCCCCACTTACTTATGGGGACCTGGTGATACCTCCGATGCTCCCACTTGCTTTTGGGAACCCGGTGATTCATCCTCTATTCCAGGTTTACACGCAACGTAGGAGGAGCGCAAACACTCTGGCTCTTGTTACTAAACCTGGGCCATCATCTAATCAATCGTCGAGTACCAATAGAAATAATTTTGCTTCTACACAGCATCTTCTTTCTCACTTTGTGGCTTATGACTATTTGTCTCCTTCACATAGAGCATTTGTCACCTCTTTCTCCTCCATTTCTATTCTTTGCTCTTGGCAGGAAGCCCTTGAGCACAGCGAGTAGAAGTAGAAGACAGCCATGTTGGAGGAAATGGGAGCCCTTGACAAGAATCATACTTGGGATCTTGTTCATCTTCCTAAGGGAAAAATGGTTGTGGATGCAAGTAGGTCTTCTTTGTGAAGCAAAACTACCAAGGCTTTGTTGAATGATACAAAGCCAGGTTGGTCGCTAGAGGATATACACAAACAACTGGTACCGACTATCAAGAGACATTTGCTCTGGTTGCTAAAATAAATTCTATCAGGATTGTGCTTTCACGTGTTGTGTGTAAAGGATGGAGTCTCCTTCAGTTGGAAGTGAAAAACACATTTCTCCACAGTGATCTTGAGGAGGAACTCTACATATCTCTGCCTCTTGGTGTTCTTCAAAAAGGGTCGGCAAGGAAAGTTTGCAGATTGAATAAAGCACTGTATGGCTTGAAGCAGTCTCCAAGTGTTTGGTTTGGGAGATTTCACCAGGCAATGATTTTTTTGGATACAAACAGAGCAATGATGATAACACCTTGTTTGTGAAACACAGGAAGGATAATGTGGCTGCTCTTATTGTCTATGTGGATGATATAGTGATAACTGGTGATGATACAGAAGAGGTTGAACTCCCAAAATCCAGATTGGCTAAGGAATTTGAAGTGAAGGATCTTGGACCCCTCAAGTATTTTCTTGCCATCGAGATGGCCAGATTCAAACATGGGATCTTTATATCTCAAAAGAAGCATGTTCTGGATTGCTTGAGACAACTAGAATGCTCGGGTGCACGCCAGCAGACACCCCAATTGAGGTCAATCACAAGCTAGGAAGAGATGGATGAGAAGTTGTTGATGACATACCGGGGTTCCAACGACTGGCGAGGAAGCTTATCTATCCCTCTCACACTCGTCCGAACATATCTTATGTTGTGGGGGTCCTTAGTCGGTACATGCATTCACCTAGAACACATCACTTGGATGTTCCATACAGAGTTCTGAGGTATCTCAATTCCTCTCCTGGCAAGGGAATACTGTTCTTGCCCAACGAGGCATTGACCGCAGAAGTCTATATTGATGGAGACTGGGCGGGTTCAGTTGACGACCGTAGGTCAACATCAAGGTATTGTTCTCTTGTTTGGGGCAAGTTGGCGACCCGGAGGAGCAAGAAACAACACGTTGTAGCTAGATCCAGCACAGAGAACGAATTCCGTGCTATGGCACATGGGATGTGTGAAGGGTTGTGGATTCAGTCGATCATGAAGGAGCATGGCGTAGAGTGTGTCGGTCCAATCAGAATCTATTGTGATAATAAAGCTGTTATCAGCATTGCCCACAATCTGATCCAATATGATCGTACCAAACACGTGGAGATCGACAGACACTTCATTAAGAAAAACATAGTTAGGGGGATTGTGAGTACCACTTTTATTTCATCAAACCAACAGCTTGCAGATGTGCTTACCAAGGTGCTGAATCTGAGCTCGTTTGACAGAATACTAGACAAGTTGGACATGACAGACATTATACACCCATCTTGAGGGGGAGTGTTGGAGAAAGGGATTTTTATATTTAATATGTAATATTGGAGTGTATGTGTTTGTCGTAATCCCATATCTATATATATATATATATATAGGGTTTGGAAGATATACACTCAGGCTTTTTTAGGAGTAAAAAAGCTTGAGTGTATATTTTATGGGTTTTTTTCATTTTAACGTTGGAGCTTTTTTTCATTCAACTAATTAACATTGTTAACATTAATTAGAGTGGTTTTTTTCATTCAACCAATTAACGTTGGAGCTTATGACTGATTAAAATTCATTAGGGTGGTTGTTTGGCATGTGAGTACAAATTACGTACAAAAAATTAAGAGCAACATTTTTACATATCCAACCACAATACTTTGGCCCCTTGAACATAAAAATCCATTTTCCTGCACATTTTGAGTATATATATAAAAATGAGTAACATAAAATCCAACCAATTTTTGGCATTTTGAACAATAAAATCTTGAACATACCACATACAAAAGGTTCACAAAATTCAACATCAGCCACAATATTTTGGTCCCTTAAACATAAAACCATTATGCAAATAATTTTTTTCTATGGCATTTTGAAAATTTACTACTACTCACCCAGGCATCACCTAGGAAGCCGATTTCCAATAAAAACAGAATAGTTAATGGAAACTTCTTGCAACAACAATTCTACAACAAAAATTTCTCAGGTCATGGTCCGTAGAACCCCTGAATTGCAGTCAGACTTCTTTTCGTACACAAATAATTCAGCTGCGATCTGAAGGTGGAAAATTTAATGTGGATCCTCAGGAGACATTTACCTGAAGGATCAAAAGTGATAATACTCAGGAATCAGGATCGTTGATTTGGTCTTTCTTCGTAATGTCAATCTGTTTAAAGAAAACGAATGAACAAGTTATATAACTAATCAATATACTTTCAGAAAAACAATTGAAAAAGTTGATGTAATTACGTTATCCTTTCGGGGACATGTTGTTGAATAGTGTCCTTTCCCGCCACATGTACCACAAGTCCTTTTTTTCACTTGTGCTTGTGAGATCTCTATACCCGATTCAATTCTTGATGCAATTTTTGGTCTTCCTTTAGTTTTCACAATGGAAGGATCTCGAATAGAAATACCATGCGGAGTTGGTAAAATTGAAGTAGAAGCTGTCTGGCTTGCAAAACTTGTTGTTTCTGGGTAATTAAATGTAACTTTCATACTCTCCAACAAACCATTCAGTGTTGACATAGCAAATTCGTATGCTTCCTTTGATGCAGTTGCATGAGTAAAAATATTTGCTTGAGTACTAGTTAGCTTCCATTTCATCATGGGTGTCACAATATCACTAGTGTCAACCAATTTATCGTTGTTTGATTGACTTCTGGCAGAAATTGACCATCTCTTCAACAGGTATAGGTCAGGAATACTTTGTAAATGTTTCTTAGCAATCATTATGTGTAGAATGTGTTTGCATAAATAGCCATCTGTCTCAAATTTAGCACATTCACACAATATTTTTGTATTGTAATCATCATAGACCACATTGCACCAATTGCTTGTGTCCTCACATGAAAGACCAACTTTAAATGTTGTAATGGTTCCACTTTTATCTAATTCCTCATACCAACATTCTAAACTATGCTTGAACTCTTGTTGGAACAACTTGAACATATTTTTGGTGTAAAATTGTGCTGCAAATCTTTCAAGTGCATAGCTTGTCAATAAATTTGCCATTGAATTTAAGGTGTTAAAATCTTCTTGCTCTTCAGCCTGGTGTCGTGAATGCAAAGCCTTTTCGTATTGAGTTATAAATTCTAATAGAAGTGTTTTAGAATTTACAAAACCATCAAAAAAAGCATTGATGCTCTCACTCCGACCGCTTGACGTCATTCCCGCAACAAACTGATCTTTTAAATAAGCTGGAACCCAATGTTGTCTTCGATGCCACATCTTGGACAACCAACTATTACTTTGAATCTCGTACTTTTGGATAAATAGTTTCCATCTCAATTCACTTGTGCTCACATCCTTGCTATTAAACCATTCATAATAATCTTTCTTGAAATCCCCATGAATATCTCGAATTTCAAAAACATGTTCGATTAGGTGCTTTCCTATATGCCATGAGCAAAATCCATGACGCGTGTGCGGAAAGACTCTTTTAATTGCATTGTACACCGCCCCATCCATATCGGTAATTATGACTCTAGGCACTTTATCAAACATACATTTTAACCATTGATTGAACAACCAATAAAATGTATCTTCTGTCTCATCTGCTAATAGAGCACAACCAAATAAAATGGACTGTCTGTGGTGATTTACACCGATAAAAGGGGCAAATGACATCATGTATTTGTTGTTTTTATAAGTAACATCAAACACAACTACATCCCCAAATGTTAAAAAATCATTTCGTGACCTTGAATCTGCCCAGAAAAAGGAGCGAAGGACTAAATTAGAATCCAACTCTATGTCAAAGTAGAAATTTGGATCTAATTTTTGCTGCTTCTTCAAATATGCAAATACGGAGGCACCTTCATTTCCTATATTATTCTTTCGGTGTTCACTCAAATGCATTGACACTTGTTTTGCAGATATTGAGCTATTACTGTTGGTTTCATTTAAAATCCTCGCAATCTTAGATGGACCCATTCCAGCACTATAAAGTTGATCCATTAAATTTTTAACTTCCTTATCTTTGTGAAGTACATTATGCGAGCGATGTCTCTTAGCTTTACTTGGAGTGTCTAACTCATGATTATGCTCCTTTATAAATCCAGTGACAATCCATTTATCCTCCTTATTCTTACGAATGTCTATTTTGGCCTTGCAGTTTAATCTTGTCATTCGATGTGAACTTTTTGAAGATCCTTCTCCCTCTTTAGTAGTTTTTAGTCCAGACTTATTACATTCGAATCTTCTACCAATAACCTCTCCTGAAGCAAATGATTTGGAAGTTGAACCTTTCCTAATTCCAAATCCAAACTGAAGAGCATAACTATTATAAAACCAATATGCTTCATCAACGCTTTCAAACACCAAACTAACATATGGTTCTCTAACACTTGGCTCATTAGAATCTGTGTTCGTTTCAGTTTCATCAACATCCATACTTTCTGAATTTGATTAACTGGATGTCATAAAAAAAGCACTCACATATACAACATTAACAAATACATATAAATTGACTAACAATTACATATACTATAATAAGAACAATTTACACATGCACAGAATTGCACATACATACACACAATCACACACAACAATTTACACATTAACAAAGCTATTCAGTTTTGCTAACACAAATTCATACTCACCAACTACAGACGCACTACTCAAAAAAAGAGACAAACACAAACACAAATTCGCACACACACACACAAATCCTTGCACACACACACACACACAAATCCTTTCATACACACACAAATCCTTTCATACACACACACACACACACACAAATTCACATACACACACACAAATTCACATTCACACACACAAATTCACATTCACACACAAATTCACATTCACACACACACACATTCACACACACACACACATACACACACACACACATACACACACACATAAATCCTTGCACACACACAAATCAACATATGCACACACACAGAAATCCAAAAACACAAAAAAATTAAGAAACAAAAATATCAAAGATGAAAATATACCACAGGGACGTTGTAGCGGTAAGGTTGAGCCAAAACCAGAGTAAGCCTGGTGATGAATCTGGAAGAACACCGACCTTCACGATGGCGAGCTGCGACCGGGTGAAAATAGCCCTCCGGCGCTGCGATAGGGGGTAAGATGTGATCTGGCGCAGTAGGAAAACAACGGCCTTGGCGATCTTGAGCTGCGACCGGGTGGAAATCGACAGCGACGGAGGAAATCCGGAACGCCGCGTTGCAGGAAATCGCCCCCTCGGCGCTGCGATAGGGGGAAGATGAGATCTGTCGCAGTACGAAAACAACGGTTTTCGCGATCTTGAGCTGCGACCGGGTGGAAATCGTCGGCGATGGAGCAAATACGGCACGCCGCGATGCAGGAAATCTCCCCGGCGCTGCGATAGGGGGGAAGATGATCTGGCGGAGTAGAAAAACAGCGGTCCTCTCAATTGCGAGCTACGATCGGGGGAAAATCGTTGGGATGGAGGGAAATCGCCGGGATGGAGAATAACCTAGGCTTTTATCCCGATAGAATACCGCGCTCGAGCTTTTTTACCCGAAAAAAAGCTCGAGTGTATTGTATATATTCCGATATATATATATATATGGGTTGCCTCTTTGTAATAATAATTTAATTTCTTTCCCCTCAACAGGGATATTGTTAACAACAGGAAATTTTGAGCAAGTATCACGGTTTCAGTAAAAGCATACCAGCTGCTAGTTAACTTACCAGTGGTAAAAACATGTGGTGGAGCTGAAAGGCTATGATAAATAGAATTCAATTTTCCACACCCTCCAACCTCCTTGTCACAAGGCAACTGATGATTCATTTCCACACTTTTCAATAACTCATCAAATGAACCATCTGGGGAAGTAATCTGGATAGACAAAATCAAATATACATTTTATCAATCATCCAAAGAAAACTGGACTTTAACTAAAGATGCAAAATGAGCCAACAAGACACAATGCACACTGGGAAAAAGTTAAAAAATTATTCATGCCTTCATTGTCCTGAGAGCACTGGCGTTGATGTTATGAAAGAATGAGGTATATTTAAGGTGTCTTGACTCCATACCACAGCTAGAGCAGTTCATCTGTTCAAATATATTCATCCCAAAGAGATTATGTGCCATACAAGTAGTGCTCGCACAATCCCATGTGCCCATGCAGTTGCTTTCTTCGGATACAGTATCAGATTTCGAGTAAGATGTGAATGATTTGTGCAAACAGTCAAAGATTACTCCTAACACCTCAGAAGCATCGTTCATCTGAGCCTGGAAAAAGAAAGGAGCTACTCAGTCTTGTAAACTGCATGGATAAACCACCCTTATTGATCCATAAAAAAGTCATGGTACTATATCTACTTTAATTCGTTTGGACAATATTTACACCTCAGTTACCTCCTGGAAGAAATTGCTGTCGGGATATAAGTTGCTCAATGCAATCCTCAGACAAGTAGGTGCAACAGCTTCTCTCCCATCCACAGTTGCTTTACCCAAAGCAGAAAAGATGTCATGCAGCGCACAAACAACGCAAGGATCCCCAACATGTGTATGTAATGATGATTGCATCAAGAACACATCTCGAAACTTTACTAAATGCCATAACGACTATAATTGAACAGAAAAAAGAAAATTAGAACCCTCTATTCTGTTGTAGTACATTAGAAGAATTTTAAAACATGAAAATGCAAAGATCATAAACTAACCTGGATAATTACATTGAGAAAACAATTATATTCACCAACGGCATTCTTTAGGCCTGTACCATATACATCTTTGTTCAGAAAAGTAACGGCAGGTTCTTCAGTAGGTCTCTCCAATTCAGAGAATCCATGCTGAGACAATCTTAAGACAGGAGCTAAAGGTAATTTCCTCTCTGCTTGAAAAGAATCTGGGAAAAAGAGATGAAAATAACAAGATGCTTCTTAATATTCAATAAGACCAAGAATGGTTAATAGCACTAATGCTAAAAAGAAATACAGCTCAGGACAATAGCAAAAATCCAACGGAAAGACACTAGATATTGGATTGTGATAAATAATCTCATAATAGACAACTTCAAAAACAGGAAAAATCACATGATTTTGATAAAGAAACTACAAAGAAGGTAAATCACAAACTTGAAATTACAAGGATTGTGTGTTCATGGGTTGGAACAAAATGTTTGACATATGTAAAAAAAGACTTCTAACCTTAAAAAAAGTAAACATTGACCTAGGCTACGGGCTACCATATAAAAATATCATGAAGAGCAAGGTCCAATAATACAAGTGACTTTACCATAATACGAAATTATGATCCTTTTCTCATCTAAGATACCATCTTTTAGCAATATAAAAATATCAGCAGCCTCACAAAGGCCACGGCGTATACTAAGACTGAATAGAGCTTGTTGTTGCTGTTGAGGCAAGCCGATCTATAGAGCCTGATGTGTAAAACACCTACCCCATGTCGTTTGATTCAAGATAAATTAAGCGCTTAAAAGTAATATATTAGAACCTTAGATGATAAATACCATGTGTGAGAAAATTATCTACAATTGATCTCAGTGATCTCTGCCAACTGTGCCTTCATCACACCATTCATTCAAAAGCTTCGAAACAAGGGGCAAGTGCAAAATAATATAGGTCTACGGTTTCTAAAAAAGAACTAATGATTGGAAATGAAGTATCATACAAAAGAAAATGTGCAATGCCCATGAATTTCCTAAGATGTAATCAACAGAATGAAAAGTAATCATAGAACACAAGTAAACAGATAAGAGAGATTTGCTTGTTACTTTGACGAATCATAAATAGGTCCCCAAAGAGACATTTACCACATGAATTATAGATCACATCAAAGAATCTCATTAAGCATTGATGATCAAATATGTAACAAATTGAATGAATCCAAACCAGATTTATACTATGCAAATAAGAAAGCAAAAGAAGATTCAAACTGTCAAGCTTCCAAATTGAACAAGGACAGTGTATCACAAAAAGAGGAGAGAAGTATTCTCATCTAAGGGAAAATATTATCATTCAGATGACAGTTTTCAATTAAATTTAAGATCAGCAAAAAGAAAAAAAAACAAACACATGGTGTTTCAATTCTTCAGCCGCCATCTTAAGATTTATTTCTTAAAAACATGCCTTAAATCAGAGTATTGTATACCCAAGAGGGACTTAGACTGAACATAAGGTAGTAAGTTACATTAGAAGTGTTGTACATCATGTTTTTCTCTTGACCTGAAAGAAAGATTGCATGCCCTTGATAATTATATTTAGGATTATAATATATGATTGAAATTTACTATAAGGATACAAGATTCATGGGCATGGTCAAAGTTAATTTACTCATGGAATAAATCAAATGTAATGATTAACAAGCCACTAGTTTAAAATGTGACCTCCACATTAGAAACTTACAACCCAAGAGCTATTGCTTCTCTCACAATTCGTGGGAGACCCATTAGCCAATTTGTTGAGCGCACATCTGCTCTTCTTGACGTCAACCAAACCTTACAATCCTAGGACAACTAAGAACCACTTTGCTTGATGTGCACACACTCATTATAAGTACACTCCGCACTCCAAGTGCCATCACATCTTCCACAATTCTCACTAGTCCTAGGATCCACTTGTTTTAGTGTGAATCTGCTTTTCAAATATAACACCCAACTACCAAAATCTTAAGTAGTACTCGGGCCACTTTGTATGATGTGAACAAGTGCACTACAAGTAGTTCCCCTTCCCATTATCCTCAGCAGCAATTTTTAAGAGACTAAGTGACGCAGGATGGATATAGTTTGTGTATGGAATACTGTACTAACATAACTCTAATGAGTGAGTGTTCATTGAGTGTCATAGGGATCTAAGAATGCTATGATGCACATGTGATTGCCCAACATTGAATTACAATAAATTCTGAAATGATTATTAAGTCCACTTCTTAGCGAAAAAAGCAAGATGCAATTAAATTAAAGAAAAAGTGCTTCAATTAAATGGAGAGCGAATAAATCTTATAAGTAGCACAATTGATGGGCAAAGTAATATAAATTAATATCTCAAATAATATGTTGATCCACCAAACATTCAACAATAAGTAATAAAGACATCATAAAAAAGCTTACATAAGAAATAGAAGTCTGGGGAGGTGGTAAGAGGTTGATTCAGAAGGCTGGACAGTGTGATAATTGTAGTTATGCGCTGAATTCAGATTACTTAAAGCGATTTCCTGTTACGGGGGCTCGGGTGGAAGGTACGGGCGTACGGTTGCTGTGATAATGGGCGTACAGTGGGTTTGTGGAGGGGAGGAGCCCAGCAATTCTCTCCAAATTCTGCCATCTCTGAAAATCAGCCCCTAACACCCCTATTTATAGACTTATAATCCACTATGGACGGCCATGATTGTCCGAAACATAAAACAACTAAATACACATAAAATAAAAATAAAAACAAAAATGCATACAAATGCATAGTCGTCATTCTAAACGCGACTACCGGCTTGGATCATCCATCAGACGAGCTTAACTCCGCCTCCCGTGAAAGTAGAATTGGGCGGGTTTCAATAAGGGTCAGCCTGTCCATGAAATTTGATCCCCCATCACTAGTCCATGAGGCTAAATTAGGTAAAATATACTAATGGAAGAACACTTAAGATACTAAAGTATACAATGCATAAAACTCTTGGCAATGTAGGATCAAGAGACAGGAATGCAGATAGTTACTCTGCATCACAAAGAGTCTGTTGTTTGACCCAAAACTAAGACATCTATGTCAACAAGGAGCCAAAATCATTGTTACCTGACCAAATTATCCAACGTGGGGGTAAACAATTTGTACTTATCTACTTGACCTCAAAACTAGAAATCAAGCTAGAAAATATCGATAGAAAGTAGATGCAAAGAGCCCAAAAGAGAGGTTATTTGACATTTTTTCTTCATATAGTGGTCACATAAAAAACTGAAGATCAGCAAATTTAAAGCGAGGGAAATTCAACCTCACTATCAGATCTATGAAAAAAGAATGCTGTTAAGGAAATATCAATGAGAAAAAATAAATGTCACTCACGTGGTGGATAAGTCCTGGCTTTCTCCAAACCGGCTAAAACATAAGAGGCTATCTAGGCATTAATATGTGATAAATAGAAAAACGATTAATGAAAAAAATGTGAACATATTAAATTACTTATTAGTAAAGAATAGTGAAATTAAAATGAAAATTTCAAAGAAGCGCAGTAAAGAAAGATAATTGTAAAACAGGCAACTAAATAAATTGCAATCTAAAGGAGATCCTTATCATTTCTTTTGAAAATCTAACAAGATCAAAGAAAGTTTTCTGGATAAACGTTTTATACATGCTTGATTAATACCTATATACTGAAATAAATTCATAATTAAAAACAAAATTCTACAGTGACCTTGATACGGCCGCACATGACGAGGCAATGCCGTGGAAGGTCTACACGCACAAGGGTTCGGCCCGATGCCCGACTATGTTGGCAGATGTCACGGGAACGTCTCCCGTTTGAATATTTTGTATTTCATGCTTGTTTGTATTTTACTAGTCGCACTCAAGGACTTTGGTTATTAGCACCCCACTATTATAAGGGGGGTGTAGGTGTTATTTTGTCATTTTATCTTGGGTGAATACTAAGAAATAAGGCTGCTCTCTAAGTTTCTCTCAACACTAATCCTCTTTCTTCTCCCTCACCACCGCCTGGACCTTCCCCTTACCGGATTTCTCCAGGGAACCGTAAAATTTGGTTTGACCTGTCATACCGCCCGCTGAAGCCGCCTGTCTCGCTATTGCTAAGCCGTTGAACGAAAAATCCAGCTCACTCGCCCTGACTGCGCACATCGCGCTCGCCCAAACGCCGCACTCCACACCATCACGCTCGCCGCACCGCTGCACTCGTCGTGCCACTAAGCCCCTCAGACCTCCGTGCACCGCACCACTGCAAACAAGTTTCGTCCATGGCTCCTTCCACCAAGCTCCATCCTGATTCCGTTGCAGACAACCTGGATGACCCCCTCAGCCGCCATATGGATGAACACGAACAACTCCTCGCCTCCATGCAAGCAACATTCCTCGCCATTAACTCCAAGCTCGACCATCTCCAAGTGTTCTCCCCCGCCTCCTCCTCTGGCTCACTTTCAGAAGGGATTCCCTCCTCAATGCGCTAGCCGGAACCGCACCAACCCCCTCACTGGGCCACTCCTCCCTTGCCCTTGACATTTCTTCCTTCGCCGACGACGACCCGATGGAGTGGATCACCAAGGCAAAGCAATATTTTGACCTCAATCTCACCCCGAACACGGAAAAGGTGGCTACTGCCATTGTCGCTCCCGATGGATCCGCGCTATATTGGGCTTGGTGGCTCCATCAGTCCAACCTCTTCCTCTCTAAGAGTGAACACAAACAAGAGATGATTCGGTGGTATGATACCTGCTATTCCAGCTCCTCCATCAAGCTTCTTTGTGGAGTTCGTCAAACGGCCAACCTTAACGAGTACATTGATGGGTTTGTTGCCTTAGTGACGCATGTTCCTGGACACCCACCAAAGCCCTATTTTGGGTTTTTTTATGCAAGGCTTGCTTCCGCACATCTGATCCCGCCTTCGCACACATCATTCACAGACAATCTCTAATTCCCTTGACATGGACCGCTTGGTGGAGGCCGACCTATCTCCTTGGCCGCATGCGCATTCATCCGGCCACCACAATCCGCATCCACCATGGCAGCCACCTGCCCCGACTTCTCCCCCACGGGTCCCGCACGGGGGTAACCGTCCAGGCTGCAATACGACACCACAGCGTCTCTCCAACAGCGACTACAACAAGCTCCACAAAAAAGGTTTGTCCTTCTTGTGTCGTTAATCATACGACCTCAATCACAACTACCTCGTCAATGGATTTCACACAATCTTCGTTGACTTTGACTCCGAGGTGACTCTGGCCGACTTTGAGGCCCTCGAGCTCCCCGGAGGACACCTCGAGCAACGCCACTTTTTCGGTGGGAGGGATTTTCGGCCCCCAGACTATGAAGCTCCCAGGGACGCTTCAAGATTGTCCAATCATCATTATGGTGGATAGTGGTGCGAGAAACAATTTCATCTCAGAGCAACAGGACCCGCAGATCCTTCCTACCGACCCATCCCCGAACTTCGCGGTCTGCATAGGCGATGGGCAACGGCGGACGACAGGTCGTTTCCCTTCAAAGTCTCTCTCAGTGGGCCCTTGTTCTGTGGTGGCGGGGACTTCAATGCTTTTCTCTTGGGCGGCTTCGATGCCATTTTGAGTGTGGCTTAGCTCCGAACACTGGGTGATGTTCAGTTCAATTGGGCACATAAGACTATGCAATTCCTCCACGAGGGGCGTTTGTGTCGTCTCATCGTCGACTCCACCCTCCTTCGCATACCAATCTCCTTCTTCGCCATTCAGCGCATGGATATGGCCCCTTTTTGAGGTTGACTTCACCGAGTGGATATGCCCCCTTTATGAGGTCATGGCTGCCCCTCCCTCTCACCTGACATAGCTTCAGGAGCTTCTCGCCAAATTTGCTGGTGTGTTTCATATCCCTATGGAGTTGCCTCCAGGGCGGTTTACCGACCATGCCATTCCACTCCACCCTGGGGCCACGACGATCTCGGTGCGACCCTATCGATATGATAATGTGCAAAAATATGAAATTGAACGCCTTGTGCGGGAGATGGTTATTGGGGGCCTTATCCATCCCAGTGCGAGCCCTTTCTCTCTGATCCTTTTGATGCGGAAGGAAAGGAGTTGGTGCTTTTGCATTGACTACCACGAGCTCAACAAAGCCACGGTACCAGACAAGTACCCCATCCCAGTCATCCAAGATCGAGACATTAATCTCGAACAACTTAAACACCACCTACGCTAGGCTCAAGAGAAAATGGATTCCTTTGCTCACAAGAAGCGGCACGACCTCTCCTTCCATGTGGGTGAGAAGATCTTCATTAAGATCTATCTTTACTGCCAACATTCGGTGGCTCGACGTCCTTGTCCAAGTTATCCCCGCAATTCTTCAGGACTTTCGAAATCATTGCTTGCATTGGCTTCGTTGCATGTCACCTTCGCCTCCCTAGCAAGAGCCGCATAGATCCGGTGTTCCATGTTTCTCAACTACATCGGGTTGTGGGCGAACACCCCACTGTGGACCACATCCCAGCCGACATCAACCTCCCCGGCGAGGCCGCCTACTATCCGGCCAAGGTACTTGGCCGGATAGTAGGTACTTAGGGTTTAGGGTACTTGGCCGCCTCCACCACCCTCCGGGCGATGTAGGACCCGAGGACATTTTAATTTCTTGGCGGAACCGCCTAGACACAGTTGCTATGTGGCTACCCCGGGACGAATTTCGCAATTTTCAAATTATTTCCTTGAGGGAGAGGACAATTTTCCAGATGGGAGTATTGATACGATCGTACATGAAGAGGCGGCGATGCAGAAGGTCTGTACGTGCAAGAAGGGTTCGTCCCGATGCCTGATTATGTTGGTGGATGCCACGGGAAAGTTTTTTGTTTTAACATTTTGTATTTTTACTAGTTGCACTCCATGAGTTTGGTTATTCACACCCCGTTGTTATAAGGGGAGTGTAGGTGTTATCTTATTTTTTATCTTGGATGAATGCTAAAAATTAGGGTTGCTCCCTAAATTCCTCTCAACCCTAATCCCCTATCGCCTCCCTCACCACCGCCGGTCCTTCCCCTTGCCGGATTCCTCCCGGGAACCGTAATAGACCTGCTTGAAAAAACTTGTAGAAAACAGAATGTCTAGTGTATCTTCAAAGTTGAATTAAAAATTTAGAAAATAGGAAAGTGGAAGGCATCTAAATCTTTTTTTCTTTTTAAGAAGTTGTGTGGGGAGACAGGCAGCATCATCATCATATAAACATTAAGAAAGGGATTTTTACAAACCAAGGCTTTGCCGCACTGCTTTCTTAAGATCTTCCTGGAACCTTTTATCATCATCTTCAACAGACGATAATTTGAATTGCTTTATGTCTCCAGCTCCTGTAATAGAAAACAATATCTAATGACTAACGAAGACAATTCTATAGAGTTATACAAAAAATATATACATATATATGCACCAAAATGTGAGAAACTAAATCAAACAGTGTGAAAGATACAGTGTAAAACAAACAGTTTAAATAGAAAATATAAGAATGCTACTTAATTGGTTTAAGAAAAGAAGAAATTGAAGTATATTGATTGAAACTGGTAATGAAATTGGAAAGTTCGTGCATAGTTTCAGATCTAGATTAAGCTCAAAAGCCCATTCACATAACTCAATAAAATAGAAATTCATGTGTACATTCTCAAATCGTATATATGTCTCATGCACTTAATATAGATCGTGGTCCCCTTGACCAACAATCAATTGGTTTTAAACTGGGAGCTTAGATTTTACACTTTCATACAACACAAAAATCACTAGTGGTCCATGGGCAAAAGGGTGCAACTGAGCTTAGTTGGGTCATAAGCTGGCTCGCAAAATGGCACATGAGTAAACCTAGATGAGTCAACTGAAACATGTAATTAGACACCCTAAAAACTATATTTCACCTCTTTCTCTTATTTTCTAATTCATGACGAGAAGGCTCGTTAACTAGCTTGAACTGAATTTAGCTCAGGTGTTAATTCAATTAATTGAGTTGAGTTCAAGCTTGAGCTGAGGTGGCTCCAATTCAGACTTCTTTAAACCCCTATTATTCAATAAATAACAAACAAAGAAGGAAAATTTCAAATATTAAACAAATTCATGAAGAATTTTTCCAACCTTCATGCATCCGCACTTCAATATATCTTTGGTCTTGTCAATGTTTCCCATTAACTTCTCATATAAGAAGCCTACAGATTGTAGAATGAATTTTGTTGGAAAAAGAGCTCAATTAATTCACTGATACTAACCACTCCTATATAAATATATAGGAGGGATGGAATAATACAAGAGTAAAATAAAACACAACTAATAAACAACGAATGTTAACACTTCCCCTCAATTTGAGCGTGTAATATTCATCATGTCCAATTTGGGAATACTCTTCCCAAAGGCACTCACGTTCAACCCCTTAGTGGGAGCATCAACAAGTTGTATGTCAGATGAAACAGTGTATACAGACAATTCCACTCTCAATGTTCTCTTTAACGAAGTGTTTATCTACTTCAATGTATTTGATGCGGTCATACTGGAGAGGATTCCGTGCGATGTTGATGGCAGCTTTGTTGCCACAATATAGTTTGATAGGTTCTTTTTTGCAGGACCAAGATCACTCTGTTATGGGTTTCTCCGGTAACAGCGGTAGCATCGTCAGAGGATGGCCGGAGGCAAAGATGATGGCGGAGTAGGATATAAAGGAGCCGGAACCACGGCTGCCTAAACGGGCTGTGTTTGGGAGGAGAGAGCTACCACAATCTCATAAACAAAGACAAGAAAAAGAGAATAGTTTCTTGCTTCCTCATTCCATACAATACATGCATTTAAATAGGCCTACAAGATCCCATTAATGCAACTCCTTACCTCTAACCATGACACTCCTAACTCACAACTCATAAAGAGAACACAAAAGAAAACATAAAGGCAAGACAACACATAAATGCAAAACAACGCAATAATAATGATAAATCACTAATATGATAACAATAAAGATAACTAAGCTCACTACTCGAGGCCCATAACATTTCACTTGGCTTTCAAATCAAGCTTATCCTCAAGCTTGAATGAAGTTCGATCAATTGGATCATCGAGCCCCTTTACTTCGCGCCAAAATAGCTCCTAGTGGCCAGTCACTGTAGTAGAGACCACAGCGAGCAATAGGTTGCCATTGTGCTCACAGATGTCATGAAGGGTTGCGGGGATTAGGAGTGGCGGGGGCACTAACTGAGGAGAGACTGTCATGCATAATGGATGGAGGTGGGACAAGCTCGTCTGCTGAATGTGAGTCGCGGAAATCGAAAGTGGTGACATAGGCTGGGGAGCGTTCACCGGCAGGAATGGTGCCAGAGAGGTCAGCAAAGTCTGTGGTCGGAGCAAAGGATGTTGGATGGAGGTCTCTAGAAGAACGGATGGCACGAAGCTCAAAGCCAAGGAGATTCGTGGCGTCGAAAGAAACAGCTGGGTCTGGAGGAAGCTCATGGGAGTCAGCGGCGGAACAATCAACGAGTTCAATCGCGAAGTAGAGATCGAAAGACAACCGAGCAGTTGTTTATGTTTGTATGTAAGGATGGCGGCGGCACAACTTGCCATTGTAGAGTAAGAGACCATCTTGGCCACCCAATATTCGTGTCGGACCGCCTCGGACATCATTTGTAAAAAAAATGTAATTTATTAATCACTACTTTAGGAAACAAATTTTTTGAATGAATTAATAATTAACTAACCAAATAATTGGCTAATCAATTCATTACCTTTTGAGGGCGCAGATGGCTGAAAAGTGAAAAGGAAATGCACAAGCCTCGAAAAGAAACATGGTCGTCTACTGCTTGGGGCTCGAAAAAGGAGCCTAACAGTATCGATTTTCTGCATGGACTTAGCAGAGACAGGAAGGAAGGCATGGGGCTTCATACATTGTTGGTGTTTGGTGGCTTGAGAAAAGGAGAAGGGGAGAGCCAATTGTGTCAATGTGGACGGAACTGCAGGGATCTGCTCGACGCAGTTGCAAAAAGGCACAACTCTGGAAGAGGATGATGCGGTTTCGATGATGGAAGGAGTATCAATTAGCTCTTATGCGTGCTTCTAGCTAAAAAGAAAGCCACATCAGGTTCTTCCGCAGATGGCAGGGGAAGAGGTGGTATGTTGTCTCGGGTTCTTCCGTAGACGCAAGGGCGATGACAGCGTCAGTCGGAAGCAACATTTACAGCCTTAAGACATGGTACTGGCGTGAACTTGGAAGTTATTTTTGTTGATGAACTGGTTGCAAAAGAAAAAAGAAGAGGATTGAAGGTTGGCAGGTGCCGATGGTGGTTGGGGAAGAGAGGAAGAGGACCAAATAGCTCAGATACCAAGTTGTTATGGGCTTCTCCCATAACAACGGTAGCTTCGTTAAAGGATGGTCGGAGGCGAAGCTGACGGCGGCATAGGATACAGTGGAATCGGAACTGTGGCTGCCTAAGCAGGGGGTGATCGGGAGGAGAGAACTACCACAATCACATAAATAGAGACGGAAAAGAAAATAGTTTTCTGCTTCCTCAATTCATACAATGGATGCCTTTAAATAGGCTTACAAGACCTCATTAATGCAAATCCTAACCTCTAACCATGACACTCCTAACTCACAACTTGTAAAGACAACATAAAGGTAAGACAACACATAAATGCAAGACAACACAATAATAATGATAAATCACTAATAAAAAAACAATAAAAATAACTAGGCCTGTCACTCAAAGCCCATAACACTCATCGTGGAGCCAAATCATAAACCTCCACAGATCCCATGAACAATGGTTCTGAATTTCGCCATTACACTTGAACAAGTAAAAGATGTTTTTTTCTACTCCAAGTGACAAGATACCCACCGACTAAAGAACAATATCCCGATGTGGATCTTCAATACTCCGTCGAGCCAGCCCAATTTGCATTTGTATGATCAATGTTTAGTCCTTCATTGGGAGAGAATAATATGTCGCTTACGAGATAAGTCTTGAAATATCATAGAATTTTGTGGGCGACATCCAAATGATGAATCATTAGTGAATGCATGTGTTGGTTGACACGATTCTAGCAGATCAGCACTGGACCACCCCAGGTGTGAATTATCCTTGATAGCTCGTCTGATGATTAGTCTCATATTGTCTATTGTGCATCACTCGCCGGTGCATGTAAACCTCGTCCCACTCCTCACTTCGGAGTTTTGGGATGGAAGTGTGGATTTCTCAGATGGGACCAGAGCATTGGTTTCCCCGCTACACAAATGTGTTGGTTGACCCGATTTCAGCATATCTGCATTGGGTGGGATCACCCCATGTGCGGATTATCAATGGTGGTTTGTCTGATGACTAGTCTCACATTGTCTGCTACGCAATACTCGCATATGCTTATAAGTCTCACCTACTCCTATCACTTAAGAATTTTGGAATGGAAGTGTGGGTTTCTTAGACATGTGTTGCTTGATTGCTACCACACCATAAGAGATATTTG
Source organism: Platanthera zijinensis (assembly GCA_039513925.1). NCBI lineage: Eukaryota > Viridiplantae > Streptophyta > Magnoliopsida > Asparagales > Orchidaceae > Platanthera > Platanthera zijinensis. Next base: position 12,053,847 of record CM077081.1, on the reverse strand, counting down.
GTTGTGTGTGTGACAAGTATATAAGTTTCCCAATTAATCTCAGAAATCCATCGACATCTTCAATGAATTCTCTTTCATTCCTTCCTAATCTGTGGTTGGCTTCAGTAGAGTTTGGATCTCATTTACAGCATCACATATATAAAAATGTCATCCAAATAAATAATAAGAATTATCAGTTTACCTGTTATATGCTTGAGGAAAGAGTATGATCCACATTGCTCTGAATGTAACCAAAGGATGGCATAGCTCTGTAAAATCTCTCAAACAAAATTTTAGGAACTGTTTAAGACCATATAAAGCTTTTTTAAACTTGCATACCTTCTCTTCAGATCCCATGGGAAGAAGCCTAGAAGGTAGAGATATGTATACCTCGTCGTCTAAGTCCTCATGGAGAAATGCATTTTTCGCATCTAGTTAGCTGAGGTCCCACTCTTGCAGACAACACAAAAGAGTAGTACCCTAATATAATTCACGTTTTCCATAGTAGTAAAAATCTCTTGATAGTCAATCCAATGTCATCATGGGATCGCGATCCAACCTGTAGGATCGGTAGAATCGCGATCCCTGCACGATTCTACCGATCCCGATTTAAGCTCTGTTTCGGCAGTTTAAAATCGATGGACCCAAAGAAACCTTATTCAGTTATTCCCTTCTACTCCCGATCTCGCACCCTCCTCTCTCTGTCGACTGCTCCTTTCGTTCTGACTGGCGGTGTTTAGACTATAAAGGCAGTCGACGCTTGGTGCATGCCAGAACTTGGAAGTTGGAACATCTACGGCTGCACCACTGCGGAAGGCGGAGACCTTGCCGACAGCTGGCTTACAAAAATTCTCCATATGCATCCATCAGCAGATCAGCGAGTAAGTAAGCAGTTCCCGCATCCTCCTTGAACCTTACATGATGAACTTCTCATAGTCAAGCTTTATTTCCAAGCCCTCTTCATCATCTTCTTAGAGAATATTGTTATTCCTGCTTGAATGGTTGTCGACCAAATCCTAGAGCCCTGGCCCCATGCTATTTCTCTGGGAACTCCTATTGTTGCTTTTGCGTTCCTAGAGATATTTGTTGTAAGTATTATGAGATTTGCAGCTCTGTGCTTTCAGTGAAGTTGGTTCTCTGCTACAGAGAACTGGCATGCTAAAGATTCGAGCAAGCGCAATTAGGGCACATCTTGTTCGCTCGTTGCTCTCGATGCAGTCTTTCGATAAATCGTTGCACGAAAATAGGCCTAAGAAGTCGAGTGTATTCACTCGGAGCCCGATTCGATGATTAGAATCATGATGTTCAAGTATTTTTTATCTACCATAATTGTTGCGAGAATTCAGCATTCACATCACTGTTTTACCTGGGAGCATGGTTTCCATCTTAGTAAATTTGTAGTGCATTCATGAGTTATTCACTAAGTAAAGCTCCTCTCTTTTATATTGAGATTTCTAAATTTAAAAAAATATTATAAACATATTTTATGGATTACGAGTGTCTGTGCATGGGGGGCCTCTCGTGCCCTGTGCGACAGTACCCGGCCCGCGGCGGCGGGCTTTGCCCGCCTTCACCGAGTTACGGCGCACGGGGAACCCCGTGCGACAGTACCCCGTCCACGAAAATGCATGCGGCGACATTCTGCGGGGGCGGGGACATTGTGCGGGGACGACGACACTCTGCATGGGCAACGACATTTGGCAAGAGCGGCGACATACAGTGGGGCGGCGACAATTGGCGGGGGCGGTGACATTAGGCAGAGGTGGAGACATTTGGCGAGGACGGCGAGTTTCAACTGAAGGATACTTCAACTATTGTGAAAGAATAAGGAGAGAGACTACCAGAAGAATTTTTCTTAGCTTGGCGACGAAATGAAGAGAAAGCAGGACGAAAAGCAATTTTTTACTCATTGATCAGACGATGAGGCAAGAATGCACGAATTTTGATAAATTTGATAAAACTTCCATTAGAATTATGCATGGATGCCAATGCTGGGTAGTAAAAAATGCACCAGACGTGCGAAAGATTAGACAAGAGAATGAGTATCTAATTTAACATGGATGAAAATTGATGGAGAGCAATTTAGCTTTGACATTTTGAGCATCAGTCAACAGAAATATATCAAAAATTAGGTCATTTCACTCAGTCGAGAAATATATCGAAAACAGAAACATTTAGTGCATGTGAGTTTCTTAGTTTGCTATTGGTAATCATTTTATAGTTCCAATTTCATGTTGCCTATTTTAGTTGAACTATACTTTCATAAGCTTTCAATAATGCACATGCCTAGTTTTATGCAACATCCCACTTGACCATTTCACCTTAATACACAGAGTGGCATATTTCACAATCCTATGTTTTGCAGCTACAATCTTAAATCTGTTTATGGTATTTTTATTGCTTCATGCGGGAATCAATCTCCATAGATTTCAGCATTAAATCTGTTTATGGTGTTTTTCAGTCTTTAATCAGCTATTTTCTATGTTGGTTGAGAATCTGCAGTGCTCTGGTTGACAACAATTAAGCAAACATCTTATATGCATTCATTATGACAAAACTGTTAAGTAATATTGATTTGAAAATGAGTGAGAGAGAGAGAAAGGAAGAAGTGGAGAGTGTTCCATTGCTTGAAATGATCTTCTTTGTAATTGTACATAACAATATATTAGAAGGAATTAAAAGAGGGATAAAAGCAGAGTGAATTAAATACCCAGATGGAAAAAGCGTGAGAGAGAGAAGGGGGAGAGGAACTACCTTGCCTGATGCTTTAAGTGGAGTGGAATTCACCTTAGATTCAAGAGGTGATTAACCTTTTTTTAAAAGGAAAAATTTATTAGTACCTGGGTTGACAATCGAAGAGGATGAAGGAAATATTGGCAAGGGGGTTTGAGTATGAGGGAATCGACACAGTGTGTACCTACATAATATCTGCTGGTGATTCGTTTCTGCTCTGGCAAGATGACCTACTTGCGTTCGCGTGAGCCGAAGAGGATCGGTGCTTCGTTCCAAGCTCTGCGCTGGTGGAGCGGAGTGAAATGAACTGCAGAAATGGAGAGGGGGCAACGAAGAAGGTATAATCGAAAGCGGAAGAAGAGCACGACCCATCATTTTGCGAAGAGGAGGGAGTGCGAGGATCTGTTGCGCGTTGCTGGGAAGAGGGAGATCAGGAGTAGGGTTACGAGAGGGATGTTGGGGTTTAAAAGGAGCTGGGTTCTTTCTTTTTGATCGAACGGTGCTTGGTAAACGCCGCACCAAATGAGGCATAGTAGCGAGATCTATAAACTCGGAGTTGACAGTACAGGTTAGTAGAGCTTTCATCTTTGTTCATTGCAACTTGCAATAAGGTCAAGCTTGGAGGAGTTGACAGTACAGGTTGACATTAGCCAAGGTATTGGGACATTTTGTTTTATTTTCATTTTTATATCATAAACTCTCATTTTCCATTTTGTTTTAGTTTCATTTTTTGTTGAATTTTTGTAACTTCTAGATGTCTTCTTCGGATTAGGGTACAAATTCCATTGGAAAAAACTCCCAAAAGAATGCTTCCGGTTCTAGAAGTGATCCGGGTTGGAAGCGTGGAATTGAAATTGACAGTACAACTAAAAAAGTACAGTGCAAATATTATCTATTCATTAGATCTGGTAGAATACAGAGGTTGAAACATCACTTAGCAGAGACAATTTAATGTGGAAGCGCGCATAAAAGTACCCGAAAATGTGAGAAATCAATATTTGAATATTTTTCAAGCTCATGGAGAGGAAGCTATAAAGAAGAAAAGAGATATTGACGCATCCACAACTGATTATGAGGTTGAATTGGGTCAAACAAAAAAACAAAATGGAAGGATTCAATGAATGCTTTTGTTAGAAAAACAAGTCAATCAACAATTAATCATATATTCAAAAAAGATGCACGTGAAAAAGCATGTCAACAAATTGCTTGATTCTTCTATACAAGTGCGATTCCCTTCAATTGTGTGAAAAATCAGGAGTTCATAAGCATGTTTGAATAGATCGGCCAACATGGCTCCGGAATGAAACCACCTTCTTATAATGGCATTAGAGTTAAATATTTAAAACAAGAGATGAATAGAACTCTAGAGTTACTAGAGGAGTACAAGGCAGAATGAAATAAATTTGGTTGCACAATTATATTTGAGGGATGGTCAGATAAGAAAACGAGATCTATATGCAATTTTTTAATAAATAGCCCAAAAGGCACGGTGTTCTTATCATCCATTGATACTTCTGATATTGCAAAAACATCAGACAGTTTTCAAATGTTAGATGAAGTTGTGGAGAAGATTGAGGAAGAAAATGTTGTGCAAGTCATAACAAATAATGCTTCAAACTACAAGGCAGTCAGTAATATGTTGATGGAGAAGAGAAAAAAATTATATTGGACGTCATGTGCCGCCCATTGTATTGATTTGATTTTAAAAGAATTTGAAAACAATTGAGCTATATAAATTAACAATAGCAAAGGGTAGAAAAATAACAACATACATCTATTCTAAAACTTTGCTTCATACTTGGTTGCTTGATTTCACAAAGGGGTGAGAACTGATCTGACCTGCAGTCACCAGATTTGCAACATCTTACTTGACCTTGGGATGTCTTTCTAAGAATAAAGGTGATTTCATGACAATGTTTACTTCTCTCAGGTGGAAGTCTAGTAGATTTGCTGGTTCAAAAGAGGGGAAATCAATAAAAAAAACTGTTTTGAACACGGGCTGATTTTGGTTTCATGATATAATAGATTTGAAAGTAGTTTTTTCACACATCAAAGAGCTTAGAATGGTTGATTTAGAGAGTGTTGTGATTGGATTCATTTATGAGCAGATGGATAGAGATTTAAATTAATTTTGATAACATAAAGAAAAAGTAAGTAGCTATATTTTCATTTGTTTTATGTGATAAATAGCTAATATGTAATGGTTATTTTGTGTTATATCATATATGTTTATATTGTAGATATGAGTCAATATGTGTCATCATTGATGAGAGATGGACAAGTAAACTTCATAGGTCATTGCATGTCGCAGCTTATTACTTGAACTCTCATTATCACTTTAGCCCAACATTTAGGGCAGATGTGAAAGTAAAAAAATTGGCTTCTACAATTGTCTCCAACGAATGATTCCAAACAAAGAAGAGAGAACAAAGATATGATTTCAAACATCCAAGAGGCTTATTTGTGTTAGAATCTGCAAAGGCAACTAGAAGCAAAAGAGCTCCAGGTTAAACATTTTTAGTATATTAATCATTAAGCATGCTACTATCATATTAAGCATTTAAAATAATTTCCAGCTGATTAGTGGGATTCCTATGGAGATAATTGCTCGGAATTAAAAAAAAATTGCAATTCGGGTTCTAAGTTTGACATGTAGCTCTTCCGAATGTGAACGCAATTGGAGTACATTTAAGATGGTGAGATGATGGGGATTGGAATTCAGAGACATAAATTGATATTTGAGAATGAAAATATAATCATGATCAAAACATCGAGGATCACTAACGGAATCACTGAGGATCGATTACATCTAGGTCACACGACAACACCTCAGCCGGTGCGCCAAGATGTATTCCTAACTCAATCAGCTAGAAGGTGCAAGATTTTTTAGTAAGGGAATGAAAATAAACAGAGAAGGTTTCTGAACAAAAAAACTATATCAAGTTACAGAGCAACCAATTAAGAACACATATATCACCCTATTACCTTTAATATTATGCCCAAAATGATCTCAGCTTGCAAAAAATATGATATCATTCACATATCATCAGAAAATATTTACATCTTAGGAAGAACCCAGAACAAAAAAAATTAAATTCCTTCACGCAGCCAAACTTGATTTCTTCCCAAAAGCCTACTCCCCGCTAAACAAATAGAAACGAAACAAGAACGACTGAAGAAGAAGACAACGAAGAAGAAGTGAAAACGAAGAAGAAATTAACTTAGGCGCTCAGAAATCAGAACAGAACATGTTCTTCACGTCTTGGTTTCTATACTTAACCATCTGCAGTCTTCCATATCTAGCTCCTAGCTTCAGTTTCTTCACATTCTTCTGCTTAGGTCTTTTGCAAAAACCCATTATAGCAAGTAATACAGTTTAATTGTAGCCGGAAAGATTAACGTTGGCGTGGAATGGATGGAGGATCCAGCCGGAGAGGAAGAGGGCGCAGCTCACTCTGTGGTATTTCTCCCGTCGAGCTCTCTCCCAAAACCGACCAAAAGTGGAAGGTTTTGGGGATAGGTGTTTTTCTAAAAAGTAAAACCTATGGGTTTTGAGTCAATTCCAATTCCAACTCCAAAAATGACCCAAACGAACGGCGGAATTGGAATTGGGATACCCAGTTCCAATTACCTTGTGCCAATTCCAGGCAAACAAACACACCCTTAGATTTTTGTATGCTTACATTCTTCGATCTAGTATTCCTGGAAGTCTGGAACCAAAAGTCATTGGACTGAAACTTTCATTTTTAAGAAACTATGTGATGCAGTGATAGGCCGGTTAAATTGAAAGGACGCTGGGATTGCTAACTAATGAGAATGAGACCTATATGTTGTGCACGTGTCAATATGAGAACAGTCCAAGTAAGATCGACTAGCAAATAATCAAATGGTTGCAAAGATTACGAGCGCGACAAGCACACTTGCAAGCATCAGTAAACGCGAGGAACAATTATAATTTAGCTAGCAAGATGAGGTGCGAATTACTTAAGGTGCACCGGATGTGTCCCGCAAATCACAAGACAAGTAAACGCAATAGCATATAACATCAACAAGCCCACGCAATAGTACAACAACAAATACTTCAATCAGAGAATTTCAAACCTCATATACCTTGATTTGCTTATGCAAAGGGGCTGCTCAACTTGGATCGGAGGGAGGCGCTGGTGGAGTCGACCTTGGCCACGGGTGGTTCCACGAGAGGGTAGGATGGGGGCGTAGGGTGTAGATCGGGAAGGTTTGGGGCTAGTGAGGGCTTTCCAATAGATAAGAGGGGGAGAGTGGAGGTTGTAGTGGACTTGGATGGTTAGACTTGGGTGGAGGAGGCCATGGATGGAATTGGGTAGGGGATTATTGCTGGGGAAGAGGAGGGGGGCTGGAGTCGGGGTCGAGAGAGAGGGAGGAGGCCGGTGAGGAATTGGCGGCGGGATCTGGAGGGGGGGGGGCGAGGTCCATCCGGTTGGCCCAATTGGAAGGAGGGAAGGTCGGGAAGAAGCTGTAGATGCGGGTGCAGAGGGGGCTTACCGAGAAGAAGGGGGGAGGGGTGGCCGGGCGGGCTTGGCGGCGGGAGGAGGGAAGCGGTGGTAGCGGCGGACGGGGAGGACGATCTTCGGAATCCACCGAAGTAGAGACCGGCGGTTGCACTCGGCAAAACCCTCAATCCCCTAGCCGGCCCCCAAGCAAGCCTATATATAAGAGGGAAACCAAAATAGAGTTAGGGTTCCCCCGATCGGACGGCTATAAAGGTTCGGGTCAATCGGGGGCTTAATACATCAAAAAAAAGAAACTAATATATGAAATCGACTCGGAACGACCCTCCGGGCGCATCCGCGGGCTCGGATCGCCCAAACGGGTCGCCGATCACCGCCTCCTGCGGGAATAGACGCGTGCGTGTCGTCGATCACCATCACTATGCCCTCTTTATTTTGATGCTTATGAAATATCAACCTTGTATGAACTGAAACTTTCACTTGATTTTCACTTGTTTGTAGTAATGCAGTAAGTTACTAAGTTATGTAAGCTTTGTTGGATCAGTACATGCTTGTATGGACTGAAACTTTCATTTGGTTTTCACTTGTTTGTAGTAATGCAATACTTTACTAAGTTATGAAATATCATCCTTAATAATAAATTAGAACATAGTTTTTGAAACTTAAGAAGAATGAAATATCATGACGTACTACAAGTTACTAAATTTTTTTTTGCTTTCAACATTTTTTCCAATGCATTTATTTTGTATGTGCATGTGTATTTTCTCTCAATAGCTTCATTTTCTACTTTGTTAGGTTCAACATTTATTGTGTTGTTATGTTTGCATAATATAATATGTTGTTTAAATTAGGTCTTATCTTGTGAAACATGGATTCAAGTTACGGTGTGATTGAAAATGATGAAAACCCTTTTTGGAAATCTGTGACGAGGGAACAAATTAACAGGAGGTGGAAATATTAGTTGGACATGCAATTTTTGTGGCAAGCCTTACAAAAGGTCATACACTTGCATGAAGAATCATTTATTGAAGATTAAGAATAGCGGAATCGGAGCATGTACCAAGGTTCCGACATCTACATAATACAAGGCCGTGATGAAAGAAAATAAAGATGTTCAAGACGTTATTAAGCGATGACTTCCAAAATTGATATAGGTTGCTCCTAGTACTTCAAGTGGGTTGGAAGTGTTGGAGATAAACGGAGAATATATGATGATCCAAGCGGAAGCGGCAGGAATCTAATTTCTAGTGCACTCAATAATGAGGATAGAGCTCATTTGAATGTCTTAATTACTAGAGCATTTTATTCGGCAGGGGTTGCAATTCATTCTAGCAAGAAATTCATATTGGAGACAATCATACACCTTTGCCGTTAGTCATAACCTTGTGGGATACACCCTGATATAATTCATTCAGAACCACCATGTTGTTCAAGGAGAAGATAGAAATTGAAAGAAGATTACCTCTTATACGAGGGATGTGAGTCGACAAGGGAGTTAGCAATGTATGGGATGAATGAAGCGATCCACATAGACGACCAATCATCAATTTTATGGCAACAATAGATTCAAAAGTAATGTTCTTGAAGGTTGTTAATTGTGAAGGGCAAACAAAAGACAAGTACTCCATTGCATCTTTAATTAAAGGGGTAATTATAGAAATCGGGCATCAAAAGGTTGATCAAGTTATAACGGATAATGCGGCAAATTGCAAGGGGTGAGGCAACTAATTAAGAGTGAATTTCGAACAATTTTTTGGACTCCTTATATGGTGCACATTCTCAGGCTTCATTTTGCGCGGCGGTGGCGAGAGCAGCTGGCGGGTGGAAAGGGAGAGTTGGATATGGAGGGGGGAGGTGGGGCTGGAAAACAGCTTTTGCGGGGCTTTTCCTCTGTCCAGCGGGAGCAAACGGAGCAAACACCGTCAACGCCCGTTTGTTTACCCACTGTCCGACGGCGTTTGCTCAAAACGCAGGCAAAAAACGCCGCACCAAATGAGGCCTCAATCTAGCTTTGAAGAACATATGTGTAGCTAAGAATTTGGTGTATAATGTGGTTAAATATGAAGAATACTTATGGATTACCCATATAGGTCATGATGCAATATTTATTAAAAACAATACAACGAATCATTCCACGAAGTTAGCAATGTTTAATGAGTTGTTAGCTTAAAATTATTATCTATATGAAAGAGAAAGTGTTGGATGATGATTTGTGGGATTCCATTGAGTTCATTATTTCATTCATCACTCTTATATATGATATGATTCGTTTTGTGATACAGATAAGATTTGTCTGCATTTAGTATACGATGATATGAGCGGCACCGGCCATTGAAAGAGTGAAGAAGACTATCTATTCTCATGAGAGGAAAAGAGAAGATGTATCAACCTTTTTGAGGCAGTGCATGCTATTCTTGTAGATCATTGGAACAAGAATAACATTTCGCTTCATTGCTTTGCACATTCATTAAATCCAAGATAATTATATTTTTAAGTATAAATTTATATTTTTATATTTTTGTATTATTTATTTTTGAATTTAATATTTTTTTATTATTTTACTTGATATTATAGTGAAAAATGGCTAGGAGAGGATCCAAATAGTGTTGCTCTTCATAAAGATATGGAAGTTCGCAAATAAAGGGCTACATATTTGAAAAATTATTTTTCCCGCTTAATGGAGGGTAATGTGGTCACCAAGGAGTACGCGGAATTCATTGACAAATTGGGGGATTTTACCAAATATGATTCAATTCAAAATCATTTTCTCCAAGATCCAAACACTTGGTGGATTCCTTCGCTTCAAACCACAGCCTTGAAGTTAATAGTACAACCATCTTCTTCTTCATGCGTCAAGAGAAACTAGAGTACTTACTCATTTATCCAGGATTTTACCAAATATGATTCAATTCAAAATCATTTTCTCTTAGATCCAAACACTTGATGGATTCCTTCGCTTCAAACCACAGCCTGAAGTTAGTAGTACAACCATCTTCTTCATGCGCCAAGAGAAACTAGAGTACTTTACTCTTTTATCCATTGATTCAATGAAAATGAAAAAGAAGAAAATGGCATTGCAACGTGCCGAAGAATTATTATGTATTCATAGCAATCCTCAACTTCTTTCTAAAAAGGATTAAAATAATAAGGGAGAGTCTAGATTGTGGGATATTGCATGCAATGGCTATGAGTCATTTGAAAAAGTAGGTACACTTGAGATAATTAATCTATCGCTTGATGAATAAAGGTTGGAGCCCTCAATTATGAAAAAAGATGATGAAGTTGATATTCCTGGAGAGAATGATTAATTTCTAAACTATTGATATTTTACGTGTGAATGTAATGAAACATTGATCAATTGATACAATGATGTAAATATGTGGTACATTAGTCTATATAGTGCTCGTCTCCTTGACTATTTTTTATTTCGTATAGCATTATATTAAATGCAAATGATATACAATACATAATATAAGTTTGAAGTCCTAGTTTTTATATTTAGTGTCCTGGTATTTTTATAATACAAGATATGTACACTTAGTTTTTTAGTTATATTGTTTTCATATTATTTAATACTTATATTTAAATAATTAATTGTTTTACAAAACATATCCAATATCCTTTTTAATCACATTTTTAGTATCCGTTTCATAATGTATCATGTCCCCGTTCCCATGCTACACAGTTTAGCACATTGTCACAATTGAAATTAAGAACATTCCATTACCATAGAATTATGTGAATGTCACATAGTCACTCAAAAAAGGATATGAAAATCAATTTTAACTCACAACAAATTCATTGAAATATTGCTATCTCAAATTTATGCAAATGCATACTTACCATTACAAAATTCATCTGCAACTTCATGAGCTTGATTATTTAAATGAACTCCATTCAGTGAATTGCCATATGAAAGATTTTCTTTGGCAGGTTGCAAAACTCTTGCATTTTTATCAGGAGACCGAACAGAAACGCCATGCTTAATCTGATGGTTAGAAAACACCACTCCATTGTGTGCACCTTCAACTACGTATGCATGACACAATTCAATGCTTAGTGGACAAAACTTCAGCAGGCACATGTTATTTTATCTTGTAATTTCAAAACCAATCTGATTTTGAAAAAAACAAATATCTAGCTATCAAATTATTGGAATTAAAAACTTGCTTACGTTTTAAATGGTGTTGTGTATTTGTTTTCTTAGTCTTCTTTACATCAGTATGGGTGGACAACTTGCCAGCAGATGAGGGTCTATCACCATTCATTTTCACACTGCCTGAGTTATCTGCATTTGCACTGCTCCAATCATAAGTTTTCATATCATCCATACCAGTTTCACAACTGTTGTCATACTCCACCTTAAACCTCTGTACTTGTGAACTCATCGGGTTATCTTCTCTACCACAGAAGATATTAGATTTTTCAGACTGAAGATTTGGCTGAAGTTCCATTGAAGCTCTAGCACCAAAATCTCCAAACTGTACGCCCTTTAAAGAAAATGCAGAGACATTACCATGCAACATTGTCTGGCTGTGATCCCTTGCGATCATAGTACTGATATTTGGATATGGATCAACAGCAACTGATTCCTGAAAGGTTTCTGGACCATTGCTAAAAGCATTCCTGAATTGTTCTGCAAGGTGTTTCTGCTTTGCTTCGTCTTCTATTCGCCGTTGAAACTCTAAAGTTTCCTCCAACTTCCTTTCCTCTTCCTCAAGCTCCACTCTACGTTTTAACTCTTCTTCTTTCAACTGATCACGACTAGTAGCCTCAGAATTAACCAGCTCTCCATTACTCGTAGGAAACTCACTACAATTATATAAACGGAGCAAAATAGCAATAAGATAATTCATGAATAAAAAACAAGCTAACAGCAAAATAATTCAACAGAAAAAGAACAGAGTGCGAAGACATTATGGGATCATGTAAAGCTATCATACATTCATACCACTGTACAGTCAGCATAAGAAACCTTGCCTTGCAAGAAGAGCAATAAGTATAAAACTAGATTATATTTGCTGCTCTTTTTTAATGACAGATCACTTGACACTACTTACATGCAAAACATAACAATCTCAGTAAAAGCAAGCAAAACCGGGCAGAAAGATCTCCGCGCCCGCAGAATTCAATGAATAAAAATATAACAACAAAATGTATTCATTGATGGCGGGGAATGTTACGGAATTACTTGAGGAGCCACCGTGGAAGGTGTACACACGAAGAGCTCGGGAGCGCAATACGGGAGACGCGGTCGAGATCGTCGAACCGGCCGGGACGGGGTCGGGCGGAGGCGCGGACGACGGCACCAACCCAACCGGAGATTAGGCCAAGCCCGGTTGGGTCGGTTGGAGCTTATGTCAGCTTTTGGTTTAATTTGGTTTATTTTGGTTTATTGTAATTTGAAACCCTATATATGGGTTTGGACTCTTGCTTTGGTTTTTTTATCTTGGATGATCAATGAATTGAGGGCTGCCCCCTTTCTCCTCTCTCAACCCTAACTCTCTCTTCTTCCCCCCTTCCGGCCGCCCTTCCCCTGCCGGCATTCCCTCTCAACTATCGTAGAAGGTATTATTTGGTCCGACCTGCCGGTCCGCCTGCACCGTGTTGCCGCCGGACTTCATGGCCCCGACCACCCGTGCGCACACCGAGCCCGACGCCGACGCCCACGACGCCCTCGCCGCCCGCGTCGCCGAGCACGATTCCCGTTTCTCCTCCTTGCAAGCCTCCATCGAAGCCCTCGCCGTGGGCCAAACGGCCATCCTACGCCGTCTCGACGCGTTCGCCACCCCCTCCAACCCCGGATCGGCCTCCTCCGCGGACACGGCGTCCGTGCTGGGCGCCCCGCCACTCCACACGGCTGTGCACGCACCTCCGCCAGCGGCCGGCGTGCTACCCCGACATTTGCAACACCTCGATGTCCCCTCCTTCTCCGGTGTGGATCCTTTGGGTTGGATCGCACGGGCGGAACAACTCTTTGACCTACAGCTCACACCCCCCGCGGACCGGGTTAGCACTGCCATGGTCGGCTTGGAAGGTTCCGCCCTTCATTGGGCACGTTGGCTCCGGCAAAGCCAGCCGACGATTTCTTGGGCGGACTTCAAGCAGGAAATGATCACGCGTTATGATCCCCGCTACACCGGCTCCGCGATTGAACGCCTCTGCAGCGCCCGCCAAACGGCCGATCTCGACGGGTATATTGACGAGTTTGTCGCCCTCGTCACCCAAGTCCCGGGTCTCCCACCCGACCACTACTTGGGCTTCTTTCTCCAAGGCCTCCGCCCGGCGATTCGCTCGCGCATTCGGACTCACAACCCGCATACGGTGTCCGAAGCCTTGGACCTCGCGCGCGCGGTGGAAGCCGATCTCGGCCATCGCCCTTTCCCGAATCCCCCGGCTCCATCCGTTCGACCGGCCAACTTGCGTGATGGGCCCCCCCGACCCGTGGCGGGAGGGGGAGGGCCTCGCCCAGGCCGGCCCGATCCCCCCCATCGCATCTCCAATCAAGATTATAATGAGCTTCGCCGTAAGGGCTTGTGCTTCCGTTGCCGGCAACCTTATTCGCCCCAACATGTTTGCGCCGTCAAGGAGTTTCACGCCCTTTTCGGCGATTTCGACGCCGAAGTGACCGCGGCCGACTTTGATGCGCTCGTCGAACCCGACGAGGCTCCTCCTCCCCCGGATGACACCGCCACCTTGAATATTTTGGACCTTCCCCTCTATTCGGTGGGCGGTATAACCGGACCCCGCACCATGAAGTTGAAGGGTTCCATTCACGGCCGTGCCGTGATCGTGATGATCGACAGTGGCGCGAGTCACAATTTCATCTCGGCTTCCTTGGCTCAGGAGTTAGCCTTGCCGAGCCTCCCGTCCCCCGGATTTTCGGTGGCATTGGGGGACGGTCGACGCCGACCGACCTTGGGACGTTGCGCGGGAGTGACCCTCTCGGTGGGCTCCTACCTTTTCACCGCTGATTTTCATGTTTTCGAATTGGGGGGCCTCGACGCCATTCTCGGCGTGGCGTGGCTCCAAACTTTGGGCGACGTTCAGGTGAATTGGGCTACCATGACCATGCGTTTCCAACATCAGAACCAACCATGTCGTTTAATGGGCGACGCGGCGCTCCTACGCTCTCCGCTATCGGCCCGTGGTATTCACCGCGTCACGGACGCCCTCTTCTCGGCTTATCTCCTACCTCTCCAACCGGCGGATCCACAAACTCCGTCCTTCCACATGGATTTCCGCCCCCTCCTCGACGACTTTCCGGACTTGTTCTCTACAGCCCCGGGTCTTCCCCCGGTTCGGCCCACGGATCACCCAATTGTTCTCCATCCAACCTCGGCGGCGGTGTCCGTCCGGCCTTACCGCTACGGGCACGCCCAAAAGGACGAGATCGAACGCCTCGTGCGGGAGATGTTGATCGGCGGGCTCATTCGCCCCAGTTCCAGTCCCTTCTCCAGTCCGGTCTTGTTGGTGCGCAAGAAGGATGGAAGTTGGCGCTTCTGCGTGGATTACCGCGAGTTGAACAAAGCGACGGTACCGGACAAATACCCCATTCCCGTCATCCAGGAGCTTTTGGATGAGTTACACGGGGCGGCCTACTTCACTAAGCTGGATCTCCGCGCCGGCTACCATCAAATCCGGGTGCGCGCCGAGGACATCCACAAAACGGCTTTTCGGACTCACGACGGCCACTTTGAGTTTTTGGTGATGCCTTTTGGCCTCACCAATGCGCCGGCCACCTTCCAAGCGACCATGAATGATCTCTTCCGGCCGGTACTTCGAAAACATGTTCTTGTTTTTTTCGATGACATTTTGGTTTTTAGTCCAACTTGGCAGGAACACCTCGTCCACGTGCGCCGCACATTCACCACCTTGCGGAGCCACCGCATGGTACTTAATCAAAACAAATGCTCATTCGGTATGACGAGCGTCAGTTACTTAGGCCATACCATCTCTTCCAACGGCGTCGCCATGGATATAGACAAGGTTCAGGCGGTGCTCCATTGGCCGCCGCCGACTTCCCTCCGCGAAGTCCGTGGATTTCTGGGACTCACCGGCTACTATCGCCGGTTCATCAAGGATTACGGCGCCATCGCCCGCCCCCTTACTCAACTCCTTAAAGGGGCCGAGGATGCCCGTTTCGATTGGCCGGCCGCGGCCATGTCTGCCTTCTCCACCCTTCAATCGGCGCTTGTGCAAGCCCCGGTCTTGGCAATGCCCGATTTCAAACAACCCTTCGTCGTGGAATGTGACGCCTCCGGCACCGGAGTGGGGGCCGTTCTTATGCAAGCCGGCCGCCCGATCGCGTACTTTAGCCGAGCTTTTTCCTCCATAGTCCGCAGTCGTTCGGCCTACGAGAACGAGTTGATGGCCCTCGTGCTCGCCGTGCAACATTGGCGGCCCTATCTTCTTGGCCGCGCATTTGTGGTTCGAACGGACCACCACAGTCTCCGGTATCTTCTCCAACAAAAAATCGCGACGCCTGCACAACAATTATGGGTCGCCAAGCTCTTGGGGTACGACTTTACGATCGAGTTCCGCTCCGGTAAATCAAACAAGGCGGCCGACGCGCTCTCCCGCGTACCGCCCTCATCCGAGCTCACCGCCATCTCTCGCCCCATTTGGGACGACGCCACCACAATCCAACTGGAAGTTGATCGGGACCCGCGCCTCTCCGCAATCCGGCGGACTCTTCTCACGAACCCGGCGGCTCATCCGCCGTATACTCTTATCGGAGGCCGACTGTTTCATCGGGGCCGTCTTGTGCTATCCACGGCCGCCGCCAGTATCCCGCGCCTTCTCGCCGAGTTACACTCCACACCGTCCGGCGGACATGCTGGAGCATTCCGGACATATCGACGTTTGGCGGCCTCTCTCTATTGGCCGAACATGCTCCGCCAAGTGAAGGCCTACGTAGCGGCTTGCCTACCGTGTCAGAAGGCCAAGTATGAGGCCATGTTTCCGGGCGGGCTCCTTCAGCCATTACCCATTCCGGAGCGGATTTGGGAGGATATTGCCATGGACTTCATCACGCGCCTCCCACGCTCGAATGGATTCGACTGCATCTTGGTGGTCGTGGATCGCCTCACAAAGTATGGACATTTCATTCCGCTCTGACATCCCTATACGGCGGCCACGGTGGCCGACTGTTTCATCGCGGAGATAGTACGACTCCACGGGTTTCCACGCTCTATCGTCAGCGACCGCGACCCGCTCTTCCTCAGTGGATTTTGGACATCACTTTTTCGGCTACAGGGCACTCGACTTCGCATGAGCACAGCCTACCACCCGCAAACCGACGGCCAGTCGGAGGTCCTTAACCGCTGCTTGGAGACATACCTCCGCTGCTTTATCGGGGAGCGCCCGAACACATGGGCCAAATGGTTATGTTGGGCCGAGTATTCTTACAATACGGCTTACCACCATGCCGCGGCTACTACTCCTTTTGAAACCGTCTACGGACGGCCTCCTCCGTCCATCATTCGCCACCTTCCCGGGGAGTGTCCGGTAGCCACCTTAGCCGATCACCTTCATGATCGGGATGTCATTTTGGATAGCCTTAAACATCACCTCCAACGAGCCCAAGAGAAGATGCGATCCTTTGCGAATCGGAAGCGCCGCGACCTCTCCTTCCGGGCGGGAGACAAGGTCTTCATCAAACTCCACCCCTACCGCCAACTTTCGGTAGCTCGCCGTTCCTCTCCGAAGCTTGCACCTCGGTTCTTCGGGCCCTACGAAGTACTCAGCCGTATTGGCGCGGTGGCCTACCGGCTCCGCCTACCGCAACATAGCCGCATTCATCCAGTTTTCCACGTATCACAACTCCGCCGGGTCATTGGCGACCACCCGGCTGTGGAACCTCTACCCACCGAGGAGGAGGAATCGGGCATGGCGCCCCTCTACCCGGCCGGCATCATTGGCCACCGTCACCATTTACCCGGGGATGCGGCCCCCGAAGAGATCCGTGTGGCTTGGCAACATCGGCCGGAGAGCGACGCCACTTGGCTCATCCGCGACGACTTTCGCCGCCAATTTCCCGACTACTGCCTTGAGGACAAGGCCAATTTTCCAGATGGCGGTATTGTTACGGAATTACTTGAGGAGCCACCGTGGAAGGTGTACACACGAAGAGCTCGGGAGCGCAATACGGGAGACGCGGTCGAGATCGTCGAACCGGCCGGGACGGGGTCGGGCGGAGGCGCGGACGACGGCACCAACCCAACCGGAGATTAGGCCAAGCCCGGTTGGGTCGGTTGGAGCTTATGTCAGCTTTTGGTTTAATTTGGTTTATTTTGGTTTATTGTAATTTGAAACCCTATATATGGGTTTGGACTCTTGCTTTGGTTTTTTTATCTTGGATGATCAATGAATTGAGGGCTGCCCCCTTTCTCCTCTCTCAACCCTAACTCTCTCTTCTTCCCCCCTTCCGGCCGCCCTTCCCCTGCCGGCATTCCCTCTCAACTATCGTAGAAGGTATTAGGGAATAACAGCACATCTGTTCCAACAATGCAATGAGATCAGGTTATATTTAGTACTGACATCTTCCTAGCTACCAATTATAAAGACCGTACCATTTAGAAAATGACCCACAAGAAATACAGTATCACTGCACCATTTAGCAAACAAAAAAACTAGTTAGTGAATCAAGTAAGCTTTATGATTAGTGGTGGTGTTCAAAGTACTTCAAACGGTCATGAGTGGGACTATATTATAACTTTTGAGTATTATAATAAGGGTGTTGTTACGTGCACACCACTTTTGGCTATGTGCACACCATAAAATTTATTTGCAGACCAAAATGTCAAGTAACATCATAAATTTTATTTGCATGCCAAATTGTTAAATAAATACCAAAATAAAGTTTGAGTTTTTTTTTACTTCAAATATAAAAAATTTCTTCCTTTTTACATTTCAAACAAACAAAAATCTCAAATCATTTCCAACAGTATAACTAAAAATTTCCACGGTTCATTTTTAATTTCATGAAGACATGCACGAACATAAAAATATGAATATTAGTTGTCTTAAATAAATAAAATATTTGAAAGTTACTTAAAATTGAATATTAATATTTGTACGGTCATTTTGCTTGTTCAAACTTCCTTTTGGTTGCCCTTTTAAGCTACCTGGAACCTAAGGTTCTACAGTTTGGTTTGCTGTAGGATCCAATAGCTCCCGTAGTTTTCTTTTCAATTCATTTTTTGAATAGCCGATGATGTATTGTATTTTTGGAGTATTTCATCCAACTCTACTTGTATGTCATGTGAAGCGAGGCTGAAGTTGGGGCGTGGGTAGGGTTTCGGCTTTCGGGAGAAATGGGAGCGGGGTGTGCGCTTAGGTTTAATATGGGTGGGATTGGAAAAAAGTAGTGGTATTGTTTATTGTAAGAGTTTGGTGTGCACATAGCCAAAAGTGGTGTGCACATAACATCGCCCTTTATTTTAAGGGTTTGGTGTGCACATAGCCAAAAGTGGTGTGCACGTAACAGCGCCCTATAATTAATTCAAATGGTTGATAGCAAATGACAATGTTTAGCTTTCATTAGTTGGAAAATGGCAGTGTTTAGCTTTCAACAAATTTATTTTTCATTTTATTTCCTTTTTACCAAAAAATCAGATAAATTAACCATACTATCATATTGCAATTATCATCCGCCGTGCCAATTGTTGAGTCCATGGTATGAAACCTTTTGATAAACATGTGGGCGGGAGTTTAATTTTATCTATTTTTCTTATTAGTATGCACATGGTGGGGGTTTACTTTTTAATGCATTCTCCTATGAGTATTTATGTATTTCTTTTTAGTGGCATTTGTGTAATATTAGAGAAGGGATTGTTCCACCACTTATACCAGAGAGTGAGTAGGGTGTCTTACGGCATCTTGTATCATTGTAGTCATCTTTCTTTAGAGAATAACTCCTGGAGAGAATCAGTTGTCTGGAGTTTGGCTTAAGCATATCAACAAGGAAGTTGGGGGGAGGATTGGCAGGAGATGAGAGAGATGAAGGAGGGATACAAGAATAGAAGAAATCACTAATTCATTACTTAATCCAATATTTTTATCCCGATTTCCCTCGTATCTGGTCCTTTAATACACCGGCTAAGTAAACTAGCCATTAATTTTCTCCAGATGGCCGCCACGTGGCATGTATCTAAAAAGTTGTTTATTTGTTACATTTATAAAAGAAATAATATGGCTAGATGGATTTCCACCGTTGGATTGACAGATTTGATCATTGTCGTTCGTTCCACACATTTGTCAGTACAAGTACTAGCGCGATCTGGATCCTTCAAATGGGCAGTCCCTATTTGTGCTAGCTTAGTTAGGGCCCATGCGGGATCTTCAAAGGTGGAGAGTCAGAACGCTTCAATATTGTGTCAAGAAAGAAAGGAAAGGCTAAGGCTGAATGATCTTTTAATGTGGCTTGGTACAACAACAAAAATGAGGGATGCAAGGAGAATAAGATTAACTAGTTGGGCAGAAACAACCTGGTGATAGTGTGGCCGTGGATGATTGCCGAGAATTCCATTGGAAGACGATGCTTGAGTTGGATCTGGCTGGATGGGTTGGTAATATTTAACCGATAAATCCATCGTGTATCATTTTAACCATTTGAACTAGGTCATCATCTCTAAACGTATATTAGTAATTTGATTTGCAACAGCCTCTCGGGTGACCAACATCTGTCAAACAAAAAGGTTTCCTTTGGCCTGTAAATCCAAATCCATTTCTTGTGGAGATCCTCAAGTTGAGATTGGCCCAATTGTTGTTCATTCTTGAAGGTAGCATTGCCATTGAGGAGTAGTTGTTGAGCCTCCTTATTATGTGTCGCACATAGTGTGGAGTTCAAAGAATGAGAGCACCAAATGTAAGGAGATCGGAGGAAGGATTGGCTGGAGAGGCGCCCGAAGACGAGAGAGATGAAGGGGGGATAAGAACAAAAGAATTCGCTAATTTGTTACTTAAAACCAACATTTTTATCCTGATTTCCCTCTTAACAAGCCCCTTAATACACCAACAACGCACACTAGTCGTTAACTTTGGCCAAGTGGCCGCCATGTGTCATGGATCTAAAAAGTTGTTTATATATTACATTTATAAAAGAAATAATATGGATGGCTATATTTCCACAATTTGATTGGCAAATTTGATCGTTGTCGTTCGTCCCACACGTTTGCCAGTACAAGTGCTAGCATGATCTGGTTCCTTCAAATGGTAGATTAAAGAACTACCCTTGATTCACCAGTGGCCACGTAACATCATACCTCACGAGTTGCAACCATTTTCTTATGTTAGTGCACAATTTTGAATCACCCTTATCTTGTTCATTTGTTTGTAACAATTTGGTCTGACATGGCGCCCTACGACCATCACCCTTGTGGCCTTGTGGTTGCCCATATCAAGCTCCACCTACATTATGTCCTAGCCTTCCATCTTCCTTCCGAGGCAATGGACGCCCTCCTCGATATGTTCAAATCTAAGCTTACTACCCTCCGCACTATAGCTTGTGTCCTCCATTTGACCCTCTTTAAATTTTCATTATAGGAACTACTATGAGAATTGAAAGACAGTCACAATTTCATTAAAGGGATTACTATGAGAATTGAAAGACGGTCACAATTTCATTGAAGGGATTGCTATGAGAATTGAAAGACGGTCACAATTCAACATCATCATTGTTTCATTTTTCTTAGTGTTCCATCCACGTACAAACGCCATCTAGAATAGATTGGTAAGTAAATGAAGTCAAATGGGATAAGCATGTGCAACTCTCAAGAAGCACAAATATATCTTCAAAGAGGTTACACCTAATAAATACACAACAACACTCAAGCCTTTATTAAACCATAGTGGGAACGTCTATATAGATCTTTTGTCTCCGCTATGCCCTACCTATATTTATAATCTCAATAATGCCTAAGTACATCGTATCTTTCCTTAAAGTTTCATTCCAAGTCTTTTTTGGACTACCCCTCCCCTGTTTAACATGCCGAGTGGATAAACTCTCACAACGCCTAATAAGTGCCTCTAATGGTCTCCTTTGTAGGTGTATGAACCATCTGAATCACAAACTTCTCGCATCTTCTCTACAATTGGTGTCCTCCTATCTTATCCTTGATACATTCATTTCTAATTTTATCCAGTCTCATGTGTCCACACATCCACCTGAGCATTTTCATCTCCTCAACACCCATTTTTTATTCGTGTACATAATTCACTGCCTAACGCTCAGAACTGCAGTGCATTGCTGGTCTAATTACAGTACGGTAAAACTTGACTTTAAGTTTTAATAGTACTTTACGATCACATAAGATCCCGGACGCTCCTTTCCACTTCAACCAACCTACTTGGATTCCATGTTTCACATCTTTATCTATATCTCCATCTTTTTGAACTATCGATCCCAGATATTTAAAGCACTCGCTTCGAGAAATATTTTGGTCACCCAACTTAATGACGGAGTCATCCATCTTTCTTGCACCACTAAATTTAAGTTTCATATACTTTGTCTTTTGTCCTGGTCAACCTAAAACCGTTCTTTTCTAAAATGTCTCATCATGATTCAAGTTTCGCATTTACACCCTCAAGCGTCTCATCGACCAAACCAATGTCATCTGCAAACAATAAACACCAAGGTATTCATATCCTTATAATTCTAGATACAATTTCATGAATTCTCCTACTTCGTTGACCCCGACTGAGTGATGAAATGAGGTGCTAACCCTATTTTGTGAAGATTTTTGGTATGTATGAATATTGAAGGATGCGAAAGTAGGCATGCCCTCTTAGATGAGGAATTAATAACTAAAGATAAGTAAATAACTAAATATTAATAAAATGATAAATAATAGTGTTATGCTAAAAAGAGGCTCAGGAAATTGAAGAAAATAAAACAAAATTGCAATTAATTTCAAAGCTAACAGAAAGCAACCAAATGCTCATAATGCAAAAATAGAAACATAGCTTTCTAACAAGAAGCTACAAAATAAATCCAGCAAACCATACAAATACTCTGCAGTTTCCTGGGGAAATTCCAGCTGCTCATTAAAACCTGCAGTCTGAAAGATCAATAAAAATCAGTAATATGGTATAAATTAATAAACTAAATCAAGAAAATAAATGTAAGACCTTTGTATCCTTGGCCTTTCTCCAATCTTTGCTCTTTTTCTTCTCCTTCAATTTTTCATGAGATTGTTTGGAATCAACTCCCTTGTTAATATTTCTCTTCTCATCAAGTGCAAGTTCTGCTAGCAAGGCTTCTCTTGTAGCATCTGATTTCTCAGTCGCAGCTTTATCAACAAGTGCTTCCAAACGTAGCTGGATAACCAAAACTATCATCCATGAATGCCTGGTTGAAACGGTCAAATACAAAGAATCAAAAAAGCAGAAACTAGAGAGAGATGTGCTGACCCGAAGGAAAAACTTCACTAGAGGTATAATTATCATTCGATAATCAAAGGAAGAAGCAGGGCCAAGCTTTAGTTCCAACTGTTGCATGCCATTCACATTCCGCATTATCTTTGCATCTGTCTTGTTGAGCTACAAATGAAAATATAAAAGAGACAAACATGAGAGCATAATCTAAGGAAGCACAAATGAAGTTACTAGGCTTGGTTCAATGGGCATGTGAAATAAGTATACCTCCATTGATAACTGCTCCCTTTGTCTCTGAATTGCTACCTCAATACAGGTGTCAGCTTGTTGCATGTAATCATTCATTCTCCACTCCTCGTCAATACCAGAGTCCATCTCACACAAACGAGAAGTCATACCAGATAAAGCTTCGTCATAACCAAATTGCGATATGCTCAAGCTCTGCGCCTCCTTGAGAACATTGGAGATGGCATCTAGCTCAAACCTATTGATGATATAAATCACATCATTCTCCTTGTCAATGAGCTCAGCTTGTCTCTTCCTTAGTAGAGCCTCGTAACTATGATGGGCAAACTTCATAGAAGGATCCCTTTTCTTTAACTCCTCCAGGCAAAGGTTCTCTACGGCTTGCAATGCTTCCTCATAGCTCAAATGCTCACACTTCCTCTCGCACATGCTTTGCAATAGGTAAATCTCCTTCTCAATAATCTGAAGTGCCTCCAAGCCCTGTTGGAATTTCTCTTCTTTTTTGCTATTCCAGGCAGATAATTCTTCCTCGTATGATGAACCCGAAAATAACCAGGAAACAACAGCATCTGCATCAGGCATTCGATCTACAATCTCATCAAGAGATGAAGTATTAGACACCTTCCTTACACTACTCTTTGCATGGAACAAACGACCATCAAGGTGGAGACTAGAAGAATCATAAGCAAAACTGATTCCATCAAAACCTTCGCTGCCATGATCATCCTTATATGCATCACATGTAACATCATCCCTCTCCGTGTATCTTCCAAATCCACATGACTGAGATATATCCTGTAAGAACTTAAGCACCTTCCTAAGATGTGGTCCTCCCAAGAAACAAATGCAGGTGGGTGACTGGTCAAGTGCATGGTTTAGCAGAAGCGAGCCTGATGGTAAACCTTGGATCTCTTCCATTGCAAACTGAATCACTTTGTTCAGATGGATAACAGAGAGGCTCTTATGCTTAATAAATAGCCGAAACATTCCTTGAATCCTTTCAAGAAGTTTTGCTCTGTCCAAATCATCAGACAGAGGCCATTTCTGAGATGCATCCCTGAAGAAGGTTGCGAACTGATCCCCCCTGCTTGCGAACACATTCCCACTTTCCTCATCCACCAACTGTGTCTGTTGTGGTGATTGACACTCATTGTTTCCACTACAAGCATCGGAGTATTCATCACTGGCATCCAAATGCTCCTTCACCACCTGATCTTCAAGCATCTTAACGGCACGAGTTGAGTCAACGGGCTTCCAGCTGTCATGAAGAAGCATTTCAATCCACTCCCGATTAACTTCTTGAGGCAGAACTGATTGCAATTTGGGCGATAGGCTGCCCATGTGGTTCCTCATGACATGCTGAGCATGAACATCACTATCTGCAAACTTCTCCTTGCAGCGACAGCAAACCCAGAAATTCCAAGTATTATTGGACCTGAAGAAATCCAAGCCTTCTGATATAAGCTCTGATGTCATATTATCCTTCAATGATGAGGCGTGGTGTTCCTTTAGATCAGATACGCTCACTGACAGGAAATCAAGTCTCTGTTCAGTACTCATGGAGTTCCAATAGGACCGTGCCTGTTCCATCCGCTCTGCCGATGATGGCAGTTTTCTAGCATAATTTGACCTGCGACGCTCACGAGTAACAGAAGATAGAGGATCACTACCCTGTGTGTCATCCTCGGCGGCAGAAGGTGAGTTCGATTTGTGCTGCAGCAGGATAGCAGCGGCAACCCGCACTTCAATCTCCTTGCGGCGCTCCTCGGGGGTCTTAGTGGCCTTCTTGATTTCATTAGGGCGGCGGGTAGGGACTGCCCTGACTTCCATGGGGTCCTCTGTTAGGCGGCGTAATGGAATCAATCTAATGCCCTCTTCCCTTCCTGAGCCATTGCCCAGATTCTTCATCCAGGTGGAGAGAGAGGCGAGTTTGGCCTTCTGAATGAGGGAACGGAGCTCTTGCTGCACGTGCGTGATTCGCGCCTCCGCAGTGGTGAGCTTCTGCTGACTTTCCTCTTGAAGGCTCTCCTTCGCCGGATCAACTGGATTAGAAATGGAGAGAGCACGCTCGCATTCCTGAACTACTTCGTCGTAAGCAGGGCCATCGTTGGCAGACTCGTACAGGAGGTTGGCATAGAAATGAGCAAACTCGATCGAGTTTGTGGAAAGGGTGACAGCGCGGCGGGAAGAGTCGACGGCACTGCGCATGTGCCGGACCTTACCGTTGGGATCATCGAGAAGTGAAGCTACCTTGAAGTAGATAGTGCTGTGAACTCGATGGAGAAGAGCCGATGAGTCGTAGCGCTGGCAGGCTTCCTTCATTAGGCGGAGAGCCTTGGTGTGGTTTCCTTGCCGGAGAGCCCTCAACGCCCGATCACAATCCGCCTTCACGGCCGCAGAATCGGCCTCCAACGCCACCTCCGATGCCATCTGCGGAGGCGGCTGCTCTGCCGAGATGGACTCATCAGCTGCCGGTGATGGGAGCAGGCGAGATGGCCGCTGGTTTGGGTTTCTTTTCCGGGCCATCGGCGAAGCCAAGCCCTCGCTCTCCTCCAGTCAGAGACCCGACGTAGCCTCCAATACCAACATATCTATATCATCTATGGAAACGAACAGGGAAAAATAGGAAGAGAGTCGATAAACAAAATATATATATATATATATATGACAAACCCTAGAGGAGCAGAAGCGATCTTCCGATAGGAGACTGCGGCCGCCGGTCGTCGGCGGACCGTCGCCGTATACAGAAAACAAAACGGCGGGTGAGCATGGAGGGTTTTTTGTCGTGGCAGTGATCGTCGATCGATGCGAAGCGATCGAGAAATAAAAAGGGCCGGAGCGGGCGAAGACGACGACTGGACGATTGGTCTTTTGGGGTTGGGGGCTGTAGAGTTCTTCTCTTTCACTCCCTAATAATTAATTAATTATAAAGGGCTGCTTTATTAATCCCAGGTTCCCGGCCAATAATGGGAAGTGACACGGTCCTTTAAACAAGTATGTTAACCGCAAACCCCCTATTAGTTAGGGTACCCCAAAATCTCATAATTTTTCGCGTTTTTTCGAAATACGTCTTGTACATGCAATTTTAGGAAAAGGGCTCAACACGAAAGTTGTAGATCTCACTTTCGTGTTGAGCCCTTTTCCTAAAAATGCATGTACAAGGCGTACTTTGGAAATATGCTCAGATTTTACGTCTTTCAGAAATACGTCTTGTACATGCAATTTCAGGAAAAGTGCTCAACACGGAAGCTGTAGATCTCGTCGAGATCTGCAGCTTTCGTGTTGAGCACTTTTTCTAAAATTGCATGTACGAGGCGTATTTCGAAAAGGCGCGAGATTTTGGGGTGCCACTAACAAATAGCGGGTTTGCGGTTAACAATGACCTGCTAAAATCCGATACTTGCTTAAAGGACCGTGTCACCTTCCCATTATTGGCCGGGAACCTGGGATTAATAAAGCTGTAGATCCCGTCGAGATCTACAGCTTTCGTGTTGAACATTTTTCCTGAAATTGCATGTACCGTTTTTCGAAAAGGCGCGAAAAATTAGTAGATTTTTGGGTGCGACTAGCCAATAACGGGTTGCGGTTAACAAACACCTTTTAGTATGAATAATACTATACTCACATAATATATACCAAAAAATTACAAAAAAGTGGGTCTCACTCAGCATAAAAACACCCGACTCCTGTAATTAGGTTTGCAAAGTTGGGGAAATAAGGAGGTCGGATGTTTTTGTGCTGAGTAGAGCCCACTTTTTTGTGATTTTTTGATATATTTATGTGAGTATAGTATTATCTTTTTCATATAGTGTTGATTCTTCTGGTGGGGGTAGTCATGTTCAAAAAGTTCGGGCCCGAAAAGCCCATTCGGGCCCGGGCCAGAAAAATCTTGCCCGAGACAAGACCGGGCTTTGGGGCCTTACCAGGCCCCCATATTAGGTGGTTGCCCGGCCTAGTGCCCGGCCCAGCTGGGCCCAACACCAGGCTAGGCGGGATTTTAATCCCGCCTAACATGCGGGATTTTAATCCCGCCTAATCCAGGCAGGATTTTAACCCCGCATGTTGGGAAATTAAGTCGGCCCAGGCTCGGTCCGGCCCGACCCGATCTGAAGGGCTTTTTCGGGCCCCCTCTTTGAGAGGGAGCCCGGGCCCGACCCGGCTTAAGCGGGGCCATGTTGGTAAAAAAAACTCGGGCCCCACCGGCTCGGTCCAAGCCCACCCCGATCAGACTTTTTAAACACGACTGGATGGGAGTTTTGTTTTCCTACAGAGAGATTGCAACAAATAATTATAATTATTTGTTAAATGAGGGTCATTAATAGGAAACATATAAATTTTAAATGAATAAAATGAATTATGATTTTGATTTGTGCATCATTTGTGCCCCCAACAAAAACAACTTAATTTTAGGTGGGTTACTCTCACCTAGAAATATGAGCAGTATTAAATATTGACCGTTGATCTGATATTTTACGACCCATACGGTATAAAATACTGACCGCTGATCAGTATTTCGATCAATCATATTATTTCAGCAGAAATCAACGGTCAGCATTTATTATTGCACCTATTTCTAGATAAGAGTAACTCATCTAAAAATTTTTCCAACAAAAACAATGCAAGGATACCCTCTAGGTTGAGTAATGGGCATTCATGAACTCAATCGAATTCAAATTTGTGATCAACTACAGAGATTTAAATTCAAACTTAGGTTTATTCGAATATTTGAATTTGAATTCGGGTTCGAATTCGTCCTAAAATCATGAGTTCGAATTTGGGTTTGAATATGGATTTGGGCATCGATTCGAATTCTAATTTAATTATATAAAGTTTGTTTAAATAGGTATTGCTATCATTCGTGAATCTTGTCAATATAGATGATATTATTATGATTTTGATTCAATTATCACTCGAATTTGAATTTGGATTTGAAATGGAAAAATAATAATCTTAAATGAGTTTCGATGAATCGATGTCTGAATGATTCGCAGACCATCTGGTATATAAACAACCCTAGGTTGAGCTAGTCTAAAGGGATACAAGAATTGTTGGGTTTCTAAGTGGGATGCACATCACATGTACGCAACGGAATCAGGAATCAAGAAAACCCAAAGAGAAATGGATCTTGCGATAATCATTGATCAAGAAATAAAAATAGCTTTAGATAAAAGTATACCTTATCGGGATTGAGTCACACCTCTTCTTTGATAAAGTGACAGTCTACTTCAATATGCATCGTCTCTGTATGGAATACTGGATTCTTTGAAATATATATAGTTGTCTTGTTGTCACAGAACATTAGCAAAAGATGATTATAGACTTCACTCAAATCAAGTATTAGTGATCGTAACCACTTCAGCTCACAAGTAGTCAAAATCATGCTTCTGTATTCAGCTTCAGCACTTGACCTGGAAACTATAAACTGTTTCTTGCACTTTCAACTGACCAGATTTCCTCCTATGAAGGTGCAACAACCAGACATAAACTTTCTTCCCTCCCTATCATCTGCACAGTTGGCATCAGAATAGACTTCAATACTCAAATGATTACTCTTCTAAAACAGAAGTCCCTTTCTCGGAGATCCTTTCACATACTCCAGGATCTTTAAAGTTGATTGAAGATGACACTCATTGGGATCTTGAATAAACTAACTCACCCTTCCTACTGCATAACAGATATCTGTGTACCATGCACCCCGTATTTGCTGAGTGCCCCCCCCTCCCGGCGAAGCTAAAGGCTGGTCAAGGTAGGCGAGTGGGGTAAGCAGTCCCACACTCGCCCAGAGAAGGTGAAGACTTTCGCCAGGACGGGCGGAAGGGCCTTTCGCCTAGGTAAGCGGAAGGATTATTATGTTAGGCGGAAAGCTCTCGCCAAGTTAAGCAGAAGGCAAGAGGATCCTGCTCTCGCCTTTTGAGGAGCTGCAAGGGCGAATGCTCAGCTCCCCCCAGCATTCGCTTCTTCAAGCGAGAGGTCCCTTCAAACACCACTCGCCCAGTGGGGTCTAGAGGCAGAATTACCTGGATTCCCTTGAGGGTCTGCAAATAGCCTTTCAGGACAGCGAAGTTACGCTGTTAGCAGACTCAATTGGGCTGCGTTTAGTAATTCAGGACAATGAAGTTACGCTATTGGCAGACCAGGTTTGAAAATTTATAAATAGAGCCGAGGGGGCACCTTTGGAAAGACAGATTGACAGTTTCTCTTGCTTTCTTCTTCTTTAGGCTCTCTCCAAGGTGCCCAAGCTTGGCATTGGCTTGGGAGGAGAAACACTCTTAGATCTTTCGGGTGTGAGGTAGGACCTCCTCGCTGAGATCTCGGTTATGTTCCTAGGTTTATAATCATTCGGCCTAGTGTGCTAGTCAGAGGAAAGTAAGTGTGAGGTCATACCCTTTTGGGACCCCCGAACTTCACAGAGACCGATTTTCGGTTTCAACAATCTGATTTTTTTATTGTCAGATAAATAAGTTTTCCCGCAAACCGTCTATACCTAGTGATATCTGCAAGGGGAGGTGAATCCTCATTCCAATACTTGTCATCACCAATAGCCAACATGCACCAAGCAGGTTTAGCCCCAAGAAGATCTGTCTTTTCAAAAGATCCAAGACATACTTCTGTTGTGGGATCACTACAGAATTGGGCTTCCGAAAGATTTCAATTCTCAGGAAGTACTTTGGAGTCATCATATCATTAGTAACAAAATGTTGAAGAATATGCTTCTTTGTTATGTCAATCCCCTTCTTATCATTCCATATAAAAAGAATGTCATCCACATAAACAACAAGAACAACTAGCCTCGTAGAAGTCTTGTATATGAACATAAAGTGATCTGGAGCACTTAGAGCAAAACTAATAGCAGAGATAACTTCGTTGAACTTCTCAAACCCAACCCACGAGCTTTGCTTAAGACTATAGATTGCCTTCGACAGCAAACACACCTGAGACTCCCCCTCAGCAACATACTCAGGAGGTTGCTCCATGTATGTTATCTCTTGTAGATCGTCATAAAGAAAGATATTTTTGACATCCAACTGAGGCATCTCTCAGTCTTTGTTAACGGTCATATAAAATAGAACATGGATCGTAGTAATCCGAGCAATTGAAGAGAAGGTGTAAAAGAAGTACACACCATACGTTTGAGTAAAACCTTTGGTAACAAGCCGAGGTTTATAGCAATCAATGATACCATTAGGAAGAAACTTGATCACAGGGACCCAGCAACAGCCAAGCACATCAGCATCTGGAGGAGTAGGGACAAAAATCCAAGTACCCTGTTTGGTTAGAGTCTTCATCTCTTCATCTATGATAGCTTTCCAATGAGCAATAACAAGAGCTTCTTGCTAAGTGGTCGGGATGACATTGAATGAAAGGGCAAGAGAAAAGCTCATGCATGAAGGAGAGAAACGAGTATAAGAAACAACATCATGAAGAGTATGTTGAGTGCATGTACGAACTCCCTTCTGAAGGGCAATTGGAAGATCAAGGTCCAACTTGTTTGTATTATCAGATCCATCCGTCGGAGAGACTGCTGTCCTGGGAACTGTCAGCAGTGGCTCAGGGAGAGAAGCAAAATCAGGAGAAAGAGAAGTAGACTAAGAGACTGATAGAGAAAAAAGAGACACAAGTTCAAGTGGAGGTGCAGAGATAATATGTAGAGAATAGGGAATTAGAAGAGGAGAGAGTAGTGGTGCAAGAAAAGTAAGGAGAATCTTCAAAAAAAAGTGACATCCGCAAAAATTTACTGTTTCCGAAAAAGAGAATCATAACACCAATATCCTTTCTGTGTCGGACAGTAGCCCAAAAATATGCACATAACTGAGCGAGGAGAGAGTTTGTCACGTCCAGGAAAAGGTAAAAGAAAGGGTGTCGCTCCAGGATATAAAATGGAGAAAGAAGTTTTGTCGTTGAGAATCGAAAAAGGAACTCGGTTAATTAGGTAACAAGAAAGAAGAATGATATTACCCCAATAGGACCGAGAAACACTAATCTGAGTTAGAAGAGTGTGAGTCACATCAAGGAGATGACAGTTCTTACGTTCAGCAACTCCATTCTGTTGAGAGGTATACAGACAACTAGTTTGTTGTATAATGTCATGATGCATACAAAAGAAGGAAAACTGATGACTCAAGTACTACTTAGTATTATCAGTGTGAAGCACTTTAATAGAGATATCAAAATGTTTATGTATCTCATTATGGAACGCATTGAAAACAAAAAAAATTCAGAACGTTCTTTCAACAAGTATAACCAAGTACATCATGAAAATCATCAATAAAGATAACAAGATACAAACTATCCCTACCAACAATCCTGGTAGAAGCAGGACCTCAAACATCAGAATGAACAAGTTAAAAGGACGAGAATAATTACGTCTTTGCTTTGCTGGAAAAGTTAAACGGTAGTGTTTGCCAAGTTGGCAAGCTTCATAGTTAAGAGAAAGATCTTCATGAGGTAGATCAGGTAGAAGTTGGTAAAGAATGCGAGGAGGAGGATGCCCAAGGCGAAGATGTTACTATATAAGAGAAGAGGAAGCAGAAAAGGCAAATATATTGTCAAGGTAAAACAAATCGCTAATTTCAATCCCTGTAGCAATCGTCTACTTGGAGTGAGGATTCTGAAAAGAACAAATAAAAGAGATAAACGTAGTCGTGTAACCTAATTGTTTACACAAGGAAGTAACAGAAAGCAAGTTGCAAGAAAAATTTGGGACATAGAGAGTGTCATCAAGCTGAAGAGAAGGAGTGACATGCACCGTTCCAAATCCACACACAAGGGATGGAGAGTCATCTACATTTGTTTAGATAAGATAAAAAATGAGGATTCCTCGTCATATGACTAGTTGCACCAGAATTAATAAGCCACCTGCCCGTAGTGGTCAAATGAGCAGCACCCAAAGAGGTAGCCTGAGAAGCAGACTTCTTCGAGATAGTATCACCCGTAGTGGGTCGAAGATGAGAATGCTTGACCCAACAACAACAAAGTGACCGGTCTTACCACAATGAGAGCAGAGATACTTAGAGAAAGCACGTCCACCAGAACGCCCTCCACTGCCACCGGGAAAATCATGATGAGCTTGATGAGCAACAATGTCAGGAGGAGGTGAAGAGGCAAGCAAAGGGCGATGAAGGAGAGTAGTAACAGCCGAAATGCGAGCAACAGTAGTATCTAGACTAGGAGTATCAGTCTCTTCAACAATTTGTTATCGAATCATATCATAAGACTCAGACAAGCGAAACAAATAACACATCACTAAAAGCTCCTAAAAGTGCTTATGTTGCTCAACGAGATCAGCAGAGAAGGGTGATGCTGAAAAAGTTCAGCACAAGGAGCTTGAAGTTCCTGATAAACAACAACAGGAGTCATGACAGGTCGAGCAAAAAAGATCCGCATATAACGTATATATGCGCGAAGTTTGTGCACTCTTGGAGTACAGAGCTGCAAGATTATTACAGGAAATTTTAACAGTGACATCAAGTCGAATGACGGGAAGGCACTTGTCAGACAAGCTGTAAGCAAGTCATGTTCTCACCAAAGCATCACTGACATCCCAATCATCAAAAACTGCAAACGCGTATGTAGGAGGGTCATCAGTAAAATGATGACGCTTACGTTGAGAGCATAGCAGAAAAACAAAGGAAACACTTCAGTCGGGATAATTCAGTCCAGTGAGCTTGGAGAAGTACCTAAATTACCAGAAATAGAGAAAGGAGCGGATATAACAGGGGGCGCGAATAAAACATAGAAAGAAGATAAATCTGATGTCTCTATAGTAAGAAGAGAAAACGGGTAGAAAGGCAACCCACACAGACAAAGGGAGAGACCTCACAAAGAACAAGAAAGCCGATAAAGAGACTCTAACTGTACGGCTAGAGGAAGAGGTCGGCAAAGAAGAGAAAAAAACGTGAAAGGTGCAAACAACAAAGGGAGGGCGGGAGGGAGACCGCAGGCAAGACTGAAGAAACCGCAGAAAGAAGAGCAAGCGGTTAGTACAAAAAGAGACCGCGAGCTCTGCTAGGAGACCGAATAGCAAACCAGAGCAAAGGATCAGTTAGCTCTGATACCATGTGAGAAAATAGGTAAATAACAAAATTATATTGTTCCAAAAAAGTAAATAATACAAATGTATGTCCTCCTATTTATAAAATACCGAGAAGAGAGGAAAGAATATAACAAGCGATGTTGGACTAAAAACAAGCCGCGCGGGTTATGCGGTTTAAATAGATCAAATCGCATGACTAACAAGCTTCTGTGCAGCTTCTGACAACTATCTAACGGCTTGTTGGAAACCGCCAAGCTCCATCTGCGGTCAGGCGACTGGACCACATCTGCTAGATACTCAGACTACATTGTGGCTTGCTACCAGACCGCAACTGCGATCTGTCCACCAGACCACAACTTTAAACCTTGGAAACCGCCAAGCTCCAACTATGGTTAGGCCACCAGACCGAAACTGTAGGTCTTGCTACCAGACTGCAACTGTATTCTATCCACCAGACTAGAACTTCAAACCCCAGTAACCGTCAAGCTCCAACTGTGGTTAGGTCGCCGGACCACAACTGTAGGTTAATAAACCGCACGGGTAGATCTGCGGACTGTCATACTTCAACTGCGATTTGCCAAACCGTCAGTACTGAACTGCGAATTATCAAACCGCCGAGATTTGCCAAACCAAACTGCAAGACTTGTCCGCCAAGACAAGGCAATAGTCCGACCGGACTCGACTGCCTAAGCCAAATTGCCAGAACAAACTGCATGTCCGTTCGGACTTCAAAAGCTCTAACAACCCCCCTCCAGACGGGCTCCAATCCCCCCAAAATGTAAGTGGACGAACATATCACGCTAGCAACCAGTTCAAAGTGTCAGCATTCAAACTAAACGTTACTCTACCAAACGTGTACACCCACCAAAGCGCAACCGAAACACGGGAGATCCGAAAATGTGGGTCTCCGTTCGAACAAAACTGCCTCATAGGCTACATCATCATATGATGGTGCAAAGGCGCACCCGCAAGATAAAGCAGAGGCGTAGAAAACAAGCAAAAAGGGGCATAATGGGATTGTCCCTCAACGTCTGTGTTAGCATATTCATCGGGGGAATCCTCCATGCTCGGATCACCGCGCTCCGGTAATCTCTAAGTAGCCCGAAACCCCTTACCAAAACCCAAGCGGTACACGACATCACATTCAAGCAGATCAATCTCAATCACCATCATCCCAGAATGGACCACATCTGCGATACGGGATCGCTCCATCTACAAATCGTGAGACGCGGTATACTCAGCCACCGTGGACGATAGCATAACCTCAACTATAACACCCCAAAACGAGGTAGCATTTTAAGGCTGTTTTGGTGCTTGCACAGGTGCACACGGCCTAGGACACGGGCGTGTCCCTTGGCCGTGTCCTGCTCGGGATGTACCGAGAAATGTTTTAAGAAAAGTACACGGGTAGGTCACGGGTGTGTCAGGTAAGTGACACGGGCGTGTCACCAAGCCGTGTCCTTCCTGGGTCGTCGAGTGTAGAGCGTCGAGTGGTCGACACGGATATCACGTGGATGACACGGGTGTGTCAGATTAGCCGTGTCCTTCTCAAGTTTCGCTGGCTTAAAACTAGTGTTGGCTGAGCGGTGGAACATGGTCGTGTCATTGATGACACGGGCATGTCAAGCACACGTGTCGTGCTGGGGAAGTGCGGTGGCTGAAGGCGGTGTGGCACACGGGGTAACACGGGCGTGGCGACCGGAACACGGGTATGTCGACCCGAACACGGGCATGCCAGGGTCTTTTTCAGAGATGATCCAGGCCAGTCATTTCCTTTGCTGGAGATCCAAGGGCCCTGTTTATTTCCTAGCTAAATAAGTACGGGAGATGAGGATTTATTCCTCATTTGGGCCATTCTATTCTCTTTCTAAAGGAAGAGAGAGGGGAGAGCAAAGGGAAGAAGGTGGTGGAGGAATCCAGACACCAGTAGAGCTAAGGCGCCCCATCTTGCGAGCGGAGACCGGATCTGCGGAGGCAAGGTTACTACGGTGCTTTCCATCCGGCTAGTTCCTCGTCATGGGATCAAAGCGTCTTACTCAGGTAACGATCTTTCTTCCTTGGGTAGGTGAAGCCCTTGTTTATGCATGTATGTGTATGGAATCCTCCATCAAAAGATGTGTGAGAAGTAGCGAACAAACGACTAAAGAGCGAACAAACGACTAGAAAACAAGCCGGAACATTGAATAATTGAAAATTTTTATTATCCAAAAAGATAAGATTTACAAAGGTATGACCTCTCTTTTATAGAATGAAGGAGAGAGGATAGAGTACAAACTAACAATGTGGGACTAAAGCTATACAACAGGTCTGGGCGGCTAGAACAACAGACCAGAACAGGCCGCGCGGTTAGACAATGTTCTAACCGCTCGGCAATACCAGAAGTGAGAGAGAGATGCGGTAGGAGACCGCTAGATTGCTCGGTTTCCAAGCCGCCGGAGATAAATCGCCAGACCGCCGGACACCACACAGCAACAGCCTGGATACCAACCCGCCAGACTCAAACCGCCAGACCGCCCGGTCTACAACCCGCCGGGCTCAAACCGCCAGACCGCCCGGTCTCATAC
The DNA here is from genome assembly GCA_039513925.1 of Platanthera zijinensis. Taxonomy (NCBI): domain Eukaryota; kingdom Viridiplantae; phylum Streptophyta; class Magnoliopsida; order Asparagales; family Orchidaceae; genus Platanthera; species Platanthera zijinensis. The sequence continues at coordinate 12,018,427 of CM077081.1, read as the reverse complement.
TTCGACACTCCCTCTCAAGCTGAAGCATATATATCAATCATGCCCAGGTTGTCACAAATGTGGAAGAAGGAAGTAGAAACCGGCTTGGTGAAGATATCTGCCAACTCTTTTTCGGAGGTGACGAACAGAGTGCAAATCTGTCTCTTCAAGACCTCTTCTCGGATGAAATGGCAGTCGACCTCTATATGTTTCGTTCTCTCATGGAAGACCGGATTTTTGGATATGTATATAGCGGCCTTGTTGTCACAGAACATAGGCAGAGGATAGTCGTAGACCTCTCCTAGGTCAAGCATGAGAGCCCGCAACCATTTTAACTCACACGTGGTTGACGTCATACTTCAGTATTCGGCTTTTGCACTGGACCTTGAGATAACAGACTACTTCTTGTTCTTCCAGCTCACAAGATTACCTCCAACAAATGTGCAAAAACCCGATGTAGATTTACGGTCACCTTTATCATCCGCATAACTTGAGTCTGAGTAGGCTTCAATTCTCAGATGACCATGCTTCTGAAAGAGTAGCCCTTTTCCTGGTGCTGCTTTGACATACTCTAGTATCTTCAAGGCAGACTGAAGATGACATTCCCTAGGAGCTTGCATGAACTGACTGACCTTGCCTATAGCATAGACGATGTCGGGTCTGGTCACCGTGAGATAAATGAGTTTGCCCACCAGACGTCTATACCTCGTGGCATCGGATATAAGAGGTGAGTCATCTGTCAATGTTTTGTCCTCTTTAGTGGCCATGGGATACTGGGCCGGTTTGGTACCGGTCAATCCTGCCTCTTGTAGAAAATCAAGAGCATACTTCCGTTGGGAGAGAACCAACGAGTCGGGCTTCCGAGAGATTTCTATCCCCAAAAAATATTTCGGGGAGCCCATATCCTTCGTGACTAGGTGTTGACGGAGGTGTTTCTTTGTCAAGTCCACCCCAGCCTGGTCATCGCCGGTAAGAAGAATATCATCCACATACACTGCCAAAACCACAAGGCCCGATGCGGTTTTGCGAATAAACAATGAGTGATCGGCTGAACTTCTTGTAAAGCCAATGGCAGCCACAATGCCACTAAACTTGTCGAACCATGCCCAAGGGCTCTGTTTTAGGCCGTAGATGACCTTCTTCAACTGGCATACTCGTGTCTCCCCCTGAACAACATACCTAGGAGGTTGCTCCATATAGACGTCCTCCTGAAGATCCCAATACAGAAAAGCATTCTTGACATCAAGCTGGGAAATAGCTCACTCCATGTTGACGGCCACAGAAAGAAGAACCCGGATGGTGCTGAGACGAGCAACCGGGGAGAAAGTATCAAAATAGTCAACTCCATAAGTCTGAGTAAAGCCTTTGGCCACCAATCGGGCTTTGTAATGATCCACAGTACCGTCTGGGCGAAACTTCACAACGAACACCCAGCGGCAGCCAACCACATCAGTACCTACCGGTGGAGGAACAAGGGTCCAGGTACCCCTTTTAGTAAGAGTGGCGATTTCCTCATCCATGGCAGATTTCCAATGAGGAATAACAAGAGCCTTCTGGTAAGTGCGGGGAGTGGTAGTAGCCGAGATAGCCAAAGCAAAGCACCTGCGAGAGGGAGTAAGCCGATCATAGGAAACAACAGCCGCAAGCGGGTGTTGGGTACACGCCCGCACCCCTTTGCGAAGGGCAATGAGAAGATCCAGGTCGTCTTGTGCCTCAGAGACTAGAGCGTCCGTGGAGGAGAAAGCTGGCCCAGGACTAGAGAGAGACGGCTGCGGGGAAGAAGGAGGGGGTATAATAGAGAGAGGAGGAGACGTAGGAGGAGATGATATAGGAGGGGAGACGTCGATATGCGTGGAAGGATCACAGAGAGATGGTGGAGAGTTAGAGACAGCAGGAGGAAGTGGGGATTGAGAAGAAAAGTAGGATGCATTTTCGAAGAAGGTGACGTCTGCGGAAACAAACTGTTTGCGCAGAACGGGGTCAAAGCAACAGTAGTCTTGTTGAGTGGTCGAGTATCCCAAAAAGACACATTTTGTGGAACGGGGGGAAAGCTTGTCACGGGTAGCAGACGAAGCATGCACAAAAGCCGTACACCCAAAGATACGGAGAGGAAGAGGAAATGGTTCCTTGCCCGGGTAGAGAATGGAGAAGGGGGTCTTGCCGTGGAGAACCGAAGAGGGAATGCGATTGATGAGATAGCAGGGAAGAAGAACAGCATAGCCCCAATAGGAGCGAGACACCTGCATCTGCACCATTAGAGTGCGAGCGATATCGAGGAGATGACGGTTTTTATGCTCCGCCACCCCATTTTGCTGGGAGGTGTAAACACAGCTGGTCTGATGAATAAGACCATGTTGCATACAAAAAGACGAAAACTCATGACTGAGATATTCTTTAGCATTATCAGAGCGTAGCACTTTAATAGAAATAACAAACTGAGTTTTAATCATATTGTAAAAGGATTGTCATACAGATAATAGTTCAGAGCGATCTTTTAATAGATACACCCAGGTACATCTAGAGAAATCATCAATAAAAGTTACAAAGTAAGAACTACCCTGACCAACGGTGAGAGTAGGAGCAGGACCCCAGACATCAGAATGAATGAGATCAAAAGGGCGGGAGGAACCACGACCTTGCTTCGGCGGGAAGGAGGAGCGGTGATGTTTGCCAAGCTGACACGCATCACAGTTGAGCGGAGGACTAGTCCGAGGTAAGTGGGGAAGAAGCTGACGAAGAATCCGAGGAGGAGGATGTCCAAGGAGAAGATGTCATTGAAGCAGATCGGTAGACGAGGAAAAGAAGGCGGACAGAGCGGAAACATTGTCGAGGAAGTAGAGGCCGCCGCTCTCAGTCCCAGTAGCAATCGTCCGTTGGGTCCTCAGGTCCTGAAAACAATAAGAAGTAGGAGTAAATAATACAGAGCACTGAAGTTGCTTGCATAAAGTAGTAACTGAGAGCAAATTGCAAGGGAACTTCAGGACATAGAGAGTGTCCGCTAAGCGAAGCGACGGGGTGACTTGAACCATGCCCGTCCCGTGAACCGGGGAAGGCGAACCATCCGCAACAAGAACTGGGGGTAACCGATCATACGTCTCTAGGAGAGAGAAGCAGTGAGGGTTTCCGGTCATGTGATTTGTAGCACTAGAGTCAATCAGCCATTTACCTTGGGTAACGACGTGTGCACTACCTGAGGTCGTGGCCACAGAAGAAGATGGCCGAGAGGAGGCGGAGGTTGAGGGAAAAGTATCACCGGAGGGACGAAGATGAGGATGTTTCTGCCAGCAGCGGTCAACAGAGTGGCTGGTACGACCACAGTGAGAGCAGAGAAACCTTGACGGACCGCGCGTGCCAGACTGGCTGCGGCCACTGTTGCCACCCCGCTGAACTTGGTGAGCATAGGAGTCCTGTGGAGGAGGGGAGGACAACAGAGGACGTTGGAGCAGTGAAGTAACAACGGCGATGCGAGCCGCGGTGGCATCCAAGGTGGGAGACTCTGCTTCGCCCAAGATCTGCTGGCGGATCATATCAAAAGACTCAGGGAGCCGTAGAAGATAACAAACAACCAGGAGTTCCTGGAAGTGTTTGTGCTGCTCGGCCAAGTCCGCGGAGAAAGAGCGATTCTGGAGGATTTCGGCGCCAAGAGCCTGAACTTGCTGATAAGCCGCAACAGGAGACATGGAAGGGCGAGCGAAGAGATCCACATAAAGAGTATAAATGCGGGATGTCTGGGCCCCCTTCGAGTAGAGAGCAGCAAGGTGAAGCCACGCGGTTTTGACCGTCTCATCATGGCGTATGACAGGAAGGCATTCATCGGAGAGGCTGTTAGCCAACCACGTGCGGACAAGTGAATCACTGGTATCCCAGTCATCAAATTTAGCAGAGTCTGGAGGAGGAGGGTCATCAGTGAGGTGATGACGTTTGCGCTGAGAGCGAAGAAGAAAGGTGAAAGAAACGCTTTAATCCGGATAGTTGGAGCCAATAAGTTTAGAAACCGTGCCAAGGTTTCCAGAGGGAGTAGGAGGCGGAGCCGGAGAGGCGATAGGAGTGGTGGTGGTGGAGGTTTCAGAAGGGGCCATAGGAGAAATCAGCGAGAAGCCACGCGGTTAGAATACAAGTCGCGCGGATAGGAAGAAGAAGAGCTGCGGCAGTCACGATGTCAGACACCAGCGGCCAGAGAAGCCACGACCAAGCCGCAGATCCAAGCAGGGAAAGAAGTCGAACGGCTAGAAGATAGACCGCGCGAACAGAAGGGAGGAACAAACAAGGCAAATAAGGCAGCAGGTCGCGACGAACAAAGTAACAGGTCGCTGCGACTGAAAGGCAGGAAAAAGGAGGTCGCGCGGACAGGGCGCAAGCAGGAGGAAGAGACAAGCCGCGAGAACAGGTCGCGAGAGGAAGGGGCAAGCCGCGCGGACAGGGCGCAAGCAGGCGGAAGAGACAAACCGCGAGAACAGGTCGCGAGAAGAAGAGACAAGCCGCGCGGACAGGGCGCACAGAATCAGGAGGAGAAGATCGAGTCCTCTGATATCATGTGAGAAGTAGCGAACAAACGACTAAAGAGCGAACAAACGACTAGAAAACAAGCCGGAACTTTGAATAATTGAAATTTTTTATTATCCAAAAAGATAAGATTTACAAAGGTATGACCTCCCTTTTATAGAATGGAGGAGAGAGAGGATAGAGTACAAACTAACAATGTGGGACTAAAGCTATATAACAGGTCTGGGCGGCTACAACAACAGACCGGAACAGGCCGCGCGATTAGACAATGTTCTAACCGCTCGGCAATACCAGAAGCAAGAGAGAGATGCGGTAGGAGACCGCTAGACCGCCCGGTTTCCAAGCCGCCGGAGATAAACCGCCAGACCGCCGGACACCACACAGCAACAGCCTGGATACCAACCCTCCAAACTCAAACCGCCAGACCGCTCGGTCTACAACCCGCCAGGCTCAAACTGCCAGACCGCCCATTCTCATACTTCGACAAGATGGAAGAGCGTAAGCGATTTCGATGGGTTGATAGATGATATCCCCGGTTGAGTCTGCATATAGATCCGGAAGTGAGTTGTACAGAATAGACATACTGTGTGAAGCCCATCTGGACAGGTTGGTCTGGATTGATGATGCTGCATACTGCGAACCGGAGAAGACTCCGTGTATAGAACGTGTATTGATTGTACTATGATAGCTGGAGGTGATTGCCCAGATATCTGTGCTTGTTGAGCCAGTCTTGAGGAGACATGATGGCTATTGTGCTGTGTGGATGGTGAGCGTGGGCTCCCTATTTGTGTGGACTTGGTGTGAGCGTGTGCTCCCAAGCTTGTGTGGCAAAGGTGAGAGCATGTGCTCCCATATAGGCTGCGTGCCAAACAGGAAAGGGGGATAATCAACCCGCGTCATGCGATGACGATATGAGCAACGGTGTTCGGTGGACCTGGACCTGCGTTATGCTAGTACGATGAGAGCGGTTGGCTCGTCAGAAAGTATAATGGGAGTCTCCGGCCTGCATCCCAGATGGACTCGTGTGATCGATTGGGAGACCAGAATGGGCTCGTCGGTTCGAGAATGCTCATGATTGCCGTGGGGTGGAACACTCTAAACGGAATGGGTGAGAGGGTCACCGGTCTGCACACTGGTTGGACTATTGCTCCATTGCCGTCAAGTTAAACGCCTTAAGAGCGGCGGTGGACCCAGGATAGTGGTACGTCAAGAAGGTGCCCTGAGTGCACGACGCGTTTAGCAGTGAGGCCGGCGTGTGTGATATGGATATGCTTGTATGCACTTGTTTGAGATATATATGCTTGAGATATATAGATGTTGTTATGCACTACATGCAGGGAAGGAACCGCTGCCCCGAGTAAGGGGTATGGTCGTTATAAGTGGTCAGCTGAATGCTGACCGTTGCCTTGTTTGCCACCGCTTGGTGGATTGTTCCGTTTGCAGGGGCTGGAGAGCGGAGATGGATATAGCAGACTGTTGCTTGTGCTGCTAAGCTCACCTTTGAAGGCTAATGAAATTGTTTGTAATTCATGTGTGGCCGGCCTGCGAGACGATGTATGTAATCCACACTTGTTAAGAGGAACTGTAAGGCCTTAAGGCCAAGAGTTGTGTATACTTGTAAACATTTCTATTGAGATGTATATAAAGGTTGATTTATATATAGTGGTCATTCGTGTTGGTATGAGTTCAACTAACTTAAAATATTCCGCTAGCATGCTCTGAGTTAGGGTACGAGTAGTAAGATGATAATCACTAGTGATGTTCCCGCCTGTTTGTGGAATATGTCGTGGGGCCCCGACCAGACCCTCTGTTATATTTCAAAAGACAAACGGGGGCGTTACATCGACATCCTCCAACTTCGCGGTCAATTGGGTGTTCTCTTTCTTTAGTTGCTCCACCTACATCCGAACGGACTCAGGTACTCCTAAAAGACCGATCGAATAAAGGTTCTTCACCGCTACAACACAGACAAATTCTGGTCCTCCCCGGACAAAAGCGAGCAAAGTCTCTTTGCCAAATCCCGGCACTCTCAAAGCACGCACGAACCAAGGTCCGTCATCGCCTTCCGAAGCAAGCAAATATCTGAGTCTGTTCGCACTAGCAAGGCAAGGGGGCAAGTGTCCTCCCCGTCGTGCTTAGGTAATAAGCTCTCATCATGCTTGACGAAGATCGCCACCAGTAGCGCCCCTCGAGCAGGGAACATAAGAGCTCCAGATAATCCTAGGCCGCCGCAGCGCATGTCACGGTACCAAGTTGCCACAACAAGGGCAACATCGGGGAACAGTTCGACATCTGCCGAGATCCCCCGCCTAATAATGACGATGAGATCCTTACCACGCAGGGCTGACACCCTAGGGATGTCACAAACTCAACACATCACGCAAAAACTCGCGCGACCAATCAGAGGAAGTGATAAAGGCGATACACAAACCAACCATACAAAGCGTACGTACGACACTGATGCAATTAAATGCTTCAACGTCACTAGCACCATCTTTCAAGTCAGCATCTTCTTGGGGAACAGAACGCTCTCCCCCCTTCATGACACACAAATCTCCAGTCGAATACAAGACATAGCTTAATAACGCACGCGTCCAACCACGACGGACCTACCTTCGCAACCATCATCGCAGGGCCCGCTCGGCTATCCGGCACCGCTCTACTCCAAGGCCCCAAGACTCCATGTGTTCTGCAAATGCGAAAGCTCGCATCGCTGCAACATCCCGAGGCACAAACGCCACTGATGGCCTTCGCCTCCAGAAGCCCCATCTTATCTCCTGGTAGAAATGGACAATGAGTAATTCTAAGTTACATCATGGAAATGGACGTCTTGTCCTTCTACGACTTCTGGTGACAACAATCTCGTTGGTCCTTCCGCGACACCGAAACAAGGGGCCAGAACATCGCTTCACGTCACAAGAATTCGCCGTTAGTGCGAACTTTCCGCGACAACGACACAAGCTAACACGCATCACCATGCTCGAAGAAAAAGTATGCAAAGCAACGCGCTCCCACACCAATGCAACCTGCAAAGCGCAAAGTGGGAGAACGTCTCCACAACACGTTACAGACGCCGCACGACCAGCAAGGGCAAAACATAAGTAGTCAACTGCGGGCATCGCCACCGAGGCATCCCCCGCAAAATCTTTGGCTGTCAATGCAGACATCAGCGGTTCTGAGGAGTTAAAGTCAGCATCAAGGTCCGACCAAGGGGATATTTCATGCCGCAAATAAAAATGACTTGTGGCGCGCGCATACTGAGCCAATTCTAAGTCCGTGACTCCTAAGACAAGGGATCGAGGCTAAAAATTTTCGGGCTCGACGCTTTGCGGTTCACGACCCACGAAATTTTAAGGGCATTTGATGGGGTCCCCCCTGAACCTTCTAAGTTAAACCGGAGCTTGAACAAAGACATGCGGAGGAGCCAATAGGACAAAGCAAGCTCGCATGCGAGCGCCACGCGCAAGCACACATGCAAGGACCATGTATTCCTCATGCACACACATGCCCTAGATGCGGCCACCTGCACGTCGCGACGCTGACACAACCCCGCGCGCACGTTGACCTGCACACGAAATCCCGCGAGCAGCAGCGCTGCCGCAGCACTGCGTGTGCCGCGGCCTACACGCAACAGCATGCATGCGGCAGCCTGTGTGCGACAGTCCGCGTGCAGCAGTGTTGGCGCGGCACCGCGAGCAGCGGCCTGCGTGCAATAGCCCGTGCACACAAACGCTGCCACAACACCGCATGCAGCGGTTGCACGAGGTTGCCTGCACGCGCAACAACTGCGCACGCGACCAACACACGCGCAACAACACTGCTATGGCACCACGCCAGCAGCACGCCAGCCTGCACGACTGTAGAGCCGCATTGCATGACTGCATCGCACGTGTAGTGTGCCCGTGCGCACGACCACCGCCGACGATCACCGTCGCCACCAGAGGCCCTCGCCGTCTTGACCACCTCCTTCGCCACCGGCCACCTCCGGTCGCCGCCGCCGCCTCCGGGCGCCTTGCCCGGGCCGCCTGAATTACCTAGAGGGAAGAGGGGCATTCTCGTCATTTTGGTAAAAATGGCGATCCAGGTAATCAAAACGGAGCAACTCCATTCGACATTACCAATCTCCCCCCGACGCAATCACCACCACAACCCTCCAAAAAACTATAAATAGGACCCCATGCCTTCATTTGAAAGCAAGCAACTCCAGAGGCAAGAGAGAGCTCTGAGGTTTTCCAGCGAGATCGTGGACTTTGGCCGATTCTTCGCTCAAGAATTCACTCCGCTCTCCTCCTTGCGCTACGGTTTCCTCACGCCTCAAGCGACGTTAAACGCCTTCGCGAGAGCACTCCCATCTAGGCTCTGCATCAATGAGAGCGCTCCCTCCAGAAGCTCTGTGGACTTAGAAAATTTTCCAGCCGGAACGCTTCCACTGAGGTTCCGAGTACTTAGTCGTTTCCGCCTCGCCGCATTTCATTCTTTGCACTTGTAACGGATTAGCGGCTTGTCGCCCTCCGAGATCAAACTCCAACTTTTGTAAACACACGAGATTTAGTGGAATTTGGCTCGGTACAGATCCAACCACGTGATTTTTCACTCTCTCCTGGTTTTTCACGTCAAAAAGCCTTATTATCATTTGTTGCGGTTTTCTTTAACTATTTGCGTGTCCGATTTGACTCTGAATTAAGACGGTTCGATTCTCCGGACCGGGGAAAAAACCGAACAACCCGCAACAATGCCTTTAACATTTTTGAACATGTGTAGTCAAGGTTCCGACTGTGCGTTGATCTCCCTATTCTATTACGACAATTATTCACCCTTGATTTTTAGGAATAGCTTATATCTTGTTTCCGTGTTCCTTCTTAATCTCTCCTTAATATAATAGTTATTTCTCATAAAGCTATGGATCTAGGTTATGCCTTCTTGATTTGAAAATTCATTTATATTTTTTTCTTTTCCTCGCAAGCTCATTTCTATTGAGGTTATGTTGGAAGTGAAAGAGTCCTCAACTCACATTACCTTCAATCTTTCATATTGTATCACCTCCTTCCACTAATTCAGGGAATTATGATCCGAATATACAAATCACGCCTTAAATTACTATTATCTGTTTGGATGACACTAATTATCTCTCATGATTTTGGTTGGATGATCTTGCCCTCAACAATCTGTAACTATTCAAATATGCCAGTGGTGTTACTCAGACACCACCACAAGACTCTCTAGGTTGACTTCAATGGGATTTAGAGAACTCTTTGGTTATGTATTAGTTCATTAATTAAATGCAATAAACTATAGCCCGCAAATATCTCTTCCACAATATAGTATTTACATCCGAAAGCGTGCATAGTCCACTTTCTCAAAGAAAGGTAATACACAAATTTTCCAACATCATAAAATTGTTTTGCTTTGACCGGGCGAACGATCACACTCTGATTACTACCTAGAATTTACATAGTCGTACAATGAGTATGATCACTATGATCTTCAGGTCAAGGTTTGCAATAGATGCGTTACTTGTCAGGAGTCATGAGTACAACAATAAGATGTTTGAGTTTTACATAAACTTTGCATAGAATTTGAGTGTAACACCCCGACTACAATGATCGTATAGTATGAGTTTGGACAGACTCCGACATATTATCTTTACAAGTAGAGTACTATAAAATAATAAATGAAACAAAACCTTAAACAAATATTATTACTTAACACTGAGAAAATTAGAAGAAAACCCAAATACTATCCATATTCTATTACATTAAACAAAGAGAGTCTTTGACCTTAAGCTATTACATCACAAAAGTAAAGAGTATAAGCACGACTCGTAAATTGGTACAATATGCAGGGTACAAGTATTATAAAAGAAAGTAAAACATTTCATGAAGCATTTCAAGAGTATAAGCAATTGCCTTCCAGTCAATCCCTACTACCAAATCACATAAACAAGAAAACATGACCACGAGTCGGCTATGAGCTGGCCCCAAAACTATGTAACAATACCACATCTCCCGACCGCCCTAGCGAACCCCAGAGGACTACATCACCGTACAAATCAGCACTTCGATATACATATAAATATAGGCAAGGAAAACAGTGAGACAAGCAAGAGAGTTGGTCAATCAAGAAACCAAGAAATAAGGTAAACTACTGTCTAGGAGCTATCGTCGGTGATGGGGTTATCGTTCGGCGATACCTCCCAGCATCTGCACACATTTGGTAAAAACACCACCTTACATATAAGAGTTCACATATCAGTCCACAATTTTAATAGAATAATAACAAGTTAGACATGGATTTGTCAAGCACGGATCAAAGCCGCCTATGGTGCCCACCGCACCCATACCTTGAGGTACTCACACCCCTTATCATAACTCATGAGGATTTCATAAGAAGTAAGGGCCCTACGTATACAAGCATCGACTCATGCTAAGCATGCATCAATATGTAGTTTGCATGTTACAAACTTACATACATCAAATCATGATTCTATATTGAGCAATAAGGTAAGAGGAGCCTACTTATCCAATCATGAATGCAGATGGGCACTACCTATATCACCCTAATACAATATTTAAATCTATCAAAACAACAAACACATTCAAGAGACACATGTAACGCCTCGGGCCTCAAAACACCTGGGCTGGTCAGGTTCTGTTATCGGGACGCAACTCAAGCACCCAACCTCTCTCTTCGTCTTTTTCTCAGCAGCGGTAGGTTGTTTTGGAGAGTCTCGAATGCACAGTCAAGGGGCCGGGCGTGTGCGGCAATCGGTCAGGCACATGGTCGTGTGGCCATTCGGCCGCACGACCAAGGGACCGGCCGTGTGCGGCAGTGCGCATCCAAGCGGGTGCGGCCGCATGACGGTGCACATGGTTGCACGACCGTTTCTCTGCGCGGCCAAGGGGCTGTGAGGCCGTGTGGTCGCGCATGTGGTCGTGTGCGGTTGCCCGGCTGGGGTGGTTTGGCGACTGCGGTTGCCGTTGTTTGCCTTTGCGTGCGACCTGTGGTCATTGTGTGAGAGGGCGGTGGAGTTACTGTGTTGACTTTGGTCAATCCCACTCACTCCCACCTTTCTCACTAAGGAAGGCGGGTCTCTATATATACTAAAATTTTAAATTGTAATTAATACAATTTTATAATATTGCGAGCACCATTACACAGGGAACATTGTACCGCCGCGCCAGTACCCCAATTACGACAGTGTCACATGGTGGCTTCGCTCACACCCTCAGACTTCAGTCCTCCGATTGTCGGTCAATTCTCTAATGCACTCCAAAGGTGTGAGTGGAGGGAGCGCTATCGAGTCATGACACCGTCACAATCAAGATACTGTCGCAGCGACATGTGATTCCGTCTGCCTTCAATCCTGTAAGGCTTCGTTTGGTTCGGCGTTTCACCGCCTCAGTTTGGAGCAAACGCCGCCGGACGCGCCGTAAACAAACGGGCGCCGACGACGTTTGCTCTATTTGCACCCACCGGACAGAGGAAAAATCAGACGAAAACTCTCTTTCTAGCCCCACCTCCCCCCTCTTGTTCCAATGCCTCATTTCCAAATGCCGGCTACTCCAGCCACCGCCTAAACAAAAGAAGCCTTAAGACTATCTTTGGTTCGGCGGTGGCAGGTGCAGCCGGCGGATCGAAACGGGGGTTTGGAACCGGAGGGGGAGAGGTGGGGTCGTGCAAAAGGAACAAATACTGCCGGCTCCTGTTTATTTACCCGCAGTCCGGCGATATTTGCTCCAAACTGAGGCGGCGAAAGGCCTTAACAAACGAATCCTAAATCTGCGGAAATTTATGGGGCGTGGTGGATTCGGCAACGTACCAACTGGCAACCCAAGCAATGTTCTACGGCACATAATGGCATCCTCGTCCCGCCACGCCGATTCCGGCGGCAGTTTACTTCCTGGCTGGCGGCGGTGTATGAACCTCATTCAACGCTGCTCCAACGAGCGGCAGCTTCACATTGTCCACGCTCTCTTCCTCGTCCACGGGCTCCATCGCCAAACTGTCGCCGTCAGCCGCCTCATCCTCGCCGCTTGCTCACTCCGAGGCGGCAGCCTCCTCTACGCCTCTCTCATCCTCCGACATTCCCCTGCACCCACCAATTCATTCATCTACAACTCTCTAATCCACGCCCACGCCCGCGGCCCTGACCCTCATCTCGCTCTCCACTACTTCACCCAAATGCTCCGGTCATCTAACGTCTCCTCCTCGCCGGACCACCTTTCATTCCCCTTCGCACTTTCTGCCTGCGTCTCCATCCCTTCTTTCCCCTTCGGCACTCAAATACACGCAGTTGTCATTAAGAACGGCCTCTCCTCAACGGACCATTTCGTGCAGACCGCCGTCCTCCGTCTATACTCCCAGAGCCAGGATGACGTCGGCCAAGCGCAGAAGCTATTCGACGAAATTACCCAACCAGACGCCGTTCACGTGGACGTGCTTATGAACGGCTACCTCCGTCTCGGATTCCCCGTTGAATCTTTGTGTCTGTTCAGAGATATGCTCGCCGCCGGTCTGATCCCTGATAAGCACGCGATCACCACTGCTCTTACGGCTTGCTCTCATGCAGGGGATTTAAATCAGGGAGTCTGGATCCACACGCATCTCCTGGATAAACACCATGATTTCTTAGCCGACACTTACATTGGTTCAGCTCTCATAAGCATGTACGCAAAATGTGGCTGCATAAAGGAAGCAGTGAAGGTGTTTGAGGAATTTCCTCAGAGAAATTCCTTCATGTGGGCTTCAATGGTTGGAGGATTTGCTGTGCACGGTTTGGCAAATGATGCCATTCGCTGCCTCGACCGGATGCGGGATGAAGACGGCATGCGGCTGGACGGGGTCGTGATTCTCAGTGCCATGTCTGCTTGCGCCCATGCAGGTCGTGTGGATAAGGGTCTGAGACTCTTGTCTGAAATGGCTAGTCTCCATGAAGTTGTGCCTGAACATGAGCATTACAGCTGCGCTGTTGACATGCTATGTAAGGTAGGAAGGCTGGAAGCTGCATTGGAGCTCATTCACCAAATGCCTATGAGGCCTCTTGCCTCTGTCTGGGGCTCATTGTTGACTGGCTGCAGTATTCACAAAAACGTCGAGCTTGGAGAGCTTGCAGTTGCAGAGCTTCAGAATATAACCGGGAAGGATGGCGATGATGAGGGTGTGTTTGTTCAAATGTCTAATATATATTTGAGTGCAAATAAACGGGAGGATGCGAGGAGGATAAGGAAGTTGATAGGGAGCAGGGGGATTAAGAAGATGCCCGCTTGTAGCGTGATTGAGGTGGATGGGGAGGTCAGCTCGTTTGTGGCAGGGGACCCCTTGCACCCGCGGCGGCTTGAGATTTGGTCAATCTTGGATGTCTTCAAGGATCATGCGAGAGATGAATGTGTGTTTGAAAGCAGTGAGTTTTGTAACACCCCTGTATAAATTCATAGTATGGCATGGGTCCGTCTGGTCTCTACTACATACAATCTCATTACACAGGAACACTATAAGATTGTAAAGTTAAACATGGGCACTACAACTTTGCTGTTGACATGCTATGCAAGATAGGCTGATTGGAAGATCATTGGAGCTCATTCGCCAAATGCCTGAGCCTCTTGCCTCTATTTTGGGCTCATTGTTGACAGACAGGCTGCAATGTTCACATCAATGTTGAGCTTGCAATTGCAGAGCTTGTGTGTATAACAAGTAAGGATGATGATGATAAGGGTATGTTTGTTCAAATGTCTAATATATATTTGAGCGTTAAAAAATGGGAGGATGCTTAGAGGACAAGGAAGCTAGTAGGGAGGAGTGGGATTAAGAACATACCTGCTGGTAGTGCGATTGACGTAGATGGGGAAGCCAACTCATTTGTCGCTAGGGACTCCTTGCACCCGCGGAGGCTTGAGTTTGGTCAATTTTGGATATCTTTGAAAGCCATTCTAGAGATGAATGTGTGTTTGAAATGGTGAGTTTGAGGTGGAACATATGAGTTTTGATCCAGAGTCCATGGAAAATGGGGTCTCTTGGATTGTTAGAGGAACCAACCATGACCCGCATTCCTATCTCTTATAAATTGGAGGCACTAGAATGCAAAGATGTCATGAAATCTTGATGCTCGAGAGGGTTGCATCATCCTAGACTTGCTAATTGTTTGATGGATTTGAGCCCAGACAGCTTGAATCTTTTGAGTCCGTGCACAAGAGAGAAAAAATAATGAAAGTGGGATCCTCCCCTCCCTCCGCTCCATAATCTTCCTGAGATGCATTCTTCCTTTCTTGGCCTCCTGTAATGACTTCTACAGATATGCTCTACGACAACCAAATTATTTAGTCATTGTTCTTAACATGCTATATTTCCTTTCATATTATGTCACAAGCTTGATCAGGCTCCAACATTAAAGATGGTGGAGCTGGAGATCCAAAGCTTGGATGGCACTCAAGGTGATTCTGACACTTTGTTAATGTGGTAAGTGGTAATTTAAAATTGCACAATGCTCTGGTCTTACTCTTCTTGGCCTTATTTGGCGATACTTTTCTCAAGATACTTTAATGGGAAGAAATAGTATCTAATGACTTATATTGATTCTTTTACTGATTTTGCATGTACAACTTTGTTGATTGTAATGTGTTTGTGCTCTCGAAGCATCCCGTGTTGCCTTCAAGTTTGGAACGATCTCCACGCTGCCCCCAACAGAGATATTTATAGGCGTAACCCTAAATTCCCAATGAGTTATTGAATTCCTACCGGATCCTGACCAAACCCAATAAAGACCCGTTATCATTAATATAAATATACCTCAACATAATGTACATGTTGAATGTAGCAACCAATTTAACCAACAAAATGTCATGTTATATACCTTTCATGAAAGATCAATTTTGCCATGGAAATGTTGATCTGGTTTCATAGTAGTATTTTTGTTGGTTTAATGGTAGCTATTTATAAGGTAAAGATTTGAAATTCTGTATAGTGTTCACTATAATCAATAGTGGTAAACCAAAATGTTGTTTGATGATAAGATAACAAGAACTCCAACTTATAAACATACATGAGTGGAGGAAAAGTGATGTAGGGGTAGGCTACGGGTGCACAAAACCTACGACGCTATGTGGTAGTGCAAGGGTGACACGCTAATCTGAACCTAAATGTAATGTAATCGTCGATAACTCGACAAATAAATTTGCGCAATGAGAATTCTAACTCCACGCAAATATTTGAAATTGAAAACAGGTAATTAATTTTGGCAATTTATAAGGGCTTCTTCTGCTCGGAGGGCCAAAGCAAAGCGCGTGACGAATGCCTCCTCCTGTAAATTATTAGCGTACTAAAAAAAATTTCTACTAGCAAGAATCACAGCACATATTAATTCACCAATAAAAAGGTCAAATCAAATAAGTCAATACCACAAGAAACTCACAAAGTAGTGGGCTAAACCGAGACACTGAAGAATTTGATCCGGATGTGTAGATCGGCGATCGGAGGTGGAACCGGCGGTGTGAAAATAATGACGGTGGATGTCCTCAGCGGTAAATGGTGAGATCGGACGAGAAATGGATAGATCCGACCACGTACAAGTAGATCCGGGCCGAGAAAGGGTGGATCCGATATTTAGGGTCGGATCCGGGTGGAGGGGTGATGAACAAAAGGTGGAAATAACGGATCGGGGATGAAATTTCTAGATCTGAATTGATCCAAGAAATTAGGGCTAAAGGGGAGGGGGGTGGATCCACGGGAGGGAGGAAGTGGAGGGTCGGCGTGAACAGTGATCGGCGTGAGCAATGTCAGCGTGAACAGTAATTCGTGGA
Source organism: Platanthera zijinensis (assembly GCA_039513925.1). NCBI lineage: Eukaryota > Viridiplantae > Streptophyta > Magnoliopsida > Asparagales > Orchidaceae > Platanthera > Platanthera zijinensis. The sequence continues at coordinate 12,002,153 of CM077081.1, read as the reverse complement.
CAGTGATCGATGAACAGTATTCGCGGGCAGTGTTCGATGAACAGTGATCATTGACCGGTGTTCGGGCTTCCTGGACAGCGGTAGGGGGTTAGGATTTGGGGGCTGTAGGGGCTGCGGATGAGGGTTTCAAAGGGGGAAGAAGAAGGCTATGAAATAGCACCTTGGGGGGGGGGGAGTTTGAGCGCCTAAGAGTCGTTACCTAGGGTTCCACGACGTCGGCACCGGGAAGTGATCGCTGGAATCCGGGAATAGAAGTCTCCAAATTCTGCAATGCTTTATTCAGCCCACAAGACTTCTATTTATAATAAAATGAAACACTAGGGCATCCCAATCAACGGATATGATTGGGCGGTGGGAGAGACCGCTAAAATACATGAATAATGAACCAAAAATAGTATACTAATATATGAATTTGACTCGCGGCGACATTCCAGACGCAACCGTGGAGTTTGATCGTCGATTCGGGCACGCCATATATGGTAAGTCGCCAAATCATCCCCGAGCGGGCCCAAAGCTCGTGCTCGTCTCTGCTCTGCATCAAAAAGTACTCGTGAACAAATTACTCTTATCAGGTATTACACACATACAACACAAAAAAAGACACGTGACTTGATAAGACAATATAACATAACGTCAACTCTCCCCATCAAGTCGGACAAAAGATGTCAATCATCCCTAGCTTGCATATATCATCAGTGAACACATCACAACTGAGGCCTTTGGTGAAGACGTTAGCTAGTCGGTCTTTAAAATAAACAAATGGAGTGATCACGTTCCCTTTAACCAAGTGATTTTTGTTGAAGTGCCGATCGATTTCAACATGCTTGGTCCTATCATGTTGTACGAGATTGTGAGCTATACTAATCATGACCTTATTGTCACAACATAAGGAGAGAGAGAGATAGGCTCCCAGAATCCAAGATCTTGTAACATAGATTGCAACCATAGTCATTCACAGAGACCTTGAGATATCGCCCTATACTCGGCCTCCGCGCTAGATCTGGCTAATTCATTCTACTTCTTGCTTCATCAGCTTACCAAATTTTCCCCAACAAATGTGCAGTACTCCGTAGTGGACTTCCTGTCAGCACGTCTTCCAGTCCAATCTGTGTCCGTGAACACTTCAATCATTAAGTGATTGTTCTTAGAGAACAGGAATTCTCGATCAGGTGTTCTCTTCAGGTATCTCAACACTCAATGTGCAACCTCTTGATGTCTGACTCTGAGAACATACATATATCTACTCAAAATACCAACCGCATGCATAATATCAGAATATGTGTGGGATAGGTATATGAGTCTTTCAACCAACCTCTGATAACTTGATATATCTATCATATCACCGTCATTGTCTTCATCAATCTTATGATTCTCTTTTATGGGAGTATTTGTTTGGGCACAACCGAGCATTCGGTTTCCTTTAACAGATCCACGACATACTTACATTGAGATACAACTGGCCCCCCATATTCCATCCTCCCTCCCACAACCAACAATCCTTTCCCCTCCCACCTATGTAGCACGGGGACGGAAACGGGATACAGGATACGATACGAAACGGATACAGGAAACGTTTTTAATTATTTTAATATAAGTATTAATTAATATAAGAATAAGACAACTAGCAAACTATTTGTACATATTTTGAATTGTAACGAAAAAAATTAATAAGACTATATTATATATCATTGACATTTCATATAATGCTATAAATAACATTCAAGAAAACAAGCACCATAAAGAACAATCTATCACATGTCCACATCAATACATCATTACATCAATTGAGAGCATTGTTTTGTTACATTCACATGCAAAATATCAAGTATAAAAATTAAACATTCTCTTCAATAGTATCAACTTCATCATCTTCTTCAATATTCGAGAGCTCCAACCTTGGTTCATCAAGCGATAGATTAGCTATCTCAAGTGTACCTACATCTTCGAATGACTCGAGGTCATCGGCCGCAATATCCCACAATGTAGACTCTCCTTCATTGTATTTTTGATCTCTTCTAGAAAGAAGACGAAGATTGCTGTGGATATTGATTAAATCTTTTGCACGTTGCGGTGTCATTATATTCCTTTTCATTGAATGAATAAAGGAGTAAGTACTCAAATTTCTCTCGGCGTATGAAGAAGATGATGGTTGTACCTTAGTTATTAAAGGCGCAAGGCGCACCAAGGCGCAAAGGGTTCTTGGAGCCTAGGCGCAAGGCTAAATGCGCAGGCGCGCGCCTGACGAAGGCAAGGCGCAACCACATCCATTTTAAATAATCAGCACCAAACATCATTTCAGTTTCTCGATCAAATTCTTCATCTAGTCTACTAATTAGTCATTCATTACTATCGTTTATCTCTCTTAAAAAATAGAATCAATGTGATCACTTATATCATCATATCTAAGCCTCAACGCATAATTATCTTTCATAAACACTAAATCAAATAAAAAAAATAGAGTTATTGCATTATTTTTTCTTAATTTTTGAAGAAAAAAATTTACAACAAAAAATTCACTCGGGCGCGTCTTTTATATTCTTAAGGCGCAAATAAGGCGCACAGAGGCGCAAACCTCTGAGCCTGGTGAGCCTGGAGCCTTAGGCGCGCCCGAGGCGCGCCTTTAATAACATAGGGTTGTACTAATACCTCCAATGCAATAGTTTGAAGCGAAGGGGCCGGCTTCGTTTCCTGGAGTTTCGGAAACGCGTTTCCTGGAGTTTCGGAAACGCGTTTCCTGGAGTTTCGGAAACGCGTTTCCTGGAGTTTCGGAAACGCGTTTCCTGGAGTTTCGGAAACGCGTTTCCTGGAGTTTCGGAAACGCGTTTCCTGGAGTTTCGGAAACGCGTTTCCTGGAGTTTCGGAAACGCGTTTCCGAAAATAAAATATACATTTTTTTAAAAATGCGTTTCCTGGAGTTTCAGAAACGCGTTTCCGTGTGTTTCCGGGCGTTTCTCGTATCCGGTACGCGTTCGAGTCGATACGTAGACCATTTTTAAGTATCCGTGCTTCGTAGCCTCCCACCACCACCTCCTTCCTGCAGCTCAAAACAACTTCCAAACCACCGGTCAACCACCACCAAAATCCCCTCACCAACCCCAACAAAAACAACCCACTCTCTCCTCCAAATTCTCCCCGTTTCCAGTCTCCGGGGATCACCGAAAAATCTTCCACAACCACCTCCAGCAAATGTCCTCCATCACCCTCCAAGTTCCCTTCACTTTCAATTTTCCAGCAATCACCGGAAAACACATCCGGCCACCACCGTCTGCCTCTCCGGCGAGACACCACCCCACTACCCCTAACCACTATAACCACTACCCTCATCTTTCTCTCACGTGGATCCCCCATTCCTCCCACTACTGCAGCCCCCACCCCCCACCCACCCACCCACCCACCCACCCACCCACCCACCCACACACACACACACTCACCCCACTACTCCCACAATTCCTTCTCCTCTGCCCAACCCTTGTCCCGGAAGAGAATAACTGCTGCCAGCCCCTATTGGCCTATTCCCTCCACTAAGAATCCTCCAAACTGCAGCCTAGCCCCACTCCAGTCTTCAGCGTACAGCTTCTGGACTGATATCCAGAGGTTGCTTACTCACAATTCCAGCTAAGTTCCTCAACCTTGCAACCCTACTCTGTCCAGAACTCCCGTGGGAATATTTTATGAACATTTTCCCCACACAGCTTCATCTTCCAGCTTCCTGAAATTAAATCCAATACCCCCAAGACATCCAGAAAGCCACATGAGACTCCTACCTGCAGCTGTTACCCTTACCACAGCCTTCCATATTCCCCCAGGACTTCAACTATCCCCTCGGCTACCTCCCAGAAGGCCCCAGCTCTGCATTCAACCCCTACAAAACCCATCCAGGAGCTGTTTCCTCTTTTCCAGCTCTGCCACAATCCAGCCGCTACACTGAGTTATTCCTGCAGGCCATGAACCAATCCTTGGTCTCATTCCCGACATAAGAGACTTGCCGGATACCCACCAAGTCCTCTATATCATAGTTGTGTAAGTCTTCAAGTTGGTTGTGAAGCCGAACATCGGACCATCCGAGGTCTTCACCCTTTTTGCTTTTACTGTCATAGCATCAAACGCCTTTTTGAAGACGACGTTAACCGAGCTTCCATTATTCACCAGGATCCGAGTAACTGTAAAGTTCTCAATCGCTTCTTGGATGACAAGGGCATCGTGGAACGGATCCTCATTTTCTGACATATCCTCCGCCGAGAAGGTGATCTCTCCAACCAGAGGTGTGTCTTGGGACGTCGACGCGATGCTCCGGTAGATACTATGAAGGTTTCCCTTTCAAGAGGCCTCCACTCCTACTCCTCCATGGATGGAGGTGATTCCTCCTCGGGTTCCGATATCAACTTGGTCTTCATATTTTATTTGAGTCGAGGTTAGCACACCTCTAATCACTGCTTCTTGCTGCGGATTTTCATGCTTTATTTCTGGCGCTCTTCTGGCTCTTCCGACAACTCTTCTCATGTCCGGGAACTCCTTGTACGCCGCAGTGGCGTGTCCTACTTGGTGAAATTTGCAGTAGAGGACCACTTTCCTCCCTTGACGTTCCCGATCTAGGGCTTTCCTTCGCTGGTTCAGCACATGAAGGTTAACCGCCATTACCTCTCGGGGAGGAGACCTAAAGGGCCTCCTGAACTCCTGTTGTCTTCCTGATGCGTTGAAATGAGCTCGATGCTCGGGAGAACGTCGCGGGCCTAGTCCGAATGGATGATGCCCTCTTCCTGTTGACTTCAAGGAGGCCTATGGGTCGAGGCCCAAAACCTTCTCTCGGGCTCCCTTCGCTCCGGAATCGCTCCTGGCCTTCTGAACTCTCCTTCTTGCTGGCGGATTTCCTCTGGCTTTCGGTCTCCTCCTGAGTGCTTCGGTTCATCCTGCTTCGAGAGCCTCATAAGTGAAGCTAAGAAGTTCTTGTTGTTGCCTTCTGCCTGGACGTATCGCCCCGCAGAATCAATTAACTCTTTGAAAGAGACGGGGGGATCCCGATCCAGTTCCATCCTAAACTACCCCTCCTGAAGGCCAAAAATGAGAGCCAGCTGGAGGGTGTAACCGTCCACCTCCTGAATTTGCAGGACTTCTTCTTGGAAGCGATTGATACAATTCCCTAGCGACTTGTCAGACCCTTAATTGAGGAGAAAATTGATAATCGACCCCCTTTTTCCTCTTCTTCAACATAGCGAACCGCAACATCAACCATCTGCGTAGGTTCTCGAAATAGTAGATAGAACCTATGGCAATTGATGGAACCCGTTTCTTGTCTTCCCTTTGATGGTGATCGCAAAAAGCCCGCACTTGAAGGCGTCGGTCATAGCTTGAATTTAGACGACGTCTTCAAACCACTGCAGGTGCTGGATGTGATCTTCTTTCCCGGTGTAGTATTTGATCACAGACTCGCGGAATCCCTCGGGAACTGGTGCAATCACTATCTATTCGCAAAATGGGCTCGCCGTCCCATCCTGGCGAGATGACCTCTGGCGGGTTCCATCATCCTCGCAAAAGTGGAGAGCTCGCGGGGTGATTCATTGACTTCGTCCAAACAATGTTCGTTCTTCCTCTAATGAGGCAGCAACTTCTTTGCTGGGTCACCGCGACGGTCTGTGATGTAAACCGACGCTTCGTGAAACTTTAAATTTAACTAGAGCGGAACTTGGCACAAGGTTAACTTTCTATAAAAATAGCTACGCCACCACTTGACTTAAAAAGCTTTTCATCTCTCAAGCGATCAACAAATTTAGAGAAATGCTACAAACTCACAAGCTAAGCAATGAAGAAGATCCAATAAAGAAAAAGAACGACAAAAAATGATTTGAACGGAGGGTGCGCTACACTTGAAATTAACACTTGCTGAAACTAATTATAATAAGCTACTTGTAGAGATTGAGGGGAAGGGAAAGGAGAGATCTCACCGGGATACTCCAACAGTGGCGAAATAATCCCCTTCACTACACAGTCATAGGAAGATGACCAGTGACAATGTGATAACAATAGTGGGTGATGAGGCTAGGCGGGGGGGGGGGGGGGGGGGGTAGGAGGAAGGAGGCGGTGCAGGCAACAACTGGCAGGCCAAGGACGGGAAATGGTGGCAGGCGGACTAGCGGGGGAGGCTGGCGTTGTGGTTGGTGAGGTGAAACAACGACAGGAAGAGCGCGTGAAGGAGAAGATGATCAGTGGCTGGGTTGGCGTGAGAGGCAGGATTGGATGGTGGCAGGAGACAACGAGGAATCCGTTGCTGGAACGGGAGGAGCCGTAGCTGTGCGCTCGCGTGAGGAAGAAGAGAATTGCACGTAATGGCTCGAATGGCTGGGAACACGGAGAAAGAGTAAAACCTCTTTCTCAATATTCCAAACCTCCCTATTAGGGCACAAATGGGTCTTGGAGCCTAGGCGATGGGTAGTTGGAGGGAATTTTTTTCCGGTAGCCCGGCGCACAAAAATCCCTACGCAGCGACGATCCGAGGAAGGGTCCCACCACAAGGGTGAAATGTATGCAAACCTTACCCTGCTTTTTAGCAAGAGGCTTTTGGAGGGAAAACAAAAAAATTACTTGCAAGAGCAAACTCTATGTAATCAGAGGGCCCGAGAGGAAATGGTAGAGAAAATGGAAGAGAAGTGGGCTCTCTTTCTCACGAAAGATGAGGAGCTCCAGCCCCACTGCCCCAACCTTTCTCATCGCAATGAAGCCCCAACACCCACCCAAACAAATCCTAAATGTGCAATGATGCATGAATATCTCATTGTGAGACTATATTCCTAGCACAACCCCTCACTTGTAGGATTTTTGACTTCTTAGCATGTTTTTTTAATTGGGTGGGTCGGAACTCGGAAGTGATTCGTTGGGCCTAGCTTGCCAATTGGTTTTAGGTGAGGAGACCATGTTCTATATTTATTACAGAAGGCTACATGAGTTTATCAGTGTGGACTATATTCTCAACCGTTTTAGTACACTTGTGCTAGAAGTAAACAGTTCTCTTGACGCTGGGCGACTCTATAGGCGGCGAAAAAGTTGCGACCTATCTCTACATGCTATGCAAATCCGACGGTTAACCTACAGTTAGATAGTAATTAAAACATCTCACACAAATAAATTCACAACAAGACACAAATAATTTATTAGGGCAAACAAACTTACGCTTTCCTCCGCGTGGAGGGCCAAAGTAAGAGCGCGCGGCGAATAAATCCTGCAAATCACGATAATTATCTAAAAAAATCACCACAATACAATATATCCAAACAAATATATCATCTGACCCAATATAAATATGCAGAAAATGACAAACCAATGTAACGAGATCTCACAAACTAGTGAGCTGACCAAGACACTGAAGAATCCGGAGCCGGAGATGCGTGTACGACGATCCGAAGTGGAACCGATGACGTGGAAATGATGGAGGTGACTGTCCTCGACGGTGGATGGAGGGATCGGGCCGGAAATAAATAGATTCAGCTAGGTGGGGGTGGATCCGGGCATCGGAAGAATGGATTCGGTGTTTAGGAACGGATCCGGGCTATGGAATGTGGAGTGGAAAAGGGGAGAGCTAGATTTGAATGGAGTAGTCCAGATCTAGGCAGTTTGGGAAGGGGTGGCTGTGGGGAGAGGATCCACGAAAGGGGAGGCTGTGGGGGGAGGAAAAGGGTGGCTGGACTTGTGGCCGGTGGCTGGTGGTTGTTTGAAACAACAGAGGGGCGAAGGCAATAAAGGAAGGGGAGGTGTGAGGGGTGCAATTGTATGGTAGGAGGGGAAAAGGGGGAGTGGCCGGAGGCTTGCTGTATGGGGGCTAGAAGGCTTGCTGGAAGAGGAATAAGAGACTGGAGGTGGAGGGAGTTGTTGCTAGGGCCGACGGTGCAGGGAACGGGAAACAACAGGTCGGCGGTGGATCGGGGGCTGAAGAACTTTATAAATGAATAGTGAATTCCATTTTTGAATAGTATACATGTTTAGGAGTGGGGAATTTCTGGACAGCCATTGTGGATGAATTTGGGGGCTGTAAGGGGGTTGCGAGAGGGAGTTTGGGAGGGGAAAAAGAGGCTTAGGGTTAGGGCAAACCTCAGGGGAGGAGATACATACCTAGAAGTCATCACCTAGGGTTCCACAGAGTCGGCACCGTGGAGGGATCGCTGGAGTACGGGAATTCTATTCGCCAAACTATGCAATAACCTCAATCAGTCCACTACCTATCTATTTATAATAAAACAAAGGTTAGGACATCCCACCTTCAACGACTATGATTGACCGGAGGTGGAGCCACCCAAATACATCAAAATACAATGCAAACTAATGAAGTAATATATCAAATCGATTCGCAACGCGAATCCGGACACATTTGCGGAGTCCGATCGTCGATCCGGGCACCAACATATATGGAAAGTCATCAATTAGCCCCGAACGGGTCCAAAACTCATCATCCACTGCAAGTCCTCGTCTATGTTGCGCATCAATCTCCCCGACTTGAAAGAATTCATCTCCCGATGAATATGGATCAAAATTGTCTCGCTGTATGCCAGGTAAAACTCGAAGAGGTCCACAAGAGATCGTCCAAGTATTGTCGATGGAAGAGTGTCCTTGCCAATCAACTCCCTCGACTGAAAAGCTATCATCTTCGGTGAATGGAGACGGTCGTACTGAAGTCGAAGTCCAAGGTTAAATCGATCAAGCTCTGCTGCAAGTACCCAGGTGCCATCAACGTCTACAGTAGCAATGTACCGGTGGAGTCTGGCCTCCGTGATGATCTCAACGCTCAACTCACGAGTGGTCGATCCCAGTGCGATCAGCGACGTCATAGGTGGAACCAAAGAAGACGAGTCCCCAGGTGGGTGTGTGTCAGAAGGGGGTGAGTAGTGATGGTCATTAGACGTGTATGAGTTGTGAGGGTGGTAAGGCAACAAGAGTGGAGGTGTGGGCGGCTGGGAGTCCCCACTTCTTGGGTCCACATACTCGCGAGGCCTGTAGTATGACGTCAAATCTCCAACATTAAATATTAGATGAATGCCTATACTTGCAGGGATATCAAGATCATAGGTGTTTGTCTCGATCCGTCTCATGATTATATAGGGATTCATTCGCCTAACGCTCAAGCTTTTAACAAGCCTCGTACGGAGCCTCACAACGCAGATTCTCACCATCAGTTGCTCGCCTTTTGAAGTACTTGCTCTTGCCAGTGAACATCTGCATGCGACTTACAAAATTTATTATCATTATGGGTTCTCCGTCGGACCGACTCATGACACACACACAAACGATGAACAAACAACTCAACAGACACATGCAAATGATGAAGAAATGACTCAACAGACTCATGTAAATGATGCAAATGAAATATGACCGACACAACATGCTCTCTATGCAAAAAATCTAATAATGACCTGAAAATCTATCATAGGAGGTGACTTATCAGGAGGCTCTCTCGGGGGGAGTGTAAAAAAAACTCATCCCGTGTGTACCGAGTGTTCTGGTGACTGTACGAGACATCTACACTCAAATACGAGCTCTTAAATAGCAAAATGTCTCTCAGGGAACGTGACACATTAGGGGGCTCACCAGGAGGTGTGTAAGAAAAGTCATCGCGAATACGACAATCGCCCAAGTGAAAATCACGTACACCGACTAAAAGACGTGAATCTATAGTGTGGTGAGTGTCCCCGAAAGTAAAGAACTCGTCAGGTGGGTCAGCAGGTGGTGTGTCCCAAAACTCATAAAGAGTGTGATGCGTCAGCATGTGGTGCTCTAAATATTGGATACTCCACACAATATCCATCCTCTGGGGAAAGACTATAGATGATAGCAAAAGAGACACCAATAACTTAAAGCTCATAAACAGACGGCTCACCCGAATCGCATCCTCACCAGGATGTGGCGGCTCATCAGGAGGCTCAACAGAGGGGTCATTGTAAAACTTGTCATTATAATGATCCTCCATGTGAGTACCATTGTAAGGGGTCGTCCCCGTGAATGGGTGACATAGCTACTATGAGATCAATACCAAACTCTGGGCTCTCGGTCGCGATGTGACTCAGGGAAATGACAATAGGAGAAATACATAGACCTATGCTCAAGAATGAGTCTGTGGGTGTGGTGTCAAGAATTGGGTCTGTGGTTGGGGTGTTAACTAACCCGCTGCATGACAAAACAAGTGGTGTGGGTGAGGGACACAATACTGTAGACTCAATAGGTTGCTCAGGCTCACTCTCAGTCGGGGTCATTAGGGGAGCGTCAAAAACAAAAGATATGTCACTTGCTGGGCTAAGCACCTCACTGGGGTGAGAGCAATCCGCATCAAGTATCACTTCAGTCATGTCTGACAGAACAATGATAGGCCAAGTGGTGTCCTCGGTGTGGGAATAGCTCGTACTGCGGAGGTCAAGGTAAGAACCCCATCGACCAACTCTTGTGGTTCTCAAAGATTGTTCATAACGAAGGACGAGCTGATATGTCTGCTTGAGGGATTTCGAGCTATGATAAACTACCTTAGTACGTATGTCAGACTGAAGTCCAGACCGAAATCGGGAAATGACCATGGTTGGGTCCTCACGGATATCTCTCCTCACCAATAACTCAATAACTGAAAGACTCGGGACTCGATGAGCCATCCAAAGAATGGGCAACAGTACGAAACTGACTCTCAAGATCTCTCTCAAAACGACGATCCTCATAATAATCATCCCTAAGTTAACCGAATCGTGTCGATGGATCAACACGATCCGCTTGCGTGTACAGATAAGAACGACGACAATCATCATACTGATCGTCTCTAGCATAGTAGGGTCGTATCGGTGGGTCAACACAATCTCTGGAAGTGGTGTGCTGCGATCACGAATAATCATCGTAATAACGTGAGGATTTCCCTGAAGGGGCTCTGTGAGAGCGGGTGCAAGTAGACTCGATACCTCCAAAGTGAGGAGAGGGATTATTGTGATACTTAGACATAATGAAAAACCTATAGACTCTACGATTACCTAACCCCACATGCTATGCAAATCTGACGGTTAACCCCACAGTTAGATAATAATTAAAACATCCAACGCAGATAAATTCATAGCAAGATACAAATAATTTATTAGGGCAAACAAGCTTAGGCTTTCCTCCACGTGGAGGGTCAAAGCAAGAGCGCGCGACGAATAAATCCTGGAAATCTCGATAATTATCTAAACAAACTATCACAATACAATATATCCAAACAAATATAGCATCCAACCCAATATAAATATGCTGAAAATGACTAACCAATCCAAAGAGATCTCACCAACTAGTGGGTTGACCAAGACACTGAAGAATCCGGAGCCGGAGATGCGTGTACGGCGATCCGAGGTGGAACTGACGACGTGGAAATGATGGAGGTGGCTGTACTCGGCGGTGGATGGCGGGATCGGGTCAGAAATAAATAGATCCGGCTTGATGGGGGTGGATCCGTGCATTAAGAGGATGGATCCGGTGTTGAGGAACGGATCCGGGTTATGGAATGTGGAGTGGACAAGGGGAGGGCTAGATTTGAATGGAGTATTCCAGATCTGGGCAGTTTGGGAAGGGTGTGGCTGTGGGGAGAGGATCCACGGAAGGGGAGGCTGTGGGGGGAGGAAAAAGGGTGGCTGGACTTGTGGCCGGCGGATTGTGGTTGCTGGAAACAGCAGGGGCGGCAGCAAGAAAGGAAGGGGAGGTGTGAGGGGTGCGGTTGTATGGTAGGAGGGGAAGGGGGAGTGGCCGGAGGCTTGCTGGATGGGGGCTTGAAGGCTTGCTGGATGGGGGCTTGAAGGCTTGCTGGATGGGGGCTTGAAGGCTTGCTGGATGGGGAATGAGAGGTCGCGGTGGAGGGAGTTGTTGCTAGGGCCGACGTTGCAGGGAAGGGGAAACAACAGGCCGGCGGTGGGTCAGGGGCAGAGGAACATTAGAAATGAACAGTGAATTTCATTTTTGAATAGTAGACATGAATAAGAGTGAGGAATTTCTAGACAGCCATTGTGGCTGAATTTGAGGGTTGTAGGGGGGCTGCGAGAGGGAGTTTGGGAGGGAAAAAAGAGGCTTAGGGTTAGGGCAAACCTTGGGGGAGGAGAAACACACATAGGAGTCGTCACCTAGAGTTTCATGAAGTCGGCACCGTGGAGGGATCGCTGGAGTCCGGGAATTCTATTCACCAAACTATGCAATAGCCTCAATCAGCACACTACCTATCTATTTATAATAAAATAAAGGCTGAGACATCTCACGTTCAACGGTTATGATTGGTCGGAGGTATGGTCACCCAAATACATCAAAATACAATGCAAACTAATGAAGTAATATATCAAATCGATTCGCAATGCAAATCCGGACACATCTGCAGAGTCCGATCGTCGATCCGGGCACGCCATATATGGAAAGCCGCCAATTGACCCCGAACGGGCTCAAAACTCATCATCCACTGCAAGTTCTCGTCAATGCTCCACATCATCTCTGCAGTACAATCATATCTGTATGAAGATTACTTTGTGAAGTTGTACACGTTCCCTCCATGCTCACTAAGTTTGAACGTCACATACTGTTATGGTAAAACTTTGCAGTTTAGAAATGAAATTTAAATTGTTATTTAACTTTTTATTCTTAGGAGGGGAGCCCTGACACACCGGTTGAGGTGTTGCTGTGTGTGAGAACCCGCCCGCCCATATCACATCTCAAAACCTAGGTATTTAGATGAAGGGTGGCGGGGTACATAAACACGGAGGAGCAGGCGCTGCGGGCAATGTGGGACTAATCCCAACCACAGAACCGCGGGGATATTCCGCCACACAGGGGGCCCACCGGGGTCAATACCCAGACCAGGAACGCGATGGGGAAAGCCACGGGGGCGGTCCCACACACACGGTCCTGCTGGCAAATTACTCTCAACACACCCCCGCAGCAGGACAACCGTACATCCTCTGATACCATGTGAGAACCCGCCCGCCCATATCACATCTCAAAACCTAGGTATTTAGATGAAGGGTGGCGGGGTACATAAACACGGAGGAGCAGGCGCTGCGGGCAATGTGGGACTAATCCCAACCACAGAACCGCGGGGATATTCCGCCACACAGGGGGCCCACCGGGGTCAACACCCAGACCAGGAACGCGATGGGGAAAGCCACGGGGGCGGTCCCACACACACGGTCCTGCTGGCAAATTACTCTCAACACTGTGTGACCTTGAGGTTTCGGGTTTGAGTTCCGGAAGTAGCCTCTTGCAAAAATGTAGGGTAAGGTTTGCCTACATTTCACCCTTGTTGGTGGGATCCTTCTCCTGACCCTCACTACATGGGGATGTTTTGTGCACTGGGCTGCTTTCTGTTCTTAAATTTAACGGGATCTGAAATTAAACCTTTCTTTCTTATCCTGTAACTTGTCTTTGTTTTCACCTCATTAGTTAAATACTTAGATGTCCGATCTTTTATTAAAACTATCAATATCAAGCTTTCTATCCACTCAACTGGACATCAAAAAGTCCATGTAGTTTTTACTAATGCATATCTTCATTTTCATATCAGCCTGGTCGTCCACTACCATGAAAGCTTCCTGGTCAATTGTCTTGGTCCTGTTTGTTTGAACGTTTTTAATCCCATCTCGGTGGTATAAAAAATTCGCTCGAGAAATTGTTGCGTTTGGTAAACCTCTATTTTGGAATTCGAGTTGAGAAAGATCAAAAACTTCATTCTGAGCTTTATTTTCTAGGGCGGGAGCTCCATTTCTCACAGAAGCTCCAGTTTCCACCCCCACCGGTCTTGCTCTTCAAACGGTCTTCCTAGTTGACTAGGATAGATTTCTACGCACCCTTAGTTCACCATGAACTCATCAAGGATGCCCGACCTGAAGCTCTTGGTCAACTAGGTCTAAAGATGTGGACTCTACCACAGGTAAGACGGATGCTACCATGGGTAAGAATATTTGCATCTGGCTGAATTTAAATTACTGAACATAAATGACATAAAGAAAATCAACTATATTCTTGTGCTGTTTTCAGCTTATTAACTGTTTTTGTACTTAATTTAATCCCTTTGCAGGCTGCAGTTCTTAGGCAGTTACCCAAAGTCCTGAGAAACATCACTGGTGGCATCATTTGAGACTGGTAAGAAATAAACTTCTTACTTCAATTATGACTTGTACCATATTAACTCACGCTAAAATTCTAATTTTACAAAAATCTAGCACTTTAGTCATCTGAAAATTGGTCTGTAGAGCTGTGCTTGGCTTGAAGGAACCAAAGGGAAATGAAATTTATTCTACATCTTCATATTTTGATTTGGATTATGATTTATAGGGAATTGATTTTACCCAAGAAATAAGTGCATATGCATATATGCTAGCTCGATATTACTTGAACCCCATGGCCGTCCTAGCAATTGAAAATGAATGCAATGATTGAGACTCCGTTTGGCATGGCGGTAGCGGTTGTGAATGCGGTGAGTATGAACCGTTGTTCGTAAACGCCCGATCTCACCTAAGGAATTTCATTAACTTTTATGCTCAAAACTAGTTTTCTTTTCTTGGTGACGATCATAACTGTTGTCATGCCAAACATACATTCTATGACAGTGGTGTTTTTGTCAAAACTCACCGGAGCAAAAATGCCGTGCCAAACGGAGCCTCAATCAAGTATGACAGGGTTGATTGATTGGAGGATGCATCATTGACTATTAGTAATAATTCCCCTTCTGTGAACCAAAGGCAAGCTTGGTACAAGGTGACAAGAAACAAAGCATTGGGTTCTGAATCCTTCTTCCTTAGGTTTTAGCCACATTTATTCGGTCCAAACTAAAACAAGATTGCTTGTGTAACGACCCAACCTAAATGGCAGCCCATTGCAAAAAGCATTCCCGAGGGTCCGGGGAAGGGTCCCACCGCAAGGATGAAATGTAGGCAAACCGCAAACCTAGGATATGTAAAATTATGCCCAATTTGGCATACCCCGGGATATGCCGAACCTCACGACGTTACTTCATTTAGGTGTAGTAGAACTTTCTAGTAGGTCGCCCATCGAGATGTTTTTCTGAACTGACCACACTTAATTGGATTCATAACTGAACCCTACCACGTGATTTTAAAAGACTTGGCATATTTTTCTGAACTGACCACACTTAATTGGATTCATAACTGAACCCTACCACGTGATTTTAAAAGACTTGGCATATTTGATTCTAAACCTTTATGTATATAGCCGAGCAACTCTACTCTATTTTTGATGTGTTTTCATGTTGTTCTCCCTTTTTCTCCTAAAGTTATATACTTATATCTAAGAAGCTGCTACTTGTTTAAGCTTCATTACCCCGATGACACGCCCTCCTGGGATTCGGGATATTATAGTTTTTTTATACTCAATTTCTTCTACCAAATAATTGGGGGAAAACCTTCAATTCAGTTCCATATGATTTTCATTTTCATTTCCTTCTAAGTTCCTTTATTTCACTTCCTTCAAACCTGTAGAGAAACACGGGACATAGAATAAAAGCTCCAATCTTTTTATTTTATCTCAAAAAACTAGTATGTATACATTTATATAGAAAGGGAGAGAGGAGATAATCTCAATCCTAAGATGTGAGACTAAAGAGAATCTACATGGGCTTCAATAGTGAGCTTTACAAATGAGCTTTTACATTTTCTTCTTTAACACTCACTCGCAAGCTGGAGCATACAAGTCGTAGATAATAAACTTGGATAGGAACTGATGATATAATGGTCGAGAAAGGGCTTTGGTGAGGATGTCAGCAACTTGCTCTTCCGCAAGGACATGCTCCAATTCCAACTTCTTTGATTAAACTTTTTTCTGGATGAAGTGACAATCAACTTCAATATGCTTGGTTCGCTCATGGAATATTGAATTCTTGGCAATATGTATAGTTGTCTGACTGTCACAAAACAAGGTCGCCGGAGAGAAGAGTTTGACTCCCAAATCATTAAGGAGACTCTCAAGCCAGGTGAGCTCAGAGACAACCGCCGCCATATCACGGTATTCGGCATCAGCAGATGAGCGAGCAACAACAGATTGCTTCTTACTACGTCAGGTAATAAGATTTCCACCGAAGTAAGTACAAAAACCAGTTGTGGAACGTCTATCATCAAGGGACCCCACAAAATCAGCATCAGAGTACGCAACAAGAGACAAAGAGGAAGATGGTTTGTAGACAAGTTCTTATCCCAGAGCAGTCTTCAAATATCTGAGAATGCGACCGACAACTTGGAGATGAGATGTCCGAGGAGCATGCATAAAACGACTAACAACCCCAACAACAAACAAAATATCAAGTCGTGTAACCGTAAGATAAATTAGCTTCCCCACCAAGCATTGATAGTACTCTGGATTTGTAAGCAGCAGATCCGAGTCAAAGTCTTGTGCAGACAACTTGTGATTGACATCCATAGGGGTGTCCACCGGTTTACACCCCAAGTAGCCAGCATCTTGAAGAAGATCAATACAGTACTTCCGTCGGGATAGGACAAGACCATCAGGACACCGTGTGAACTCAAGTCCAAGCAAGTACCAAAGATTTCCCATGTTTTTTGTCTGAAATGCTGAGTTCAAATGTTGCTTTATTTGTTGTAACCCCGTGAAATCATCGCCTGTGATTAGAATATCATCAACATAAATAAGAAGTACCACGGTGTCTGTTGATTGATGCCGAGTGAAGAGGGAGGAATCAGTCGAGCTTCGTATAAATCCCACTTCACGCACAACCTTACTGAACTTGTCAAACCAAGCTCGAGGAGACTGCTTGAGACCATAGATGGATTTTCTGAGATGACATACACGAGACTCCCCCGTGGTCTCAAACCCGGGAGGCTGATGCGTATAAACAGTTTCCAGTAAATCGCCATTGAGAAAGGAATTTTTAATATCTAACTGATGCAAGGGCCACTGTCGGTGCACAGCTAAGGAGATCAGGACCCGAACAGTATTTAACATGGCAACTGACAAGGTTGTCAGGATCGAAATCCTAGATGAGATCATTTTGACCTAGGATCGAATCAGATAGTAGGTTCAGATAGAGGATCACTTTACAAAATCAGGATCGATTTACAACATCTGGATCGTAGGATCGTAAGATCCTATGATCCGGATCGCGATCCTGACAACCTTGGCAACTGGGGAGAAGGTTTCTTCATAATCAAGATCTTGTTGTTGAGTGAAGCCCTGGGCCACGAGGCGAGCTTTCAGGCATTCAACAATCCCATTAGGAGCATGTTTGATAGCAAAGACCCACTTGCAACTGACACAAGATTGGCCGGGAGGAAGAGGAACAAGATCCCAGGTTTGGTTAGCCCATAGGGCAGTCATTTCCTCATCCATAGCCGCACGCCACCTTGAATGATGTAGAGCCTCATGCAAAGAGTTAGGAAGAGAAATGGAGGAAAGAGAGGGCGAATTTGAGGAGTGGCGGAGAGAGGCGATAAAATAATACATAATTCGTCAATGGATGAGCCGTAGAGGTGGATGCTAAATCAACAGGCCGCGAGATATTGTTGGTGGTAGGGAGCTGCTGTAAGGCATCATTCTTGGATGAACGACGACAAGTATAGACACGAAGAGGTGGGCGCGGGAGTTCGGGCTCTCGGAGCGGTGGAGGAGGAAGAGGGAAAATGTTATACAACAGTCAAGATCTTGAGTAAGGCGACTAACTGATAGCAGATTAAAAGATGACCCCGGAACATGAAGGACTGATGAGAGAGAGAGAGAGAGAGAGTTAGTGTAAGCCGTAGATCAGCAGCGCCAGAAATCAGAGTGGTGTCGCCATTAGCTACAATGATGAACTTGGAATTAGGCAGAGTGTATGTACTGAGGTGGTTTCTGGGAGGTAATATGGTGAGTAACACACGAATCCACAATCCAGTAAGGGCTATGAGATAGACAAGCCTTCAGTGGAGAAAGATGCAACAGAATCAGACGAACGACTAATAACTCCTTGGAGTTGCTGAAGCTGGGTGCCGAGAGCATCAATATCTTGTCGGGTAGAAGAATGAGAATCCGGTGGAGTAGAGGCAGTGAGATGAGGAGCAACTGTAGTGAAAGCAGTAAGATGTGGATGCAACCCATGCTTGCGGTAGCAGGTGGCTTGAAGATGACCCTCGCGACCACAGTAAGTACATTTAAGGGCAGAGCGTCCAACACGTCCTCATCCCCGAGACGCGAGGCGATCTCCTCGAGCTGAAGAGCTACGAGCAATAGGAGCAGGAGTAGGTAAGAGGGGCTGCTGAAGGAGAGCCGGAGAGAAACTCCCAGAAAGTTCGGGTGGTGGGGTTACCTTGAGCATCATAGAATAGACATCGAAGAGAGAGGACGCTGTAGAAGAGGAAAGAATCTGAGCCCTGACACTGTGAAGATGGGGAGGAACACGGGCCATCATGATAGCAATCCCAACAGATTCCTTTTGTGCCCATTGTATAGCGAGATCTGTGGAAGGAGGCTGATGTTGGATCCAGGCCTCCACTAGAGTTTTGGCCTTGACAACAAAGAAGGTCAAATCGCCCGTTGTGCCGGGATACAATGTTTGAAGCGCAGAGATGATATCAAACAAATACAGTAAACTGTCTTTGCCAGAGTAGAGAGAGTGAAGCTCCTCCCACATTGCCTTGGCCGTCTTATGATACATGGTCATGCGGTATGGCTCGGGGTCCATGGAATTGAGAATCCAGAATTGGACCCGACCGTCATCACAAATCCATTCATCAGTAGAGACAATGGGAGCATCCCGAGTAAGATGATGAAGAAGACCTTTGGTCTGGAGAACTCGCCGAACAGAGTGCACTCATTTCACAAAATTCTGTTTCCCGCTGAGAGAAATGGTGGTGATTCTAAGTTCATCACGAACTTCAGGAGTAGGAGCTGCAACTCGAGTGGGAAGAGAAGAGGCAGTCGTTGAGTCCATGACGACAAGAAGAGAAGTCGCAGCAAGCAAAAAGAAAGCGGCCTGGCGAATAGAAGAAAACTGGTCACGAGCGACCTAGCGAATTGAGAGGAGACCGCATCGGGCTGAAGCAACGATCAAAAAATGAGGCCAAGACGCAGTCCGCGAGTAGAAGAAGGCAGCCCCAGTAGCCGCGCGGATAGCAAGGTCAGTTTGCTCAAGCAGTAGTGCAGTCAGAGAAGAAGGCAACCTCAGTAACCGCGACGGGTAATAGTAGTAGACCACGACGGTTAATAAAGGAAGACTGCGGTGGGTAAGACCACGTGTAAGAGAAGCATACCGCGGCGGTTAAGAAAGGCAAACCGCGGCGGGTAAGACCATGGGTAAGAGAAGCAGACCGCGGCGGGTAGGAAATGCAGATCACGGCGAGTAAGAGAATCAGACCGCGCACCCAAGCAAACGGTGAGCAGTCCATGAATAACAAGCAGACCGTAAGGCGTAAACAGCAAGCACCGAAGGTGGCAGACTACAGCAAGTGGCAGTTAAGAAAGGCAGACTACGATGAGATGAGGACAACAACGGTCAGGGAGGTCGAAGCCGGAAGAGATTGTAGCGGGCAAAAACAGTCCGCGGTGGGCAGCAACACGCGACTTGCAGTAATCCGCGGCGAGGAGAGAGGTGAGTGTGGCCCAAGAAGAAGCTATAAAAGCAGGAGGGGGGGAGAGAGAGAATGGAGGGAGGGGTAGATCCATGGGATGAGAGGAGGCGGGTAGAAAAAACACAGAGACCGCAGCCTTGTGCGGATAGCAAGAGAGAAGCAAGGCTAGCGGTTAGAAAGAAAGGAGGTCGCAGCCTTGTGCGGATAGCAAGAGAGAAGCAAGGCCAGCGGTTAGAAAGAGTCAAACCGCAAGGACCGTGTTTGGCTCTGATAACATGTAAAGAAACGCAGAAAAGAGAATAAAAACTCCAATATTTTTATTATATCTCAAAAAACTAGTATGTATATATTTATATAGGAAGAGAGAGAGAGGAGAGAATCTCAATCCTAAGATGTGGGACTAAAGAGGATCTACATGGGCTTTACAAATGGGCTTTTACATTTTCTTCTTTAACAAAACCAAACAGAGAGATATAGGCTCCGTTTGGGGGGACTTATTTTCACCGATCAAGCGGTTACGACCGCATGAACCGGACCTTTCATGCGGTCGTAACCGCTTGAACGGTGAAAATAAGCCCCCCCAAACGGAGCCATAAACCCAATTAACTTCACTATTTCTTGTTAGGTATCATGTGATTGGATTCAGATAGAAAATCTGGTCAAATATAAAAATTTATCTTCGCTAGTTCATGAAAGCAAAAAAAAATTCCGTGTTCACTCAATCTCTCAACGAAAATGATAACTAATTTAAAACAGAGCCATCGAATCCAAGTACAACATCCCACACCATTCGCCCAAGAATCACAATTATATGCCAAATTAGATTTCATTATTCATGAAATACTAAATTCATGGAGTACACAGATTGCCGAACCACATAAATCTTTGCGTGCTTGCTTTTTTTGTTTGACATTTTTCTTTGTTTTTTCGATCTTCATTCCTAAGACAAATTACCAAATCCGAGTTCATGTCCTTACTCGGCAGGCGAGTCTTGCACTTGAGGTTCAATCTCCGTTGACCATGGAGAAGCTTTTGAATGTGTCCTTTATATTTTGGGAGGACTCCACCTAGGCTCTAACACTTTAAATAGATGTATCATTTTTTTTAATGAATGAGACTTCCATTGCATGAGAAGCTTGTTTAAAGACCTTCAATAGGGCTATGCTTGAATGCTTAAAATCATGGTGATATTTAGCATATATCAGCCTTTTTAATTGATAAAAACTTGCCTTTCTTATATGTCATCATGAAAAAGAAAGAAGTTTGATTCATTAATAATTTTTAATATTACAGATAATAATAAGAATGGGAGCCTTGGAGCACCGGTTGAGGCATTGTCGTGTGACCCTGAGGTCACGGGTTCGAGTCCCGGAAGCAGCCTGTTGAAAAAATGCCGGGTAAGTTTTACCTATATTTCACCCTTGTGGTGGGGGACCCTTCCCCAAACCCTTGTTGAGCGGGAAAGCTTTGCGCACCGGACAGCCTTTTTTTTTCAGATAATAGTAACTAGTGTGATTTTGAATTTAAAACAAAGAATAAATATAATATATGTATATATATTTGCATTAGAGATAAAACTAAATTATATTGATCTTTACATGAACTTTCTTCCAGCTATAATTTCAGTGTGGTGACAGCTGATTTGGATTGCTGTTTTCTGGGAGAGGAAAAAGATATTTTCTTCAGGTAAGTTTCTCTAGTTTCAACTTTTTTGTTATGCAAGCCTCTATCCATAATCTTCAGCCATTTCATTCACTGCAAATGAATGTTATGCATGATAATTATGCTGTTGATTCCGCTCTCAGATCACATTTTAATGGTGTTATGAAATTAGGGCCTGTGATCCGTGCGGTCGCAGGATTCTTCGATCCTAAGTTAGCCTTCATCTGTGCAGCTTGCAAATACCGCGAGAGAACGATGAAAAAAACAACTCAAGCATACCATGGTCTTAATGGATTGCTTGAATCTTTGATTTTCCAGGATTTATTGAGATGATTGCAAATAAGGTGGCCCTGCCCTTGTTTTTATAAGATCCAAGTATTTTAGTCCAAAGGATACCATTCTCTAGAATATTCTAGACCATTCTACTGCGGCCATTGAAGGACTCCATGGTAATTAACTTCCGACCCTCTTTCTTCCAATAGCCTGCTACACCCACACAACTCCTGCGGACTTTTCTTCTTGTAAACACCATCAAAAAGAGCCAAAAGCCAACCCCTGCTATGCTCCCGCAGCTCCCGCAGTCTTTTCTTCTTATAAACATCATCTAGATAGCCAGAAATCAACCCCACGCAACTCCGGCGGCCTTTTCTTATAAAAGCCATTTAAAATAGCCAAAAGTCAACCCTGTTACTCCCACGCAACTCCGCCGACCTATTTTTTTCTTGTAAACACCATCTAAAATAGCAAAAAGTCAACCTATGCTACTCCGACGGCCTTTTTTTATTATAAACACCATCCCCTCCTACCCATTTGGCTTCCTAACTTCATATAAATGTGCATGGGTAAGTAATATCACTTAATACTTGGTAATGCCTGTGTTATGTTCTCTTCTCCTCTTGATGAAGGACCTCTTTAGTTAAATTATGCATCACCTCGGTAAAGGACCTCAACCGACAAATGTTTAATGGCGGAAAAGGACTTTTACGGTTGCCACAAACTCGATTATCCAAGTTACATTGGCTCTGTTTGGCATGACGGTGGCACTCGTGAACGCGGTGGTTATGAACCGTCGTTCATGAACGTACGATCTCACCTAAGCAACTTCATTCACTTTTTATGTTGAAAACTAGTTTTCTTTTCTTCACGGTGGTCATAACCGTTGTCATGCCAAACATACAGTCTATGATGGTGGTGCTTTCTTCTAAACTCACCGGAGCAAAAATACCATGCCAAACGGAACCCTTGTTGCAGCTCGGCCTTATGCTCCAAATGACGAAGTTTAGCCATGACTTTGGATTGGTTTGACACAAATATACTTTAAGAAAACATGGTCAGACAAATACCATGAAACACTGCGTAAATATGCGACATAATAGTTCGTGCATACATGAATATGAAATCAGCGTTTTATTGTAACAAATGAAAATGATTGTTTTTATAAGAGTATACAAATAATCCAACATATTTGTTTGTGAGACACTAATCTAATAATTGTGCCACCTAAATCCTTTAAAAATTGATGCTCGAGCATGCCTGAAAATCATGAATCCTCATTACATAAGTTGCATCTTATATGAATCGACCACTCATTCATTTGCAAGCACTAGATGTTTGATGTTGTTAAGTATTCATTGCCAAACAGTTAGGCGCCAGTTGTTTCTTATCTTATAGTTGTAGTCACTGAGTACTATTCCCATTTAAAAGTGGGACACTGAGTTGCCGTTAATATCGACCCAATTTAGATGGTCAGGTTGATTGCACTTCATATTGTATGGAGAAATAAAATTATGTGTGGATAGACAAATTTTCATCCGGTGGAGAGATTGTAGAAACTAAGGTTATGATAACTGAATTTACAATATAATAATAGACTTTATATCTAAGATGGATGAGGTTTGACTTAATGCATAACAACAACAACAACAACACTCAAGCCTTTATCCCACTATAGTGGGGTCGGCTATATGGATCCTTTGTCGTCCTTATGCCCTATCTTTTGTCATAATATCACTAATGCCTTAGTACATCATGTCTTTCCTTACAGTTTCATTTTCAAGTCTTTATTGGTCTACCCCTCCCTCGTTTAACATGCCTAGTGACTAGACTCTCACAATGCCTAACAGGTGCCTCTAATGGTCTCCTTTGTACGTGTCCAAACATCTTAGATGAGCTTCTAGCATCTTCTCTGCAATTGGTGCTACTCCTGTCTTATCCCCGATACTTCCATTCCTAATTTTATCCAATCTCGTGTGTCCACACATCCACCTAAACATTCTCATCTCCACAACTCCCATTTTTTGCTCATGTACACAATTCACTGCCCAACACTCCGAACCATAAAATGTGTTCGACATGAAGGCCACCAAGAAAAAGAACTAACTTTAGGTGAGGTGCTTTCATGGAGACCCTTTGTTCCATGAACAGGCATTCATGCTCAATACAGTTGGGCTATTCTACTGCAAAAGAAAACATGAGCCTGCTTTTCAGCAATTGTAGCTCAAATTGAGAAGAACAAGTTCTTGTTTAACTGGAAATATTTGATGCTAGAATTTCCCTTCCAGGTATTTATCATTACAACAGTGACAATCTACAGAACAAAATTGAAAGCACTTTAATAGTGGTTTCTGCCTGTAACCTGTTTGTTCTTTTGCGCGAAAGAGTTCTAGGTGGCCGGTGGCGAGGAAGGGAATGCATCCTTGACGGCGGAGGCAGCAGTTAGATAGTTGAGAGTGTTCCTCAACGTGTCTCTCTCCCGGCGGAGCCTGGCCGAGGTGTCCTCGAGCTCAAGCAGGGCCTGCTGCTCCCTGGGCGCTCCCTCGAACGTGCTGCCAACGAAGAAGGAGAAGGGCGTGGGGAACAAATTCCGGCGCAAGTCCATGGCTTCGGCGTCCTCCTTCGGCTCCTTCCCGTTCAGGCGGTTCGAAATTCGGATGACATCGCGCATGTGTTTCTCGACCTCGACCGCTAGGGTGTCGAGGTCCTCGGTCTCGCCTGCGGGGAGGGGCTTCGGCGGCAGGGGGCGGTCCTCGAGCCAGGCGACGCGGGCGACGAGGTAGGGGCGGTTGCGGGTGAGATTGAGGACGCGGAAACGCTCCTGACCTTTGCAGATTAGGAAGAAGCGGTCGTCGACGAGGCGCTCGTGCTTGACGACCTCGCCAACGCAGCCGACGGGGGCGAGGGAGGCGCCATCGGAGAAGATGACGCCGAATCGGAGGTCCGTGTGGAGGAGGGTGTGCATCATGATGCGGTACCGGAATTCGAAGATCTGGAGAGGGAGAATGGCGCCGGGGAAGAGGACGAGCGGGAGAGGGAAGAGCGGTAGTTCTACAGTGTCGTCGTGGATGGGATCTGGGGACGGCGAGGAGGAGGGAGAGGAGCAGCGCGGTGGGTGAGAGAGAAGGGGGCCTGGGGTTTTGGGGAGGAGAGGGAAGGAGGCGGGAGAAGGACGGCGGCGGCGGCGGCGGCAAGGGGGATGTGAGGAGCGGCGTAGGAGGGGGAGGAGTAAAGGGGAAGGGGTGATTTGGGTTATGGGAACCATTTTTGGTAACTGCGATTGGATCAGTTTTTTCTACTGCAGCCTTCTTCTTCTGCTCCCAGTATTTCTGTTTTGTTCTGGTCCTTCTGGATCTCATTAATTAGTGAATACAGGAGAGTTTTGGGGTTTGGATATGGCGAGAAAGGTTTCTCAGGACGGAGAGCGACAACAGAGAGAGGAGAGATTGCTTGCTCTAGATTCTGATGGCTTTGGATGGCTCCACGTGTATGGACCTGTTTCGGCTCCCTAAATCAATGCATTTTTGTGCGGTTATTCTCTCTCCTCTAGACTTGCTTCATTTGATTTAGCGGGAGGAGCGGGTCCAAACGAAGCTTTCGAACCGGAGGGGGGGAGGGGGGGGGGGGAGGTGGGGGTTGAAACGGAGCAGTGGAGGGGCATTTTCTCCTTGCTGCGGGTGCAAATGGAGACGAAGTTTCGTTTGTGATGGGTACCCCATGATTTATAAATAATTATGATGACTCCCACGCACCGGATCGTAACTTCCGCGCACCGGATCGTAACTCCCGCGCACCGGATCGCAACTCCCGCACACCGGATCGCAACTCCCGCACACCGGATCGCAACTCCCGCACACCGGACCGCAACTCCCGCACACTGGATCGCGTAACCGCCGCGCGCCAAATCGCAACCGCCGCCGTCTTTAAGGGCGGGCGGAGGGCGGCGGCCGCGGCCGCCCGCCCGGGGCCGGCCGCCCCCTTTGCGGTCGGAGGCCTCGGCCGACGGCCTCCTTGCGGCCGGCGGCCGCGGCCGACCGTCCGTGGCCGGCCGCCCCCTTGCGGCCGACGGCCGCGACCGGCCAACCGTGATCGGCCGCCTCCTCGCGGCCACGGCCGGCCAACCCCCTCCGGTCGGGCAGCCTTGGCCGGTCGCCAAGGACCGGCCGCCTCCTCGCGGCCGGTCGCCCCCTCCCTCGGGCGGCTGCTGGCCGGCGCGCCTCCTCCGACCACCATCGTGGGTCGGCCTTCTCTCCACCGTCCGATCATGGCGGGCCATCACAGCCCTCCGATCACCACGAGCGATCACAACCCTCCGATCTGCGATTAACCACCGTAACCACCTCGGAAACCCTATATAAGCACCCCTGATAGTTCATTTTAGGGGATCTGACTTCATTCTCTCCTTCTCTTTCTCTCTCTTCATTCCTACTTTTCCCCAGAGCTTCTCTCTCTACTCTCCTCCTCCGTTCCTCTTTCTCTCACTAATTTGGCAAGTTCTACTCTAAGTGCCGCCCAGAGAAGGAAGGAAACGAAGTGTCAGTGAAGGCAACCCTTCTCAATTTGAGGGATAAAGTGCAGACATCCTGCAGTGCGCAAGCCAGAAGTGCAAGCACTCAAGAAAGACGAACGTCAAAGTGCACAAACTCCGAAGCGGTGGCCTGCCACCCGAGTAGAGCTCTCTCAACCCTCCAATATTTACAACGAGGCGCGGCCTGTCGTCCTCGCTTTCTCTCTACAAGAGCATTGTAACAGAGACAAATAGTGGACCTTGGCTGGCACAGACCCAGCCACGTGATTTTCCCCTTTCCGGGGTTTTCCACGCTAAAGTTGTGTGTGTACAATCTCTATTTTTCTACTTTGACTGTGTGTGTACTTGATCGTCCGAGGCTAAGACGGACCGATCCGGAACCAGTCTACCGAGGGCATTAAGCGAACCGCAACAGTTTGACGCCGTCTGTGGGAAAATACCCAGCAAGCGAGAGAAGACTCAGAAGTTTGTCAAAGCGAGACAGAATGACCGGAAAGAGCACCCGAACGACTAGGGGGTCGATCCAGCGTGAGCAGGAGGATCAGGCTGCGTCGCAGTCTCTAGCGAATGCGCCACCGCAAGAGGATGTCGTAGCACCTGGGGCGGCGCCACCCGAGAACGCGACACCCCCGCCAGACATCCGGGTCGAGATGCTCGCCCTCTTGAGATAACTCGCAGGCCCCCACGTGCCCGCAGGGGTCCCAACTCAGGAAAATCTACCAGTACCACCAGCAGAAGGCCAGAGGGCCGTAGAAGAAGAATCTGAGTCGTCAAGGCACGACAGCGTCGAGCATCCCGTTCGCCACATCTGGGCGGCGGGAATCGCCCCTCTCCTCAGCAATCAGCAGCAGCCGGTCCCAACAGAGCCAGTTGCAGGAATGACTCGGGAAGCATTCCGCGAAATGTTCGAAGAAGAGTTTGGACCTGTCGGCCGGCGAACGATGGCGACGCGGCGCCCCGCTCGTGGGGCATCACCCTTGGCTCAGAAAGTACTGGCCTATCCCGTCCCTCAGGGATTCAAGATCCCCCACATCGAGACGTACGACGGAGTGGATGATCCTTGGGAGCACATCAACCACTTCTACACGATCCTCCACCTCTGCAACACTCCCGATCAACTGCTTTGTCAGGTCTTCCCTACCACCCTCAAGGGGCAGACCCGCACTTGGTTCCATTCCCTCCGAGAGGGGTCTATCAGAAACTTTCCCCAGCTTAGTCAGCAATTCCTTGATCAGTTCGTGGCCAATCGCAGGATCGCAAAGGATCCATCTTTCCTCTTCGACATCCGACAGAGTGAAACCGAGACCTTGAAAGAGTTTTTCTGCCGATTTACTGCGGAAGCTAGACAGATCCCTGGGGTAGACCCAGAACTCCTTCGAGGGGTCTTCCTCAGGGGACTCCGACCATGCAGATTCTACTCCGCTCTAATGCGGGATACTGTCCCCAGTTATGCAGATCTGGTACACCAAGTGGAAGCTCAGATAGCCGCGGACGAGGCCATTGAGGCCCACCGTTGACAGTTTGAAGGAGGCCAAAAGAGGCAGAAGCAGCAGGAGCAGCCCTCCGGAAGAAGAGCAGAGAGGCGCGACGAGAACCGTCGCATCGAGCATCGCAATCAGGAGCCCCAGAGAGGCCAGGACTACGGGCCTCCCCGGACTTACACCCCTCTCAACACCACTCGCGCTAACGTCCTATATGCCATTCAAGATGATCCGGCGCTCCAGAGGCCAAGGGCGCTCCCGCCCAATCCAAGGGCTGATCCATCAAAGTACTGTGACTTCCATCGAGGAACCGGACACACTACTGAAGAGTGTGTAAAGTTGAAAGAAGAGATAGAGCGTCTTGTTCGACAGGGAATACTCGGGCGTTTTCTGCAAGGATATGTGCGAGAGCAGCACGGGGGCCCCCCTGCGCGGAGGGAACCGCCACCTGCGCACCGAGAAGCGCGCGCGCGCGGGGGGGGGGGGGGGGGGGGGGCAGGTCGTCGGGATTGTGGAAGTCATCTCCGGATTTCCCTTTCCCGCGGTCAACTCCATCGCCGCTCCCCGAGAAGACAGGGCGGCTGGAATCATTCCTACCATTAGCTTCGGCGAAGAGGACCTCCTGGGCCTCCTCGCACCGCATCAGGACCTGCTAGTTATTACAGTAGAAATTGACAACCCCAACTTCCGCGTGAAGCGAATTCTGGTGGATAATGGCAGCTCAGTAAATGTTATATTCATGACTGCGTTAACCAGTATGGAAATCCAAAGGCAGTATCTTCGTCCAGCATCAGGCCCCATCTACGGCTTCAACGGGGCGCCCGTGTCCGTAGCAGGCACCCTCACCCTTCCAGTGACACTAGGAGAATTTCCAAGGCAGGTTACCCACGACGTACAAGTTGTGGCGGTCGATACAGAATCGCCCTACAACGCGATTTCGGTCGCCCCCTCCAGACAGCTTTCCAGACAGTTCCGTCAATTCCGCACCTCGCAATGAAGTTTGTCACGCCTGCAGGAGTTGGGGTCGTCAGGGGCAGCCAGGACGTGGCGCGCTCATGCTATCTGCACCAAGCATGGTCGGAGGTCGTCTCAGGAACCAGCATCTACCGCATCTAGAAGGCCGCTCTGGAGAAGGGTCATAATCGAGGCGAATGTGCCTCCCAAAAACAATTCGTTCTATCAAAACGCCTAAGAATAACTATAAAGTCGCGAGGAAAACCCACGTGCACAAACTATCCTGCTTACTGCATTTTCTGCTTTCATTCTAACTCCTGTCATGCAGCAAACACGTCAGAAGTACGTCTCATCCCCCAGACCCCCCTGAGGCCAGGGACGTCTGTTCCTCAAGGCGGTCCGGGATCCGTCGACATGCGACCCGCTTGGTGGTTCAGAATCCGTCATCGTGCAATGGCGCGACCAGGATAAAGAAAAAAACAAAACAACTCATCTCTTTACATTTATATATTGTGATTGCGATGTCACTAACTCCTAAAACTTGCAGGATCGATTTGGAATCCGTCCCCTGGGGTCCGACGAGCAACTGTAGCACGATTGTCTCGATCCCCCTGCCGCGGTTCGAAGGTTCGCCCTTCACACGTCCAGCGAATTGCGACGTCGTCGGGAATGAGCATCCCAGGTTGACTGCGGCCCATAGCGCGACAGCCTCGGCCTAGCAACAGGTTGCGATGTTGCCTGGGGACCGATTACCAAGTCCCACGCAGACTGTAGCACGGTGGCCTCGACCTATCTCCTATGGTAGAAATGCTCACTCTTCTCCTACGGAGTGGGTCGCGACATCGTCAGGGACCAGCTCCCTCAGTTGTGTGCAACCCACAGCGCGATAGCCTCGACCTCACTCCACCGGCCCAAGGACCCGGCCTTCGCTGCGTAGTAGGTTGCGACGTCGTCCGGGTCTTCGGGGCCACGCCTCAGCAAATACTAGGGTCCATCAGCTGCTCGCGGGAGTTTGAATCGACCATGTCCTCCTGCCGACAAGACGCCGAGGATTATGACTCTTCACCTGCATCCGAAGCTCGACGCCCCTCCATCCTGGGAAAGCCCCCACGATCGGTGTAATTACAACCTCAGGGTCCATCAGCTGCTCGCGGGGGTTCGAATCGACCATGTCCTCCTGCCGACAATAGGCCGAGGATTATGACTCTTCACCTGCATCCGAAAACTGACGCCCCACCCTCGCAGGGCCTGCCCCTCTTGCGATTGTTGCCTAACTAAGCTACAATCGCAACTAAATCGGGTTCCGGCCCCGCTAAATCCACATCTTAACCAACCACAGCCACACTGTGGCGCGATGGCTTCACTCTCTCTGGCGCGGTTCAGGGGTTCACCGTTCGTCCGCCCAGCGGTTTGCAACATCGTCAGGGACCAGCTCCCCCAGTTGTGCGCTGCCAACAGCGCGATGTCCTCGACCTAACAACAGGTTGCGGAGTCGCCAAAGGGACCAAACGTTGAGTCCCCCGCAGACTGTAGCACGGCGGTTTCGACCTCGCTCTCATGGTAGCAAGGCTCGCCCTTCTCCTACGAAGCAGGTCGCGACGTCGTCGGGAGCCAGCTCCCTCAGTTATGCGCAGCCCGCAGCGCGATGGTCTCGTATTCTCTACCATGACACAAGGGGACGCCCTTCGCCTCGTAGCAAGTTACGACGTCGTCAGGGTCTTCGGGGCCACACCCCCCCTATTGCCACCGAGTTCACAACAACTCGCAGGGGTTCGAACGAACATTTCCTCCCTCCAGCAATAGGCCGGAGCTCCCATAACTCTTCATCCCCATCCAGAGCAAACACTCTTCCACCGCTCAGGGTCTTCCCCTCGCAGTTGGTGATTGGCTAAGACAACAATTGACCACAACAATCAGAAGCAAAGACAATGACAACCACTCGACAAACATATCAACAAATCAAAGAAGTACAATGGTACAAATTAAAGAAGTACAAAGGTACAAACCGAAAAAGTACAAAGGTACAAATCGACGAAGACAAGCCCACCAATACAAAGAAGTACATACATACAAATCAGTAAAGAGCATCAAAGAGATATTGCTGTCACTCAGCGGCCTCGCCCGCCTCAGCATCGGAGCCCTCCTCCTCTGACAAATCCTTAAGACCGAGGCCGGCAACGTCGCATCCCCGCTTCCGGGACACCATCCGAAGGGTCTTCGCCATCCCCTGGCAGAAAGCGACTTCCCGTAAGTCCTCCATCTGTGGCTCCACCTCCTGAGTCCACACCTCCTCGCGGACCTCCTCCGAGATCAGACACCGGTCTCGCATGTAATCCACAGAATCCCGGTACTCTGCCAGACCAGCCGCCTTCAGCTCAACCTCCCGCTCCGCGGAGGAAAGACGCATCACCTCTGCCCTGGATAACTCCAGCTCTGCCCGAGCTTCATCTAGAAGACGCAAAGTCTCCTCCGCAGCCATCTTCTCGGACCTGTGCGCAGCTCTGGCGTCCTCCAGCTCGCACCGCAGCTCGGACCCAATCTGCCTAAGTCGTGAAATATCACGCTCTCGTCGCTCCTTCAGATCCGAAAGGGCACTCTTCGCCTCCCCGAGCTCACCCTGAAGGGTCATATAGCCATCCTTCAGGCTTACGTAGTGGTCATTCCATGTAAGCGCGATGTTCGCCTGAGTCTCCATCTGCAAAAGAAAAAGGACATGTCAGAAGACCTTTCCTCAAAATCCGCTACTCAAAAGTTGAGATCATACATACCGCATGGTTCATCGCCTCCAAGGAAGAGGAGACCCTCTTTCCTTTCACCGCTTGCCACACCGCAACCCATGCTGGGGAGGCCTGGGGGGCATAGGACCCCAGGACCTCAAGATCCGCGTCATCCGGCTCGCCTCCAACTCTAGAGCCGTAAGGGACAACCCCCTCCGAAAGATCATCCTGTCGTGGCAGAAGGCTAGGACCCGCCTCCTCAGCTCCACGGCCTCCAAACACTAGCTTCCTCTTCCTGTCACGAGAGAGGGGAATGGCGGCAGCACGTCCCGAATCAACATACAGCCCGCATAGCAGCAGACGCTTCTCATCAACGAAAGTAGAGATGCTGTACAAGATGTTCCCCAGATCTCGGGGCTCTGCAAAACCAAGGACGAGAGTAAACTCCCGCTCGTGTCCTCTAGAACGCCGGCAACGGTCCGGAAGCGCGTTCCACACCTCTGGCAATCCACCTGAGTTCCTGACATATCTGAACAAGGTAATCCTGTGGCGACGATCCGCCAGGGTCTCAAACTCCAGCCACCGCTTGTTGCTGAGGACGTCCACGCGGCCCTCGCCGTCGGCACGCACCTCACACCAATCCTTGAAAATATCCAAGGAAAACCTCGACCCACGCTCGCGAAAGAATGCGATCAACCCCATGATCCGCGTCATCCCAAGAGGGGTAAACTGCGACGCAGGAACGCCGCAGAACTTCAAAATCTCAGCCACTTCCTTGCAGGCCGGAAGGCGAAAGCCGCTCCGAAGAGACGACTCAAAAAGGGTCATCCAGCCGCGCGGAGGGTTTTGTTCCCGCTCTTGAGGACTAGGGATCCGCTCCTCCAAATTGGAGGGCAGGTTGAAGCGCCTCCTCCAAATATTCACGTGCTCAAGGGAGAGACTCGAGCGCAGCAGCATAGGACGGCTCTGCACACCCCGCTTGGAAACCTGAAAAAGCAGGAAAGTAAGGTCAGAAAAGCAAGTCCGAGCACACGTTGCGCCCACGCATACGAGCCATGCACGTACACAAAACGCGCGCAGAATCAGCCCGCACATGCCGCCGAACCACTCGCAAGCGGAGCGGCCGCCTCGCGCGCGCCCCGCGCGCGGGGTCAGCCCCGCGCGCACCCGCGCGCGGGGTCAGCCCCGCGCGCACCCGCGGGCGGGGTCAGCCCCGCGCGCACCCGCGCGCGGGGTCAGCCCCGCGCGCACCCGCGCGCGGGTGCAGCCCCGCGCACCCGCGCGCAGGTGCACCCGAGCGCGGAATCAGCCCCGCGCACCTGCGCGCAGGGTCAGCCCCGCCCGCTCCCGCGCGCGGGGTCAGCCCCCTGCGCCCCCGGGCGCGGGTTCGGCGCCGCGCGTCCCCCTCTCCCGCACGCACCACCTACGTGCGTGGGTGCGGGGTGGGGGGGGGGGAAGGGGGGTTTCTCCCCTCCGGCTTCGTCCGGTGCCCGGACCTTTTCTTCGGTCGGATTTTTACCTTTGCACTGTCGCCGTCGCCGCCTATCTCGGTGTTAGCACCCATTCCGGCCATCGCCGCTTAGCCCCGTCGCAAAGAAGAAAATTCCCGCGCTTGCCGTTCGCTCCAAGACGAAGGAATTTTGGGGGGCAAATGATGAGTACCCCATGATTTATAGATAATTATGATAACTCCCGCACACCGGATCGTAACTCCCGCGCACAGGATCGTAACTCCCGCGCACCTGATCATAACTCCCGCGCACCGGATCGTAACTCCCGCGCATCAGATCGTAACTCCCGCGCACCGGATCGTAACTCCCGCGCACCAGATTGTAACTCCCGCGCACCGGATCGTAACTCCCGTGCACCGGATCGTAACTCCCGCACACCGGATCGCAACTCCCGCCCACCGGATCGCAACTCCCGCACACCGGATCGCGTAACTGCCACGAGCCAAATCGCAACCGCCGCCGCCGCCGTCTTTACGGGCGGGCGGCGGCCTCCCACGGCCGGCCGCCCCCCTTTTAGCGGTCGGCGGCCTCGGCCGGCCGCCCCCATGAAAGTGATGATAGATACAACTCTAGAGGGGGGGGGGGTGAATAGAGTATTCAAAAATTATGACACCCTACTCAACTCCCTTAAAGTTAATTTGCGGAATGAGTTTATAGATATTTTAAACCCTAGAGCCTAACACAAAGTGAAGTGCACTAGAGAAGGGCAACTGTAATTACAGTTGCGCTTTGATCCCATCACAGCAACTAGCAATCCTAGTTATTTTTACTCACAGCAACAGTGCAATAAATTAAATAAGCAGCACAGACGACACAAGAAATTTTATAGTGGTTCCCTCTAAATAGGTACGTCCACTCTTCTACCACCCTGATAGGAATCCACTACAGGTTTTTGATCAGGTGCCCTGCCACCAACTGATCTGCTTCAGGTAGATCAAGTAGACCCTTTGAGCTTTTGATCAGGAGCTCAAAATCCAACACAGGTTTTTGATCAGGTGCCCTGCCTCCAAGGTTCACTTTTGAAAGGAGTAATAACCCTTTATACAGGAGGTTGAGAGAGTTAAAATTTCTTCTCTATTGTTAAAACAGATTAGAGAAGCTAGTGGATTGCACAGAGCTAGAAAGCTCTAAAGAGTCAAGGCTCCCCCTGGCTTAGAGAATATCCAGGAAGAAGTCTTGCTTTAGGGTGCAAGAACTCTTCTGAACTTTTGACAGAGAACTGTCTAGAAATTCTGAAGGAGAAGCTTGAAAAAGACTCTTGATTTGGAAAAGGTGTTCTTCTTCAATCAGCTTCCTTTCTTCTTCTTCTTCTAAAAGCCTCTGAGTGAATGTCTTCCTGTGAGCAGGATGAACTCAGGATGAAGAAGAATGCTGAAGAGATTTTATCTTCTCAGTTGAATGTGAATTTCTGAGAGCTGTAGATCTCTATGCTGCTGTGAGTAAAACTTCTTGTATTTTTGAGTTGTTGTTCTTTTTTTTGTATATATTGTTTTCTGTCTTTAGAAGGCACTTTATATATGAGCCTTTGCAACGGCTCTAATCTGAGTTTGAACTTTGTCTTCTTCTGGAATCTGCAAACTGGGCTGCAAATAGCACAAAGCAAAATATATCTTGCAGACAGATATCTTATAAAAAGATAAAGCTTTCTAAGAAGCTGCAAATCAATTTGATAAAAGAGTGGTAGAAAAAATCACATCAGAAAGAGCTCTTTACGGCTAGAGAAGACTTTTGAGTCTGACGGCTATAAAGGACAGCCTGACAGGTAAAGCAGAAAATATATTTCAGCTAATAAGACAAACCACTTTGTCAGATAAAGATTGACTTATGCATAAAAAATGGAGCAAAGATTGCCTGAAAATAATAGCATAACATCAATGAAATATACTTTAATAAAATATGTCAAGCAGATAAGAAATAAATAATATAACTTTACTAAAGGCAAACAAAAAGAACGTCGAACGACCCTCGGAGATCGTCGACCGAAGCACGGAGATCGTCGACCTATCAGACAGATAGTCGAACTATCAAGGCAGATAGTCGAGCTTTCACACAGATAGTCGAACTATCACACAGATAGTCGAACTATCAAAAAGCAGACAGATAGTCGAACTATCAAAACAGATAGTCGAGCTATCAGATAGTTGAACTATCAACACAGATAGTTGAACTACCACACAGATAGTCGACCTATCAAACAGATAGTCGAACTATCAACACAGAACAGATAGTCGAGCTATCAGAACAGATAGTCGAGCCATCAAATAGTTGAACTATCAAAACAGATAGTTGAACTAACCGAAAGATAGTCGACCTATCAAACAAATAGTCGAACTATCAACACAGAGCAGATAGTCGAACTATCAAAAAATCTGTCTTAACAAAAGAAGTCGAGCGGGGTTCGACGATCGTCAAGGCAGATACCGCAGATCGTCGAGAGTTGAACTAACTCAGAGAAAGACGATCTGCTGACAGACGAACGTCGACCAACTGATAGACGATCGTCGACCAGTCGATAGACGATGGTCGAGCGGCGTTCGACTATAGTCGAACCAAAAACAATTTAACCAAATTTTCATCTGGATAAGCAATTTTACAACTAAGGGAATCTAACCTATTAGCTAACCTTTGACCATAGATAAATCTTCGGTCAAGAAACTAAATGAGAGGACTTAACACAAATCCAAACTAGGGTACCAACACCCCATGCGGCCGGCGGCCGCGGTCGGCCGCCCGGGGCCGGCCGCCCCTTTGCGGCCGGCGGCCTTGGCCGGCGGCCTCCTTGCGGCCGGCGGCCGCGACCAGCTGTCCGTGGCCGGTCGCCCCCTTGCGGCCGACGGCCGCGGCCGGCCAACCGTGGCCGGCCGCCTCCTCGCGGCCGGCGGCCACGGCCAGCTGACCCCCTCCGGTCGGGCGGCCTTGGCCGGCCGCCCAGGACCGACCGCCTTTTCGCGGCCGGCCGCCCCCTCCCTCGGGTGGCCGCCGGCCGGCGCGCCTCCTCCGACCACCATCGTGGGCCGACCTTCTCTCCACCGTCCGATCATGGCGGGCCATCACGGCCCTCCGATCACCACAAGCGATCACAACCCTCCGATCTGCGATTAACCACCGTAACCACCCTAACCACCTCGGAAACTCTATATAAGCACCCCTGATAGTTCATTTCAGGGGATCCGACTTCATTTTCTCCTTCTCTTTCTCTCTCTTCATTCCTACTTTTCCCCAAAGCTTCTCTCTCTACTCTCCTCCTCCGTTCCTCTTTCTCTCACTAACTTGACAGGTTCTACTCTAAGTGTCGCCCAGAGAAGGAAGGAAACGAAGTGCCAGTGAAGGCAACCCTCCTCAGTTTTAGGGATAAAGTGCAGACATCCTGTAGAGCGCAAGCTAGAAGAGCAAGCACTCAAGAAAGACGAACGTCAAAGTGCACAAACTCCGAAGTGGTTGCCTGTCACCCGAGGAGAGCTCTCTCAACCCTCCAGTATTTGTAACGAGGCGCGGCTTGTCACCCTCACTTTCTCTCTACAAGAGCATTGTAACAGAGGCAAATAGTGGACCTTGGCTTGCACAGACCCGGCCACGTGGTTTTTTCCCCTTTCCGGGATTTTCCACGCTAAAGTTGTGTGTGTACAATCTCTATTTTTCTACTTTGACTGTGTGCGTTCTTGATCGCCCGGGGCTAAGACGGACCGATCCGGAACCGGTCTACCGAGGGCATTAAGCGAACCGCAACAGTTTGGTTACCCTCCGTCCGAAAACGCTAAACCAAATGAAGCTTAAGGCTCCGTTTGGCATGGTGGTGGCGGTCATGAACATGAGGTTAAATTGTCATTCGTCAACGCTCACAGCTTCATCCACTTTTATGTTCAAAGGGATGATGTTTGTTGGATGATCCTTAATGAATGACGGTTTAACTCATGCGTTTAAAACCGCCACCACCGTGCCAAACGGAGCCTGAATAACCTGGAGCTTTTGAAATGTCGATGGAGAGCTTTCAAGAATTTTCGAAAGAGCTCTCGCGTTTGCTGAATGCAAGCTCGTCTTGAAGATATTCTTTGGTCTTTGAAAATCTTTTTTGGCCCTTGAAGTTCTCATTCCATTTCAAAGACCTCATTCAAAGGCAACTTTGAGGTTTTTTTACTTCGCATTTGTCACCCTCTAGAACCCGAAAAATTATAACAATCAAAAAATGGTGGAATTTGGTCGGCACCGAACCGATCACGTGGTTTTTCGCTCTTTTCGGATTTTCCATGTTAAAATCTTCTTGCCAACTGTTCAAATTTTCTATGATTGTTTGCGCGTTCGACCCGCACCCGAGCTAAGACGGTTCGTTTCGATCGGTTTGCGTGTCTTGAGTGACCCGAAACAAATTGGTTCAAATTTCAACCAAATGGTTCCAACTTAGGCTTCATTTGACGCGACTTTTTTGCTCCGACATGTTTATGCAAAAACATCACCGCTATAGAATGTATATTGACATGATAATGATTATGGTTGTGTTTGAGAAACCAGTCAGACACCGTTTTGGCCGGTTTAAAGCACCAAAGAGTTGTTTGGGAAAGCCCATTTTCTAAAGACTGTTCCGAAAAGGCTCAAAATGGCAGTTTTGAGGCTGGCAGGTTGAGCAACAGCCGCTCCCTCCGTTCGCCGTTTTCATGCGCTCTCCCTCTTCCAGAGTTCGCGGAACTCCCGTGTACAACTTCGTGTTCCCCGTGTTCGGCCAGGTATTGAGCGGCGCGTACTCCTAGTACTGCCTAGGTGGGCAAGCCTGGCGACGGAAGTTCTCCTTTCCTTCCCGACGCCCTGGGACGGGTTCCCCTCTCTTCCTCTTGACTCATCCCTCGAACTGTTTCTGATGTGCTTCAATCGCCTCATCGACCGCAATCTGGGCTTCTACTCGGTGCACCAGGTCCGGATAACTGGGTCATTTCTCTCATTACGGAAGAATAAAACCCGCCTGGCCGGATCCCCCCAAGGAAGACTCCGCGCAAGAGCTCTGGGTCCACCCCCGGGATTTGTTTGGCTTCCGAAGTGAACCTTCGAAAGAACTCTTTAAGGGTTCCCCCTCGCTCTGGCGGATTCCCGAGAGATGAGATGAGTCCTTTACGATACGGCGGTTTGCTATGAACTAGTCCAGGAATTGCTGGGTGATCTGCGCAAAATTCTGGACGGTCCCCTCTCTGAGCGAGTGGTACCAAGTTCTCGCCTGCACTTTCAGAGTGGCAGGAAAGGCTTGACAAAGCAACAGATCAGGCACATTAAAGATGCGGAGGATTGTGCATGGTGAAGTGGTTGACATGCTCAAAGGAATCCTCCGTTCCATAGTATGACTCGATGCTTGGAAGTTTACAACCTGCTAGGACTGGGTGTGCCAGCACTTCCGGTGCTAGTGGCGATCCGTTCCTCACAGGCGGTGGACTTGCGCTGTCCTGCTGCCTACCTGTCCGAACTCTTCTTCAAACAACTCTCTGAATTCTTCTCTGGTCATTCCCCCTGCTACGTTCTCGGGGGGCCCTGCCCACTAGGGACAACGAAGCGGACCGGTTTCAGCGGCCCTTGCTTGGCGGACGAGGTGCTCTTTACTGGCTTCTTGCGACAACTCAACGCGTTCTTCGGCGCTAGAACTCCTGCGTGTGCTTGAGCGGCGGCGAGGCCTCTAAGGAGGGTGAGTACTTCTGCGTGGTGCTCCTCCATGCGGGTTTCTCTTCCTGCGAGGGCGGTATCAGGCACAAATGCGACCTTCCCTTGCTGCAGCGCGTTGACGAGTGAGTGGGACTGGTGGAGGTTGTCGCGCTCCCAATAAGCCGACCCACGAGTCGTCCGAGTGCTCCTCCCGGCCATAGCCTTCTTTCTCCAATGTGGTAGTGCAATGTGTGGTATCTTCCAAATCTTCATCTGGATTCCTGGGAACGTGCTCCCACAGATGACGCCAAACTGTTGCGGTCTGCGACATCGCTTCCGATAGACCGGACTAACTGAATCGTCTTAGCCTTCAGAGCGGTCGGTTTCGCAAACAATCTCAGAAATAGATCACAGACGAGAAGAGTCTTTTTACGTGGAAAACTCACTGAATAGGGTGAAAATCACGGTCGAGACTGTGCCGACAGGAACTCCACTAGATCAGTCGAGATTACAAAGCTTCTCTTGCATAATCGAGGGGGACAGTCCGCGCCTCGTTACAATTTGAGGGAGAGAGAGAAAGACAGTGTTCGGCTTGTGAGAGAATGCTTGAGCACTTCTGGATGATCGGTGGCGGACGGCTGAGCTAGCACGACGGAGGTCCTGCAGACGGTGCACTCTGGATGCCGGTAGCTGCGAACGAAGAGCGATCGCTTTACTACAGACGTTGAATTGCGTGGAGGAGATTGTAAACGGTCTTTGACTTGGAGGCGAGTTCGTTGGCCACGGACTTTGCCTTGACTGCGTGGACGAAGGCGGTGGACCTGCGAAGGGGGAGAGAGAACAAGAGAGAGAGAGACAGAGATTCCGATAGAAATCCAAGTTCCGAAGTTTGCCAAATGAGAAGGATTATGGTCTATTTATAGGCTCGGAGAGCGGCGACCCGGTAATTTCCTCTCGCAACTACCAACCAGATGAATATAATCGCTCCGTTTAAGGCACACAGATCACCATTTTTAGGAAAATACCGAGCTTGCCCTTGAGCCCAAAATAGACCCACCTGACTTCGGGAACGACCCAACGGGCAACGGTGGTGGTTACGTGCGGTAACCACCCCCAACCGCCCACTTCGTGGGCGGTTATAGGCGGAGGCCGCCCCTTACGGGGGGCGGCAGAGGGGGCGGCCAGAAATTCCCCAGCCGGCCTCCTACCGGCCGGCCAAAGGGAGCGGCCGGCCCTAGGAGGCCGGGCGAACCTTCGGCCGCCCAAACGGTGGACGGCCGAAAGGGGGAGGCCGGTACTTTGGGGGCTGGCGCCTCCCGGCTGGCCGGCTTGAGAGAAATGGGGCGGTCGGCCCGTTTGGGGCCTGTGCCTCCTCGGTCGGCCTTGCCATAGGCGGCCGGGGAGGAAAGGAGCGGCCGGCCCCTTTGGGGCCAGCGCCCCGGCCGGCTCGCCTTAGGCGGCCGAGAGGAGAAGGGGCGACCGACCCTTTTGGGACCGGCGCCTCCCAGGCGGCCTTGTCGTGGGCGGCCGGAGAGAAGATGGGCGACCGGCCCTTTTGGGGCCGGCGCCTCCCGGCCGACCTTGCCATTAGCGGCCGGGGAGGAGAGGAGCGGCTGGTGCCTCACCGGCCGGCCACGCCGTGGGCGGCCGAAGAGGAGAGAGGGCGGGCGGCCGGCCGCGAGGAAGGCTGCGCGCGGGATCCCCGTGGTGGTTGGTGATCCCGCACGCGGGAGTTAAGGTCTCGCGTGCGATGGTTACGATCCGGTGCGAGGCGGTTATGGCCTGGATCGGGCGCGTGGATCGCCTGCAAAGCAGTTTAAACCGTAACCCCCCACTTCGTTAGTGGGGGAGTGGACTTTCTGGCCAAACACAACCCGATTCGCCTATAAAATGGATACAATTCCATCGTATATAAAAAATACTTAGAACAACGCAGACGCGTATATGATATCACAACCCTCAACGGACATGAATATTTCCTTTGTCTTATCACTCGAGTTTTCCATGGTATAAACCCAAGATTAGATGCCCTAATAAAAACAACAACAATAATAGTAATAATAATAAATTAAAGTGCATTGTCGCTGTCTCTTTAATTTCAGTACATTAAAAAGGGTATTTATAAGTACCCTAGACATATGAGCACTTGAAATGAGTCACCCGCGAAGGACAAATAAGTAATTTTCACATGCCAATTATTTGTCCACCTAATATGATTTTCGACACTCAAATAATTAACAAGCGTAAATCCTCGGCACGTGAAAGAAGTCGACTTTTGTGGAGAACCTGAGAATTCATTGCGACTCCAACAACACTCAACACCAAATGTTGAAATAATTTACTAGATATATATATATATATAGTAATTATTATTATTATTTTTCCTTTTTAAAATTAATATAATGTCCCCCCATCCCCCTCATGTGTGTCTATTCATGTTCCTGGCTGCGCACTCACTGACCTTCTTCAATACCGCCGATGCGGTAACTTCCGCCCGCAACTTCCCCGACGACCGTGGCACGGCTATCGGCATCATGAAGATTTGTTATCCATGTTTTTTTTGTTGGTTACATTTCATATTGCCGCCACGAATTAGCTTATAAAACTGGCCGTATTTACATTTGAATTGATAGTGTCCCAACTCTCAAGTAGATCATCTGTTTGTAATCCCTGTTCAGCTTAATTAGGAAATATGATTAGGTTGGGCTCCAGTTTTCTGTTGATCTCTTTGCAAATTGATGGCAAGTTTTACCCCATTGTAGCTCTTAAAGAGAAATAGACAATAGCTCTTAGAGATGGAGAGAGAGGGAGAAGGAGGGACAACTTATGCTGATGAAAAGCTGTTGATTGAATAGAGCTGATTCCGTAGAGCTGTTATAAAGCAGTGATGAATAAGCTGCACTATTTGGACAGTTTGTGCATAAGTGCTGATCGAGAAGATTTTGTTGTTGTTTGTACTTCAATGCATATAATGTCATCGCCGCCATTGCTGAACTATCATCTTCATGGCGGGTTTCAGCGAGTGCCTAAGGTTTTATGGGAAGCCAAAAGCTGGGCTAGAACAGCTTATGAAAAAACAGCTTATCAACAATTTTAAAATAAGTGATTTTGTAACAACCGCTCGAACAAATAACTGTAAAATCACGTTTACGCTTTGAATAGAGATTATCCTTCAATCTAAGATGTCCCAAACAAAGCCTTAAGCTCTGAGATTATGATGAACCTGAAGCCATTACAAGGAAGGAGGTCTACTGCCACGTTTTTTAGGTCTTTTGCGGTGTTTTTAAAGCATCGCTATTGGTTTTGCGGCGGTTTTTATACCGCCGCAAAAGCGTGGCGGTTGCGACCGTCGGCATTAATTTTTGCGGTAGCTCATAGAAGCTACTACCGCGCTTTCTATATGAGCGCCGTGATATCTATTTTTCACTAGTGGAACCTTTCGCTACGCTTTGTGGTATAAATGCCGAAAAATATTGTATTATTTTTTAGAATCTCAAAATCTACTGTAAGTCATTTTTGATCAATTATACATGCATCTGCTCAGCTAAGACTATTGTACATCCATCTACTGTGGATACATAAAAAAATATGCAAGTGTGCATATATATATAATTATCATGAATTGATAATTCTTCTGTCGTCCGATCGAGCTCAATCAAACCGTATTCTCTCTCCATATTTTACTATGTTTCCTAAACCTATTACTACGATATCCTAAACCTATGTAAAATTATGATTTTACCCCTATATAACGCATAAAATACCACGGCCAGCCGCTCACAAAGATCGGCAATGGTTTGTTGTCATAATCTATACTATATTAAAAAGATTTATCATCATTGAGTGTTTGCCTAGCTAAATAAGACATTAGGAAAATCCTGACCGCCCATTTAAACACCGATCAATTATATATATTTTCGCACTCCTTCACGCGTATCCCTCCCTCGAGTCCCCGCTTGTCTTCCTTGATCGCTCACTCGCCGACCGATTTCAAGCCCTACTCTATACTATATTAAAAAGATTTATCATCATTGAGTGTTTGCCTCACTAAATAAGACATTAGGAAAATCCTGACCGCCCATTTAAACACCGATCAATTATATATTTTTTCGAACTCCTTCACGCGGTATCCCTCCCTCGAGTCCCCACTCATCTTCCTCGATCGCTCACTCGCCGACCGATTTCAAGCCCTACTCTCTCGATCCCGCTCCCCCTCACGCCGCAAGTCCTCCTGAGTCTCGTTCTCGAGCCCTTCCTCTCCATGCCTCCCCGACGCGCCAACCTTCTCTCCACGCCGCAGCCGCACGCGGTCCTCTCCCGCTCGCTAATCCACGCCGCAGCCTCCACGCATCCTTTCCGATCAATATCACGCAACCACCGAACGCCCTCACCTGCTGGCGATCTTGCCTAAGTCGAAGCCTTCCAGGATCACGTCGAGGGCTTTGCCTCCGTAACAGCAAAGATCACTCGGCATTGGGTAACTCTAAACCCTAAATCGCCCTCACCTGCTCCCTCTTGCAGACCTTTCTCAAAATTTTTTACGTGTCCTGTAATTCTAAACCCTACATCGATAATCTCTTTCGTCTCTTTTTCTCAAGGAATGAATGCACTGGAGAAATTTCCATCTACTCCGAGAGAACGACTACACATTTTCAATTAAAATACATACAAAATTTCTCCTAATCTGTTTAACTGTTTATGTCCCCAAAATTTCTTGCTTATATTATTGATAAAGGAGGTGTCATTCCTTCATTTTTTCTTGCAAAACCATTCAATTACCTACTAAAATTATTCCGATTTACCTCGGGTAATAACCACGCATGTAACAATGCCTAAAGTTGTTTAATTTTCAATTTTACCTTCGATTAGTATTTTTATAGTATTTTATTCTTTCTATGCAATCAGAATCGAGTGCACATTCTCCGGATCACTCGCATGCTGAAAATGATTGATTTTCAATGATAAAGAGCATTACGTATTGTTTACCTTAACCCCTACTAATTTTTCTAGTTGTTTTTTTTCATTTTCATGCACTGGACATGCCTGATGTTTTGCCCCAATCAATATTTTTTTTTCAAAAAATGTTGATTATCCTATGTTCCTGATTTTTTTGTTAACATATATGCCTAGCTAAGTGGCAGAGAACAGAAGCAAGACAAAGCATCGCAAGTAGATTCCAATCGATCAGTAGGTTCCAGATCCTTCGTCTAAGGACGGTGTGAATGAAGGATATTGTCTTCATACTTCAATTTAATATTGTTACTACTGCTTATAATATGCATGTGATCAAGTGTTGTAACTTCACTTCCAACACTTTCAGCTATTTTTCAATCTTTCAAATGATTTTTCTTTTCCTCACAGGTCTCTTTTCCTCATCTGCCACTGTGACTATTTCGTGCATGCTACATACTCTCAAACGATAACATTGTCCTCACGATGCTCTAATTTTAGGTAACTACCGGGCTTCATCTTCATATTGTAATATTCCGTGTTTCTAACACCATCAATTTTCATCGTCCTTTAATTCCATGAGCTCTTTTAATTTAATTCAAGTTATTTTTTTATAATAGTCTTTAATCTTACTTTTTTTTTATTCATGCTTCAGAACATAGTATTTAATGCTCATTATTTGATTAACATAGTCTTTGTATTAAAGAATTTTCTTTCATTTTTACATGCCTTGATTCATTTACGGGAGAAGACGCATTTCAGAGATAAGGTCATTGACCCTATCTTAATCGAGCGTCACAAGGTCTCCGTTTTAAATTCAAGTTCTCCGTTTACAAGTTCAATAATGAAATCGTTCTTTAAGATCCTTTTTTGACCCATTTATGATTTCGTTTTTAATTTCCTTCTTTTCTTCCTTCTTTTCTACTTCAGGTATATAGAACTTCAAGCATTTCTACTTTATTGCAATGCTGGATTGAAGCAAAACGATGTCAATTCTGGTGGGGTTTCCTATTTTCCATGTACACAAGGTCTGCTTACTCATCTTTCATTAAAATTCCTAATTGAAGTATAAGGTTGCATTTGGTAATCCGTTTTTGTCTATTCCGTTTGGTCAAAACGCAATATTGAGTCCGGGCGCCATTTGTTTTTCCGCTTTTGTTACGAATCGCACGGCGTTTCTCGCTATTCAAAACCCGGCGGAACGAAACCTACCAGAACAGCTTCGTTTTATCGCGTTTAGGGCAGGGCGCTGTTTCTCCCGTCGCCGCTTCGAGTCGATCCCGCCTCCTTCTTCTCCGGCCGCATCTGGGTTGTAGGTCGCTTCCCGTGCTAGATATCCGGCGGCACCTGCTTCCTTCTCTGAAATCCGGC
The DNA here is from genome assembly GCA_039513925.1 of Platanthera zijinensis. Lineage (NCBI taxonomy): Eukaryota > Viridiplantae > Streptophyta > Magnoliopsida > Asparagales > Orchidaceae > Platanthera > Platanthera zijinensis. Next base: position 11,957,564 of record CM077081.1, on the reverse strand, counting down.
GGCGCCTGCTTCCTTCTCCGCGCGCAACGACGACGGCAAGTTCCCGATCGAGAAACACAGCTTCTTCTCCGACTCAGGCTAGCTGTTCTCTCCGGTTGTGTGCTCCTTCCTTTCCGACGGCCCAGCGATTTCACAGGTAATATTCTCTGTTATTAGGGTTGGATTTTTCGGTTCCAGATATCTCACCCCTACCTTCACCCCCTCCTGTTTTGTGCAGATAACTCCAGCTCTCGCCTTGTTCGTGTTCCCCCCATCTGCATCAGTCACACCAGCAAGTATACCTTCCTTCCCCTTCCAATTTTTTTTGGTTATTAGGGGTTGGATTGTTTTGATTTTTGGTAATGCTCAAGATGTTGAATTTGTGTGTAATGTGTGTGTATGTGCATATGTGTTGTGTGTGTGCATTGACTGTGCTGTGTGTGTGTGTGTGTGTATGCATTGATTGTGTGTGTTTGCATTTACTGTGTTGTGTGTGTGTGTATGTGTTGTTTTGAGTGTGTTTATGTGTTGTGTGCGTGCTTCTGTCGTGTATGTGTATGTGTGTGGTGTGTGTTTGCGTTGTGTGTGTGTGTTTGAGGTGTCTGTGTGTTACGTGCACTGTGTTGTGTGTGTGTTGTGTGAATTTGTTTGTATGTATTGTGTGTGTGTGTGAATTATGTGTTGTGTGTTTGTGTTTTGTGTGTGTGTGTGTTTGTGCTTTGTGTGTGTTTGTGTTTGTGCTTTGTGTGTGTTTGTGTTGTGTGTGTGCGGTGTGTTGTGTTTGTGTGTGTGCTGTATGCTGTGTGCGCTATGTATGTGTGTGTATGTGCTGTTTTGAGTGGGTGTTTATGTGTTGTGTGTGCTTCTGTCGTGTATGTGTATGTGTGTGTGGTGTGTGTTTGTGTTGTGTGTGTGTGTGTGTGTGTGTGGTGTGTGTGTATGTGGTGTGTGTGTGTACGTGTTGAGTGTGTGTACGTGTTGAGTGTGTGTACGTGTTGACTGTGTGTATGTGTTGAGTGTGTGTATGTGTTGAGTGTATGTATGTGTTGAGTGTGTGTACGTGTTGACTGTGTGTATCTGTTGACTGTGCGTATGTGTTGAGTGTGTGTATGTGTTGAGTTTTTTATACGCACTTCTGTGATTATTCGGAGTTTGAAAAAAGAAGTGGAAGATTATTAGAGATATGTCACCATACAGTTTGTCAAAGCAAAGAGACGTTGTGATTGCAACAATGACATTGCATAATTACATTCGCAGGCATCCATCCCGCTCAGACACTCATTTTCGTGCTTGCGATGAAGACGAGCAATTTATTTACCCGGCGGGCCTTCAAAGAAGAACAGGACAGATAAACGAAACCTCAAGTGGAGACCATGGTAGAGGGATTCGAGTAGGGGTGGATGAGATGATGACATTGCGTGACTCCATTGCCGATCAACTGCTCAGAGCTTGAATGTGTTTGATGTATCTGCATAGAAAACTGTTGTATTTCGAGTTTTCGAAATTTTAATGTTTATCAGTAATTATGTAAAAATTTTGTATTGCTAGATTCTCAATTTCATCATTTCTAAATATATATACGTATATTACAAACATATTTTAAAAAAAATAATACAATTTTTTTAAAAAAGAAACCAAAACGCCACCGCAGTTTTGTCAAACGATTCTCTGTTTGGAACAGCTCTGCAAACACAGACTATCCAAACAGATCTCTATTTCCAGCATCCAGTTTCCAACAACTGTCTTTGCAAATCTGTCTTTACAACAGCTTCTTTTACAACCGTCACCGCTAAACCAAATGAAGCATAAGAACTGCACAAATTTAATTTGATGAAATTCTATATATGCAGGGACATGATAAATCCTAATGATGAATCTCAGTTTTCTTAGATTACTAAATTGTGATAACAGCTGCCACCCCCCGCGCCTTACTTTTTTGGCCGTGAATGCTTTGTTTGAGCATATCCTCTGGGTAAGTAGGAGCGACCGATTTGACATAGCTCCATCTTTGAATTTGAGTCATGACAGGAGATAAAAACTCTTTTGAATTTGATAAAAAAAAATTAATGCCATGTCACCTTTGAATTTGAGTCAAATTTGTTTGAACACATGTTCTAGGCCGTTGTTTTTATTGCATCAAAAATTTAATGTCATGCCAATTTACTCACAATCACCTCTATTCTTATTTTTCATGACTATTACTTTTGATTGTCCTGGTTTTCTCTCCATTCCATCAGCCAAAGCTTTTGTTTTGATTCCATTACTTCCTTGTTTCAGGAAATACTGAGCAAATCAAAGAAATTCAATGTTCATAACATGCTATTGGGGACAACTCTTCACTAAAAAATTGTAAGTTGTGACCATAGACTTTCAACAAATTAATAAATAATCACATAACCACATCCTATACGCTTCATTTGGATGAAAAATTACATTATTTTGCAAACCTTCGCGACTCCTCCATGGTCGACTGATTCCTCCTTCCTATTGCGGGGCATTCTCCCGCTGCTTCATCACGCTCTAACAAATCCGCTCATTAGTTTTCTATCCAGAGCAACCCCAAAACTGCAGCCGATTCTAATGACGTAATTGCATGATTAGTAGGATCTTTAAGTGCTTCTCACGCTGCAGCACTCCTCCCAACTGATGATGCTCTTCATAAATATTGTTTAGTTGTTCTATGGATTTATGGGAATCTGCCCATGCTTCCGAGATTGTTGAGACAAGTTTTGCTTACACAATAAATAATTTATCTATGTTTATTCTACTTCAAAGTTCTGTAATTCACAATGAATTACTCTTTGAATCTATGATTTTACATTTATTAATTGTAGGTGGATGCCCAATGATTACATGGAATAAATGTTCTTTTATAAAAGTGAGAGCACTGTGACAACAACAAACAACACCTCTCCCCATCCATTCTTCGTCGAAAAAAGGAGCCGACCTCTCTCGTCCTCCATTCTCCGCACCGAACTTTCTCCCAACGATCACCCACCAGCTTACTCGAAGTCATCCCCCAACAATGGTGAATATCCATCAGTCCATCAACCATGAATCTCATTATCTCTTTTCTAATCTATTATAAATGTATTGGATTTTTATCAAATGATAGCAATGATCGAGCTTTATGAATATTATTGAATTTTTATCTTGCTATGTTGCAATTGTTAAGAGCACTCATCAGTCAGCATTTATGGGAGCAAAAATGGTCTGCATTCTTTAAGCTATCACATGAGGAACTATATATGATGATTTGAGGTCAGACTTGCTAACATAGTCTTCTTTTTTATAATGACTAATTAATATGTTATGGTCAAAATATGGGAAATATTTGGTGCAGGAAGATGCAACTCATGCCTGTTTTCAGTAATGTTGAAGCTACTGTGGATCAATATCATAGATTTGAGGTCAAGCTCATTATCCTAATCTTATTTTCTATAATCTACAATATTAAAGAAGTTGTTATTCATGTGAACACAGATTTTAATTCCTAATAATTTATTTTTTCTCTTATTGATTCCTAAATGTATGATTCTACTTTTAGCAATGATTCAGGGCTCTAAAGGTTTGGGGTATGTTGCTCTCAACATTTCGTGGCTTGGATATTATGGTAGGCTTGGATATTATGGTATGTGTTTTTTTGTTGAATTAAAAAATGTTACTTGGTAATCTTTCTTTCGTCCCTATTTCCTTCTGAAATGCTATGGATTTCTACTTTTTCGAGCTCTATGATTGGATTTAGCCGTTGAATATTCGGTGGTGGTTCTTTTCTTAGAATTATATGGTTTAACGACAATTAATGTGGTAGTTTGTTGCCTGCCAACACTATCGTCCGTTGAATGGTGCCGCTTATGACAAATGTCGCCGCCCATGACAAATGTCGCTGCCCATGACAAATGTTGTCCCCCCCCTCACGACAAATGTCGCCGCCCTCGACAAATGTCGCCGCCCACGACAAATGTCGCCGCCGAATGTTGGGGTTGTGGAACACTTCCGGTCCTCTTGTTTCTCACACCGGGTTAGCCCACGTGAGCTTAGAGGAATCGAAGTGTGATCCCCCTCCGACATATCTGGCGCCGACGACAGCGGGGGTCCGGGGGCAGCCGCCCCCGGCGGAGGTCCCCGGTGGGGGCTCGGGGGGCAACGCCCCCGGACCAAATTTTTCTGAAGGTTGTTCAGTGGTCGAACGGGGTTCAGAGATCGTCGAACGGCCTTGGTCGCTTTTCGTCGACCGGTCTTGCTCGTTCGACGATCGCCGATCGTCGACCCCAGCGATCGTTCGACGATCGCCGATCGTCGATGTCCACGGATCGGTCGACCATCGTCGTTCGACGATCGCGGTTGCCGATCGTTCGACGATCGCCGATCGTCGATGTCCACGAATCGGTCGACCATCGTCGTTCGATGATCGTGGTTGCCGATCGTCGAACGAACTTTGCTCGTTCGACGATCGCGGATGCGGAAGTCTATTTATATGTTTATTCCCCATTTAGGGATATGGACGAATCGATCTTTTACAGACTTGCGGCGACGTATTCTTTTGGAGGCGTGTACGAAGTTTTCCGTCGGCGTCGATCCAGAAGGTATTCTTCTACGGTTTTTCTTGTCCAGGAAGAAAGAAGGTAGGATCGGGTTTAGATCCTTGTAACCTTTGGTGTAATCTGTAATTTTCTGGTGAATACAAGAAGGGAGAAGAAGGGGAGAGATGACGTAACCCGGTTTGGGTGAACCTCTGTATATCGTTGTGTTTGTGATTGTTCTGTTTTTTGCTTTGTGATTTGTTATTCGTATTCGGATTTCTACTTCTCGGCGCTCCGGATTTCCTACACCGAAGACAAATGGTACCGCCCACGACAAATGTCGTCGCCCATGACAAATGTCGCCCCCCCCCATGACAAATGTCCCCCCACGAAAAATGTCGTCCCCACGATAATTGTGCTGTGCAATTGGCACCGGCCTGCGAGTACGGAACTCGTCGCAGGTAATAGCAACGGAAGCTAATATTTGAGCAAATAACGGCGCGCACCAAACAATCCTCAGAAGGATACTAGTACGAGATTCCAAAACACAGAAAATAACACAGACGACAAGAGATATACGTGGTTCGGAGTTAAGCTCCTACGTCCACGGGGAGAGCGCGCCAGACCCACTAAACAAAATTAATGTTCGATTACAACCACAAGGCACTCAACGATCCTTTCGGATCGACACTAACCTAGAATAGGAAAACAAGAACAACAAGAGAAAGAGAAACTCCCCTATGCACTGCTGCCGCCGGGGATGTCGTCGCAAGAAATCAGCCTCTACTGCAGCCTGGATCTAAATCTGATTGCGCCGGAAGAATCTGCACCCAGCCACCGCCGTGAGCCCCCTCTCCTCGCTAGATAAAGCCGGCCAAGCCGCCGTACTCCACCGGAGATAAACTCGATGCGTCGTTGGTGCCCAAAATCGGGTAACCCGATCTTCCCTCCGCCACACGCCGCCACTGTTGTCACAACCCGCATTTTTTCTCCGGAAGAACAAGTATCAGAGTATGAGAAAATGCGCGTCGTGATGCCACGTCAGGCAGGGGATAACTGCCGACGCTCAGGCAACGGAAACTATTACCATAAAAATATTCATAAGTTTAATGTTTGGAAAACTGTTTATATTTATAAGGGTCGTATCCCTCGGCTCAGTGGTTTATTAGCCCACTTAGAAGAAAACATAATTTACGATGCGGAAAATACCTTGATTTAATTAGATTGACATTCTACATGAGTGCAAACGTTCTCGAAGGACATCCCATGGTATGCAAGACTCTAGATTTAGTATAAGTAAGGAAATACCTTTTACGCTAGTTGTAAAGTATTTCTTTTAAGTTTGAAGACATGAGGTGTATGCCATTTTAATACTCAAAATAACTAACATGCATCCTAGCATAAAACATTCCCAAGAGACAAGTAACCGCTCCCAATTGGATAACCAAACAACATAGAAGAGTATACAGTAGACTGAGAAAACAACCACCGAAGGGCGCCAACAAACTGACACGAACCCCTCGGCGTACACAAAAGTCTGAGTCAACAAAGCAACTAAACAATCTCACCTAAAGTGAGAGAGACACTCCAGCAAAGCGGTCAACCAAAACGCAGCTCCAAACTAGCTGCTCGGACGGCCGCAACCTGGACCTGAGGCATTCAAAGACAGAATACCTCAGCACAAATATAACAATGCAAGTGACAAAAAGAGAGAAAAGCTCGAAGTTAATAAAAGATCGACAAACAGGGAAGAACCAACCCTCAGCGAGCAAGCTGTCACACTCTGCAACAAGTCAGTAAATGAACGAGATTATAGCACACAAAGCATCAACAAAAGTTGAAGGAAATGCCCCAAGTGCCTCGGGAAAACCACCCGCTTCGGCTCAAACTTACTGGAGCAAAGCAACAAATGACAAACCAGTCAATATCCATAACAAGGATAGGAGCAATAGTCCAAGAATCAAGATAGGACAATCATTAACACTTAGTGATCCTCGTCTCGGAGGAGTGGGTGACTTCAAAGGCATTAAATTTGCTTGTAACGACCTGACAAGCTAAATGGCACAGCGTCGCCCGACCCACTAGCAACCCATGGAGGACCCATGGCACTCCAATGGTGTAGCCGGAATCTACAAGACCTGTCACGGAAACCAACCCCCACAGAACACCTCACAAAGACCTCAGCATCACTGCATGCTAGCAAGGCGATACAACTGACCGTTCCCTCCACATTAACTTCTTACAACGTCTCCTGGACACACTTTCTAAGGATTGGGGTCAAGACCCCAAAACAGGCCCCCAAGGACCTCACTCAACGAAAACAAGGGACGACAGACAATTCCTTCGGAATTCGTCGAGTATCACCATTGATACTCGACGGATTCGTCGAGAATGGTCGACGAAGCCGACGGGAGTCGTCGAGTATCGCCGCGATACTCGACGATTTTCCCTAAATTCGTCGAGTATCGCGACAATACTCGACGATTTCGCCTGGGATTCTCGACGATTTGGCCTTCACTTCTCGACGACTCTACCTTGTCATTCTCGCCGATTCTCGCCGATTCTCGCCGATTATAACTTAGTGTCTAACGGTTAGCCCTAGCGATACTCGACGATCCCTCTATCGATACTCGCCGAATCTACCTAATGATATTCGCCGACTATACCATGTCATTCTCGTCGATTCTACCTTGTACTCTCGCCGAATATACCTCAGCAGTCTCGTCGATTGCCTTAGCATTCTCGATGAAAATGCCTCAGCATTCTCGACGAAAATACCTTAGCGTTCTAAGACGGTTAGGCCACGGGTAACACAGTACTCGTCGATTCCTCGAATGGCTCTAAGTCCGCTTTCCTACCTTAGCCTAGATTTCTCATGGATAACAACATTATAACTTACACCTAGTCAAACCGGGAGCAGGAAAGGAAGATAATAGGGAAGAATGGAGCAAGCAAGGGAAGAAGTTCCACTTGCCTCAAAACCCACGGAAAAGACGCCGCCCGTCCCGGCCGCTTCTAGATCCGGCCACAAGGAGCACCGAGCAACAGTTCCTGAAACTTTTGGGAGCGAAATCAAGCCAAAACCCCTAACCTTCAAAAGTCAAGGAAACGGACAAAGCTTACCTCTACCGAGAAGCTCTTGCCGAGAGCAGCCCGAAAATCCACTCAGACAAGGAAAACGAACCCTCCAGCTCCGCACACCGCCGACCAAAGCCCCGCCGAGTCCGCCTCTCCCAGATCTTTCGCGAAAAAGAGGACGTCGTCGGGTGCGGGAAGAAGAAGATGCCCACCGGCCCCAAACACTATCTATCCTATTTATACTCTAATAAAACCTAATATATTATATAATATAAATATATATAATAACACACAATCTTAATACAACGCCCAACACAAACGAACTCGGAAACGCGCGAAACTTGCGCCGCAGCCAGAAACCAACGCTACGAACGCAACGGCGAGGTCGAAATCCTAATCCGATTGGTAGAACTCAGGCAAACACCTACCAAAGCCAAAACACAAGCGGCTCCGCCGAGTCACCAAAACAGACCCGGCCCGCTAGGGAAAACTCGCCAACATGCTAAGATACCACCCTACAGAGAACTCAAGGAGCCAAGATCATGCTCTAATCTCGGCACATGTCAAACACGTGCAAGGGTAACACTTATGACGTCAAAACCCGGACAACTATAGAATATCGGAAAATCAGGGGTGTTACAACTGTCTAGCCAAGAAAGCCGCTGCCCTCTTCAAGATGAAGGAACCGCTGCCTTATGCCCTCTTTCACCACCGGAGTTGCCGTCGCCGCTGGATCGCCGGAGCCACTGATCTTGATGTCGAACGCTGCTGGAGGAGAAACCCAAGATCGGGCCAAAGCCGATCTAGCCGCCGCTGCCTCGTTTCCGCCGAAGATGCGAGCCCTAGACCGGGATCCGCCGCCGGAGAAGCCCTCAATGCCGCCGCCCCTCTTCCTCCCTGCCGCCGGAGAAGAAGAGCCTGAGATCGGGATTCGCCCTTATGCTGCACCGCCGATCTTGATCGTTGAACGTCGCCGGAGAAGAATCACCCGAGATCGCCACTCCTCCCGAAGCCTCCGCTCCTCCCTGTTTTGCGATTCCTGCCGCCCTTCTTAGCCTCTCTCGTTTTAGGTTAGAATGAATCTTGATCGGGAATACTCCCTCCTGTGCAAGCTTATATATATATATATAAAACCTTAAAACAAAAAATCGGACCGGTCCGGTGGAGTATCAAAAATAACAATCTCCACCTTGATACTCCACGAACGCAAATCCCGCCTAGAACACACAGACCTCTACTGGCGACTACAAGCCCCCTCTCCCTGGGGCCGGCACGATCAACATGCATCAGTCTTAGCCAAGTCAAACTTGACTCGCCTCACCGATTTCTTCCGCATGCTCGCAACACATTCCTTCGTAGGAATCTCCCGCAACATAACGCCTCCACCTCGAGCGAACTCCCTCGACTCCTGGTGGCGCACACTACTGTGCATGTACAACCCCGTATTCGCGGAGTGAGGACCCCAAGCAAGGCATAAGGCATGCAAGTAAAGTTCAAGCTTAGGAGCTCAGCTGCGAGACCGGCCCGGGGCCAGGTTCTCGCCCTAACCTCGCGGCTAGGCGGGGTCGTGCTGGGCGAGACCGGCCCGGGGCCAGGTTCTCGCCCTAACCTCGCGGCTAGGCGGGGTAGGGCGGGGCGAGACCGGCCCGGGGCCAGGTTCTCGCCCTAACCTCGCGGCTAGGCGGGGCGAGACCGGCCCGGGGCCAGGTTCTCGCCCCACCTCACGGCCAGGCGAGGGCAGGCGGGGCGAGACCGGCCCGGGGCCGGGTTCTCGCCCCTGCCTCGCGGCTAGGCGGGGTCAGGCGGGGCGAGACCGGCCCGGGGCCAGGTTCTCGCCCTGCCTCGCGGCTAGGCGGGGTCGGGCGGGGCGAGACCGGCCCGGGGCCAGGTTCTCGCCCTAACCTCGCGGCTAGGCGGGGTCGGGCGGGGCGAGACCGGCCCGGGGCCAGGTTCTCGCCCTAACCTCGAGGCTAGGCAGGGTCGGGCGGGGCGAGACCTGCCCGGGGCCAGGTTCTCGCCCTAACCTCGCGGCTAGGCGGGGTCAGGCGGGGCGAGACCGGCCCGGGGCATGGTTCTCGCCCCACCTCACGGCCAGGCGAGGGCAGGCGGGGCGAGACCGGCCCGGGGCCGGGTTCTCGCCCCTGCCTCGCGGCTACGCGGGGTCAGGCGGGGCGAGACCGGCCCGGGGCCAGTTCTCGCCCTGCCTCGCGGCTAGGCGGGGTCGGGCGGGGCGAGACCGGCCCGGGGCCAGGTTCTCGCCCTAACCTCGCGGCTAGGCGGGGTCAGGCGGGGCGAGACCGGCCCGGGGCCAGGTTCTCGCCCCACCTCACGGCAAAGCGAGGGCAGGCGGGGCGAGACCGGCCCGGGGCCGGGTTCTCGCCCCTGCCTCGCGGCTAGGCGGGGTCAGGCGGGGCGAGACCGGCCCGGGGCCAGGTTCTCGCCCTGCCTCGCGGCTAGGCGGGGTCAGGCGGGGCGAGACCGGCCCGGGGCCAGGTTCTCGCCCCACCTCGTGGCTAGGCGGGGTCAGGCGGGGCGAGACCGGCCCGGGGCCAGGTTCTTGCCCCACCTCGCGGCTAGGCGGGGTTAGGCGGGGCGAGACCGGCCCAGGGCCAGGTTCTCGCCCCACCTCGCGGCCAGGCGAGGGCAGGCGGGGCGAGACCGGCCCGGGGCCGGGTTCTCGCCCCTGCCTCGCGGCTAGGCGAGGGCAGGCGGGGCGAGACCGGCCCGGGGCCAGGTTCTCGCCTCTGCCTCGCGGCCTTGCGGTCAGGCCGGGCGAGACCGACCAGGGGGGGGGGTGGCCGGAGGGCGTGACCTCTCATGCGTTTACCGTTTTACCCCCGAGGTGGATTTTCCCATTTTGCCCCCCGGTGTGGAGGTTTTCTATTGGCAGGGGGCATTTTTGCCCCAGGGGCATTTTGGTCATTTTCCCCCCAGGACTTGAAAAACTATAAGTAGACCCTTGAGGGTGCCTTGGAGAGGGACTTGTCATTCATTCCTTAGCCACAAAAATCTCTTTGACTTTCTTCCTCCAAGGCACCTAGCTCAAGCATTGGCTAGGGAGGGGGAGACCTCAAAGGTCTTCTGGGTGTGAGGTGAGACCTCCACGCTAGAGCCGAGGGTCAGTTCATAGCTTCCTAAGTCTTCGGTCCGTGACGTTCTTCCGAGCATAGTAGGTGTGAGGTCACCCCTTTCCCCAAGGGTCGAACTCCACAGAAGTCAATTTTGGCTTCGGTCATTTTTGGCTTCAACAGTGCAGCTCCACCTTCTTCTGAGTAAACCTGAGTTCCTTGGTGGGGCTCCTGAGCCAGATGGCTCCCCTTGCGGTACCTGGGCACTTTTGAGACACTCTGCCCACCTTCTTCACGGCTGTGAAGATTTTATCTTCGCCAATGCCCTTTCTCTACGCAAACCCCTTCGCCACGAATCTTGCATCGCTCCTCCACTTATCCTTCCTAGCTTTCCCCTGAGAGCTGTCTCTGCTCTCTAAAGCTTTTCCTGAGGAACTAGCGTGAAAGACACACACTACCGTGTCATGTAGCCTGGGAGGCAATCTGACCTCTCCCCTCGCCCTTCCACTCGCAATTGTGGTACCGATCAGTCTGTAGAGAGTACCAGAACGCTCTCCTACCAAGATTACCTGCGCGTCTCTCCTGACCTTCAAACATCCGCCGTTGCCAATATAAGAGTACCCGGCGGCCTCCAGAGTGCCTAGAGAAATCAGGATCTTTCTTAAATTGGGCACATACCGAACGTTGGTGAGTGTCCTGACCACCCCGTCGAACATCCTAATCCTGATGCTACCAACTCCCAATATCTCGCACTCTGAATCGTTCCCCATACAAACACGACCACCTTCACACTGCCTAAAACTGGAGAACCAATCTTTGTTCGGGCACATATGGTACGTGCATCCTGTATCCAAGATCCAGGAGCCTGTGATCCCAAGTCTGGGTGAGACATGAAGAACGTCGGCATCGTTCACATCCTCGAATGCCACAGCAGCCTAATGTGGCTCATGCGTCTGCTCCTTAAACTTCCTCTTCGGACACTCATTCTTCCAGTGCCCCTCCTCCTTGCAGTAGTGTCACTTCGTATTCCTGCCCCTGGACTTAAACCTAGATCGGTCTTCCTCCTTGCCCTTTCCTCTCGATCTACCTCGGGTGGGGTCATTGCTCTTCACGAATAAGCCCTCGTCGGCACTAGGGCTCGACTTGCTCCTCGTCTCATTCGAGAGCAGCGTTGTCATTACTTCTTCCATCTTCAGGGTATCCTTCCCATATAGGATCGTGGTGACCAGATGATCGAAAGATTTCGGCAATGAAGACAACAGGAGAAGAGTCTGGTCTTCCTCCTCGACCTTAATGTCCATACTGTGCAACTGAAAAGTCAGTTTATTAAACACATTCAGGTGATCTAGCAACTGAGTGCTTTCGGACATTCTAAGGCTGTAAAGTTGTTTCTTCACGTACAACTTGTTCGTGAGCGACTTGGACATGTACAACTCTTCTAACTTTGTCCACAGATCAGCCGTAGTCTCAGCGTCGACTACGTTATACATAACCTCATCGGCCAAACACAACTGGATTGTGCTGATGGCCTTCAGATCTAGCTCATCCCACTCTTCGTCCTTCTTCCCGGACTTCTCCTTTCCGAGGAGAGCCTTATGAAGACCTTGCTAGACGAGAACCGCCTTGGCCCGTTTCTGCCACAGTCCAAAGTCTATTTTGTCGTCATACTTGGGGATTTCAAATCTCGTTGACATTATTGCTCACTGGGGTCCGAATGGTCGGAACCTGCCTCTGATACCAATTGTTGTGCAATTGGCACCGAATCCGCGACTACGGTAGTTCGCCGCGGATCTAGCAGCGGAAGCTAGCCTGAGCAATAATCAACAATAAATATATCCAAGCCAAGCAAGAAACCACATACGACAAAATATATACGTGGTTCGGAGTTAAGCTCCTACGTCCACGGGGAGAGCGCGCCAGACCCACTAAACAAAATTAATGTTCGATTACAACCACAAGGCACTCAACGATCCTTTCGGATCGACACTAACCTAGAATAGGAAAACAAGAACAACAAGAGAAAGAGAAACTCCCCTATGCACTGCTGCCGCCGGGGATGTCGTCGCAAGAAATCAGCCTCTACTGCAGCCTGGATCTAAATCTGATTGCGCCGGAAGAATCTGCACCCAGCCACCGCCGTGAGCCCCCTCTCCTCGCTAGATAAAACCGGCCAAGCCGCCGTCCTCCACCGGAGATGAACTCGATGCGCCGTTGGTGCCCAAAATCGGGTAACCCGATCTTCCCTCCGCCACACACCGCCACTGTCCGGCCAAGAAAGCCGCTGCCCTCTTCAAGATGAAGGAACCGCAGCCTTATGCCCTCTTTCACCGCCGGAGTTTCCGCCGCCGCTGGATCGCCGGAGCCGCTGATCTTGATGTCGAACGCTGCTGGAGGAGAAACCCAAGATCGGGCCCAAGCCGATCTAGCCGCCGCTGCCTCGTTGCCGCCGAAGATGCGAGCCCTAGACCGGGATCCGCCGCCGGAGAAGCCCTCGATGCTGCCGCCCCTCTTCCTCCCTACCGCCGGAGAAGAAGAGCCTGAGATCGGGATTCGCCCTTATGTCGCGCCGCCGATCTTGATCGCTGAACGTCGCCGGAGAAGAATCGCCCGAGATCGCCACTCCTCCCTGCTTTGCGATTCCTGCCGCCCTTCTTAGCCTCTCTCGTTTTAGGTTAGAATGAATCTTGATCGGGAATACTCCCTCCTGTGCAAGCTTATATATATATATATATATATATATATATATATATATATATATATATATATATATATATATATATATATATATATATAACCTTAAAACAAAAAATCGGACCGGTCCAGCGGAGTATCAAAAAATAACATAATTGTCCCCCCCACAACAAATGTCGCTCCCACGAAAAATATCGTTCCCACGACAAATGTCGCTCCCCTGCCGAATGCTCCTTGGGCCGAATGCCCCTTGGGCCGAATGCCCCTTGGGCCGAAGGCCCGTGCCTTTCAATCGTAATATATAAAGAACATATTTTAATTGTGTTCTGCTGTGTGGGACTAATAAATAAATAGCCAAAAAACAACAACACAACAATCATTCTATATATTAATCATTTTGTACCTGGTGTGCTCAATCATGCGCATTAAATTAAGACTCCGTTTGGCATGATGGTGACGGTCATAAATGCGTGTTAAACCATCCTTCGTTAAGGATCACCTAAGAAACATCATCCCTTTGAACATAAGAGTGGATGAAGTTCTGGCGTTAACGAATGACAATTTAACCCTCATGTTCATCACCACCACCACCGTGCCAAAGGGAGCCTAAGTTAGCTACGCTTATTCTCCACTAATTATTTGTGTTTTCATCAATTGTCCTGTTAATAATTTCTATTTGCTCCAGGTCACGGGCTGCTTTTACTTATTTTTATTTTTTTATTTAATTAAAGACAAAAATATAAGTTAAAAAATATTAAGAAATGGTATATTAGGAAAATTATATTAATAATATAAAAAACTATATTTTTAAAAAATTATAATAAGAAGCCCGTGGGGACTGGGCAAGGCCCGCCCACTTTCGTGCGGGGCACGGGGGACGGGAGAAGCCTGTTGCGGGAGGGCAATGCCCGCTGGGGATGGGCATCGCCTGCCACGGGCCAGGTACTGTCCCGTGAGGCATGGGGGGCCGGGCGCATCCCGTTTCCATGGGGCAGGTACTGTCGCGCTGGGCGCAAGGGCCGGAGGCCTCTACCTGTCACTCGTATGTGTGTGTGTGTGTGTGTATATATATATATATATATATATATATATATATAAAGAGGGAGAAAGATTATCACAAATCAACATAAAAATAAAATCATCATAGATATTTCGTTTTGATAGAAATTTAAGACCAACAAAATAATTTCTCATATATAAATGTTGATTGTTTTGTATGTCTAAGAGATATAATAATAATAGCGATATATTCTTAAGTTTCAACTGCACATCTGCACCGTGATTGTACGACGAACCTTCGAATTGCTCCCTCCGCAGTTTGCATCGCCCCGAACTACACCAAGTTCAATAGAAATTAAATTTGGAGAAATATAATGAGGTCAAGACAATATATTTTTACGATACATTTGATTTAAAGAATAAGAGATTTTTTATAATACATCATATACCGAACTGCACCAAATTAAATAGAAATTAAATGTGATGTTATGCCTGAAATCTAAAATGCAAATTAAATTATATAGATCAAGCAAAACAAGCTAAATGCTACAACTTTAATTCATAACATCAGACCCAACTTTTTTAAGCCCCAAATTTTCATACACATTGTGAATGGTTCAAAAAATATAAACCCACATAATGAAGCAATTTGTACAAGAATAGCAAGTCATCATGCCTAATAAAATCTATAAATATAGATGCAAACTTAACAAAAAAAAAATGTCACAATATATTTCATAACAGAATCCCAACATTTCTATTTAAAACTAATTTATCAACTAATTATTTGATGTACAAAATGACAAAACTGGAAGTAACAATTCCTTTCAGAATTCTTGAATATGTATTATTCCAAGGTACAATAGGAATCTGTCTCTCAGATTTACATTCTAGATATGCACTGTCAATAAGTAAAAAAATGGTTTTAACATTCACAAAATGAATCAAGTTCAATGAAAATAATAATATGACACACGGTAGTGGCATATTCTCGAGAAAAAATGGTTTTACCAAATAATCTTTTTTGGTATTGGTAAACATCTAGCTTAGCACTAATGTGATTTTGTGTAGAAGAATCTTTCATATATATTCTCGAGAGGTACTCAACAAAACTACTCATAAACCTTCTGTCAGCCTCAATCTCCACTCGACGGGAATAATAAAAAGATCGCAAATAGTTTTAAACTAGTAAACAAACTCAGACCATTCGTACCTGTCACCACATCGGGCTGACGAAACGTTTCCTGCTGCCCAAGGCTGTAAGCTCTGGGCTGCACTAGAGGGAAACGTGAAGCACTGGACTCCGCCGCCTTCCCTTCGTTTGCATAATTATGACTGGAACGCACTGATTGCTCCTGCCTCGGCTCTGGCTCAGCACCACTCTCGGTACAATTTCGAGCTATATGACCTAGCTTGCCACACTTGTAGCACGGCGGTGGTCCCATGAAACGAGACTCTTTCAACATAGCACCGCTCTTCTCGCCTAACCTGAAAGGATGGGGCTTCTTCCTCCACCTACTATCTTCACACTTCCACTGCGACTGAGAAGGCTTTCCTTCTCTCTGCTTCACTCCATGACCCTTACTGTTGAAACTGAAACTCGGTTCCTCGAGGAGTTCGGATCAAAGGGGGTAGCTTGCACCTACTTCTCTCGAGCGAGAGCACCTGACCAGCTGCTTGAAATTAAGAGACAGATTCTGATCTTCAGCGAGGAGGTCTCGCCACACACCCAGAAGATCAAAGAGAACTTCCCCTCCCTAACCAATGTTGTAGCTGGGCACCCTGGTGGACCTTAAGAGCACTCGCCAACCAGAGTCAGCCTTGGGGGGAACAAGAAGAAGCCCACACCAAGGTGCCCATGAGGGTTTATTTATAGTTTTCCAAGTTTGCCCTACAAATATCAAAATATTGCCTTTTGGTTTTACTAAATGCTCCCCAAAGTGGTCTGCCAACAGTCAAACTCTGTTATTTGTTGGGGCTATTAGCAGACCAAAATGGGCATCATGGGGGTGGCAAATGTCTGGTGAAGCGAGCACTCGCCAGTCACCCTGATCCTGGATCTCGCCACTAGGGAGTTGATCTTGCCCTAAGGGGGCCTGCACTCGCCCCTGGAGGGCTGAACTTGCCTCTAGGGGTCTGGTCTCGCCCCTGGGTAGCCTACACTCGCCTCTGGGGGTCTGGTCTTGCCCATGGAGGGCTGAACTTGCCTCTAGGGGTCTGGTCTCGCCCCTGGGCAGCCTACACTCGCCTCTGGTGGTCTGGTCTTGCCCCTGGGTAGCCTGCACTTGCCCCTGGAGGGCTGAACTCGCCCCTGGAGGGTTGAACTCGCCCCTAGAGGGTTGAACTCGCCTCCAGGGGTCTGGTCTCTCCCCTGGGTAGCCTGCACTCGCCCTTGGAGGGCCGAACTTGCCTCCGGGGGTCTGGTCTCGCCCCAGGTAAGTAAGGTCCTCTAGGCCCTCCTCGGTCATCTTTGGTCTCGAAGAATTACGGGTTATACACTTACAGCTTTGGGTTCGCTCCATGGCGCTTCCCGACGTCCTAGTGACTTCAACCAACTCATTGAAGCCCTTATTTTTTAAAGCTTTCAGTGATTGTCTCAAGTTCTCTCTCAACCTATGATAGAAGAGGTTGTCCATCTCTTCATCATCAATCATGGTTGTTCCCGCATAACGACCCAGACGAGTAAACTCCTGAGCATACTCATCCACGATCCTGTCTTGCTGTACAAAGTGTAGAAACTGCCTCTAAAGAGCCAACCTTGTCGACGATGGAATATACTTCTTTAATAAACCACTTGCAAACTCATTCATGGACGGGGTGCGTCTAGACAACTGATGGCCGATATGTCTCACCCACCACAGCTTTGCGTCACCTTCTAACATGAAGGCCGCAAATTGGGACTGTTTATCCCTAGGTGTCTCTTTTCACTCTCAATAGTTTCTGAATCCTTGTCAACCAGTCCTCAGCATCAGTCGGTGTGCCGACTCCCTTGAACGTTGGAGGATGGAAACTCAGAAAATACTTCATCTTTTGGTCTCACTGCCCAACGACAGCTCTCTTAGCCAACGGCTCTGCCTGTCTGGCGCCTCCGCCCGGTATGACCGGTGTCGTATCCGAGGTAACGAGAGTCGTTATCTGAGCAACAGGGGTCACAACCTATGGTTTCGGCATAGCTTGGACCTCTACTATTTCCTCTGCTAGCATGCAACCAAAATTGGTCGGGAATAAACTCATGCCCATGGGACCCGAAGCAGTAACACTACTCGCTGAAGGCTCCTCTCGCAACCTCGTTGTCCCTGCATTGTCGCTTCCACCCTAGCATAAGCATGATAACAAACGAATCGTATTCTATTCAAGAAACTTGAACACGTGGACACTCATGGTCCCGCAACATACTCCTATGTAGACAACCTCTTTACATGATTTAAACGATCACTACAACAACTTGACTCTGATACCAAATTGTAACACCTCTCCTGTAATGAGCATATAATACGGGTCCGATCGGGGCCCCACAATATATATACGACATAACTTGAGCATTATAAAATGATATGAAAGTACAACCCAACTCAAAACTCATTGTGTAAATAATGGAAACATTAACACAGACACCAGAAGCTGGCCACAAAACATCGAAATCCAAATGGCCTCATGGCCTTACAATAATCAGATGTCCAGATCATCATCAACACTAAAACATATCAATTTGTCATAGCATTCCTAGGATACCTAGACCTGCAAGCCGAATTGTAGTAAATGAAACATAACATGCAAACTCATAGGAAATATCAAAAGAGTACACTTCATGAAGCTTAGGCCTTTTTGGCCGTCGAGTTTACTGCAGCTTGCGATCCTTGCTCTGTAAAAATTTATTGTAACCTGGGTCAACAAAGGCTGACCTTAACTGTGTAACCAACTCCCCTCCTCCCGGCCGTCCCTAGCGGACCCCGGAGCACTCCATCACCTTGTAGGTCAGTACTTCGTATGCATTGTAATAAAACATGAACTAACACAGCAAACAACAGTTTTTGTGTCTCAAACATCAAACATGTTTTTATGTTGAACATATAAATAAAAGGTGACCTACAATGTAACATGCATGCAAACTTGGGTTTCACTCAAGCCACTCTATAGCGCATATGATTCTAACATATCATCACGCATCATCACATCACATCATTCATGTGGGTACTCTCATTTCCCCAAAGGCATACAAGCCCAAGGCCAAGAACTCTTGTTGAGACCTCACCCGCACATGGATTACAATACCATCGGGTTTGTCCATCAGCTCCACCATTCTTGTCAATTTCACCAATTTCAGCATAACCGATGCTAAGAACCCTTGCTTGACCTTACCCGCTCATGGGCTTCATCGCCCGGACTTGTCCAAAAGCTTGGCGTCCTCGTTAGTTTTCATAAAGAGCACTTGTCTTGTCGGGACACCCTTCACACGTGAATTACAAAATCACGGGATGAGCCATATTTCTCCCCGTCCCTAAATCATTATTCGTCTCACTCGAAATTAAGGTCATGACAACGACGTCTCGCCGCAAAATGGATCTCTAGCACGATCCCTAAAATGCACATCAAACATCACCAAATCGAGCCACCAGTCGCGATTTCGGCTTCACCCAGCATGCCTAATCCACTAACGGTGCGGATCTCTAATGCAAAATATGTCGGGGATGGACACAATCGACCCAGTGGTTCTTCTTGAACTAAGGCAACCCAAACCCCTCTCATTTGAGATATCTGGTGCCATAAAATTGCAGAAAAATAAAGACAGGAAGAAAAGATGTCATGCACGTATCCTAAGACCGGAAGGAGAGATGTCGTTACCTTACGATTTCTCTTCCTAGTCATGGATACCTTGAAGAAACATGGATGAATGTATTCGCCTTTACACCCTCTCCAAAGATCCGGTCTTGGATCGTCAAGCAGAGCTTCGAAGCTCCAACAATGACGGAAGTTAGGTCGCCTTCCTCCTCCATTCCTTTCGCTCACGAGCCGTTAAGTGTCAAGAACTTTCAGCCAAAAGAGGGTAAGGATCTCCTTTGCCCTAAATAGGGTTCACACGGAAAGATCTGGGCCATGAGATCAAGTTTCAGGAAGATCGGACTCCCAGAAATCAAAAAATTACGAAACCGGTTCGCGAAACAGTTCTCTGACTCATACCGTCGAGTAGCCCAGATACTCTCGACGATATCGTCGAGATCCGCCCTCTTTCTCAACGGCATGCTACCGCCGGTGATAGCTTCCCGACAGCCACCACCCGTTCTGCCCATTCCTCACGACGGTATCATCGAGATACCCATTCTCAACGGTACGCTACCGCCGGGCGGTAGTTTCCCGACAACCACCACTCGTTCTGCCCAGTCCTCGCGGTGGTACCATCAAGATACCCATTCTCAACGGTACGCTCGCCGGCGATAGCGCTACCGCCGGACGACAGCTCCAATTGCGATTAAGAAAATTTGGGGTGTTACACATGGGGTGCGGCTAGCCCTTCTAAAGAGACCCATCAAGAGTTAAGAAACGAGAATCATTCTAAAATATTTTTTTTTCAAGTTAAAATGGTCTGTAAATAACGTTTTGCTTGTGGATAGTCATTGTCTCAAAACAGTGTGTGTCAATAGCGGTAGTGTGGATAGTCAAAACTACGGTGTAGATATCAACATCCTTAATTAATCCCCAACAATTTCTAACATACCTTAATAAAGTGATCGTCTGACTCTACCGTCAATAGAAGAAGACGAAAAGATGGAGTTCATTGGTCGATTTTAACTTGAATAGAAATTAACTAATTTTTTTTGTAAAAAGTAAATTCGGTGAAACATTATTAAAGTTTTGTATGGGATACCGGTACCCTTTTAAAAGGGAGAAGTTCAAAAGAGAGGTGCTAAACTTTAGTTTTAAAACTGAGGTTTTGTTTGGATAAGTTCCATATCGATGACGGTTTAAATTATTTTCAAAATTATATTCACATGAATTTTATTTATTTCAGACCAAATTTTACTGAATTTTTAAAAATAAAATTAAGTAGTTTTTTTTGTGTTTTTTTTTTACAAATTTATGGATATAATTATAATTTTATAAGAATTAGATTGATTAAATAAAATTTAAAAATATTTCAAATCGCCGTTTTGAAAGGGAGAATAGAGGTGTCCATGATCTTTTCAAACCCGAGGAAAAAATAGGTTTTAAACTGACCGTTTTATTAAGTTGATTGTTAATCGCAATTCGTTATTGGCTAGTCGCACCCCAAAATCTGCTAATTTTTCGCGTCTTTTCAAAATACGCCTTGTACATGCAATTTCAGGAAAAGTGTTCAACACGAAAGTTGTAGATCTCGACGAGATCTACAACTTTCGTGTTGAACACTTTTCCTGAAATTGCATGTACAAAGCATATTTCTGAAAGGCGTAAAATCTGGGCATATTTCCAAAGTACGCATTGTACATGCATTTTTAGGAAAAGTGATCAACACGAAAGTTGTAGATCTCGACGGGATCTATAACTTCCTTGTTGAGCACTTTTCCTGAAATTGCATGTACAAGACGTATTTCAAAAAGACACGAAAAATTATGAGATTTTGAGATGCTACTGACAAATAACGGGTTTGCGTTTAACAATCACCTTTATTAAAATGGCAACAATTTAATTGTTCTCAAACACTTTTCCTCCGAACCATTTAAAATGGAAAGAAATCAAAACGGATTCCAAACATAACCTAATATGTCACCGTAGTAATCCATTTTGATTTTCAAGACACTTAGAGAAAAAAATAAGGGAAGAGATATTGCCATAATATAATATTTGAAGAAGTAAATGACAGTTTTCTTTTCCATGTCCAGAAGATGAACGCTCGCGTGGCTTGGCGAAAATCCTTGTTCACAACGGAGAGAGAGAATTTTTTTTTTTTTTGTAGAGGTAGAAAGAGAACCCAACAAGACAAAAACAGCTCTTTTCTTAATAGGTAGAAGATGCTTTTCTAATGAATGCAAAATGAAGAGGCCATTATTTTTCTTTTCCAAAAATGTATCGTATACATTTTTGGGGCGCCCTATGCAGTCATGGGCAAAACGTCCGGGCCCGGGCCGGCAAAAGCCTGGCTAGACCCGGGCCGACAAAAGCTCGGCTAGGCCCGGCCCGGGAAAATCCTGCCCCGGGTCAGGGCCGGGCTTGGGGTTCTTATCGGGCTTCCATTTTTGCTGGTTGCCCAGCCCGGGCGCCAGGCTAGTCTGAGCCCGACACCCTGGCTGGCAGAAGCCTGGTGCAGGATTTTAATCCCGCCTAAATAGGCGGGATTAAAATCCTGCCTAGCTATTCAGGCCGGCCCGGGCCAGCCTGAAGGGCCTTATCGGACCCCCTCTTTGAGGGGAGCCCGAGCCCGACCCGACCCGGTTCACACTGAGCACGTGCGAAGCCCATTGGCAAAAAGCACAGACCCGATCGGGCCGGCCCAAGCCCGACCTGATCGGACTTTTTGCCCATGATGCTCACAACTGAATGTGGGTCATGATTAATTTTATGCTGTAAATTATATTTTTATACTTCTAAAAAATAAAAATAAAACAAAATATTAATGATGATATTTTTAGAATTATTTTTAATAATAAATTATTCATATTCCGATTACAATGATAATGTCATTTTACAATCATAATATCATTTTTTGAATAATAAGTTAATCACAATATGAATTATTTTTAGTAATGAATAATATTGTAGTTAAAATAATTATAAAAATATTAACATTAATATTTTGTATTTTTTTATAATTTTTTTTAAAAGCCTAAAATATGATTTAATTCATAAAATTAATTAGAAATATCAACAAAATTTCTAGTGAAGAGAGAAATAGAGTGTCTTTTTATCCAAAGCTGTTTTTCTCCAGATACTATTTCTCTCCAAAAACTGCCGACTGTTTTCTTAATTTATGAACGGGTGTGGTGATTGGAAAAGGCGCGGGCAGTTAACACTTTTTGGCTTGGAAAAATGAGCGATCAGCTTAGTATAACACTCATAGATTTGTGAGCGGTAGGAGCGCTGTCATAACAGAAAAATGTCGCACGGAAGTACTGACGCGACTGGCCGTAAGGGCGGAGCTTCGTTCCTGCCACTTGTTATTATATAAATATATAAATTATGTATGTATTTATACATTACTTAATCCGGTTAGCACGAGCTTTGAATCTATGGGTTGAATTACAAATTCCATGAACGTTTTGTATTATCAAATCCCAGGCCAGGAGGCCCAGGACAGTCAACCTTCTCCAGCAAGCCACTAAAATAAATGGTTTATATAACTCCAAAACTTTAATATTAGGCATTTAGTTGCAATTTTTTAGCTGCTCCTTTTTTCGCAATATTAAAAGGTTTATATAGAGCTATTAGCTATCTGACTATCTCATTCATGACCGTCCCACCGTGCCAAATTTTAATTAGAGTTGTCACTTAAAATCGAAAATCATAAATTGAACAGGAACCGAACCGGAAACGCAAAGAACCGGACCGAACCGTTCACAAATTATTCGGGTTTCGGTTTGAATTTTGGAACCGTGAACAACATTGGTCCGGGTGCGGTTCTTACATTTTATTATCCGGACCGGAACCGGAACCGCAACATACAAGTCTCAAGCGATTTCAAGATTTTTAGACCCGATCCGAACCGGACCGAAGTAGAATTGAACCGCAACCCGTTTATTATTATTATTATTATTTTATTATTATATTGTTATTATTTTATAATTTATCTATAATATTTATACTTACACACAAGAGTGAAGCTGGTGCAGTTTAAACCCAAACTGCAATCGGACTAAAAGGAGTTGATTTTGGACCAAACAAAAATTCACCGCATAAAAACTGTATGGTATAATTTGACATTGGTGCGGTTTAGAGTCAATTTTTGCAGTGCATTTTTTATTTTTATACAGTTATATAATATATTTTTCAATTTTACTTACATATTTTCTTGAAATATTTTATTAAAAAAATATAGAAGATATACAACTACTATTTATTAGTAATCATGAAAGACAACTAATTATAGACGGTTGTTACGGTTGAGCATGTCAATGAGACGCTCGCAAGCCAACTAAAATTCGTGGCAAGTCTATACGCGTAGGAAAAAAAATTGATACTATCTCACTGATCGCGGAAAAAACCGTCGAGAAGTGCGCAACATAATTATTTTTATTTCGATATTGTTTTGAGTTTTACTATTTGCAGCTCATTTTTATTTCATTCCGTCAAACTTGATTTTGATTTTAGTTGGAACCGATTGGAACCGGATCGAACCGGACCAAACCGATAGTGGCCAGTTTGGTTTTGGTTTTTGTTGAACCGTAACCGGAACCATTGACACGACGATTCCAAAAATTAAGCTGAAACCGAAACCGGAACCGGAACCGGTCAAACCAAATAAGATTTTGGTTCTAATTTGAAGAACAGTTACTTTAATAATTCGGTTCATGATTTTAATAGAACCAGAACCATGACAGATCTAACTTTAACGGAGCCTAAAAAAAATGTATGTGATATATTTGACAGCTCTTTTTTTCCTTCAACATCAGCACTTTCGAGCAAAATCTAGTATTTGCATTTTTTTTTCTTTAATTCAGCTCTTGGGAACAAAACATAATATATATATTTTTAATTATTTGAATTTTTTTATTTCAGCTCTTTCAAATCAGGGTTGATTCAGGAGTATTATTAAGTGGGGGCCACACATGGTCCTTTAAAACATTTATTTTTTCGGAGCTGTTTCTTCCTTATCCGTTCATCATTTTTAACGTATAAGTAGTACAAATGTATTGATTTGATAAGAGAAAACCAAATTTACTAGTAATTTTGCAAAAAATTTAATATATTTTTTAAAAAATCATTTTTAAAGTGTAAGATGACGAAGGAGGATTAACATACGTAGAGGCGGGGATGCGGTTTTGTCTATAGGCTAGGAAGGAGGAACGTGCGTATAATTTTTTTTAAAAATATTCACTATTATGTCATAACAATATAATAATAAAAGGGTGATGTTAATTACACCCCAAAAATGGATATTTGTAACTCAACGATATTTGTACCCAAATAAGCTATTTTTACTCATTTAGGATATTTGTACCCACAGTTCATAACCTAAACCATCTATTAATAGCCTCACATATCTTTACCTTGGCGCATGTACTAACAAATAAAATAATTTAGGACAAAATGATAATATAGTTAGTGTTAGTGTTCTTTTACATCAAACATTTGATCAAAATGTCAAAATGTCTCCCATATCTTCCCATATCAAAATGTCAAACTGTCTCACATATCAAAATGTCAAAATGTTATATCCTTCTTTGCCTCCCATATCATTCACCTACAAGAAATAACGGTTCAAATTAAATGTGCAAATGCTAGTCAACAAATTAATAAGTCATTTTTAAACCTTGTTTGGAGCAAAATATAGCGGGCTACTTCAAGTAGTGACAAGACAATTTGCACTCCAGAAATCTCCAACTTTTATTCTTTGCACACCCATAAAAAATTCATAAAATTCAATTTAACCTACCTATTAGCTTTACTAAACACAGCCAAATTTTTGGACTGAAATCAGATTTTTGGACTGAAATCAGATTTCAGTCCAGAAATCTCCAGATTTCTGGACTGAAATTTTCAGTCCCGAAATGTGCAGCAGTCCAGAAATGTGTGCAGCAGTTAAGAAGAAGAAGAAGAAGATACCAAGCTCGGGCACGGGATCAGCGCGGGCACGGGAGCAGCGACGGCAAGGGCACGGGAGAAGCGATTAGGGCGCGGGAGCACCTGGACGAGCCTCGGGCACGGGAGCAGCTGGACGAGCCTCGGCACGGGAGCAGCGACTAGGGCGCGGGAGGACGAGCGGCGCAGAGAGGGGGAGATGGGGCGCGAGGGCTGCGGGCGAGGGTTTAGGTCGGGTACAAATATCGGGTCTGAAGAGGAAGGGTTTTGCTATATTATTGAACTTTTAATGGGTTCAAATATCCTCTTTTGGGGTGTAATTAATAGCACCCTAATAAAAACCAACTAATTTCACTAAAATATTTACAACGCGTATGGTCGAAGAAAGTAGCAAGTACCAACGACCAACCGGTTTCGGTATGCTGCTTGCTTCGACTATTATTATATAAATATAAAGGATAATTCTATAAAGATCTAAAATTTACCTAAATGTCGCAAAAAGTGAGCTCCACATCCTTAAATTCATAAAAAAAACACCCGACTTGCAGATTTTGTAATAGTAGCCGGATGTTTTTGTTATAGAAATAGTGGTGTGAGACCCACTTTTTATACTATTTAGGTAAATTTTAGGTCTGCATAGAATTATTCAAATATAAAAAATGTATACAAGCATATTAGCACGTGCTTTGAATATACTGGTTGAATTACAAATTTCAAGAAAGTCCAGATATCATCAAAACCCAGGCCAGCAGGAAAAAAATTTTGGGGGAGAGTCAAACTTACCGAGGAAGCCGCTATAATATAATATAATAAATGGTTTATATAATTCCAAGTCTTTGATATTTGGCATTTATTTGAATATTAATTACTTCCTCCTTCGACGATATGTAATAATTAGGGGTACAATTTGGATCGGTTTCACATAGAATCAAGAACCGATGTGTATAGGTTCGGTTCAAAATTTTTGGAACTGGAACCGACCCACGGTTCTAAATTATGAAATCAGATCCGAACCGTTCAGTTTGGGTCGGTCCCGATTCGATTCTAGGTTCATAACATGAGACTAATGAACTATAAAAAAAAATCAAAATAAGAGATTTTTACTTTTAGACATTAAATAAGATTGATTTGTTAAATTGTAAAATAATATCTCCAATTAAGTCCTCCGCGACTCAGATCAGTGCCTAGCCGGCCCAATCTTTATAGTTAAAATTTGTAATAATACATATATTTTTTTAAGTTAAAATTTTTAATTTATATTCGATTCGGATCGGTTCTCGGGTACCCGACTGTCAAAACCGAGAACCGAACTAAACCATCTGTTCTATAATTTTTTGGAAATAGGAACCGACCCGACAGAAATAGGAACCGACCCAAATCGCCCGGTTCGGTTCGATTTCGGTCCAGTTATTGATTCTTCGGGTACTTTTGCACACCCCTAATAGTAGCTACTTCTATTAAATGGAAGATCTGTCCTTAAGTAGCACAGTTTAGTACATCCATGCACATGTTAAGGGCACATTCAAAAAATTCAACTTGGGCTCCGTTTGCCACAGTGACGGTCACGTACATGGGGGGGGGGGGGGATTAAATTGTCATTCGATAACGTCCACCTAAGAAACTTTATTAACTTGTATGTTCAAATGGATGATGTATGCTATGTAATCCTTAACAAATGACAGTTTAACCCATGTTTACGATCGCCACCACAGTGCCAAACGGAGCCTTCATTTTTCTTCAGCAAAACAAAAATTTGATCGACCTCGGAGGAGGGGGTGTGGTGACTGGTATTGGTTGTGGGCGAAAATTGTAAAGAATAAGGGGGGTTGCATTTAGTTTTGTTAGGATATATCAAAATAAGAGTTCCTTTGTATCCTTCAAATTTAAATTGAACGTCAATTTCATTGGAATTGACCTCCAATTCCTATTCTAAATTCTTTTTGATGGTTTTCTTTCATTTCATTTCTTAAGAGTCAATGTCTTCCATCCGAATAAGTAAAAATAATTAATGTCATCATCATGCGGCGAACAGTAAAACTGAAATTAAACCCAAAATCAATTCCAGAATATATTGATCAATATTAGATTGAAAGTCAATTCTTAAAAATTAATGTCTCTCTAACAAGCAGACCCTAAGGAAATTTAAAGTTTATTCAGTGCAAGTTTAACCCAAAAAATACATTCTAATATCAACACTCCAAATGACTTCATGACACCTATACGCTATACCAAGGACTAAAAATAATAAAAGTCAATCATCAGGGATACTACTAACCGTGTTTTATATCGGGTAAAAAGACGCACAATTTGAAAATTAGAGTATTTGTGGATGACAGGAGGCAAAATTTGACAATGAGAGCATAGCGAAAGTAAATAAATAAAAGATAAGAAATTTCTTGATTCAAATTGACTACGAAAAGAAAGTGGCCTAGAAGTAAAATGTAACAAGAATAAGTTGGAATTAATTGATAGAGAATATTGTACTTAATCAAGATGCAATAATATACAATAATATACATATTGTACTTAAGAGTTAAGATGCAATGATAGACTACTGCATTTAATTAATTTATTTTTAATCCCGGAGTAGCATGAGATTTGTCATCATTTATGGAGGCACATAAATGAATTATAATTGTAAAAGTATGTACATTTATGACGTGTCTACACAATCACAATAGGGCGCTTTTTTGGTACCCGTGGGTACCTAAAGGAAGGTGCAAAGACGATGGTGTCCGTTGGATTTAAGATCTGACCGTTGCGATTAAAGCTAGCAGAAAAATAAAAAAAAACTCGGTTGGAGTTATCTTGATCAGACGGCGGGCCTGGGAGATCGGGCGGCTCGCAATGCACGCTTGTACCTTCCTCTAGGTACCCGCGGGTACTAAAAAATTTCTGATCACAATAAGGCTGTCGACACGTCATTCTCTCCATTTTTTTATGTTAAATAAAATTTATTTAACATTCAGCGAGTCTTCCTTCTAATACCAGCGTGGCGGAAGACCCCACGCCGAAAAGTAAGAACGAGAACGACCCAGGAAAATTCAGAGTCGGCTAAATTTTTTAAATAAATTTATGGATATATATATATAAAAAATATCGGATTACTTGGCCGCCAAGCAGTTTAGTAAAAAAAAAAAAAATCCAATAATGTACTTCGCGAAGCTTCTAATTAGTGTAATATAAATAACTAAACTTCAAATTTAAAAACATGTGATTATGTCGAAACACTCGTACATTTGACTCGAAGAAAACTGGGAAATAGTTAAAAGTTTAAATATATTATGCTCTGCCTCTTCTGTCAATAATAATAGTATTTTATGTTATGCACGATTGTAGTCTGGACATGGCATTGCCCCAGTGTGGCGAGTGATGCCCTCCTGATCACAATAAGTCTGAAACTCGGCTGAGGTGTACTCGCCGCCATTGTCGGATCTGAGGTACTTAACCTTCTTCCCGGTCTGCTTCTCCACCTTAGTCTTCCATATTTTGAATTTCTCGAAGACTTCAGATTTGTTCTTCAGGCGCAAGATACTTCGTGACCTTCATCGACGACTTCTCAAGGAAGGTCTGGATCTACGTCCTGAAGAACAAATCTGAAGTCTTCGAGAAATTCAAAATATGGAAGACTAAGGTGGAGAAGCAGACCGGGAAGAAGGTTAAGTACCTCAGATCCGACAATGGCGGCGAGTACACCTCAGCCGAGTTTCAGACTTATTGTGATCAGGAGGGCATCACTCGCCACCTTACTATCCCTGGCACACCGCAGCAGAACGGCGTCGCAGAAAGGATGAATAGGACGTTGTTAGAGAGAGCTCGGTGCATGCGTCTGTTTGCCGGTCTACCAAAGTCCTTCTGGGCCGAAGCTATTAACACGACATGCTGATCGCTTGCAAATCAGCTCGGGAGATTCAATTACTGAAGCAGAAGCTGCATGCCGAGTTTGAAATGAAGGATCTGGGTCACGCGCAGAAAATTCTTGGAATGGAAATCAAGCGGGATAGAAAGCGAGGCATGCTTTGGCTTTCTCAGGAAGGCTATATTCAGAAGGTGCTGGAGAAATTCAATATGATGGAGGCTAAACCTGTTACAACCCCTCTTGGGCAACAGTTTAGACTGTCGTCACAGCAGTGTCCAGATACCGAGGAAGAACGCCAACAAATGCTTAAGGTGCCGTACGCTAGTGCGGTAGGATGCTTGATGTACGCAATGATCTGCACGAGACCAGATATCGCTCAGGCTGTGAGCGTTGTCAGCAGATACATGGGAAATCCAGGGCGACAACATTGGGAAGCCGTCAAGTGGATTCTAAGGTACTTAAGAGGAACTCCAAAGGTCGGATTAGTGTTTCAGAAGAGCCAGGATGTTGGTGAGTTAGAGGGCTACGTTGATTCCGACTACGCCGGAGACCTCGATAGGAGGAGATCTACTTCCGGGTACATCTTTCTTCTAGGAAGAGGTCCCATCAGTTGGAAAGCCACTCTCCAGGACATCGTGGCTCTATCTACGACCGAGGCGGAGTACATTGCTGCAGTGGAAGCAGCGAAGGAAGCCATCTGGCTCAAAGGTCTCGCCAAAGAACTCAGGATTTCTCAGGAGGCGGTGAAGCTGCACTGCGACAGTCAGAGTGCGATTTGTCTGGCCAAAGACCCGGTCTATCACGCCAGGACAAAACACATTGATGTGCGCTACCATAAGATGAGAGAGTTCGTTGCGGGCGGAGACATTCAGTTACTGAAGGTGCCCACGGAGAATAATGTTGCAGACATGCTGACCAAGCCAGTGAGCGGAGTCAAGTTCAAGCACTGCCTTGACTTGGCTCATATTCGCGCATGCTGATCATAGTGACCCCAGGGAGAGGGGGTAGTTCGCCGAAGGGGGATGATTCTAGTTGCAGGTGGAGATCGTTGCGTGAGGCGTCAAGGTGGAGTTTGTTGATTGGTGACACCTCACCGATCCATGGGATCCTTTTCTTCCTAATAGAGGGAGTCCTATTCATGGAATATTTTGCAAGATCTTTTCTGGCCGGTAATCATGTTGGCTGGCTAATCTCCTAATTTGGTGATGGTTCCCAAAACAGGAGATAACCTCCTTTATTGGCCATGGGCACTCACGCCTATTTAATTATCTGGTGCCTGCTACTCAAAACAAGGTATTACCGAGAGGCAAAATCAGAAAGAGCAGGAGAGAGATCAGCCAGGAGGAATACGTGCGAACGGCGGTCGCTTGCTCCGGCGGCAGTCTCAGGCGAGGCATTCCGGCAACTCAGGCGGATCGTCCTCAAGCTGTTCGACTCCAGGCCAAGATCATTTGCGGCTGTCAGCCCTGCGGCGGAGGCTCGGTGCGGCGGAAAGGAGGGCGACGGCTCCCGGCGACGCGGCGGCATCAGACGGCCGATCCAGGAGGGACCGGCTTCAGGAGTGCAGAGACGGCGGCGTTGCAAGGAAGGAGGAGTTCTGTTCGAGCTTTCCCGATATCGCGTGGCGATATTATTGCCGCCAGGTGGTAGCGGCAGCCTCCGGGTTTTTTGGGCCCAACTCTCCTTGCGCCTTGTCTTTATTTTTTCTCTACTCTGTTGTACTCTGTAATATCTCCCCATTTTTAGTGGATTTTTTTCGGCGCGCTCTCCCCGTGGACGTAGGAGCTCCTCTCCGAACCACGTAAAAATTGTTTGTCGTCTGTGTGTGCTTGGATTTCTCGTTCCGTATTTTTTATTTGCGCGATTGTTTTGCTCAGTTTATTTCCGTTGCGCTACCGCGGTACTCGATCCGATTGCACAACAACTCCCATCACTCGCAAACATCCGAACACTAAATTCCGCACGTCCCCCGTTTTTTTGCCTTATGCATTGGTTGGCGAGAGACGACAAGAGCACATTTTCTAATATAGATAAGAGAGAGACTAGCATTGTTGAGTGTGCCACATGGAATGGACAGTGATGTCCAAGCGTGTGTCGCGGCCTATGCGCACGCAGCGCACAAGGCCGTGCGCTGCCAATACGAGCGGCCCACAGGCGGCGCCGCGCGCGCCGCGCCCGCGCACCACACGCGGCCCCCGCCGTCTCCGCCGGCCCCCGCTGCCGCTGATGACCTTCACCACTCCCGGTCTCTGCTGCCGCTGTCGCCGGGCACCTTGCCTGAGGTGCCCGAATTGCCCGGGGGTGGGGGGGAGGGGACACTCATCATTTCGGTAAAATCGGCAATCTGTGTGATCGAAATGAAACAACGTCATTCGCCAGCACAAATCACTTATCGACGCAAATACCACTGTGACCCTCCAGAAAACTATAAATAGGCTATCAGGCATTCATTTCAAGCCAAGTAACTCCAGAAGCAAGAGAGAGTTTGAGATTTTCCGGCGAGCTCGTGGACTTAGGTCGATTATCTACTTAGGAATTCACTCCGTTCTACTCCTTGCGCTACGGTTTCCTCCCATCTCAAGTGACGTCAACCGCCTCCGCGAGAGCGCTCCCATCTAGGCTCCGCATCAACGAGAGCGCTCCCTCCAGAAGATTCGTAGATTTAGAAGATTTTCCAGCCGGAACGCTTCCACCGAGATTCCGTAAGTTCAACGACATCTCAAGGCCAGGACGCCTCCATTTCATTCTCTACACTTGTAACAGAGTAGTGGTCTGTCGCCCTCCGAGATCAAACTCCAACTTTTGTAAACACACAAGATCTAGTGGACTTTGATTCGACACAAATCCAACCACGTGATTTTTCACCTTTTTCGAGTTATGCAGGTAAAAATGTCTTCTTGTCATTTGCCGCGGTTTTTTTTAATTGTTTGTGCACCCAGTTCGACCCGAGTTAAGGCGGTCTGATTCTCCGGACCGGGGAGAAAGCCGGGCAACCCGCAACCAAGGTTTTGATAACCGAACTGGAGATGGAACCGGTCTTAGGAGAGGTTCATGGTTCAACCTGTTGGATCGATTGAACCGTTGTTGAACCGGGGTTGGACCGTTTAGACAAAAGTAACTAATATTATATCATCATGTATGTATTATGAAATACTATGAATATCAATATATCAAAAATAAAATAACTAATACAAACATATCATAAATATAATGTCACACAATGAGATATAGAGTTAAAATGGACAATTAAACATTTCTGCTTTAAGCAAGATTCAAAAGGCTGAATACATTATAATGAAAATATTTCTGCTTTAAGCAAATGAGAACAAGTCAAAAAAAATATTGAAAAAACTATAAACTAACCCAAAAGCTCGATCTGTGCCTCCATGATTTTATCTCCCGGCTCCTCCATGAATTTATCTCTCATCTAAATCAGAAGCTCTGGGCCATCAATCTTTGAACAGGTGAGAAGAGATGGAGTGTTAAAAAAAACTAATTGAAAGTGAATAGGGAGAAATTAAAATACGGGATTTTGATCAGAGGCAAAATGGCGAATACCTAGAGGCTATCGACCTTGAATCCTTGATCGGAGGCGAAATGGTGTTGTCCTTTCATCCGTTTATCGCCGTCGGCCACTTAGCGCGTCGCCAAAGCGGCAAGGCATTTTGGACCGCCCGTGCCTGAATAGGTATAACCCTAAACTCAAAAGCAGCGTGAATCTCAACCGTCCGATTGAAATCTAGCGGTGAAAATGGCTGGCATTTTGGACCGCCCGATTTTTGGAAAAACGGCCCGGTTTCCGGTTCACCGGTCCAACTTCCCGGTTCGCCGGTTTTCGGCTGGGGCGGTTTTGAGAAACCGACCGGACCGGCCGGGAAACCGGTTGGCGGTCCAACCGGTTGAACCGGCCGGTTCGGTCCGATTTTTAAAACGTTGTCTGCAACAGTTTGACGCCGTCTGCGGGAAGTTGTTCCCAGAAGCTCTAATAAGTCTCAGTATTCCTCCAAGCTCACGACAATGACAAAGGGAAGCGCACACACTACTAGCCAGCCGACCCTCAAGGAATCTAGCGATAAATTGTCTAAAAACCTGCTCGCCGACTCGGCGCCGCGCCTCTAGAAGGTAATCACCACACTAGCGTCATCAGTAGAAGAGCGCATGCGCCAGATGGAGGAGCGCTAAGCGCAAGCACTCACTTTGCTGAAGGATATGGAAGCATCCCATACCTTGGGGGCACACCCAGTAGAGCGCGACCATACATCGTTTCCCTTAGGATGTCGGCGGCTTAGCGGTGTGTCTTGCGCCACGCAACGCATAGAAACCCGGGGAGCACCACCTGGCAGAAGCTCGACCCCCGGAAAGCGCATTGGGCTCCCTGACGGAACCTTACAAGCCATGAGGCAGCATTCCTCCATCGAGCACGTCGCTTCTCTTATAGATGCTCTATACGCTCTCAGGAACCATCCGCAACTCCAAAGGCCTAAGGCGCTCCCTCGGGGCAGGGGTTATCAGTCCCAATGCTTCCACTTCCACAAAGGAAACAGTGCGACACTGAGGATTGCATACGCCAGAAGGACGATGTCAAACGGCTCGCACGTCATGGAATCCTCAAGGAATTTCATGGGAAGGCTCGGGTTGCGACACCAATCCCGAGAGAGGCCGCGGAGGGGAAACAACACGGAGGGACACCACACAGAAAGCAGCCAGAGCCGATTCAGCTTGCCGCCCCCAGCCTCCCAAGACCCGCTTTTCAGCACATCCGGGTAACTCTCAGAACCCGTAGGTCGAAGTGCCCAGAATAATGATCGACGATGAAGTATCAGCAACCGTGTTGTTCCTGTCAACTCTTCTCCAACTCGGGATCTCTGGGAAGGACGACCACCTCGGTTTGAGAGGAGTATACGTCAAGGGACACTCAACGATCCCGATCGTCGGAAGCATTATCCTTCCAGTAACTCTAGAAGTTCCTCCAGTGTTGGTGACTTATGATATATAGTTCATCATCATCCAGAGCATCTCAACATGTGATGTTATCCTTAGGGGACCAATGTTAAGAGCCATCTGTGCTGACGCACTAGCACAAGGCATCGTGCTAGACCTCAGCCTGTAGGATGCATCCCCAAAGGGACCTGAGCCGTGAAAGTTTGTGCAAGAATTCAGGTTGATGCCCTTCACCATTTTTTTATTTCAATAAGATGAGGGAATGAATTCACCAGCACCTGTATCTTCTTTTCAGCAATGAAGCTTATGAACTTCCTTACATTGCAAATGGGTCCTCTAAGGCGAGATTGGCAAAAGCGTCTCTGCACTTCTCATGTGTGATTGATGAAAGTCTTTCTGCACCTCCTATGCGAGATTGGCAAAAGCCACTATGCACCTCCCAAATGAGATTGATGAAAGCCTTTCTGTACCTCAGGAGAGATCAGCGATGACACTTCTGTACCTTATGTGGGACGTACAAAGTTTATCTGCACCTCCCAGGTGAGATGGGCAAAGGCTCATCTGCACCTTCACTTGGACGAACCAGACTTCTCCTGAGGCGCCAACGAACAAAGGTTCTTCGCCACCTCCACTTGGACGGTTTCCGGTCCTCCTGAAGCACGAACGAACAAAGGTTCCTCGCCACCACCACTTGGATGAACCTCAATTCTCCTAAGGAACGAACAAATGAAGGTTTTTTTCCACCTCCAGACGGACGGACTCTGGTCCTCCTGAGTTGTGAAAGAACAAAGGTTCTTTGTCACCTCCACTTGGACGAACCCCGGTTCTCCTGAGGCGCAAACAAACAAAGGTTCTTCGCAACCCCACTTAGACAAACCCCGGTTCTCCTAAAGCTTGAACGAACAAAAGTTCTTCGCCACCTCCACCCGGACGGACCCCGGTCCTCCAGAGGTGCGAACGAACAACGATTCTTTGCCACCTCCACTTGGACGAACCCCAGTTCTCCTGAGGCGAGAACGAACAAAGGTTCTTTTCCACCTCCACTTGGACGAACCACGGTTCTCCTGAGGCGTTTCAAACAAAGATTCTTCGCCACCTCCACGCGGACGGACCCCGGTCCTCCCGAGGCACGAATGAACAAAGGATCTTCGCCACCTCCACTTGGACGGACACCGATCCTCCTGAGACGAGAACGAACAAAGGTTCTTCGTCGCCTCCACTTAGAAAAACTCTGGTTCTCAAGGGGCAAACGAGCATGGGATCCTCGCCCCCTCTGCAAGGATGAACTCTGGTTCTCCTAAAGTCCCGAACAAAGATTTTTCTCCATCCCCGCTCAAGTAATGGGTCGGAAAGGGCGCATTGCCTCCAAACCCTCATCGGTCCACGACTCTCCCGAAAATGCGAGTAAACAAGCAACACTCAAGCAAGGCGTTGCCCTGCCAAGAAAATAAGCATGTGCTAAAACACAACCAAAGCAAACGAGTCCAAAAGCAAAATGGATCTCCACTCAAATGAAAAGACGTTGCATATGCTACATCATCATAAAAGATAAAAGCATACAACAACGCAAAAGCACGCATACAACAAGGAAAAATGAGAAAGCACGAGCAAACTTGGGAACAAGAAGACCCAAGGTGTTGAAGCCAAAAATGACCGAAGCCAAAATTGACTTCTGTGGAGTTCGACCCTTGGGGAAAGGGGTGACCTCACACCTACTATGCTCGGAAGAACGTCACGGACCGAAGACTTAGGAATCTATGAACTGATCCTCGGCTCTAGCGTGGAGGTCCCACCTCACACCCGGAAGACCTTTGAGGTCTCCCCCTCCCTAGCCAATGCTTGAGCTAGGTGCCTTGGAGGAAGAAAGCCAAAGAGATTCAAGTGGCTAAGGAATGAATGACAAGTCCCCCTCCAAGGTCTATTTATAGTTTTTCCAAGTCCTGGGGGTAAAATGACCAAAATGCCCCTGGGGCAAAAATTCCCCCAGCCAATAGAAAACCTCCACACCGGGGGGAAAAAAGGGAAAATCCACCTCGGGGGTAAAATGGTAAACGCATGAGAGGTCACGCCCTCCGGCCACCCCCCCCCCCCTGGTCGGTCTCGCCCGGCCTGACCGCAAGGCCGCAAGGCAGGGGCGAGAACCTGGCCCCGGGCCGGTCTCGCCCTGCCTGCCCTCGCCTAGCCGCGAGGCAGGGGCGAGAACCCGGCCCCGGGCCGGTCTCGCCCCGCCTGCCCTCGCCTGGCCGCGAGGCAGGGGCGATAACCCGGCCCCGGGCCGGTCTCGCCCCGCCTGCCCTCGCCTGGCCGCGAGGTGGGGCGAGAACCTAGCCCTGGGCCGGTCTCGCCCCGCCTGACCGCAAGGCCGCAAGGCAGGGGCGAGAACCTGGCCCCGGGCCGGTCTCGCCCCGCCTGCCCTCGCCTAGCCGCGAGGCAGGGGCGAGAACCCGGCCCCGGGCCGGTCTCGCCCCGCCTGCCCTCGCCTGGCCGCGAGGCAGGGGCGAGAACCCGGCCCCGGGCCGGTCTCGCCCCGCCTGCCCTCGCCTGGCCGCGAGGTGGGGCGAGAACCTGGCCCCGGGCCGGTCTCGCCCCGCCTGACCGCAAGGCCGCAATGCAGGGTCGAGAACCTGGCCCCGGGCCGGTCTCGCCCCGCCTGCCCTCGCCTAGCCGCAAGGCAGGGGCGAGAACCCGGCCCCGGGCCGGTCTCGCCCCGCCTGCCCTCGCCTGGCCGCGAGGCAGGGGCAAGAACCCGGCCCCGGGCCAGTCTCGCCCCTCCTGCCCTCGCCTGGCCGCGAGGTGGGGGCGAGAACCTGGCCCCGGGCCGGTCTCGCCCCGCCTGACCCCGCCTAGCCGCGAGGCGGGGCGAGAACCTGGCCCCGGGCCGGTCTCGCCCCGCCTGACCCCGCCTAGCCGCGAGGTTAGGGCTAGAACCTGGCCCCGGGCCGGTCTCGCCCCGCCTGACCTCGCCTAGCCGCGAGGTTAGGGCGAGAATCTGGCCCCGGGCCGGTCTCGCAGCTGAGCTCCAAAGCTTGAACTTTACTTGAATGTCTTATGCCTTGTTTGGGGTTCTCACTCCGCGAATACGGGGTTGTACACAATCCCCGCTCTTTTCGAGGTTGGTACAAGCTCGGAAAGAAACATCCAACCCAACGTATTCGCTGAGTGAAGCTTGCTCTCGTGGTATCGAAAGGCTATGAGGCCTCTTCCGCGGGGTCAACCTGCCATGCCAGCTGATGAGAGCCTGGGTGGCAAGACCCCCTCAGGGTAAAAACGCTTAACCTCCATGCCAGCTGATGAGAGCCAGCTGATGAGAGCCTGGGTGGTGAGACCCCCTCAGGGTAAAAAGATCTAACCTCCTGGGGAGGTCAATCTGTCATGCCAGCTGATGAGAGCCTGGGTGGCGAGACCCCCTCAGGGTAAAAGGATCTAACCTCCTGGGGGGGTCAACCTGCCATGCCAGCTGATGAGAGCCTGGGTGGCGAGACCCCCTCAGGGTAAAAGGATCTAACCTCCTGGGGAGGTCAATCTGCCATGCCAGCTGATGAGAGCCTGGGTGGCGAGACCCCCTCAGGGTAAAAGGATCTAACCTCCTGGGGGGGTCAACCTGCCATGCCAGCTGATGAGAACCTGGGTGGCGAGACCCCCTCAGGGTAAAAGGATCTAACCTCCTGGGGGGGTCAACCTGCCATGCCAGCTGATGAGAGCCTGGGTGGCGAGACCCCCTCAGGGTAAAAAGACAACCTCCACGAGAGATCAACCTGAACCCGCCAGCTAGTGAGAGCCTGACAGCGGAATCATCTCGGAGCTAAAGGACTTGGGGCTCCCACGAGAGATCAACCTGAACCCACCAGCTAGTGAGAGCCTGGCAGCGGAATCATCTCGGAGCTAAGGGACTTAGCCCCCACGAGAGATCAACCTGAACCCACCAGCTAGTGAGAGCCTGACAGCGGAATCATCTCGGAGCAAAAGGGCTTGGCTCCCACGAGAGATCAACCTGAACCCACCAGCTAGTGAGAGCCTGGCAGCGGAATCATCTCGGAGCTAAGGGACTTAGCCCCCACGAGAGATCAACCTGAACCCACCAGCTAGTGAGAGCCTGGCAGCGGAATCATCTCGGAGTTAAAGGACTTGGCTCCCACGAGAGATCAACCTGAACCCACCAGCTAGTGAGAGCCTGGCAGCGGAATCATCTCGGAGCTAAAGGACTTAGCTCCCACGAGAGATCAACCTGAACCCACCAGCTAGTGAGAGCCTGGCAGCGGAATTATCTCGGAGCTAAAGGACTTGGGGCTCCCACGAGAGATCAACCTGAACCCACCAGCTAGTGAGAGCCTGGCAGCGGAATCATCTCGGAGAAAAAGGGCTTGGCTCCCACGAGAGATCAACCTGAACCCACCAGCTAGTGAGAGCTTGGCAGCGGAATCATCTCGGAGCTAAAGAACTTGGCTCCCACGAGAGATCAATCTGAACCCACCAGCTAGTGAGAGCCTGGCAGCGGAATCATCTTGGAGCTAAAGGACTTAGCTCCCACGAGAGATCAACCTGAACCCACCAGCTAGTGAGAGCCTGACAGCGGAATCATCTCGGAGCTAAAGGACTTGGGGCTCCCACGAGAGATCAACCTGAACCCACCAGCTAGTGAGAGCCTGGCAGCGGAATCATCTCGGAGCTAAAGGGCTTGGCTCCCACGAGAGATCAACCTGAACCCACCAGCTAGTGAGAGCCTGGCAGCGGAATCATCTCGGAGCTAAAGGACTTGGCTCCCACGAGAGATCAACCTGAACCCACCAGCTAGTGAGAGCCTGACAGCGAAATCATCTCGGAGCTAAAGGACTTGGCTCCCACGAGAGATCAACCTGAATCCACCAGCTAGTGAGAGCCTGGCAGCGGAATCATCTCGGAGCTAAAGGACTTAGCTCCCACGAGAGATCAACCTGAACCCACCAGCTAGTGAGAGCCTGGCAGCGGAATCATCTCGGAGCAAAAGGGCTTGGCTCCCACGAGAGATCAACCTGAACCCACCAGCTAGTGAGAGCCTGGCAGCGGAATCATCTGGGAGCTAAAGGGCTTGGCTCCCACGAGAGATCAACCTGAACCCACAAGTTAGTGAGAGTCTGGCAGCGGAATCATCTCGGAGCTAAAGGACTTAGCTCCCACGAGAGATCAACCTGAACCCACCAATTAGTGAGAGCCTGGCAGCGGAATCATCTCGGAGCTAAGGGACTTGGGGCATGTTACCTGAACTCTGCCAAAATTCAACATCCTCAAAAGGGGAAAAAAGTTGGGTTACATGACCCTCTCGACCCTATCGGCCGGGAGTTGGACTCATTACAACATAAAGAAAAGTAAGATACATGACTCCGCCGAGGCGAGGCCTCTTCAGGGGGCCCGGGTATGGTGGTCGCCATCAGGTTCTATCCCACTAGACACCTCCATCCTGCGCAGGCTCTCCATGATTTTCTCCATCTCCTCCGCCTTAGCCAACCAAGAGATGGTGTTGACTGCCGTGACGTAGCATTGCCTCGCCATCCTGGAGTCTCCCTTGATCCTGACCTGGATCCCATCTGAGTTGAACTTGAGACATTGGTGGAAGGATGAGGGCACGCACCGGAAGGCGCTGATGAGGGGCCTTCCGAAGATGGCATTGTAGCTGCTTGGAGCATCAACAATGACGAACCTGCAGTTCCTTGAGGTCCCTCCCAACTTCACCTGGAGTCCGACTCCACCTTCCACCTCCTTCCTCTCCCCTGAGAATCCAAACAGAGGTCCATCCGACGCCACTATCCTCCTTGGCTCCACCTTCATCCCCTCGAATGCCTTCTTGAAAATGACGTTGACCGAGCTTCCGTTATCAATCAAAATCCGGGAGATGGTGAAGCCTTCGACGGCTGCTTGGATGACCAGGGCGTCGCAGAAGGGATCCTCATGCTCTGGCATGTCCTTTGATGAGAAGGTGACCCTTTCCTCCGGAGGAGGGGTCTGGGATGTCGAGGCAATGCTCCGCCGATACATCACATGGAGACTTGCCTTCCGAGCGGCTTCGATCCCCACCCCCCCCGTGGATCACAGCTATACCACCTCGGGGTCCTACATCGACCCGGTCCTCGCACACATCTTCACCCCCTCCTTGGGGTAGAACTTCAATCCGCTCCGGCGGCGGTTGCTGGGCAGGACCTCTCGCCCCTCTCATCTCCAGGAACTCGGGGCAGGTAGCTGTGGCGTGACCTTCCAACTGGTGGAAGTCACAGTACGGCAACTCTACCCTGCCTCCCCCTCTCCCCTTGTGATTCCTCCTATCCCTTCGGCCAATCGCCATCGCTTGCTGGGGTGGGGGCAGGAGTTGTCTTGGGGCTTGCCTCTGGAAGTTGAACCTCCCTTGGCCCCCATGATGGTTCTCTCCATCCTGGATGAGAGCTCTTCCTGGACCATGGGCAGGTCCTCCCTGCTGCCTCCAGCCTGGCTCCGGACCCTCCTGTATCTGGAACCCTTGAGCTCTATGCTCCTTTCTCCTTCTCCCTTCATGATGCCTCGAGCCACCTTGCTCCTTTGACTCCACCTCTGTCAACCTTGCCAACTTCTTTACAAAGGCCGGGTTGGCTGCCTCCATGGCTATCTCCTCTGACGCCCTTTCCATCAGCTCCTTGAAGGAAAGGGGGGCCTTCCGAGTCAAGCTCATCTTGAAGAACCCTTCGCGCAATCCTACCGTGAACGCCATCTGGAGGGCATACCCTGGCACCTCTTGGATGTCCAGGACCTCTTCCTAGAACCTGTCAACGTAGTGGGCCAGCGACTCCTCGGCCCTTTGCTTTATCAGGAAGAGGGACTCAGGACCTTTCTTCCTCTTCTTGGAGGTGGAGAAGCGAAGCTGAAAGCTCCGGCTCAAGTCTTCGAACCCGAAGATGGTCCTTGGAGGGAGTTGATGAAACCAGTCCCTTGCCTTCTCCTTCAACGTGATCGCAAAGAGGCGACACTTGAAGGCATCCGTCATTGGCCTGATGGAGACGGCATCCTCGAACCATTGCAGATGCTGGACTGGGTCATCCTTCCCGGTATAGTAAACCATGTCTGGCTCTCTGAACCCTTCGGGAACGGGGGCTGAGATGATTAACTCACTAAAGAGTGACCCTGAAGATGGTCCTTGGAGGGAGTTGATGAAACCAATCCCTTGCCTTCTCCTTCAACGTGATCGCAAAGAGGCGACACTTGAAGGCATCCGTCATCGGCCTGATGGAGACGGCATCCTCGAACCATTGTAGATGCTGGACGGGGTCATCCTTCCCGGTATAGTAAACCATGTCTGGCTCTCTGAACCCTTCGGGAACGGGGGCTGAGATGATTAACTCACTAAAGGGTGACCCCCTAAGGGGAGCTCTCGCCACCTCCACTCGCGCGACCTGCTCGCCTGGGGGGTTAGCTCTCGCCGGGCTTGGGAATAGCTCCCGGCCTGGGAGGTCTCGCTCGACCCCCTCTACCATCCTTTCCTTCCCAGGTCTCCTATCTGGCACACTTACTTCTCCCCCTGCTGGGGTGATCTCGCCTGGACCCCTAGGGGTCGACTCATCGAGAGGAGGTGGAGTTAGCTCTTAGGGGGTTGGAGTGGAGCTGCCACCCCGAGGAGCCAAACTCCGCAGCATCCCCATGATGCCTTGAATGGATGCCATGAACTCCTCCCTTCCTACGAAGGGTCCTGAGTTTGGGAGCTCGCCGAGATCATCACCACCTCCCTGATCTCCGACCATGACACTCACCCGAGATTTTCTGTGTTGGTCACTTTCCACGCTCACCGCACCAAAACTGTTGAAACCAAAAATGACCGAAGCCAAAATTGACATCTGTGGAGTTCGAACCTTGGGAAAAGGGGTGACCTCACACCTACTATGCTCGGAAGAACGTCACGGACCGAAGACTTAGGAAGCTATGAACTGACCCTCGGCTCTAGCGTGGAGGTCCCACCTCACACCCGGAAGACCTTTGAGGTCTCCCCCTCCCTAGCCAATGCTTGAGCTAGGTGCCTTGGAGGAAGAAAGCCAAAGAGATTCAAGTGGCTAAGGAATGAATAACAAGTCCCCCTCCAAGGCACCCTCAAGGGTCTATTTATAGTTTTTCCAAGTCTTGGGGGTAAAATGACCAAAATGCCCCTGGGGAAAAAATGCCCCCAGCCAATAGAAAACCTCCACATCGGGGGGCAAAAAGGGAAAATCCACCTCGGGGGTAAAACGGTAAACGCATGAGAGGTCACGCCCTCCGGCCACCCCACCCCCCCCTGGTCGGTCTCGCCCGGCCTGACCGCAAGTCCGCAAGGCAGGGGCGAGAACCTGGCCCCGAGCCGGTCTCGCCCCGCCTGCCCTCGCCTAGCCGCGAGACAGGGGCGAGAACCTGGCCCCGGGCCGGTCTCGCCCCGCCTGCCCTCGCCTGGCCGCGAGGCAGGGGCGAGAACCCAGCCCCGGGCCGGTCTCGCCCCTCCTGCCCTCGCCTGGCCGCGAGGTGGGGCGAGAACCTGGCCCCGGGCCGGTCTCGCCCCGCCTGACCGCAAGGCCGCAAGGCAGGGGCGAGAACCTGGCCCCGGGCCGGTCTCGCCCCGCCTGCCCTCGCCTAGCCGCGAGGCAGGGGAGAGAACCCGGCCCCGGGCCGGTCTCGCCCCGCCTGCCCTCGCCTGGCCGCAAGGCAGGGGCGAGAACCCGGCCCCGGGCCGGTCTCGCCCCGCCTGCCCTCGCCTGGCCGCGAGGTGGGGCGAGAACCTGGCCCCGGGCCGGTCTCGCCCCGCCTGACCCCGCCTAGCCGCGAGGTAGGGCGAGAACCTGGCCCCGGGCCGGTCTCGCCCCGCCTGACCCCGCCTAGCCGCGAGGTGGGGCGAGAACCTGGCCCCGGGCTGGTCTCGCCCCGCCTGACCCCGCCTAGCCGCGAGGTTAGGGCGAGAACCTGGCCCCGGGCCGGTCTCGCCCCGCCTGACCTCGCCTAGCCGCGAGGTTAGGGCGAGAATCTGGCCCCGGGCCGGTCTCGCAGCTGAGCTCCAAAGCTTGAACTTTACTTGCATGCCTTATGCCTTGCTTGGGGTCCTCACTCCGCGAATACGGGGTTGTACACAAGGATCATCCATCCACGACAGTATCAACGTCGTTATCTGTAACATCCTCCATGCCCAAGATTTTGCGCTCCATAAACCTCTGATCCGTTCGAAATCCCTTGTCGGAGCCCAAAAAGTACGCAGCTTCACGCTCATCCTCTATAAGTGGATCAACCTCTATCGCCATCATCTCAGAGCGCGCCTCCTCCACAAGACGGGACCGCTCCACCTCGAAGTCGTGGGAAGCTTTGTACTCTGCCACTACGGTCGCACGCATGACCTCGACCTCCTCCCGCTCAGAAACCAGTTGAGCGTTCTCCTCCTTCTGTCGCTCGACGACCCCCTCATGCTGACACAACACAGCGTCAACCGCCTCAATACAACGAACAACCTCCGCAAGAGTCACCTCGGTAGAAGCCAACCTCCTGTAAAGAGTCTCGATCTCAGAGTCGGCGATGCTGAGCTTGGCCCGAAGAGACTCCACCTCGGACTGAGAAGAAGACAGCTGAGATTCTACATTAACAAAGTAAGAGGTGATCTCCTTTTTCCTCCGAGCCTCCGCCATAGAATCCTCAGATGCGGCCAGCTTCGCTCGTAGTGAAAGAAAATCATCCTTCGTAGTAACATAAGTACCGTTCCACAAAAACACAATCTCGCGAACCTCATCAAGTTGTAAGCACAAAAGGCGAGCTATTCTCATGCATAACACAAGGAAAAAGAAAGAAAATACTGGGGGAAACCCATGTACCTTCTAGAAAAGCGTCTAGTAAGCAGAGCATTCCCATTCCTTCCCCCACCCAGTCTTCAATGGCAGTTTAGAAACCGCTCGAGAGGTCGAAACGACTGCAGAAATCTCTGGAACATCCTCAGTTTCTATGGGCGGCGAATCAGTGATAAGATCACTCGGGCAATCATCATCAACATCAATCATGGTCCCGGGGGCAGCAGAAGGCGAACCGCCTTATTTCCACTGTTGCAAAAAGTCCAGCTTCCTCTTTTTACCTCGCTTCAACGACACAACACAGCTCCGCTCCGCATCCGTCGAAAGGCCTGCAAGAACCAGCCGCTTATCGAAAATGAAGGCACTGATCTTATAAAGAACGGCCACCAGCTCACGTGAATCCTCAAAGCCCGGCAACGGAATGAAGTCGGGCTCTTTTTTCGTAGGATAATGACAACGATCAGAAGGATTCCGCCAAACCATGGGTAGCTCCCATTGGTTCTTAACAAATTCATACAATGTCCCTCCATGATGATGATCGGTCTTATCCTCGAACGACGCCACCTCCT
Organism: Platanthera zijinensis; assembly: GCA_039513925.1. Lineage (NCBI taxonomy): Eukaryota > Viridiplantae > Streptophyta > Magnoliopsida > Asparagales > Orchidaceae > Platanthera > Platanthera zijinensis. The sequence goes on along the minus strand of CM077081.1, from coordinate 11,913,365 downwards.
ATTGCTACAAACTTCGACCTGATCGCCCGGGCACGAGCAGACCTAGCACAATTTGCGAAAGAGACGATCTGACATCCGAGAGTCGTGCTCCCAAAAGAAGCAGAGAAACCTCATGATCCTTGTCAGCTCCACTAGAGAAAATTGTGTCACAGGGACGCCAAAAAACCTGAGTACAGCAATCACCTGATCAACAGGAGGGATCCGAAAACCACCTTCAATCACCCCCTCTGTAATCGTAAAGTGGCCCACAAGAGGGATTTGAACGCACTCCGATGAGGACGAGGTCACGATCTCGACATCCTCCAAAATCTCGAAGTGCTTCCTCGAACTGCCAACGCGGGCAGAGGTCAAAGACAGCGAAAGGAGCATCGATCGTTGCAGAACAATACCCATTGACACCTGCAAAAACGAAAGAGAGACGAGCATCATCACAAAATCAAGCCAAAGAAAAAGAGCCTTCACTCGTGGGAATCGGCAAGATCGCAAAGGCGCCCCCGAATGCGAGCAAGCGGACAACCCGGCACAAACAATCCCCGCACGAGCCCATATAGACCCAACCGTGCGAGCGCGAGATTGCGGGGTAAGACCCCCCCCCCCCCCCCCCCCCCCCCCCCCCCCGTGGGTTGCCCCGCGCATCCCGGCCACGTGCACGCACGACCAACCTCACGCGCATGCGAGCCGCCTTAGGCGCAGCCGACTACATGTGTTGGCGGCCTCCCCTCACGTGTAAGACCCCTCCCCTTACCAAGGAGGCCCCCGGTCTTATGCCCATAACCGCCGCCTTATGGTGACACTAACTCACGGGTTAGTCGACACCGCTGTTGGCCAATATGAGAAACAAAGGTATAGAAGTAGTGTAGAAATAAACTACAAACCAGTCCACAGTCACAGTACATATCATATAAATGAAATGAAAGTACATCCAGTCCACAATGAGTACAAATAGTATAAAGAGTAAAAATGGGCTTAAGCTGTAACACCCCTATTCGTCGCATAGCATATAGCAGTAGGTCCGGCCGGGGCTCGACGCCATATACTACGGACAGACCGGTTGGTTACGCGTTGAAACCATACAACCAATCACCAACGTCCTACACAGAGTCATTCTAGCGGAAGCAATTTCTTAAGTTGCACAAATAAAAGAACCATGCCAAGCACGAATGTCCACTACTTAGATAAAATAGGAATGATTAATACAAAAGTACCGGTCTTATGGCCTTACAATAGTTCTCTCAACAAGATTGTCTTTCATACATCGGCTCGCAGGCCGGCCATACATGAGATAAACGGAAAACATAAAGAAAGGTAGGCCTTCGAGGTCCCGCACCGCAACATGGGCTTTAGCCCGCTATTTCCCGCTCGGCTCCACAGCACCTGCAAGCCACAATCCACCGCCCGGTGGTAAACAAAAGCAACGGTCAGCTATGCTGACCAAATTATAACGATCCCGCCCCTGTAATCGGGGCGGCGATGCTCTTTCCCTGCACTTTATTAGTATAACATCAATATAGTGTAAACACGCTTCAACACAGGCGTAGGCTCGCACGACCACACACCTCATGCACACAGGGCACATTCACGGCGAACCGGCCAACGTCACGTCAATTCAAGCCATAGACGTTCCCGTTCCACCATCGCCCCTTGGACGGCCAACCATATGAGCATTTTGTCTTCTTGGCCTTGGTCACGACAATTTAAGCCATAGACCGCCGAAGACCCTCATCCATGCCAATGGTTCCACCGAACGACATAGATCGGGTACGGTTCCGCCTGACCCGTGCTCATATCGCAACGGTAATTTAAGCCATATGCGCAGGTCAAGACTCACCGAGTCCCGTTTCCACCACAATATTCACATAACCCGGTTATGTTCACGTTGGCTCCCCGGCCACCATGTTGGCAAAACCCGCTTTTGCCCAGTTTTCCGGGTGCACCTTGGAGTTAATCTCCAAGGCTCCCTGCTGCAATCTACCACGTAGAAAACCCGAAAAACGCCCAAACACCCGGAGTCTTCCCTGGTTCATATGCAATGCAACATCACCGATCCGGCTCTACATGTCCGGATAGGATTCACACACAATGTCTATGCCCGTTTTCGCATACGGACTCTACACAAGGGGGACTTTACATATCTACCCCAAGGAACGCTCCAACTCTTCGCTCACTCGCGAGAGAGGGCTTCCTATGCAAAGGGAAAAAGGGCTTCACATGCCCAAGGATGAGAAATCGTTACCCTTGCATTCTTCCGCGACGCCATGAAAATCTACCCGGATGAAAAGCACCGCAATCTCCTTGCCTCCGCGGATCCGAAGGCGGCTCGCGATTTGGAGCTCCGAAGCCCCGCCGGTGACCAGATCTAGCTTCTCCTTCTACCTTCAAGCTCTCTCCTCTCTCTAACTTTAGAAAGAGAGTCACCCAAGGGAAATGAGGGATTCTAAACCCTATTCCCGGAATTAAGCCCCTCAGGACCAGTCCCAGCCATCGGATCCCAAGACAAGGAAACAGACGGCCACGATTAGGACTAAAATACAAAATCTGGGGCTGAACACGGGTTGCAACACGGTCGTGTGCCTGGCCATGTCACCCATTCGCCGTCTCGACCGACTCGAAAACTAGCACACGGCATTCGACACGGCCTCCGACACGCCCGTGTCACCTGTGACACGCCCGTGTCGAGACCCGTGTCACGCCCCCCGTGTGCAATCGGCCAGCTTTCCCAACCCGAGGAGGACACAGCCTGCGACACGGCACCCGACACGCCCGTGTCGCATGTGACACGCCCGTGTCTGGGCCCGTGTCATGGCCCGTGTGCATGACTCCGAAAACTGCCCAAAGTGACACGCCCTGGGACACGCCCGTGTCCCAGGCCGTGTGCCTCAACTCGACGATCTCCGATCGTCAAAACGTCAACCACATGACCCGTGGCCGAACACGCCTGTGTCACGCCCGTGACATGCCCGTGACATGCCCGTGTCACGCCCGTGACACCTGCTCTAAAATTTAGACTGGGCTTAAAACGTCACTCGTCCCTCTTTTGAGTTTCGGGGTGTTACAACTCTCTCCCCCTTAAAATAATTTCGCCCACGAAATTTACTAAAGGAAAACAACAGGAACTGAAGGCTTTTAACGGTACCTGAGCGGAATAACTCCGGGTACTCCTCCAGCATAGTTTGCTCCCGTTCCCAAGAGAGCTCCTCCCGACCGCAATTATCCCACCGGACCTTAACCATCCGGATCTCCTTGTTACGGAGCCTCTTGACCTCAGAGTCTTTAATACAAACGGGCTTGACCCTAGTCGTCAACCCCTCGTCCACCAGCACTTGATCAACTGCGATCACCTGTGAAGGCTCTTGCACCGCCTTCCGCAATACAGAGATATGAAATACACCGTGTAGCCCACTTAACTCCTCCGATAGCCTCAAACGGTATGCCACTTCGTCGACTAGCTCCAGAACCTCAAAAGGTCCAAGGTATCTTGGGCTCAGCTTCTTCAAGCATCTCACCCGCGAAACCCCCTTGAACGGCTTCACTTTCAAGTATACCCAATCGCCTACCGCAAACTCCACGTTCCGATGCTTGGCATTGTAATACTTCGTCTGCCTGTCCTTAGCGATCAACAAGCGCTCCCGAATGATCCACACCAATGAGGTAGCACTCTCCACCTCCTGCTTCTTGTACAACCTTGCCTCACCCGTTTCTAACCAAGACAACGGCGTGCGACATTTTCTACCATATAGGTCCTAAAAGGGCGCCATTTGGATACTCGCCTGGTAGCTATTATTGTACGTGAACTCCAACAAATACAGGTGGTCCTCCCAATGCTTCCCGAAGTCTAGAACACACATGCGGAGCATGTCCTCCATCGTTCTATTGACTCTCTCGATCTGCCCATCCGTCTGCGGATGGAAGGCTGTGCTGAACTTCAACTTTGTCCCCAGCATCTGTTGCACCAACCTCCAATCATTGGACGTGAAATGCCCATCGCGATCACTCACAATGCTGCGAGGCACACCATGCAGTCTAACTATATTGTCCACATATAGCTTCGCCAACTTCTCCACCGAGTCGTCCTTCCTATGCGGAATGAAATGCGACACCTTAGTTAACCGATCTACGATCACCCAGATGGCGTCGTTCCCCTTCAGCGACCTTGGCAACCCATGCACAAAGTCCATAGATATGTCGTTGAACTTCCACTCCGGTATAGGCAAGGACTTCAGAAATCCTCCCGGTTTTTGGTACTCCGCCTTCACCAAGGCGCATGTTTGGCATTTAGCCACAAACAACGCTACGTCTTTCTTAAGCCCCGGCCACCAAAACAGCTTCTTGAGGTCACGGTACATCTTTGTGCTCCCTGGGTGGATCGAGTACTTGGTATGATGAGCCTCGTACATCAACTTCGCCCGTAGGTTACTCCCGCTTGGGACGCACAACCTATGATCCTTCCTTAATAACCCATCTTCCACTGAAAATTGGGAATTTGACCCATCCAACGCTGCCTCCATAAGCTCCTTCATGGAGTCATCTAACTCCAATGCCTGCCGAACCCGGTCAGCCAGGTCATACTGAACTTCTGTCCAATTCAACATTGCTTTGGCTCTCGTCTGCTTGTCAACCCAACAGATCTCAAGCTCCTCCAACTCCCGTACTAGCCGCTCATCATGCACCGACAACTAGTTGGCTTGGGCGGGAGCCCTGCAACTCAACGCATCAGCAACTACATTGCCCTTCCCGGGTACATAATGAATCTTGAAGGTGTAGTCCCCCAGGAACTCCATCCACCTCCTCTGCCTCATGTTAAGATCCTTCTGATCCAACAGGTACTTCAGGCTCTTGTGATCGGTGTAAATATCGACCCTTACGCCGTATAGGTAGTGCCTCCACAGCTTAAGTGCAAATATCACGGCCGCCAACTCCAAGTCGTGGACCTGATAGTTCCTTTCATGCACTTTTAGCTGACGCGATCCATAAGCTATAACGCTCTCATGCTGCAACAGCACACAGCCCAACCCACTGCCCGAGGCATCACTATAAACCTCGAAGCCCTTGGTCCCACTCGGCGAACTAAGCACTGGCGCCGTGGTCAACCGTCTCTTCAGCTTCTCAAAAGCTTGCACGCACTCCTGCGTCCACAAGAATCTCTGATCTTTCCTTGTCAACTTCGTGAGAGGTAGCGCTATCCGCGAGAAGTTCTCTACGAAGCGCCTGTAATATCCGGCAAGCCCGAGAAAACTACGGACTTCCGCGACAGAAGACAACGCAGGCCACTCCCGTATCGCAACGATCTTCGTCGGATCCACTGCTATACCTTCCCCACTAACAATGCGACCAAGGAACGCTACTGAGGGTAGCCAGAACTCGCACTTGGAGAATTTTGCATACAGCTCATTCCTCCTTAAAGTCTCCAACACCAGATGCAAGTGCTTGAAGTGATCTTCTTCGCACTGCGAGTACACCAATATATCATCAATAAAGACGATCACAAAGCGGTCCAGGAAATCTCGGAACGTCCTGTTCATCAAGTCCATAAACACTGATGGCGCATTCGTCAGTCCAAACGGCATGACCGTGAACTCGAAATGCCCATACCTTGTGCTGAACGCCGTCTTCGGGATATCACATTCCCTTATCCTCAACTGATAGTACCCCGACTTCAAGTCCAACTTAGAATATACCGACGATCTGACTAACTGATCGAACAGATCATCAATCCTCGGGATCGGGTACTTGTTCTTCTCCGTCAACTTATTCAACTCTCTGTAGTCGATACACAACCGCATACTCTCGTACTTCTTCTTAACGAAGAGGACCGGTGCGCTCCAAGGCGACGAGCTTGGACGCACATAACCTTGCTCCATCAGCTCCTCTAGCTGAACTTTCAACTCTGCCATCTCCTTAGGCGCCAACCTATACGGAGCACGTGACACCGGTTTGGCCCCCGGTACGAGCTCGATGGTGAAATCAATCTCCCACTGCGGTGGGGCTCCGGGAAGACTATCCGGGAACACATCGGGGTATTCACAAACCACGGGGATGCTATCCAACGTGGACTTTGGCTCCACAGCCCCCACTATTGCGAAGAACAGCTCTGCACCAGCACGAACTGCCTTTACCACCTGAAGAGCAGACATCAGTGCCTTGCTCGACCCCTTGAGTCCCTCGAATGATGCCCCCCTCCCAACACCCAGCTTGACCTCTTTCCGGTCGCAGTCAATCCAAGCTTTCTGCTCCGAAAGCCAATCCATCCCAAAGATAACGTCGAACTCTACTAGCGGCAGCAATGACGCTAGCAAGTCGAACTCTTGGCTCCCAATGTGAACCTTTACGGCGCACACTCTGTCTGCACACATCGAGCACCCATTCGGTAGTAGCACATCCAACTTGTCCTTCGCCATCGAAGAAGGGACTCCGGTGCGCGATATAAAATTTTCGGACAAGAAGGAGTGTGAAGCTCCTGTATCGAACAGTGCCCGTGCCGGACTATCGCTAATCAAAACAAAGCCTATGCAAACCATATTAGGCTAACAAGCACTAAACAACAGTATGTAAGTTAACTTGCTATAAATTAACTCATACATATCACCACATCCGCTTGTTTAATAGCCTCCTGCTGCCCCAAGTTGTAGACTCTAGGCTGAGTCGGAGCATAGTGGGACGCGGTTGACTCCACCGCCTTGCCCTTCTCTTCGTAAGTAGCTCCTTGTTTTCTCTCGGACTTTGGGCGTCCGCTCCAGCAATCGCGGGCAAAGTGCCCCGTCTTTCCACACGTGAAACAAGTGCCCGGGGTTCGATTGGTAGTTGCCCCCGAGGCACCTGTAGAAGAAGCTGGACCTGACGTCCTAGCCTTCTTGTAGAATCTTCGATAGCCCGACTTCGACGTAGTCGGCGCCTTGAACTCTGATTTCTTCCCACAAAATTCCTTCTTAGCTTGCACATTTCTCATGTCCTTCTCCAAGGACCGGGCCGAGTTGACCAAGGTTAGGAAACCCTGTGCCATGGGCCCTGACAGTAGCAACCTCAGCTCATCTCTTAACCCTTCATAGAAGCGTTAGTATTTCGCTCCTCATCGGCAATGGTAGCGCTAGCATATCTCCCCAATCGATTAAACTCGTGGAGGTACTCGTCTACAGCGCTATCTCCTTGCACCAACTTTTGGAACTCGTTCTCTAGTGTGATCCTCTGCGCTAAGAGGAGGTATCGAGCCATGAATAGTCTCGAAAATTCCTCCATAGATACTTCGGCCAACGGCCTTCCCCTCAACTGGTGTAGCTCTAAACCTTCCCACCATAACCTTGTGTCCCCATCCAATAGGAACGTCGCTATTGTGGTCTTCTGTCACTCTTCTGTTTCAGTTGCTGTCATCACCCTATTGACTTTTGAGAGCCAATCTTCAGCCTGGGTCGGGGTTCCCGTTCCCGAGAACACCGGTGGGTGGAAGCCCATCATATGCTTAAGCTGTCTCTCAACTGCTCTCCGAGGCAACTCCGGCTCCACCGCCAACTGCTCAACCCTTCTAGGCTCCGCCGCTTGGAGCGGCACTTGCTCCTCCGCAGGAGCAGTCTGCTGCACCTGTCTTGCAGGTTGCGCATTAATCATCGCCATGACAGCTTCTGCCACTAACCTAATGGTCTCGGCAGACGGAGGTGTTGCAGGGGCTTCACTTGGCGCACTGCTTGCCTCAGAACCTGGCCGTTCTGACGGCCCAACACCACTTCTGGTCACCTATAAACGTGCAAAACACCGATAAGTGACCAAATACTATTGCAAACAGCAATTATAGGAACACGCAGGTTCCTCAAACATGTGTATTTTCAATCTTAAGTGGACATTCATGGGTTCTTTTCATGTTATAACGATGACGCACACATGTGTTTACCACCCCTTAAAGTGAATTCGCCCACGAATTCATTTAAGTTTGACCGAAACCAGTAGTCTGATACCAATTTGTAACACCCCTATCCGTCGCATAGCATATAGCAGTAGGTCCGGCCGGGGCTCGACGCCATATACTACGGACAGACCGGTTGGTTACGCGTTGAAACCATACAACCAATCACCAACGTCCTACACAGAGTCATTCTAGCGGAAGCAATTTCTTAAGTTGCACAAATAAAAGAACCATACCAAGCACGAATGTCCACTACTTAGATAAAATAGGAATGATTAATACAAAAGTACCGGTCTTATGGCCTTACAATAGTTCTCTCAACAAGATTGTCTTTCATACATCGGCTCGCAGGCCGGCCATACATGAGATAAACGGAAAACATAAAGAAAGGTAGGCCTTCGAGATCCCGCACCGCAACATGGGCTTTAGCCCGCTATTTCCCGCTCGGCTCCACAGCACCTGCAAGCCACAATCCACCGCCCGGTGGTAAACAAAAGCAACGGTCAGCTATGCTGACCAAATTATAACGATCCCGCCCCTGTAATCGGGGCGGCGATGCTCTTTCCCTGCACTTTATTAGTATAACATCAATATAGTGTAAACACGCTTCAACACAGGCGTAGGCTCGCACGACCACACACCTCATGCACACATGGCACATTCACGGCGAACCGGCCAACGTCACGTCAATTCAAGCCATAGACGTTCCCGTTCCACCATCGCCCCTTGGACGGCCAACCATATGAGCATTTTGTCTTCTTGGCCTTGGTCACGACAATTTAAGCCATAGACCGCCGAAGACCCTCATCCATACCAACGGTTCCACCGAACGACATAGATCGGGTACGGTTCCGCCTGACCCGTGCTCATATCGCAACGGCAATTTAAGCCATATGCGCAGGTCAAGACTCACCGAGTCCCGTTTCCACCACAATATTCACATAACCCGGTTATGTTCACGTTGGCTCCCCGGCCACCATGTTGGCAAAACCCGCTTTTGCCAAGTTTTCCGGGTGCACCTTGGAGTTAATCTCCAAGGCTCCCTGCTGCAATCTACCACGTAGAAAACCCGAAAAACGCCCAAACACCCGGAGTCTTCCCCGGTTCATATGCAATGCAACATCACTGATCCGGCTCTACATGTCCGGATAGGCTTCATACACAATGCCTATGCCCGTTTTCGCATACGGACTCTATACAAGGGGGACTTTACATATCTACCCCAAGGAATGCTTCAACTCTTCGCTCACTCGCGAGAGAGGGCTTCCTATGCAAAGGGAAAAAGGGCTTCACATGCCCAAGGATGAGAAATCGTTACCCTTGCAATCTTCCGCGGCGCCATGAAAATCTATGCGGATGAAAAGCACCGCAATCTCCTTGCCTCCGCGGATCCGAAGACGGCTCGCGATTTGGAGCTCCGAAGCCCCGCCGGTGACCGGATCTAGCTTCTCCTTCTACCTCCAAGCTCTCTCCTCTCTCTAACTTTAGAAAGAGAGTCACCCAAGGGAAATGAGGGATTCTAAACCCTATTCCCGGACTTAAGCCCCTCAGGACAAGTCCCAGCCATCGGATCCCAAGACAAGAAAATGGACGGCCACGATTAGGCCTAAAATACAAAATCTGGGGCCGAACACGGGTTGCAACACGGCCGTGTGCCTGGCCGTGTCACCCATTCGTCGTCTCGACCGACTCGAAAACCAGCACACGGCATTCGACACGGCCTCCTACACGCCCGTGTCACCTGTGATACGCCCGTGTCGAGACCCGTGTCACGCCCCCCGTGTGCAATCGGCCAGCTTTCCCAACCCGAGGAGGACACGGCCTGCGACACGGCACCCGACACGCCCGTGTCGCATGTGGCACGCCCGTGTCTGGGCCCGTGTCATGCCCTGTGTGCATGACTCCGAAAACTACCCAAAGTGACACGCCCGTGTCCCAGGCCGTGTGCCTCAACTCGACGATCTCCGATCGTCAAAACGTCGACCACATGACCCGTGGCCGAACACGCCTGTGTCACGCCCGTGACACGCCCGTGTCACGCCCGTGACACGCCCGTGTCACGCCCGTGACACGCCCGTGACACCTGCTCCAAAATTCAGACTGGGCTTAAAACGTCACCTGTCTCTCTTTTGAGTTTCGGGGTGTTACATAAGCCCTGTACATGGATATCACAAATCTCTCTCTCTCAAAAATCAAAAGCGGAAGCTAATCTATCACTCCGAACTCGTCCCACCTGAGGAAGCTCTGCAGTAATAGTAGTAGATGGTGGTGGTGGTATTAGCTCCTCGCGTCCTGTCACCTCGTCCTGCCGGTCGTGCTGCTGCTCCATCTCCTCGAACTCCTAAAATGATTTGGTCACCGACTATTAGTCAAAAGACTAAGTCGTTTCCTCCGCACCTCGCCCCGCAACTCCTAGGCACCATGCGGGAGGACGAAGCGGAGGACAACAAGGGGTATCAAAAAAGAAGCAGGTGACAATGAAGCTATACTAAGTATAAAAGTAAGTAGTAAATTCTACTCTAGCAGTTCTATGTATATAGTTCAAGTGAAGTAAGTATGTACAGTACTGAAAGTAAGTAGAAGCAGGAAATAAATAAAGTGTGGTACAGTAAATAAAGTACAATAACTTACTTATAATCTACCATCACAGAAGTACCCTAACTTATATGAGTGCCCATACAAACATATAAGTTAGAGTTTCAAAAAACTAACTTATCATATAAAAAAGTCCATACTAATTTATATGATAAGATCCATGAAGCGTATGACCTAATATGAATGAATGCATGTGGATTATTTATGAGTCATGCAAGTGCAACTCACACACAACGACTCTGTGATCACAGACCTTTAGTTCCCGCTTTTCGGAGCTAGCATCACTCTCTGGTACCACCGTTATGGCTACGGCAGCAGTGGAGCGGGCGTCTCCACTCCTAGGCAGGTATGCACACTACCAAACCTAGACCTCCCATATGCCTTTGTACACGTCCTAGGTGCACTCTAGAGTTTTGCGTACTAATTGCTGACTACCCGTCAGTCTTGTTGGATCGGGTGCGCGTTTTCGGGGATTGTCCACCAGACCGCAGTATAAACAATCTACTAGCCCCTCAAACCCGCACACCCGCCTGAGTCACCGTACTGCCATGGGTGTGACGATTGTCCATGTACCGCATGACCCGCCATTAGTTTGGCTTATGCACATGCAAGGTAATTCAACTCGAGCCTACAGCTCGCAGAGCCAAACTGCCCTGAATCCCTCCAACCCTACACGGGTGAGAATGTTACCACAAATCCTCCAACCCTATACGGGTGAGAATGATATCACGATTCTTAGCCTATTAAATTACTCTTGTCTAAGGGTTATTATACTTAGCGATTTAAGGTTAATCCCAGGACTGTCCAGGGCATGCCCAGTGAAGGGCTCTCGGGGGCACTAGGAACTACGATGGGCTGAAGCCCAAAGCTCCCTTTCTCAAGGATATTTACTTTTATTAGTGTCTACCCATGATTCATACTAGCTCTCGTTGTTACTCTGGAACGATCCTAATGACTTAAGGTATTACCGGGAAATCGGCGGTCTTCCGCCGATCTCCATTTTAGTTACCGTCCTTAGGGATTTGCACTCTATCACTCGATACTATAAAATGACCTACTAGGCACCAACCAGGGTTTATCCTCCCAATCTAAATCCATCTCCATAGGTAATCTAATCCCCTGTAGTCCTAGTAGTATATGTGAAAAGTACTATTCGCAGCCAATGACTTAATACCACCCATATATTCTGACTTCCAATTTCTTGGGCCAAATGCCCCTATCTATTTATCCTAGGATGGTATGGACTAATGTGATGACTATGTGGAGTTTCATAATTTTCTAAGTCATTTAGGTCACTAAATTAAATCTTTTAATTAATTCCCTAGGTCACTTAATACTTGAAGTACCATAATTAATAATCTCACTAACCTAAGGAATTTTCCTGATTTGTAATTTGGTAAAATAATAATGTCTGCCAAATATTATAATTTTCCTATCAAGAATTCCATTTATTCCTTATTTAATATAAAATCCATGTAAAAGTCATTTTCCAAAGGAACATAAAATCTTTTATCCAAAATTCTAAGAAAATTACAGAACACAATGATTGATGAAATAATGCTAAGTACAGAGATTCATAAACATATATGATCGGGAGACTGACTTCCCTCAATTCCAAATAATGGGATTTTGTAAGGTTTTTACAATTATTACCCTCCAAAAATTCAATTGAACTATATTACCAAAATCCTATTATAAGGTTTTTACAATTATTGAGACATCCAAAATTGTTGAGGTATTTATACCAGGTCATAAATACATAAATACATCAGTATGAATTTTTCCAAAAAAAAATCACTGTAAATTTCCATCATTTTTAAATAATTTCCATAAAGGGTAAAATTGTAAATTCTACATAATTCCAAAATATAATCATCAAACAAACCCATGAAATTTTCTAGAGATTAAATATGATATTCTTGAGTTCTAAACCTAATTTGAAAATTTTAACTCACCACTAGCTCCATTTTCAAATTTTTATACCTAAGAGCCTAAATTTTCAAAAATACCAAATAATGGGATTTTTGCTTCCAAAAATCCCAATATTTCTATGAGGGGTAAAATCCATCCCTATGAACCCATGTCCAGAATTTTGTAGACATGCAATGTGTAATAAGGGGTAAATTCATATTTTTGTAAATATGACTATATGCACCCCAAGCCTATGTTAACCCTTCACATGCAAGTGGGAATACCCAACATGCAGAAGTAAAAAGTGACTGAAAATTTTATCATGGACCTATATTGAACCCAATGACATGCCACCAAAATTTAGGGCCATTTGGAGTCACATTATTCCAAATATCTCATTAATTTACTTTTGTGTATTTTCACAAATACTATAGAAAAACCTTTTCCAAAAGTTCCAATTTTTGGACAGGGTTTAAGTTTACCCTAGTCAAGCACATACCCAAAATTTTGGGTCATGTGGACTTCTGATTTTTGCATGGGCATGCATTTGAATTTCTGCTCAAGCCTAGGACCAGTCCTAGTAAAACTGTCCTACAAAAAAATCTACTGCACCAAATTATGATTTTAAGGTGCCAAATTAAAGTTAAGAGGTAGGGCTACATTTTTATTTTAATCACAAGCTCTGGAAATGGATCTAAGTGCCCTAAAATTAACATGTCATGTCACTGATTAAGTGTGATAGATATTTAACTATTCATCATTAAATGATTAACTTAATTCATTTGATTTACACGCATCTTGAAGCAGAACTGACGCCATCCGCTCATCGTCCCCATCAGCCAACGGCTGAGATCGAGCCGTCCTGGGCCGATTTTGCTGGCTGTTTCCGGCCACCTGGGCCAGCGCCGCCGCAGGCGATTATCGCCACCACCTTCGTTAAGGTGGTGGCTGGCGTTTCCCGGCGGTGAGGCTGCCGGAGGCGGCTCCTCCGGCGATCCCGAGCAAGAAGAAAAGCTTGTAATTTCCTCACCTGGCTCACATGGTATTGGGCTCAATTGAGCCCGATGTCTCGCCTATTCGATCTAGATAACTAGTGCGGTGAGAGGTGAAGTGAAACGAACTGTTAGGGCGGCTTGGCGACGAGTTTGGCGGCGGTGATCCATGACCGAGCTTGCTCCAGCAAATCCTCCCCATTTCCTCGATTCTCCAACAATTCCCTTGCTCCAGGACTCGATCTCCAGTCATTTCCCCTCTCTGAAGCTGATGGTGTGGCTAGATTGGGCTGAGAATGGGTGTATGGGGAGATAAATCCAAGGGGAGCTCAGGTTGAGCTTTGGTTGTTTCACCCATGGTGCCAAGTGGACACCATGCCCCAAATTCCTCTGAAATGGCTTGAGGAGGCCGACCAGCAAGCTTAGGCAGCTGAAGAAGTGGTCATGTGGTCATCCCTCCTCTCATTCTTCTTCTCTCTCCTCTCATTCTTCTTCTCTCTCCTCTTTTCTCCAAAGTTCCTTTTCTACCCCTTTGCATGTAATCTCTCTCCTGATTTTGGGGGTTAGGGGCAGACCTTGACAACTTGAGCTGGTCATGGGTCTAGGTTGGTGGGCTTAACCTAAGAGGAGTGGGCTTAGCCATTATTTTCCTCTTTAGGTCACATGTTTGACCAAGTTGGCTTTTTTGGTTGACTTGGTCAACATGGTGAGTGGGCTGACCCCACTTGAGGGTCATGGACCCTATGACATCACCCAACATGGGTTGGGCCATGGTGATGCCCCATTTGGACTAATTGGGCCTTTAGGTGTGGGTTTGACCAATTTAGGCTTAGGTTTGACTTGAGCCCATAGTGGGCCCCACATGGCTATTCCCTATATCCAAGGATCAAACCTAGCCTAAACCCACACCTACACCACATGTCCTACCCAAATCTAAGTTGAGGAGCCTAATAGAAAAAGAGATGTTACATCACGCACCGCCTCCGCGCTCGTCGTCCCTTTCGTCGCACTGACGTCGTTCTACGAGGAACTTTCATCGGCACGTTCTCCAGCTCGCCCCACTCCAAACTTCCAAGTCGAAAAAAAAAATTAACCTTCTTCGAGAAAGACATGGCGGCCATGGAAATCCGCTAACTCCCAGCTAAAGTCTGCAGGCTCTGAAATTTCTGCAATAGCGTGAGAAAAGAACTAATAGACCCTCTCTAATTTATAGGCCCCATAGGAGGGCTTATAATGGAAGACGTCTACATTTCCAGGATATTCTTGCAAGAATTTTCTGTCTCAAAACAGGCAGTGAATAAGCCTTAACATTTGACCGACATCTCGCAAAGTATGCAAGGTAATCTTCTGATGACTGGAACGTTCCGGAAGATGCTTGAAATTTATGCATTCATCGCTCCGCAGACCATGAATCGTGAAAATTTGGGGGCATTTGAAAGGGTCCCCATGAAATTTCCGAGTTGAGCCGGTCTAAGCACAAGGGAGCCCAACCGGACAAGTAGCGCACAGAGAACCGCAAGCACCTGAGAAGACCGAGAGAACGCGCCAGGCCCGCACCCTAGCGCGCATGACCACGCCCCGCATGGCCAGCGCGCGCGTGGCATGTGTGCGCACCCGCGCAGCCTGCACACGCCCAACCTATGCACTCGTAGCGCACAAGTCCATGCGTGGTAAGCCTGTGTGATACCAAGGACGTGCCCCTGGCGGCCGTTCGATGCGCGCATGCCTCTGGTGGCCCTCTCCACTCCCGGCCGCCTCCGACCACCACCGATGCTTCCAGGCACCTTGCTCGGGCCGCCCGAACTGCCCGAGGGAAGGAGAGCACTCTCGTCATTTTGTAAAATCAACAATCTGGGTGATCGAAATGGAGCGACGTCATTCGCCATCACAATTCACTCCCCGACGCAATTACCACTGTGACCCTCCAAAAAACTATAAATAGGCCCTCAGACCTTCATTTCAAGCCAAGTAACTCCGGAGGCAAGAGAGAGCTCTGAGGTTTTCCGGCAATATCGTAGACTTAAGGCGATTCTCCGCTCAGAAATTCACTCCGCTCTACTCCTTGCTCGATGGTTTCCTCACGCCTCCAGTGACGTAAACCGCCTCCTCGAGATCACTCTCATCTAGGCTCCGCATCAACGAGATCGCTCCCTCCTGAATCTTCGTAGACTTAGAAGATTTTCCAGCTGAAATGCTTCCACTGAGGTTCCGGGAGTTCAATGTTATCTCAAGGCCCGAGCGCTTCCATCGAAGCTTTGAATACTTGGTCGTTTCCTCCTCGTCGCATTTCGTTCTCTACACTTGTAACGGGATTTCGGCCTTTCGCCCTCCGAGATCAAACTCCAACTTTGGTAAACACACGAGATCTAGTGAAATTTGGTTCGACACAGATCCAGCCGAGTGGTTTTCACCCTTTCCGAATTTTCCACGTAAAAAAGTCTTCTTGTCATTTGTTGCGGTTTTCTTTAACTGTTTGCGTGCCCGGTTTGATGCCGAGCTAAGGCGGTCCGATTTTCCGGATCGGGAAGAAAGTCGGGCGACCCGCAACAACACTGGTTCTTATATAAATTACGCATGACCTCATCAAATATATATGTCCAAATCTCAACATAATCATTTCAATTGCCACTACTAAGATACTTAAAAAATAAATGATTGATATTCATGCATTTATAGTGACTATTTTTAGTTTTTTACCACTCAATTCAAAGATAAAATAAAAAAACTAAATGTATCCCCACACAGTCATGTACAAAAAGCCCAGGTCCGGCCCGAAAAAAGCCTGGCTAGGCCCGACCCGGGCTAAGGCCGGTCTTGGGGGCCTTACTGGCCCCCATTTTAGTCGGTTGCCCGGCTCGGCCCGGGCAAAGCCCGGGAGTCAGGCTAGCCTTGGACCAGCTCGGGCTGGCAAAAAATCCCACCAATTAGGCAGAATTTTAATTCCGCCTGAAAATCAGGGCGGCCCGGGCTCGGCGGCCTTATCGGGCCCCTCTCTGAGAAAGGGCGTGAGCCCGGCCCGGCTCAAGCCGGGCCCAGTAGGCAAAAAACCCGGGTCTGACCGGTCGGGTCTAAGCCCGTCCCGATCAATCTTTTTGTGCACAACTACCCCCACAAAGACCGAACTCTCTCCCCCCCCCACCCCCCCACAAACACACCCCAACTAAAGTTCTTGCCCGACAGCCCTTGCACCACCTCCACGTCCATTTTGTTGATCAAACTTTCATTCTCCGACAATCCTCCTCTGCCAGCACCATTCCCATCATCAAGGAGACTTCGAAGTGGGCATGGGCGGATCTACAGGGGGGCCACAGGGACACGTGCCCCCCCAAATTTTTTGGAAAGTCTTATTAGACTTGGTTCGTCCAGCCCGGTGCATGCCCCCTCAAATTTTTTTTAACCCGCGATTTTTACCCCCCTCCGTCATTCCCGTGCCCCGATTTTTACCCCCCTCCGCCATTCTCGTGCCCTAGGTGCTCCCGTGCCAAGCCGAGGCAAATCGTCATTCCCGCTGCCGTGCCAGGCCGAGGCAGATCGCCATTCCCGCTGCCATTGCCGTGCCATTCCTGCAGGTTTGCTCATAATTTCAGTCCATAACTTAGTTTTGTCCATTATTTTGTGTTTGTTCAAACAAGTAATTTTTACTTTTGTCCATTATTTTGCTGTGCTATTCTTTGTTTATGACCTCATACAAAGTATAAAATGTGCCGTGCTGTTCCGGCAGGTTTGCTCACATGTAATTTTGTATTTTCGGATTTGGTGAATTAAATGTAGCTTTGTATGAATTTGAAATGTCAAAAATTTTACATTATCTTGTTGTTTCTTTTTTAAAAAAAAATTGTGCCCCCAATTACAAAATTCTTGAATCCGCCACTGGAAGTGGGGCCTTGCACTGCCGCCTACGGAGGACAAGCCATTCCTGCCACTACCACCTCCTTGGATGATTGTAAATTCACCACCGACCAAAATCCTAATTCCGGAACAACTTTTTTGGGCCTGTGGATTATTTATTTTAATAATGATGCTCAAGACTCAAGTGCACCCAAAATTCTAATTCGGCATCAAAAGAATTTTTGGGTCCGGGGGCCCATCTCCTGATTTGGTGACGGGACCACTGTGATAGTGACACATGATCATTCTTTTTTTAGAGAAATCACAACTTTTTGATCTTCTAAACCAACATTTTAAAAGGTTATGTGACATTTAATTTCTCCGGCTATTTAAAAATATTTTCAAGGAGATCATATATCATTTATGATTTTCCAAATATCATTTATTATCTCAGGATATCAAAAACTGATATCTCGGTGAGCGCATGCACTTTGTGATCATATTTTGTATGCATTCCAATCATATATTTTACACAATGATGTCACTTATAATTTGATCGTAAAGTTTACATAATATAATCGCAATGTGTACAAAATATGATTGAAAAATTATAAGTGATGCACTTGTATAAAATATATGATTGAAATGCATACAAAATATGATCACAAAATAAACATAATATACCTGTCGGGATATAAATTTTTGATATATCTGGTATCATAAAGGATCTTCTAAAGAAGATTTATAAAAAAATGCCTTTAGATTAAAAAAAAATATAAAGGTCACTATCTTTTTAAAAAAAGTTGGAATCTGTAGACCGCCCCCCTGGACCCAAAAATTTATCCAACTCTTCAGCCGCTGGCGATCATCCAAAGAAGGCACGAGGGCACGAGAGACAATGTTTATCCACGCGAATTTAGCGGCTATAATCTATTTATGAATTGAGCTTTTGAGATTTTAATAAGAAAAATAATGGGAAAAAGGACAATGCGGTATATTTATATGGCATTTTAAAGTAACTTATAATTATGAAGTGGCCCACTCGGCACGGGTACGAATTTACGATGGTTGTTATATTCGTAATATATATTCTTTATTAAATAGCTCATATAGCAGTAATAGCAAATTAATTAAAAATAGGAGTTCAAATTAATTATCATATTGTTTTGTTTATATTCCTCAGCCATCATCTTCTTCATCAGAAGCCTACATAAATGCAGGCATGCCCGAGAGCCTAAATTCAGCCCTGCAGCGAGCAGAGTCAGAGAAACCAGTAACAGAGGGGTTAGAGAGAGAAATGAGGATGGAGGAGAAGTGGGCAGGATGGGGGTCTGCTCTAGCCAGCGCCATGTTCCTCTGGGCGGTGGTACGGCAATACTTCTCGACTATCTTCGGCGACAGCCTCGGCGCCTACGCCGCGAAGCTCGTCGCACTTGTATACCCTTACATAGAAATCACCTTCTTCGAGTACACCGGCGAACGTCTCAAGCGCAGCGAAGCCTACGCCGCCGTGGAATCCTACCTCGCCGCCTCTGGTTCCACCCACGCCCGCCGCCTCAAAGCCGACAATGACCGCGAAGACTCCGGCTCCGCACTCGTCCTCTCGATGGATGATCACGAGGAAGTCACTGATACTTTCTCCGGCGCCAAGCTGTATTGGTCTTCCCAGATCATCCACTCAAAATCTCCATCCTTCTCCTTCTACCCGTCTCAACCTGATCGCCGGTACTACCGTCTCTCCTTCCACCGCCGCCATCGCGATCTCATCGCCAAATCCTACCTTCGTCATGTTCTCGATGAAGGAAAGATCATCGGTCTAAAGAATCGTCGGCGACGCCTCTACACAAATAACAGCACCTACGACAGCTACGATTACCGAAAGAGGGGGTGGAGTCACGTCCCCTTCGAGCACCCGGCGAATTTCGACACAATCGCCATGGATGCGGAGAAGAAGCGCGAGATCATGGAGGATCTCATTGCCTTCAGCCGGGGGAAGGAGTTTTACCTCCGTATCGGAAAGCCGTGGAAAAGGGGTTATCTCCTGCACGGCCCGCCGGGAACCGGCAAGTCGACCATGATTGCCGCCATGGCTAATCTGCTCGATTACGATGTCTATGATCTCGAGCTCACCGCAGTGAAGAACAACTCTGCTTTACGAAAGCTTCTGCTGGAGATCAGCAGCAAATCGATCATCGTCATCGAGGACATCGATTGCTCGATCGATCTATCCGGGAAGCGGAAGAAAGAGAGCCAGAAATCGGAAGAGGAGAAGAAGCTGGGCGGAGAAGAAAATACGGACAGCAAGGTGACGCTATCGGGGCTTCTGAATTTCATCGACGGGCTATGGTCGGCGTGCGGCGGCGAGAGGCTGGTCGTTTTCACCACCAATTTCGTGGAAAAGCTGGATCCGGCGCTTATAAGAAGAGGGAGGATGGATAGGCACATAGAGCTCTCGTACTGCGATTTTCAAGTGTTTAGGGTTTTGGCGAGAAACTATCTGGGGATCGAGAATCATACTCTGTTCGACGAAATACGGTGTCTGATAGAGGAGAGGAACATAACGCCGGCGGATGTGGCCGAGAATCTGATGCCGAAGAAGATCACGGAGGTCGCCGGAAGTGTGGAGGTTTGTCTGAGAAGCTTGATCCAGGATCTACTGGCCTCCAAACTGAAATCAGCAAAGGGGGGAGACGAGATGATGGAGACCCCGGCGGCGGCTGAAGAAAATTATGGAGATGACAAGGAGAAGGAATCTGCCTCGTCGTCCACCTAAGCTAGCTAGTTTGTGAGTGCCAGCGATTCTATTATTGTCTTTTACGGCCGCATATATATATATATATATATATATTAATGATATTTATATATATATATTAATGATATTTTGAGCTGATTGAATTATACATAAACATCGCACTTTTTAGCTGGGTCAATATGGAAGGATTAATTAATATTATTTTAATTATGATCTGCAAATATTTAATTAATGATACTTATCTATTTTACGGTCACGATTCTTTCTGCATAGCACGGCCCTTTTTTTAGGATGAGAAATTCCTGTAAGCTTTTGGGTGTGATGAGACCTCCTGGCTGCAGTTTGTGGGCTTTGTTTATAGGCAGTCCAGCCCTCAGCTCTCATTGATCGTTCTCATTGTCATCAGGTTCATAGTGTTCGACCCCAAAATAAGCAACCTCAGTGTACCATTTTGATCCGAACTCGATTGAACGGATTTTTTAATTTCAACAAATTTGGTGATTGCGGTGGCTGGCTAGCCACTTCAACGAAGGCTTCATTTGGCACGGTGGCAGCGGTCGTAAACGCATGAGTTAAACCGTCATTCATTAATGACCCCCCTAACAAACATCATCGATTTGAATATAAAAATGGATGAACGCTAGGACAACTTGGCCCCGGCCATGATCCTGCTAGTTTCAAAACTTTTTTTTTTGAACGGTAGGACAACTTGGCACCGGTCAAATCCGGCAACCTGGTCTGGTTCGCTGGAGTAGTGGCGGGCGGTGAAGGCCGCCGCCTCGCTAGAAAAATGAAAATGCACATGAGAACTTTTGAAAATTTCAGAGAAGCTCTCGTCATCACGAGTCTGCTGGTGGCTACAGTTTTTCGATTAGGGTTCCGGAGCTCAAGCAATCGCCAGTGAAAGGGGCGTTTGGGTAAAATGATCACCCCGCCAAAATTCTATCAAAATCATGTATTGAATATTAGCCTATTTGAAGCATTTTTTGAGAAATCCAACGTCTCTTTCCGGAAATTTCGTCAAACGATTAGGGAGATTGGTGATCGGAATGGTGGGGGCGGAGATGGCGGCTACTTTTTGGACCCGATACTCGCTCCTCCAGTCGAGTGCTCCTTTTCAAGCATCAAAGTGGATATTTTTGAATCACCCATTTCATAAACATAGAAGTGGCTACTTTTTGGACCCGATACCCGCCCCTCCAGTCGAATGCTGCTTTGCAAACCCCTCGCCGCCGCTTCTCTCCCATGGAGTAGCCTTGCATGGCCGTTCTTCGACCCTGATCTTTGCTCGCTTCGTCTGCTTCGCCGCGAGAATTCCCGAGCCCATCCTCTTTGGCAAGTTTCATCAAGTCCAGAGCTTTTATAGGTTCTTCCCAATTCCAAGATTTGAGTTTGCCCTGGCATTCCAGTTTTTTCTTCTTCCCAATCTTTTTCCCCAGTGACAAGAGCTGATCGTGAACCCCCATTTCTTATTCGGCAATTTCTCCAAGTGCAGAGCCTTCTTTCTGAGCTTCAAGGAGTCGATTTCTTTCTTCAAGCTTATCTTCGATTGGTATGTCTCCAATATCTCGATGTTTCTCTTCCATTTCTCTTCGAGCTTGGCAGTTACTAATTCTAAATGCTTTGTCCAGATTTGGCCCTTTGCAGGGCATCGGTTTTCGACCCATCCCATGTGTCTTCCCGCAAGTATACGACCATTTTTGAAATGAGCTAAATACTTGTTGTTTTTTTTCTATGTTTGCAAGTGTTCTTCACTGATTATGAAAATGTCTACACCAGCCGATTGCACCTAGAATGTGTCTGTGGTATTCAATCTATTTGTAATCGTATGCTTCTCCTATTGTGTGAATGTCTATGGATAAATTTCTTCTTATGTCTAAATATTTGTGTGGGTGTAACTCTTTTTGTATATGTATTTGTATGTGTGTGCCTTTTATTTCCGTGCATATGTATTTGTGTGGGTGTAACTCTTTTTGTATGTCTGTATATGTGTTTTTGTAACTATTGTAACCATCCATTGGCATTGACCATAACCGCCCGTTATTAGAACTCCTCTTGCTCAATAGATGCGTAAGCCGAATTGGGACACAAGGAGAGGTGAGGAGATTTAGGTTGACTCGGGAGATATTAAATTATTTTAAATTTTTTTGGTGGCCCCGGCCTCAGTCCCCCCTCGTGGATCCGAATTGGGATATCGCTCCATTTGAACTCAAATAGATATATTCATTTCACGGTGCAAATCTATTCTTGACTCGTCCTTTTCTCCCTTGGATAAGTGAAAATTGGATCACTCTATTTGGGGTTGGTCCCAAATAGAGAGGATTTTAATTCTGACAAGGCTTTCACAGGCAACCTATCATCATATCATATAAGATTAATATAAAACTGCATGAATGCATCAACAAGTATTTTAAGTAAAGAATATAGGCAAGAGCATGAGTACCAAAAGACTATACATGCAGACCATAATATTCATACACACCCCCCAAAGAGGGCTTTGGAGATAACCCCGGCACAATATATAATATACACCCCCCAAAGAGGGCTTTAGAGATAACCCCGGCACAATATATATTATATAAGGAAGGGCGCCCATACCGGCAAAATCAGCGATTGATTGATGATGATCGCGAATTCGACCCAATTGTCAAAGATGCGCATTTCTTCTTTGACGCTGACCCCCAGCTAGCATTTGAAGCCATGACAAACGGACAGGATGATGATGAGGATTAGGGCAATTACGATACTTAACACGATCAGCTTCACCTTCATGTTCTGCAGCCACATTTTTCTTCTAATTTTTGTTCCCTGTTGCCTGAAATCCTGCGCCTACACACGCACACCCAAAAGAATGGAGAGAGAGATAGAGAGACAAGGGTTTAAAGGAAAATGGCCTTAGAACAACAAGGGTTTCAAGGAAGCAATTACCTGGGAACGAAGATTTTCCGTCTTGTCGACAAGGAGCTCTATTTTCTCCCCGCGATCCAGAACCTGCAAAAAGTCGGATTAACAAATTCATTAAAACCCAACTGATTAAGCTCAATAAAACCTATCATAGGCTGTCTTGCAGTCCAAATGGCTGCTCGGGATAGCAATGCACACAGTAGCATTAACGGGCTAAAAAGGGGCATCGGTGGGCACAAACCCACTTGGTTGGATTGTTGATGCCACAGTTTTTCGAACTCCAATCCACATTGTCAAGCACACAAAGTGTCGCTCTCAACAATCTACGCGGAGGGCTAGAACCTCCGCAGGATGTTGTCCTCTCCGAGTCGACCCGACAATGAATTGGCCAATGTTTAGAGAAGAAGTCACCCCTTGGCACAACACACTCTAGTATCTTTTTGCCGTCCACCAAACAGACTCGCTTAATACCTGGATCGAAGAATTTGTCTGGCTATAGCAAAACACGTCCTGGGGCATGCAACAACCTTACCACCCTATCCCTCGACACGTGACAAGATCGCTTTGTCGAGAAAGACTTTGCAACAACAACAAACATCTTCTCAGCTCACTACGCTTTCTCCCCCGTCCCAACACTGCTCGACATGCAACAAGCTCGCCATGTCAAGGAAGACGTTTGCAATAATTACATCTTCCCAGTTCTCTCTACTTTCTCCATGTCCCAACACCACTTCAACTTATCCTCCAAACCTCCACCACTCCTTCAACTTCATCTCCAAACCTCCACCACAAAAACCCTGTTAAACCCTTCCTAACACAACGCCAGCTACTAGTTGTGCACTTGTGCTACACCCAAATCCACTACTCCAAGCTCCCGTGCATCCCAAACCACAACCCGCTCATTCATCCATCAAAATTACAAAGAACATGGAAGTAAATGTGTATGCTTCCGCTGCAAACAATTGAATGTCCCTCTCAGGCCTCTCCGTGTGTCTTGACAAAGAACCAATAAAGAAGAGACCAGCTCATGAGAGATTAAGTTGTGGTTAACGTTACTACAACAATCATGTCGAACAGGATTCCATGGAGCTCTATCACAGGGGATTGTAATGTCGTTGACAAAAAAGGTAGCTCCAATCGGGCAAGATGTGTTATACAACTATACTGACCTCCGGAGGAAGATTGTCATACAACGGTAAATCATTGAAATCTGATGCGTCAACCTCATTTCCACGGCACATAACAACATCCAGAGTTCCTTGTTTGGACAGACGTGAAGAGGGACTAAGGTTGTTTGTAAAGGAAACAATGGACCATACTTTGCAGTATGAACCACTCGAAGAGTATTCGGAGCGGTTCCATGTTCTGCTCACATGCGCTCCATCCATGCGACCGGAGCAACAAAAGACGATTTTCATCGCCGGGCTACAAGAGCGCTTACGGTTGGACGTGGAATTTCAAGATTCTCAGGCCCACTACCTCCATGAACGCTGCTCGGGCCTGTGAGAAACGACTCCTCGACCGTTCTCAGCTTTCCCACCGGGAACCTGTAAGTTCCTTTAAAGGGGGTACACACCCGGCCAACTTAACTTTTCCAAGGGGACGATAACTCTCACCGCCATTCCGCCATCGTTTTTGGTTTCTGAGATGGAAGGCCGCCAAGCCAAAGGGTTGTGCACTTGTGCTTCAACTGTGATGATCTATTCGGGTTGGGGCACCATTGCAAGCGCCTCTTCTGGATTAAAGTGGATGACCCCTCGGAGGACGAGGAAGATCACGACACAAGAGTTCCGTAGCTCTCTCTCAATGTCATTGTCGGTCCACATGAGGGTCACACGATTCAGATGTGCATCCTTTTGGTCGGACAACGCCTTCTCGCCCTCATGGACTCAGGCGGCACTCACAATTTTATCATCCACATCGCCTCCACACACCTTAATATTTCTACCACCCATCGTCCTAGCATACACGTTTCAGTGGCAAACAACCAACAGATGGACTTCCCGGGCGAGTGTCGTCGGGTCCCACTCACAGTGGAGTTCCACCACTTTCATGTTGACCTGGTGGTTGTGGACCTCCAAGGGTTCAAGGTAGTTTTGGGGATTCGCTGACTGAGGACATTGGGCCCGTTGACGTGGGACTTTGACTACCTCTTGATGAAATGATGTTAGGGCCCCCACGTGATAGAGTGGAGGGGTCAACTTGCCGACACAGACCGGGCCCGACATAGAGCTTGCCGACCTGCAGTTGTTGTTGCGGCAATTTGGCGACGCCTTTTCTCCTCCGACCGGGTTCCTCCGCTCCGGAGTTGGGATCATCGCATTTGTCTCCTTCCGGGTACCACAACCATGGTTGTGCAGCCATAACGTTGCCCCTTCCTCAAGATGGATGAAATAGAGCGTCAATGCTCGGTCATGCCACAACAAGGGCTCATCCGCCGTAGTGTTTCTCCATTCTCATCACTCGTGCTGCTGGCACAAAAAAAGGATGGTACATGGCATTTTTGCGTCGAGCCACCGTCGACTACCGAGAACTCAACGCCAAGACCATCAAAGACAAGTTTTCAAATCCGATGGTTAGGTAGCTTTTAGATGAATTGCACGGGGCACATTTCTTTTCTAAGTCGGATCTATATACGAGCTACCATCAAGTCCGTATGACACCGGCGGATGTGGAAAAGACAACATTTTGCACTCATAACAACCATTTCGAGTTCTTGGTGATGTCGTTCGGGCTCACCAATGCCCCATCCACCATCCAGGATTTGATGAGCGAGGTGTTTCAACCCTTCCTTAGCAAACATGTTCTAGTGTTTTTTTGATGACATCCTGGTTTATAGCATGTCGTGGTCCGAACATCTATTACACCTACAAGAGGTTTTTCAGTTGATCTGCCAACCTCGGGTAGTTCTGAAAGCCTCCAAGTGCTCCTCTAGCAAGGAGCGTGTCACTTACTTAGGGCATATAGTGCACTCCGCGGGCGTGTCGGCAGACCTGGAGAAGCTCAGTTTGGTGGCATTCTGGCTTATTCCACAAAACCCGAGTGCGCTTCGGGGATTCCTTGGCCTCACTGAATATTACCCTCGCTTTATACGTGGGTACAGCACCATTGCGGAGCCTCTTGCCGCCCTCCTCCAGAAGAATGCATTTACTTGGAGCGCAACCGCACACATGCATTTAACGCACTCCAACATGCCTTGACATTGACACCCATGCTTCAACTACCTTATTTCACCATGGAGTTTCAGGTGGAATGTGATGCGTCGGGCAAGGGCCGTGGGGCCGCCTTGCAACAAGTGGCCCATCCTATAGCTTACTTCAGTCATTGCATGGACAATCACCATGGTACATTATCGACATATGAGCAAGAATTGATTGGTCTTGCCAATGTTGTGCAACAATGGCGTCTTTATCTTTGGCATGTCCTTTCATGATTCAGACTAACCACGTCAGCTTTAAGTTCCTCCTAGAACAGCACCTCAAAATCCTACCCCAACAGATATGGGTGGGCAAACTCTTGGAATTTGACTTCTGTGTGGAGTACAAGGCCGACTCTTTGAACCGTGCGGTCGACGCCCTCTCCCGCTGCCACACCGAGCTTAAGGGAAGCCTTTTTGCCATCTCCCTGCCCACGACCGGTTTGTTGGAAGCCTTTCGTCATGACATTCACCGCTCCCCGGTCTTATTTGTGTTGCTTCACCACATAGTCGTCGGGCTTCTATCCGCCGCATGGACCGCTCATAGGGGGTTGATTTCTTACAAGGGTCAGGTCTACTTGGACCCCACCTCTTCCTAAATTATGTCCATCTTGGAGGATATCCACAGTCGCAAGCATGAAGGTGTCCACAAAATACTACATTGCATTCGTTCCGAGTATTATTGGAAGGGACTCCGCCTCCACGTGCAAGCATACGGCCTCATGTCCAGTCTGTCAACAAAACAAAACCAAGCACCTTCGACCCGCCGGCCTGCTCCGACCTTTTACTGATTCTAACACAGATTTGGGCCGACGTCTCCCTGGGCCTGGCCTTCGTCGAAGAGAGTGCCCCCTTCCAAGGGAAAATTCGTCCTTATGGTTATAGTAGATCGCTTCTCGAAAGGAGCACATTCCATTCCATTAGACCGATCCCTCATTGCGGAGCGTGTCACACAAATATTCTTTGCGGAGGTGTTTCATCTACATGGCTTGCCAGAAAACATTATTTCCGACCATGATAAGATGTTCACGAGTCGCTTTTGGAAGGAACTATTTTCACTTAGTGAAACCAAGTTAGCATTGTTCTACTGCCTAGTACCCACAATCTGACGGTCCGACAGAGGTGCTCAACCGCACAGTGAAAATGTATCTACGCTGCGTGACGGGGAACAAGAACAAGGATTGGGTGTGGTGGACACCTTGGGTCGAATATTGTCACAACACATCATACCATGAGGCTTTTCAGACCATGCCGTTTTGTCTCATCTATGGTTGGGAACCCCTGCATCTACTTTACAGTTCCGCATCTATGTCTACAATTGATCAAGAGCTCATGGATCGTGATCAATTTTTAGCCCTTGCCCACGAGCACCTGTACCAGGCAACATCGGATGGAAACTTCCTACAACCGGGGCCATCGGGACCACTTTTTTGCGGTGGGTGACTGGCTGTAGCTTAAACGCACCCTTATCACCATCTTTCTGTGCAACCGTCGTCCTCCTCCAACAAGTTAGGCCCCCACTTCTACGGTCCTTCCAAATTCTTCGCCGAATTGGCAAGCTCACCTACCAACTACAACTCCCACTGGAGGCCCGCATCCACAATGTTCCACGTCTCTCAGTTGAAGCCCTTTATGGGCGAACCTCCATACGATCGGATTGTTTGCCTGGATTTTCAGTGATCTGTCACTAACCGTGCGATTTGTTCTCGCACGGGCTGTTTTGCCTGTGCGTGATCAAAAACGCACGGTCTCTTTCTGAACCAGGCTAGGCGATTTTTGCCTGTGCGTTCGACCGGGCTGTTTTGCCTGTGCGTTCGACCGGGCGTGACCATTTTCTAACGAGTTTTTCTATTTAAGCCGCAGGATTTGCCCTACTCTGGATCACTTCTTCATTCCGCCATATTCCGCCGTTGAAACCCTAGAGGAGAGCTCCTTCTCCTTCTTCCACCTTCCATGAGGGTTTTGCTCTAGGCCACCTCCATCATCCACGAGCTTCCAAGGAGGGGATTCCTACGTTCATCATCAAGCAAGGAGACATTGCACCAGAGGAGATTAGGTCGTGAGACGAAGAAGACGGGTCCATTGGGAAGAAGTGACAAGCCTCCTCTACCTCAGACGTAGTTGTGAACCGAGCTAGGACGCGGATTGACAACCCGACGATTCCTACCGTAAATCCCAATGAGGCTTCGGATTTGGTTGATTTCTTGCACTCTTTCCTCTTGTTTTGATGAATGTAACTAGATCTCTATGTTTTTGATGATGTGCACTATAAACCTTGATTAGTAATGTTTATTTCATTTTTATGAAATTATCCTGTTTATATGTGTGTATGAGGTGTGCCACCCCCGTCCATCACCAACATCCCCACTCCATTTCGCAAGCCTTCTCTCTCATTCCGCACTGCTTCTCAAGGCGGATAGGCGGGTAGGCATACAAAGTGGAAAAGTAGGCTCGCGTAGTGGAAGAGAAGGCTTGCGGAATGGACGAGTAGTGTTTACAACTACTCGTTGGGAAGCCTTCTCTCCGAAGCCTCATTGGGATTCACGGTAGGAATCGTCGGGTTGTCAATCCGCGTCCTAGCTCGGTTCACAACTACGTCTGGGGTGCACTATAAACCTTGATTAGTAATGTTTATTTCATTTTTATGAAATTATCCTGTTTATATGTGTGTATGAGGTGTGCCACCCCCATCCATCACCAACATCCCCACTCCATTTCGCAAGCCTTCTCTCCCATTCCGCTTGACTACTCGTCCATTCCGCAAGCCTTCTCTTCCACTACGCAAGCCAACTTTTCCACTTTGTATACCTACCCGCCTATCCGCCTTGAGAAGCAGTGCATAGCAGCCTGCAAAGTAGTTTGTTAATTTAGTTTTATTTTTTTCCCCGCAAACCAAATCAACCCCCCTTCATATCCCCGACCTAAGGACTTCAATCTCAAGTCCTTCCTCGAAAGCTAACTCCACCTTACTGTGTTCCTCTGAGATCGATACTTGGGAAACATTCACCCATTTTATATTACTTGAGCGACCGGTGCACTTTTCGTTAGCGTATCAAATTTTTGGCGACGTTGTCAGGGAGCGCATTTGGCGTTGTGACTCTAATATTTGGAAAAGTAGTTGTAAAGGTTTTTAGTGTTGAAACCGAAAACCGGCTTCTTGTGGAGTCCGAACTCTTGGGGAGTGGGTGACCGCACACTTAATTTGCCTAGCAAACTTGGCTGACCGAAGACTTAGAACTTGAAACTGACCCAAAGCTCCAACACGGAGGTCTCACCACACACCCGGAAGATCTTAGAGCGTTTTCCCTCCTTAGCCTGTGTTGAGTTAAGGGCATCACAGAAAGCGCTAAAAGACAAGAGAGTAAGAGAACTGGAAAGCTTGCCTTCTGAGGTATCTCCTGGGCCTATTTATAGTTTTTAAAACCTGGCCTACAAATAGCGTAACTCCGTTGTTCTGAATGGTTATATACAGCAAAAAGTGGTCTGCCAAAAGCCAAACTCCGTTATTCTGGAAGGCTATTTGCAGCCCTACAAGAGCATCCAGGTAATTCTACCTCTGGACCCAACTAGGCGAGTGGCCCATGAAGGCGCCACTCGCCTAAAGGAGCGAGTGCTGGGTAAGCCAGGCACTTGCCTCCACGGCACCCCATTATGGGGAAATGCGAGATCTAAGGTCACTCGCCTCACTCAACGTCAAGGAACTGAAGGCGTCGACAGAGCGCGCCTCACTCAACGCCAAGGAACTGAAGGCGTTGACAACATTCGCCTTACTCAACACCAAGGAACTGAAGGCGTTGACAGCACTCGGCTCACTCAACGTCAAGGAACTGAAAGCGTTGACAGAGCGCGCCTCACTCAACGCCAAGGAACTGAAGGCGTTGACAGCACTCGCCTCACTCAACGCCAAGGAACTGAAGGCGTTGACAACACTCGCCTCACTCAACGCCAAGGAACTGAAGGCGTTGACAACACTTGCCTCACTCAACGCCAAGGAACTGAAGGCGTCGACAGAGCGTGTCTCACTCAACGCCAAGGAACTGAAGGCGTTAAGAGCACTCGCCTCACTCAACGCCAAGAAACTGAAGGCGTCGACAGAGCGCGCCTCACTCAACGTCAAGGAACTGAAGGCGTTGACAACACTCGCCTCACTCAACGCCAAGGAACTGAAGGCGTTGAGAGCACTCGTTTCACTCAACGCCAAATAGTAGAAGGCGTCGACAGGTCCCGCTTCACTCGACGCCTAAGGAACTGGCTCGCGCGGCCTGCTTGGCGAACACTGGAAGGGTCTCGCTTCAGGTCTTGAGCCCTCTCGCTCCTGGAGATCCCGCAAAGCACTGATCCTGGAGGGGGGACCCACTCATCGAATACGGGGTTGTACACAATCCCTCTCCTTGCGAGCTTCCGCGAAGTTCGGAAAGAATCATCCAACCACGGGTATTTGATGAGTGTGTGCTGACCTGGAAGGGAATCTTTTGCGGGCCCCTCCATAGTTCTATAAATATCCAACCGCGGGCAAACGAACTTTGCCCTACCCTTTTTCCTGGTGATCTCGCCCCCAACCTGATGTCGCTTTCGAAAGAAGCCCAAGATCGCATCAACGCCGCCCGAGCCGAGACTAAAATTTCGATGGGCTCATTAGCCCCTTGGCTCGCCCGAAAAGCCCCGGGCTCTTCCCCAAAAATGAAGAAGGCCAAGATGGTCAGGCGCGACCTGACCGTGGATAAGTCCATCTCGCAGACTCCATCCCACTTAGCTCGCCCGCAGATCCTGCCAAAGGGGAAGGAGGCTGGGGAGGCGAGTGCGGCCCCGCACTCGCTTAAGGCCGGCAATGACGAGTGGCCCCCGATATCACCTCTCCTCACAAACCGAAAGATCTCCCGCGGGCTAATGGTAATTCCCCTTCTATCCATTCGCTTTCTATCAGTTTGCTTACCCTTGATTGTTGCAGCTACTACCTTTAGGACCATGGGACTGTGTTACAATGCCCAAATCCCCTACTCGCCCGGCGCCTCCGGATCCCGCCTCGGGCTAACTTCCTCCAGCGGATGTCGCGCCCAACCTCACTGCTCAGGACGACGTTTTCGCCGCTGAGCCGACAGTTCTGCGCCCGGGGCTCAGGAAGGCGCATATCTCCTTCGACACTCCCTTCGAGGGGCAGCCCAGCACTTCTCGCCGGCACTCGGGCAAGGAGTCGGACTCCGGGCCAGGTAACCAATCGCACTCGCCCTCTAAAACGAAAGAGGATCACGCGCATCTAACACCATCCATTGCAGGTTACCGCGATATCTCGTCGACCGATGTCGACATTGACGAGGAGGAGTTCTCGTCTCCCCCCTCGCCTGACTCAATCGCCGCCTTTCTAGGCGATCCAAAGATGTCGAGGCGTTGAAGCAGCCTACGGCGGAGATTCTGCGAAAGCACGCCCTGATGCTGCGCGAGCTCTACAGCCAAGTTCGCGAGAACCACAAGTACATCGAGGAGCGGATGCTCTGCCTGGAAAACAATTACACACAACTAATTGCAGAGCTGGGGGGAGATGTTGGTGGCGGGAGGGACTTCCCCGGAATCCACGCCGCGCGAATAGAAGATCAACTGCTCCTTGCCCAGCAGGAGCTGCAGACCATCCGCGCGTTGCAGTATTTGCGCATGATCCCTAGGGATGGAAGGGGAGGCCGGGGACGGTGGTAATGGCCCCAGGCGGGCCTACCGGCTCTCGCCTTTCTGCCCTCTTCTTTTTATCTTTGTAATAATTTGATTCTGTGCCAAATGCTGATGGACGAATGATTGTATTATTATTCTTTTTCCTTCGCTTGATCGTTCTCGCCATTTATTCTCTGTGTTCCCACGCATGTTTTGTTTCTGAACTTATTTTTAAAGCTGCAGCGTTCAACTTTATTTTGGCGGCGAGTGAGGGAGTGCGAGATCTCCGCGGGGTTTTAGGCGAGATCCGGTGAATTGGCTATCCGCACTTTTCCCTGCCTGGATCTTTTCCGGCCCAAACTTTTCTATAAATAGACCCCTCACCTACCGCATTAACCACCGCTTTTAAGAGCTTCCAACACTTTTCACTGCTTTTCCTTCCTTTGCACTCGCACTTATGCGCTTTCCCAATTCTCGTGAGATGACAGGGGGCGCCGACGGTAGGACCAAATGCGCAGCCGCATTCGCCGACTACCCCTTCATGAATTGCAACCTGTCTGAGGAAGAGTACCATTCGCTCAACAACCTCTACATCCCGCCGGGTTTCACCGTGCGACACCCAGGGAAGGATGAATCAATCAACCATTTCTCGCCTTACGAACTCGCCATCCCTGCCGAACACTTCGAGGTGGGATTGCGCCTACCTATCTGGTCAGAAGTCCGCCAGGCCCTACACTACTTTGGCGTAGTTCCCGCGAAGCTCAACCCCAACTCCATCGCCTTGCTAGTAGCATTCGCTTGCTACTTGTGGGAGGAGCGGATGGAGTTAAGCCTTCTCGTCTTCCGCAAGCTATTCAACTTCCGCGCCAAGATGGACGGGATCGCGTTCTTTTCCGGCAACAACCTCAAGGCCAAGGGTCTCGCCAACAAAAACCATCACTGGATTCGAAAATTCGTTTTCGTCTTTGGCGATTTCGGCAACCTCCCCCTCTCGCCAATCCAGTAGGAAGAATCAACCTACCGCCCTCCATCTCTCGGCAGCCATGAGTCAAAGCTTCATCAGTTCCTTTTTGGAAAGGATTTCGACGTTCCCTACCTGAGAAGGAACGCCGACTCGCTCCTTCCTGTACTCGCCGAGGAAGGTAGTTCTCGCCATATATCACTTCTTTAAGAAAAGCGCAAATTTGCTAACTTAAGACGCATGTGCAGGGGAGCGAGATCTTCCCCTCAACCAACCCTTTGCGAGCAGCGCAACATTCGCTGCCGAGAAGGCACGCGCAGAGGCTGCCGCCGCGGCTTGCAGGAGCGAGCCGAAGTCGCTGTCGAAATCAAGCAGCCAAAAGCGGAAGCCCGAGACGCTTCCTCCACCGCCTCCTAAGAAGCCCACAACCGTTGATCCCGCCAAAGGCAAGGAGGTCGTCTCTATCCCTTCCGCGAGCGTCTTGATTGTCGGCGAGACTACCGGGAAGGAGACTGGCGAGATCGGCGGGACCTCGGCGGCGACAGAGAAACCGGAGCCCAGCGGCCATAGGAATTTTGGCCTGGGCGAGAAGTATTTGGCTGACGTCGGCGAGCCCCTGCTGATCTGGGACCGGGAGGCCAACACGACCCATGTCTCCACCATCCTCCCCTCCTGGCAAGAGGGTGAGACTGTCTCCGGCCAGGCCTACTCGCTGGCCTTTGGGCTATATGGGCGAGATAGCGCCGCCTACTACGACGATGCCCTTATGCAATCTCTCGCCTATGAGAGTTCGCGGGCTCAATTTCGCGCCATCGAGCTCGCTCACATGACGACTCGCCGCGGCATCCGCCTGTCGCGACAGATGGCGGATGTCAGTGCCGCGCGATCCGCTCTATCCAAGGAAGTGACAACCCTGAAGGGGAAGCTCACTGTTGTCGAGAACGATCTCGCCCTGCAAGTGGGCGGAGTGGTAAGCAGTCTCGCATCCCATTCATTCGCTTAACATCTTTCTCGCTCTAATCACTGATTGTTTTGCAGGATGCCGCGACTGTTGCCGCAAAGGACGCGCGCATAGCCCGACTCGAGGAGGAGAATCGGAGGCTGAAGGCCCAGAACCAGCAGTGGATCGGCTCGCTGATTCCACCTCCCCCAGCCGAGAAGAAAGCTCTGCTATATACGCAGCACGAGCTGGAGCTGATGATGCAGGAAAATGCCATCGTGGCAACAAGGCACTCGCTCAAGATGATGAAGAGAGCTGGATTTCTGAAGGCCGAGGGCGAGAAGGTGACCGCCGAGATCCTGGTTCCGGAGCTTTTCCTCCCCATTCCTGATCCCGAGGACAACGCTGATGATGCCACCGGCGAGAGCGAGCATTTGGCATCATCATCTTGAAATTCTCGTTGTATATTTTGTATTTTTTTTTTCTTTTTGGTCCTGACCCTCCTTTTGCTATATGTAACAGTTGATATGAATGAAAATGATTAACCTCTTTCTTGAAATTTTTTTATCTCCTTTTCCTTTGTTTTGATCGTGAATGCCCTGTTATGCGAAAACATACTATACTCGCGCTACAGCTTAGGTGGCCCAAGGTCGAGACATCTCGCGAAACCGTAGATCAACCTCTCGTCGTATCAACTCGTAGGTTTGATTTTACCACTTCGACATATAGAACTAGGTCTCGTGTCGCTCTCTCCATATTGGCTTGCGCGTGCTGATAGCATTCGCCTTAGGTTTTGTTTTTTAGGATAAGGCCTTGCGCCATTCTCGCCTTATAGGCTCACGCGCGCTTAGAACGTTCGGCTTGCGAGATTCACTCGCAACCTCTGCATTGGCCTTGGTACTCGCCCCAAACTTACCCTTGAGTGTCTGCCCTGTCGATTGGCGAGATCCCTGACGGCGAGATCTCCTTGAAAACTTGTATTTCCCCCCAAAATCCCCTAAACTCCAAGCCTCATTGACTGGCAAGAGCAACTCGGGACTTGGCTCCAGAGCAACAACAACGTCCACCGAGGGGCCCTGCCCTGCCGGTTAGGTGAAAGCCTGACAGCGGGAGCAGCTCGGGACTTAGCTCCAGAGCAGCAACGACATCCACCGAGGGCCCCTGCCCTGCCAGTTAGGTGAAAGCCTGACAGCGGGAGCATCTCGGGACTTAGCTTCAGAGAAACAACAACGTCCACCGAGGGCCCCTGCCCTGCCAGCTATATGAAAGCCTGACAGCGGGAGCGGCTCGAGACTTAGCTCTGGAGGAACAACAACGTCCACCGAGGGCCCCAGCCCTGCCAGCTAGGTGAAAGCCTGACAGCGAGAGCAACTCGGGGTCTGGGAGACTCTCTCGAGTGACATCCAGCCCTGCCAGCTAGTGAGAGTCTGGCTGTGGGATTTACTCGGGGTCTGGGAGACTCTCCCGAGTGACATCCAGCCCTGTCAGCTAGTGGGAGCCTGGCAGCGGGATCTGCTCGGGGTCTGGGAGACTCTCCCGAGTGACATCCAGCCTTGCCAGCTAGTGGGAGTCTGGCAGCGGGATCTACTCGGGGTCTGGTAGACTCTATCGAGTGACATCCAGCCCTGTCAACTAGTGGGAGTCTGGCAGCGGGATCTTCTCGGGGTCCGGGAGACTCTCTCGAGTGACATCCAGCCCTGCCAGCTAGTGAAAGTCTGGCAACGGGATCTGCTCGGGGTATGGGAGACTCTCTCGAGTGACAGTCAGCTCTGCCAGCTAGTGGGAGCCTGGCAGCGGGATCTGCTCGGGGTCTGGGAGACTCTCTCGAGTGACATCCAGCCCTGTAAGCTAGTGGGAGCCTGGCAGCGGGATCTGCTCGGGGTCTGGGAGACGTTCTCGAGTGACATCCAGCTCTGCCAGCTAGTGGGAGTCTGACAGCGGGATCTGCTCGGGGTTTGGGAGACTCTCTCGAGTGACATCCAGCCCTGCCAGCTAGTGGGAGCCTGACAACGGGATCTGCTCGGGGTCTAGGAGACTCTCTCGAGTGATATCAAACCCTGTCAACTAGTGGGATCCTGGCAGCGGGATCTGCTCGGGGTCTGGGAGACTCTCTCGAGTTACATCCAATCCTGTCAGCTATTGGGAGCCTGGCAGCGGGATCTACTCGGGGTCTGGGAGACTCTCTCAAGTGACATCCAGCCCTGCCAGTTAGTGGGAGCCTGGCAGCGGGATCTGCTCAGGGTCTACTCGGTGAACTCTTCACTCATTCACATAAACCATTGCGGAAGAAAATTGGAATATCAAGAAGCTTCATATTAGAAGAAAGATGTTCCGTACACGGTTTAAGGATAGAAACGCTTCAGGTCATCACCACTCCAGGTGTGACTTAGGGTCTCGCCCTCTACATTCCGGAGGCGATACCCCCGTGACTTCAACGCCTCCTTGACGATAAACGGACCCTCCCAATTTGGATTGAGCTTTCCCACGGCAGCTGATCTCCCTGCAGTATCCACCTTTTTCAATACCAAGTCCTCTTCCGCGAACTGCCTGATTCTAACATGTTTGTCAAAGTACATGTCCATCCGCCGTTTGATTTCTTCTTGCCTGACAGCGACCACATCTCGAAGTTCCTCCGTCAGGTCCAAGGAGAGTCGCAACTCATCCTCATTCTCAACCCTCCATTCTTCCTTGCATTCCTCTGCTTCCACCACCCGTGATGTCCGGACCTCGAACTCGATTGAGAGCACAGCTTCGCAGCCGTGGGAGAGTTTGAAGGGGGTCTCCCATGTGGCTGTGTTGGGAGTGGTCCTCAGGGCCCAGAGGACTGAAGGAAGTTGTTCCACCCAACTTCCCTTCAGGTTCTTAACCTTCTTCTTCAGCAAGTTTACGATCTTGTTTTTCGCCTCCACCTGCCCGTTACTCCTGGGGTGGTGGACCGACGCGAACCAGAGATCGATCCCGAGCTGACCGCAAAAGTTGATGAACTCCGCACTGGCAAACAGCGGCTCATTGTCCGTGATAATGGCCTGAGGCAACCTGTGCCTGAAAATAATCTCCCCTCATACGAAGTTCCGGATCACCTGGGAGATCACTTTGGCTAGCGCCTTAACCTCCAACCACTTAGAGAAATAATCGATCATGACTAGCAGGAACCTCCTCTGTCCACTGGTCTGGGGGAAGAGTCACACAAGATCCATTCCCCAGATAGCAAAGGGCCAGAGCGCAGTGATGCTCCTGAATCTCTGGGCTGGTAGTAGTTGGAAAGGGGTGAACAGCTGGCACTTCTTCGCGAACTCGGCGGCATCCCGGCCTAGGGTCGGCAAGAAATACCATTGCCTTACAATCCTCCCCTACAGGGTCCTGTTCCTTGAGTGACTCCCGCACTCCCCGGAGCGAACCTCCTCCAAGATCCTCGAAACCTCCTCTTCAGCCACGCAACGTGCCAGAAGCCCTGAGAGAGTCTTCCGATACAGCTTCCCATCGCGCATCAGATAATATGCCGACTTGTACTTGAAGCGCTTTTTATCCAGACCCTCCGGGAACTCTCCTGAAGACAAAAAGGTTGTGAAGGGGTCCATCCAGGAAGGGCGTCGATCCACTTCCATCAGCTCCCCCTCTTTGATGGAAGGGAGGAAGAGGTCGATAAGAGTCCCCCCCCCCCCCCGCACGGGGTCCGAACTTGGTCAGCTGATCCACTTGCTCAGCTCTCTTCCCGCGGCACATGTCTGGTGGAGAATGTTTGGAACATGTCGATGACCCCTTTCACCTTTGTCAGGTAATGTTGGAGAGTGGGCTCCCTTGCCTCAAACTCGTTGTTAATCTGGGAGGACACCACCATAGAGTCTGTTAATACCTCCATGTCCTGTACCCCTAGCTCCGTGGACAGCCGAATCCCGCAATCATGGTCTCGTACTCCGCTTGATTGTTAGTGATGGGATAATGAATAACCACAGTTTGCTCAATCTTTGTCCCTTGTAGACTCTCCAAAAGCACCCCTACCCCCAAGGAATGCCTTCCTGATGCGTCATCCACCTTCACCCTCCAAGGAACTGGATGAGTGAGCTCGGCCTCCGCCACCTCGACCATGTAATCAGCCAGGAAGTCGGTCATCGCTTGAGCCTTGATCGAGAGGCGGGGAACAAAAGATATATCAAATTCACTCAGCTCCACCGACCACTTTGTCAACCTTCCCAAGTGCTTCATCCCCTCAAAGATGTTATGAAGGGGGTGGTCAGTCACCACCCGAATAGAGTGTACCTGGAAGTATGGTCGGAGCCTCCGAGCCGAGATAACCAGGGCAAAAGCCAACTTCTCTAAAATCGGGTATCGGAGCTCTGCCTTCCTCAAGACCCTGCTCACGTAGTAGATGGGTAGTTGTTTCTTCCCCTCTTCCGAAACTAGGACGGAACTCAATGCCTCGGCCCCGACCCCAAGGTACAGGGACAAATCTTCCCCCTCCTTCGGCCCCTGAAGAAGCGGAGCCTGGGTCAACTGTCTCTTCAAGGCTTGGAAGGCTCCCTCACACTCCTCGGACCACTCAAACTTTTGTCCCCCTCTCAGCGCTTTGAAGAAAGGTGATCACTTCTCTCCAACCCGGGAGAAGAACCTGCTCAGCCATGTCAGCTTCCCTGTAAGGCGCTGGACTTCCTTGGCGTTTCGAGGCGACCTCAACTCCATGATCGCTCTTACCTTATCAGGGTTGGTCTCCACTCCTGCGGGAGTGAGGTTGTGGCCTAGGAACTTGCCCCTGCTCGCCCCGAAGACACTTCAAGGAGTTCAGCCTCATTTTATATTTTTGCAAGGTGCCGAAGGTCTTTTCCAGGTCCTGGAGGTGAGAGTCAACATCACGACTCTTTATCATGAGATCATCCACGTACACCTCCAGGTTCCTTCCCCTCTGCTATCGGAAGACCCGGCCCATCATCCTTTGATATGTTGCCCCTACATTTTTTAGCTCAAAAGACATCATTTTATAACAGTAACACCCATCCCCGGTGATGAAGGAGACATCTTTTATGTTGGGAGGGTGCATCTTGATTTGATGATAACCTGAAAAAGCATCTAAGAAACTCATTAGAGAGAAACCGACGGCTGAGTCAACCAGCGCGTCGATCCGAGGCAAGGGGTAACAATCCTTAGGACATGATTTATTCAAAAGAGAGAAATCTACACACATCCTCCAGCGGCCGTCTCCTTCTTTAACCATTACAACATTGGAGACCCAGCCTGGATACTGGATCTCTGAAACGAATCCGGCCTTGAGGAGCTTACCCACCTCCTCTCGGATGGGCTCGGCCATCTTGTCCGCGGTAGACCTCTTCTTTTGCCGGACGGGGAGGGCCTCCGGATCCAGGTTGAGGCGGTGACATGCAACATCTGCATCAATCCCCGGCATGTCCGTCGCGCTCCATGCGAAGATGTCAATGTTCTTTTGAATGCACTCCAGCATCCTCCCCTGGTCCTCCGGGCTCAGCCCTCCGCTGACGCGCACCTTCTCCACCCTTCCTTCCCGGGTGAGAACCTCCATCTCCACCACCTCTTCAACTGCCTCCAGCAGGGACTGCTCTCCCCACTCGCCCATGACCCCCTCACCCGGGGCAAGAACTTCCTCCTCAGCCTCCTCCATAGTCATCACCTCAGCCTGCTCCTCCAGCACCTCCTACGCCACCACCACACGAGTGCAGACCTCTTCCTCCACCTCCATCTCCTCTGCTTCCTCTCCAGCCTCCTGCCTGGACACTTCCTCCATCCTCCTCTCCATCTCCTCAGCTCCCTCCTGCCAGGAGATACTGTTGACCGCTGTGACATAGCATTCCCTTGCCACTTTGGGGTCTCCGCGGACCCGGACTTGAATGTCATCCCCATTGAACTTCAGGTACTGATGGAAGAAAGAGGGTAAGCAGCGGAAGGCGCTGATGAGGCGCCGTCCGAAGATCGCGTTGTAACTACTATGAGTGTCCACAATGACGAACCTGCAGTTTCTAGACTGCCCCCTAGAGTAACATGGAGTCCCACTCCTCTTTCCACCCCCTTCCTCTCCCCGGAGAATCCGAAGAGAGGAGCATCCGAGGACAACACCCTCCTGGCCTCCACCTTCATCGCGTCGAACGCCTTCTTGAAGACGACGTTGACCGAGCTCCCGTTATCAATGAGGATCCGAGAGACGGTGAAATTTTCGACCGCGGCCTGGATCACCAACGCGTCGCAGAACGGATCCTCGTGGTCCGGCATGTCCTTCCTGGAGAAGGTAATCTTCTCATCCGGGGTGGAGTTAGAGATGTCGAAGCAACGCTCCGGCGGTACATGATATGGAGGCTCGCCTTGCGGGCGGCTTCAACTCCCACCCACCCAACCCTTCCCCCCCCCCCCCCCCCCCCCCCCCGTGGAACACCCTGATCCCTCCTCGGCCTCCTACGTCGGCCCTATCCTCGCACCTTTCCTCGCCTCCGGGCAGGACTTCTTCAATCCGCACCTCTCAACGAGGTTGTTGCTGCCACTACTCCTTGGTTCCCCTCAACTCCAGGAACTCCGGGCACGTGGCCGTGGCGTGGCCCTCCTCCTGATGGAAATCGCAGTAAGACAGCTCTACCCTGCCTTCCTGCCTCCTCCTCTGCACTCCTCCTCCTCCCCATAGCTATCGTCATAGCTTGGTGTTGATCGGGGAGGGGTGGCCTCTGGCCCTGCCTCCAACCTGGAGGGTTGATCTGGCCTTGCCACCCTTGTCGGTGGTCTCCTTCGTGGAAACCTCTCCTCGGGCCCTGGTCCTGCCACTCTGGCTGCCTCCAGCCTAGCCGATTGTTCGGCTCCTGGCGACCCCACCTTGGATGTTGTTGTTGCTCCCTCTGTCTGGGCTTTGCCCTCCTGCCCCTTGCCACCTCCTGGCTCCTTCTCCTCCATGACCCACTTGGCCAACTTCATGGCGAAATCTGGGTTCGATGCCTCCCCGACGACCTCCATCGCTGCTCTCTCCATCAACTCCTCAAAGGAGAGAGGAGGGACCCTCTTCAACTCCATTCTGAAAAACCCATGCTACAACCCCAGGGTGAAGGCCACCATGAGGGCATCTCCTGAACCTGGAGGAACTCCTCCTGGAACCGGTCCAGGTAGCTCCCCAGAGTCTCGTTCACTCCTTGCTTGATGAGGAACAGGGACTTCGACTCCCTCTTCCTCTTCTTGGAAGTGGTGAACCTCAGCAAGAACCCCCAGCGCAGGTCCTCGAAGCAGTAGATGGAGTTGGACGGAAGCTGATGGAACCAATCTCTCGCCTTCTCCTTGAGGGTGATGGCGAAGAGCCTGCACTTCAACGCATCCGACATTTGTCGGATCGAAACCACATCCTCGAACCATTGGATGTGTTGAACCGGGTCGTCTCTCCCAGTGTAGTAGGACATTTCCGCCTCGCGGAACCCCTCTGGAACTGGGGCGGAAACGACCAGCTCGATGAAAGGGCTCCCGCCACTCGCCGGGTGAGTCGGGCGGTCTCACGCCTCCATCTCGTCGGGCCTTCCCACATCCGCCGAGCTAGGGAACAAGACTCGCCCTGGGAGATCTCGCCCACTACCTTCTGTCACCGCTTCCTTCCCAGACCGCCGAACAGGAGCGTTCTCGCCTAGGGCTGGGGCTGCGGCCACCGGGACCGAGGGTGTCGAGCACTCGCCGCGAGCAGTGAGTGCGAAAGTTATGAGGTTCCACATCTCTTGCTGGAAATCCTCAAACATGCCGAGAGTGGCAAGAGGGAGAGGGGGTGGCGAGTCGGTCTGGTCAGAACCTTGTCCTTCGCCTCCAGTCACTGAGATCGCTAAGGTTTTCGGTGCTG
Source organism: Platanthera zijinensis (assembly GCA_039513925.1). Taxonomy (NCBI): domain Eukaryota; kingdom Viridiplantae; phylum Streptophyta; class Magnoliopsida; order Asparagales; family Orchidaceae; genus Platanthera; species Platanthera zijinensis. The sequence goes on along the minus strand of CM077081.1, from coordinate 11,871,942 downwards.
GTCACTCTTCACGCACACCGTACCAAAATGTTGAAATCGGAAACCGGCTTCTTGTGCAGTCCGAATTCTTGTGGAGTCCGAACTCTTGGGGAGGGATGATCGCACACTTACTTTGCCTAGCAAGCTTGGCTGACCGAAGACTTAGAACTTGAAACTGAAAAAGGCTCCAACACGGAGGTCCCACCACACACCCGGAAGATCTTAGAATGCTTCCCCTCCTTAGCCTGTGCTGAGTTAAGGGCACCTCAGAAAGCGCTAAAAGACAAAAGAGTAAGAGAACTGGAAAGTTTGCCTTCTGAGGTACCCCCTCGGGCCTATTTATAGTTTTTAAAACCTGGCCTGCAAATAGCGTAACTCCGATGTTCTGAATAGTTATATGCAGTCAAAAGTGGTTTGCCAACAGCCAAACTCCGTTGTTCTGGAAGGCTATTTGCAGCCCTACAAGGGCATCCAAGTAATTCTACCTCTGGACCCAACTGGGCGAGTGACCCATGAATGCGTCATTCGCCTAAAGGGGCGAGTGCTGGGTATGCCAGGCACTTGCCTCCACGGCACCCCATTATGGGTAAATGCGAGATCTAAGGCCACTCGTCTCACTCAACGCCAAGGAACTGAAGGCGTCGACAAAGCGCGTCTCGCTCAATGCCAAGGAACTGAGGGCGTTGACAGCATTCGCCTCACCGAACGCCAAGGAACTGAAGGCGTTGACAGCACTCGGCTCACTCAACGCCAAGGAACTGAAGGCGTCGACAGAGCGCGTCTCACTCAACGCCAAGGAACTGAAGGCGTTGATAGCACTCGCCTCACTCAACGCCAAGGAACTGAAGGCGTAGACAGCACTCGCCTCACTCAACGCCAAGGAACTGAAGGCGTCAACAGAGCGCGCCTCACTCAACGCTAAGGAACTGAAGGTGTAGAGAGCACTCGCCTCACTCAACGCCAAGGAACTGAAGGCGTCGACAGAGCGCGCCTCACTCAACGCCAAGGAACTGAAGGCATTGATAGCACTCGCCTCACTCAACGCCAAGGAACTGAAGGCATTGAGAGCACTCGCTTCACTCAACGCCTAAGAGCAGAAGGCGTCGACAGGTCCCGCTTCACTCGACACCTAAGGAACTGGCTTGTGCGGCCTGCTCGGCGAACACTGGAAGGGTCTCGCTTCAAGTCTTGAGCCCTCTCGCTCCTGGAGATCCCGCAAAGCACTGATCCTGGAGGGGGGACCCACTCATCGAATACGGGGTTGTACATTTAGTTTTCTTGTTTATTTGTTTATCTCATTTCCCTTTGTTTTAATTTTAGGTTGTTTGAGTTGTATTTAGTTGGGTATAGTACCGTGCACAGTAGTTTTCTGGTAATTTTGGTTGCCTCTACATCATGTGGGTTGGGTTTAATATTTAATGTCGTTGGTGCGGAGATACCTCTCATGCTTGTGATAGATGCCCATCGGGAAATGGTGGCTCTAGTTCTCAAGGCCCAATGTATCCAGCACCGACATTGTACGGTACCTTATACATTGTGCCTAAGACCTATGGCTACCATGTTGCACTGCATGTACCATTTTTGAATTCTTCTCTGACCCTATTCAGACCGAAGAAAAATTCAAAACAGTGCATGTTTTGTCGGAGCATGGATCACGCTCTGAAGGATTGTGTCGAGTACCTTCGCCAGATGGATGAGGATGATGAACTGAATATCTGGATCGTTCCAAGTCCTGTCGTGGTCTGCACACCTTCTACCTCCGGTTATGTCTGTATCACCTTCGTGTTTCGAAGGGAATGATGCAGATATGCAGACCAGAGTTGCAGCAGATCTAGGCACCAATATGGTTACACTTGTCTCCCATGTTAATATACAACCGTGTATGCTGCTGATTCTTTGTGAGGGGTTGGTTCTCGATTTTTCTCAGAGCACTACTTTTCCTTCTTTTATGCATAGTACTATAGTTGTTTCTGACAGTGTTGTTGAGGATATTGTGCAGGTTGATGCAGGTACTTGCAGTGTTGTGCCCACCCCTATGGAGGAGGACATTCTTCACCATGCAGAGGAGATTGCATCAACACCTGTTGAGGAAGTCCAATGCGTGGAAGATGCCACTGCAGTTTTTGCAGATCCTTGCGATGTCCTTGATGATATGTACAATTCTCTCTTGTTTCAGCATATGGGGAGTGATACCGGGATCACTCCCACAGATGAGACCCTTTTAAGTCTTTCTTCTAATTAATTTCTTCACCCTACTCTCTTGTCTTCTCTCTTACAGGGCTCCGCATTGGAGCTGGTTCAAGACATGGTCAAGCCCACTGTGTTGTTTGACACTGGCTTGGACCTACTCCTTGAGGAGACGGATGTTGAGATTTCTCCACCATATTTCTTACCCTTGTTTGACGTTCAGTGCAGGTATTATTATTCAGGTATGGGGGTAACTGTTCTGTCACTATATCGGTACCCGCTACCGAAACGGGTAATGGAACAGTTACCCGTACATTTCAGTTTCCATAGACCAATTAGTTAGCATATTTTGGCTGCTAAATAAGTCGTGCTCGGAGGACAATAATCCCAGTAGTTATCTACTTTCGCGATTGAGTCAAACTCAAGCCCCATTCTAAACTCAAGCCCCATTCTAAACCCCAAGTCCTACTGATTTGCACGATTGAGTCAAACCAGTGTCGTGGAGAGAGTGTAAAAGGGCGAGCTTACGGTCACCGACATTGATAGATTTCTTTGGAGGTTGTCCCGAGCCCCGGAATTTTGCAATACTCACATTATCGTTCAGTCTACTTTCGTCCTATGCGTGACGTGACCAGATGATTCACCGTGATTCAATTTTTGAGTAGAAATAATATATAATACGCTCTTAGAAATTTATAGACTAATAAGTATAATCAGAAATTTTTTCTACTGCTTTTTTGTGAGTGTGAGTATGCGACTCCGCATGGTACTCCGCATTTGCAATTACTAAGTCAGCTAATCCTTTTTCTTTCCGCCGAGAGATGATTTGCTCGGTACGAGCAAATGGTTAAGTCTGGGATGTGGTGAGTCCGATATTTATAGTGTTTTTCGGACTCATCTGGGCTAGATTTCACTCATGTGCACTACACTTTTATTCTATATTTGCTTGTATTTCACTTGTACACACTTTCACGCTAAGTGCACTAGTTAGGCTCGTTGTGGTGTGCAATTGCTTGTTGCATTGTTGGGGGTAAGCACTTGGTGCTCCCCATTCTTTTTTTGGTGTTTTGTTGGTGTTTGTGTTGTGTTCCCAGCTTTGGTTTTGCTGTGCAAGTTGGCAGATCTCCTATACTACTCAGGTTCTTTCCTGTAGGAACCGCACGGTCATGCGTTTTTCTTCACGCACGATCAATGCGATCGTGTGATGCCTACAGCTCTGTTTTTCTGGTGATCTGCCTTGGGCCGTGTGATTTGCTCTCGCACGGGTAATTTTGCCTGTGCGTGACCAAATCACACGACATCGTCTTTTTGTCAAAAAATTTATGTAATTATCGTCCGTGCGTTTTCATCACACGCTCTTGGATTCAACCGCGCGCAAAAGGAATCGCACGATCGGATTATTCGCCTGGATTTTCAGTGATTTGTCACTAACCGTGTGATTTGCTCTCGCACAGGCTGTTTTGCCCGTGAGTGATAAAAAACGCACGGTCTCTTTTTGTACCAAACTGGGCAATTTCTACGAGTTAAATTTTGCATGATTCACGCATGGTCGCGCGTTCGACCGTGCATGACCATTTTTTAACGCGTTTTTCTATTTAAGCCGCAGGATTTACCCTACTCGGGATCACTTCCTCATTCCGCCATATTCCGCCGATGAAACTGATGGGGAACGGGCCCGCCCGTTGATCGTATTCCCGATCCGACTCCGCGGTTGCGTCCGGAGGGCCGCCGCGAGTCAGAATGATATATTAATTTATATGTTTTGAGTATATTTTCAGTTTTTTTTAATATTCCCCATCCGGATGATCTGGATCGTTGGATATGATGGGGCTTATTATAAATAAGAGCATTAGGGCAGCAACCGGGGCATCGAGTATTTCTGGGAAAGAAAAGCCGGCGGCTCCTTCCCGATTCGTTCGGTCTCGCCACCGGTGCCGACGCCGGGGGCCCTCCTTGGTGCTGACTCCAAGTGAGATTTGTATCTCCACCTCCATCCGCCGACTCCTCCCTGCGCCCCTGCTCCCGCAGCCACCGCCGTTTCCCTCCTCCAGTTCTGCGAACCAGATCCCGCCGCTCCCTCCTCCAGTTCTGCGAACCAGAGCCCGCCGCCTCCTCCTCCCTGCAGATCCGGCCAGCTGCCGGCTCCTCCCTGCTCCCGCAGCCACGCACGCTCCTCCAGGCCGCCTTCCCCTGCTCCGGCTCTTCCCTGCTCCTGCAGCCGCCTGCAGCCCTGCAGCCCCTGTCGTTCGGCCGCTCCCAGCAGTCCCGCCGGCCAACCCTTGAAATCCAAGAGCAAACCTGGTGGACTCGAGGGGGGGTATGCTTGGAATTGGTGAACAAGTGTATTCATTTCTTTTATTAACCTTCTTCGAAATCAGATTGTTGTCACTATGTTTATACCGTACATTGGTATATCAATGAGTTTTGTGATAAATGCCTGGATGTATGCATATTATTTTTTTGAGTACAAATGGAACCTTTCTGAATTGAATTTGGATAAAGGACTAGCATTCTTTTGAATCAAACTGGGTCAGGATTTGGAAACCCTAACCCTAGCCTTCCTCGCCCTACATCAGAAACCCTAGGGGAGAGCTCTACCTTCTCCTTCTTCCACCTTCCATGAGGGCTTTGCCCTAGGCCGCCCCCATCATCCAAGAGCTTCCAAGGAGGGGATTCTAGCACTACGTTCATCATCAAGCAAGAAGACCTTGCACCGGAGGATATCGGGTCGTGAGACGAAGAAGACGGGTCCATTGGGAGGAAGTGACAACCCTCCTCTATCCCGGACGTAGTTGTGGACCGAGCTATGACGCGGATTGACAACCCGGCGATTCCTACCGTGAATCCCAACAAGGCTTCAGATTTGGTTGATTCCTTGCACTCTTTCCACTTGTTTCGATGAATGTAAATAGATCTTTATGTTTTTGATGATATGCACTATAAACCTTGATTAGTAATGTTTATTTCCATTTCGCAAGCCTTCTCGCCCATTCTGCTTGACTACTCGTCCATTCTGCAAGCTCTCTTCCACTACGCGAGTCTACTCTTCCACTCTGTATGCCTACTCGCTCACCCACCTTGAGAAGCAGTACATAGCGGCCTGCATAGTCTCCATCTTGCCAAGCGAAGCAGTGCATAGCGGCCTGCAAAGTAGTTTATAAATTTAGTGTTATTTTATTTTTCCGCAAACCAAATCAACCCCCCTTCATATCCCCGACCTAAGGACTTCAATCTCAAGTCCTTCCTCGAAAGCTAACTCCACCTTATTGTGTTCCTCTGAGACCGATACTTGGGGAGCATTCGCCCATTTTATATTACTTGAGCGACCGGTGCACTTGTCGTTAGCTCATCAACCAACGTCTTTTTTCCTCTTTCCTCCTCACTCCCGACAACCATTGAGCGCTCAGGACCTAGGAAGGGAAGCCCGACTCCCCGCGGGGACTTCACCCTTCAACAACCGGTGACTCTATCCATCTCGGGAACGCATAACTGTGTGCTTCATGTTTTGCCTCACCAAGGCGATGAAATTCATGGTGCAAAGCTATGCTCAAATGTGAGGTTGAAGGTCAAGCATGAAAAAGACAAGTAATGTGCGTTAATAGGCCAGACACGTGATTCACAACCTTGATGAAATCATACACATCTATCTATCGAAGAAGTCTAGCAGACTGTATTTGAGTCTTTATAGGATTGCAAGCAGGGGCGGACCCACCTTGGGGCGAGTTTGGGCGGCTGCCCACACTCATTTTTTTTAAAAAAAATCTAATAGTATTTGCCACGTTTAAATACGTGGCGAATACTCTATTTTTAAAAAAAAATTAACAGTATTAGCCACGATTTAAACCGTGGCTAATACCCAATTTTAAAAAAAATTACTTAAACTAGTCACGGCTTAAACTATAAATCGTGGCTAATACCCTATTTTTTAAAAAATTAATTGTATTAGTCATGGTTTAAACCGTGGCTAATACCATATTCTTAAAAAAAATTATAGTATTAGACACTATTTAAATCGTGACTAATACTCTATTGTTCAAAAAAAAGTATTAGGTGTGGTTTAATATTATGAATTAGATAATTTTTAAGTCTGCCCACACTAAAAAAAATTCTGCGTCCGCCACTGATTGCAAGAAGACTCTAATTGATCAAAAACTCCTCCTTCAGCATCATCTATGTCATGAAAGAACTAGACTGGTGAAGCCAGCTAATCAAGTATAGTATGAACACCATAAAAATAATTGTTGGTGGAACTTATACATCGGGATGTGATGTAGACCGAGATTAGGGTTCTTGAAAATATGATATTTTATGAAAAAATCGGTTTCTCGATTCCAATTTTAAATAAGCATCGCAAGAGAGATTTCACGAATAAAGATAAGCGATAATTAATTACAATCTCGTAAACGCGCATACGAGACACAATCGAACGCAATTAACAATATGAAATAATTCTTCCACATGCATACACGAGAGAAGAAAAATGTGAGAATGTGGAAATTAACGACAAGCAGGTAACGAGATAATTAAGGGCAAGCATGCTCTGAGAATTACGATCAAGATTAAGGCTCCGTTTGGGGGGACTTATTTTCACCGGTCAAGCGGTTACGACCGCGTGAATCGGACCGTAAATTACGGTCCGATTCACGCGGTCGTAACCGCTTGACCGGTGAAAATAAGTCCCCCCAAACGGAGCCTAAATAATGCATATTAATTTACTAACACAAGGAGCAAGGATGAGTTAAGAGATATACCATGGGGCGTGAGCATATAGGCTAGGATCACCAAAGGGGCTAGACTTGATCGTTGGGGGATGAAGATGGCTGGACCTCAACGAAGAGGTGTGGGTGGTGGGAGTAGTAGAATACAAGCGTCGATCCCGTCAGTTGGAGGGAGAGGGCTTGTCGCCGGAGCCCGGATATGCTAACGGCGGCGGCGGCGAAGTTCCAGAAGGGTTCACGATGGACAGGCGAACATCTGGGTGATGCGATCCGGATTCGCTAAAGGAGGCGTGAAAGCCGAAGGGGACTGGAAACATGGGGTTCGTCGGAGCCCATGTAGGCTAACGTCGGCAGCATCGTGGATGGTGAAGCAGTGTTGGAGGCAGGATAGGTAGACATGGGAGTCCGGCTAGACTTATCGGGAAACAAAGGAATTCCATGTCTTCCAATTTTTGTCGCAACTAGCCTCTTGGGAAGGAGGTGGCTAGCATTAATGAATTTTTCATATAATATTAAAGGAAATAAATTTTGATTTGAGGCGGGTTTTAAAGAAAATACAATTGGGTGGAAGAAATCAGTTTTTTTTTTTGGGCTTTTCTCAAGATTAGGAAATGAATTTCCTTTATAAGATACGAAAAAATATGCCTTCCAAAAGACTTATATAGATTAATTCTTGAAGTAGAATTATTATTTTATCTTTAATTTTAGTATGCTCAATTAAATGTATCGTTTTGAGTGCTTGCTTTAATTAATCTATTACCTAATTCGACTAATCTTTTTATTCAGGGACTTATTGGACGATAACCCCAATAAGCCGTAAACAAGCGCGCGAAGTAAAATGCATATGCGCTAATACATATTGATGTAGGGTAGGCTAAGGGGTGCACAAAACCAAGACTTCTAGGGGTGAAATTGTAGACTTGACCCTCTAACCCAAACCTATATGCAATGATTTTGTCAGTGACGGCGACCAATTACGACGAGCAATATTAATCAGTAACACACGCAACAATAATCAAAGCAGAAAACAAGCGTTCAGTAAACAAGCATTAGATGGCTTTCCTCCGCTCGGAGGGCCAAGGCAAAGCGTGGGGCGAATGAATCACACCTGCAAATCACTAGCGATACGAGAAAATTTTCCACATGCAATTTATCCAAGCAAATATGATAGTCAAACCAATAATAAAATGTTGAAAATAATCGTCCAATATAATAAGTGACTCACCAAAGTAGTGGGTTGACCAAGGACTGAAGATTCCAGAGTCGGATGCATTTTGACGGCAATCGAATGTGGAACCGGTGGCGTGGAAATAGCGTAGGTGGCTGTCCTCGGCGGTGGAAGGTGGAATCGAGCCGAAAATGGATAGATTTGGTCACGTAGGTGTGGATCCGGGTGAGGGTGGATAGATCTGATGTTTTGAGAGTGGATAGATCTGATGTTTTGAGAGTGGATCCAGGCTAGGGAATGAAGGAAGGGTGAGGGTAAAATCCTGATCTAGGCTGGACTGCCTAGATCCGGGCAGCTTGGGTGCAGGAGGGGGCTGCAAGGGTGGTTCCACGAAGGGGAAGGAGGTGGGGTTGGCTTTGGGCTGTGGAGAGCGATGGGCCTGCGGTGGGGGCAAGGGGGCTGAGCGGCGGCTATAGACAGGCCGTCGGAATTGAGCAGGGGCGGCAAAGGGTGGATAGTGTGGGGAAAAACTAGGGGAAGGGGCGGTCGGCTGGTTTGCTGGAGGCGGGTTGGGCGGCTACCGGTGGGGTTGCTGGAACAGCAAAAACCTCCGGATGTGGAGGGGTGTGGGGGCGGTGGAAGGAGGTTTTACGGTGGGAGAAAGAGGGCTAGGGATGGGTAGTACCTTTGGGGAAGATTGAGCGCCTATGAGTCGTCACCTAGGGTTCCACAGAGTCGGCACCGTGGGGTGATCGCAGGGTTCCGGATTGAACTCTCTAAAAACCTGCAATACCTAAAACCAGCCCACTACCTATCTATTTATAATAAAAGAAAAGCTAGGACATTCCACCATCGACGGCTATGATTGGTCGGAGGTGGGGTCACTCAAATACAACAAATATACACAAAAAAATACTAAAGTAATATATGATTTTAACTCGCAACACGGATCCGGACACATCCGCAGAGTCGGATCGGCGATCCGATCAAGCCCTCCTGCGTGAATACACGAACGTGGGTCAAGCCTTGCAGTGAACCCCTCCTGGTGCATGATCTGATGGATCCCCGTCACATGTGCTACAAAATACCAAAAAATGCATGAGATAAAATAAGACACGGGTGCGACTCAGGTTGCATCAGGATGTCTTGCAGTTTGAAATATTGTTATGCGCATGCAATCCAACCCAAAGGATCGACTTCATCAAAAAAGGAATTTCCATTTGTCACAAGTGGAGTTGTAAATTGCAACTTTGTCCTACACCCTAGTCCTACGAGGTCAACTGAGTGTAAACAGTCGGAAAAGCGGAATTCTTGTTTGTTGTCCAAGAGGGATGTGAGAGTGGACAGCAAGTGGTCGATTTCCTTGAGTTGGTTTGTCATCACACAAGGGGTATTCACCAATAACATAGGGGAAAGGGAGCTAATGCGAGGCAAAGATGAAATAGGGTTTGTGGTTCAGACATAGTACAAAAATGTGTTGCAGGAAAATAGTAAATGTAGTATGATAGGACTCTAAGAGTTAATACGAACTGAGATATTATCGTGTTGCAAGAGGAAACATTTTGGGAAAAAACAGAGTGGATCAGAACGTTTATTTCGCTCAAAAATAATTTTTGTGACCGAAAATGCAAACCAAGGTTGGGGGATGGCGACTGGATTGTTGAACAATGTGGAAAGAGCAAGGTGCGAGCAGGACTTATGGCATGGGTGTGCATAGATAATTTGGCTAGAAGCCAAAGCAATCAATCAAAGGGAGACGCAACCATGGTTATCAAGATCGCAATCCTGATGGTAGGATCTTACGAACCTACAATCCAGATTTTGTAAATCCATCCAAATCTTACCTAAGATCTAAATCGGCACATCTACAGTTGGGATCGTGATCCAGATTTTAGGATCTTTAGGATCGCAATCCCGACCCGATTCTACCGGTCCGACCAAAGGTAACTAGAAACATGCTCAACCCTATCCCGACCCCATTCAACCGACCCAACACCTATAACTCATTGCTTAACCGTATCCCAATCTCGCCCTCATACCCCCATCACAACATCATATCATGCTGCTTTACCGTATCCTAAGAGTCAATTGCCGACTGCAAACGGACGTCAAGAGCAACGTCTTTGGTCGCTTCCAGCCCATACAATGTCTTCTTTTTTCCTTCCGTATTAGGTTTTATTTCAAGTGATGTCAGTGTCTTATCTTATATTTTTGCATATGAGCAATCCAGTGGTTGGTAATCCAGTGGCTCCTTGCATCCTACTTTCAGGCCGACGTCTTCTCTTCCTTTCTAGCGTACGAGCAATCTAGCGGTTAGAAATTTAGTATACAAGCAATTCAAGCTTCCTCTTTCATGCTTCCAGCGTATGAGCAATCCGGCGGTCTGGGTTCATCTTTTTGCTTCTAGGCTTCCACCAATCCATCAATTCAAATTGTTTTTATTGTTAGTAGACATTGGATGTCTGTCTGTCCTACCTGAAAATGAAAGTGAACTTAGTATGATATTATCTTTTTGATTTAATTATTAAAAAATTTTTAATATATTTACTCACATACTGCACAACTAAAAATTGTGTGTGTGTCCCACCTAAGGTATGATATTGTCCCACCAATCCATCAATTCAAATTCTTTTTGAACTTAGTATGATATTGTCCCACCTAAGGTGACTATGGGAACTATGCTTGTATTTCCTAACCAACTAAAAATTGTGTGTGTGTGGGGGGGGGGGGGTGAAGACCCTATACATGAGAGGACATGTTGAGAATAGCATCTTACATTAGGAAATTCATATAGCATTGAGCATTTACGGTCACTTGTGTTGAAGAATGAAGTAAACCTTATATATAATTCTTGAAGAACAAATTACAAGTATGAGTACAAATATATAGGGAGAAGAGAGAGAGAGAGAGTAATCCCTTATACAAGATGTGAGACTATTACATGAGAAAGAGGAAGACCTATAATGGGCCTTTACAAGATGTTTCCTCACTGTTTTCTAACACTCCCCCGCAAACTAGAGCGTACAAGTAGTAGATATCAAGCTAGAGCGTACAAGTAGTAGACGCCAAGCTAGAGCGTACAAGTAGTATACGCCAAGCTTGGATAAGAACTAATAGTATAACGGTCGAGAGAGAGCTTTAGTCAGGATGTCTGCAGCCACTTGTTCTATAGCGAGAACATGCTCCAATTCTATCTTCTTTGAATGAACTTTTCTCGAATGAATTGACAGTCAACTTCAATATGCTTTGTTCGTTCATGGAAAACTGGATTCTTGGCAATATGTATCGCAGCTTGACTATCACAAAATAAGATTGTCGGAGATGAGAGTTTGAGTCCCAAATCATTAAGAAGACTTTCAAGCCAGGTTAACTCAGATACGACAGCAGCCATAGCCCGGTACTCGGCCTCAGCAGAAGATCGAGCAACAACAGCATGCTTCTTGCTACGCCAGATAATAAGGTGTCCACCGAAGTATTTGCAAAAGCCAGCTGTGGAATGCCTATCATCAAGAGAACCTGCGTAGTCGGCGACAGAATACGCAACAAGGGATAAAGAGGTAGATGGTTTGTACACAAGTCCTTGTCCCGAAACGGTCTTTAGATTCTGAGAATGCGCTCAACGGCTTGGAGATGAGATGTCTGAAGAGCATGCATAAAACGATTCACAACCCCCACAATAAATGAGATGTCAAGTCGAGTAACCGTAAGATAAATCAGCTTCCCCACCAAGCGTCGATAGTATTCTGGATTTATAAGCAGTTGGTCAGAATCAGAAGCATGTGCAGAAGCTTGTGATTTACATCCATAAGGGTGTCCGCAGGTTTGCACCTTGAGTAGCCAACATCTCGAAGGAGGTCAATGCAGTACTTTTGTTGGGATAAGAATAGACCATCAGGTCGTCTTGCGACCTCAAGTCCAAGGAAGTATCGAAGATTTCCCAGGTCTTTCGTCTAAAATGCTGAGTTCAAATCTTTCTTGCTTTTTTGTATCCATGTAGATACATCGCTAATAATTAGGATATCATCAACATACACAAGGAGAATCACAATGTCTGTTGGCTGATGACGGATGAAGAAGGAGAAGCCAGTTGAGCTCCGTGTAAAACCAACTTTGCGAACAACCATGTTGAATTTCTCAAACCAAGCACGTGGGGACAGCTTGAGACCATATATAGACTTCCGGAGATGACATACATAAGACTCCCCTGTGGTCTCAAACCCGGGAGATTGGTGCATATAAACAATTTCCTGCAGATCATCATTGAGAAAGGCGTTTTTAATATCCAACTGATGGAGGGGCCACTGACAATGGACAGCCAAGGAGATCATGACCCTAACAGTATTCAACTTGGAAATCTGGGAGAAAGTTCTGTCATAATAATCAAGGCTTTGCTACTGAGTGAAATTCCGGGCAACGAGGCGGGCTTTTAGGCGGTCAACCGTCACATCCACAGCATGTTTGATAACAAAAACCCACTTGCAGCTGACACGAGACTGGACAGGAGGAAGAGGAACCAGATCCCAGGTCTGGTTAGCCCATAGGGGAGTCATTTTACTATCCATGGTCGGCCGCCACCCCGAGTGTTGAAGCACATCTTGCACATAATTAGGAATAGAAATGGAGGAAAGAGAAACGGCAAATTGGTGGAGTGCTTGAGAGAGGCGATGTAGAGACACATAATTCGCCAAGGGATGAGCCGTAGAGGTTGATGTTGGATCAGCAGGTCGTGGGATGTCATCGGTAGATGGGAGCTGCTGTAGGGAAGTAGTCTTAGACTTTCAACGAGTATAGACACGAAGAGGTGGTGGAGGTGGAGGAGTTACCGGGAGAGGTGAGGGAGGAGGTGGTAGAGATGGAGTCGTGACCAGGACGGCAGGACGAGCAACAGTAGTAGGTGGAGACGGGGTAGAAGGAGAGTAGTGGTATGATTGATTCTCAAGAAAGGTTACATCGGCCGAAACTATCAGCTTGTTGTCGGTAGGAGAGTAACAAACATAACCTTTTTGAGTGCGGGAGTAGTCAACAAACATACACTTTGTGGTGCGTGCAGCGAGCTTGTCAGTGGCTGGACCAAGAAGATGAACATAACACACCCAGCCAAAGACACGAGGTGTGAGAGAGAAAGGAGACTTTGACGGAAAGAGGAGACTAAATGGAGTGGCGAAGTCGATTATGGAGAAATTCATGTGGTTGATGAGATAACAGACAGTAGAAACAGTAAAGTTCCAGTATTCTGTGGGCACCTGCATTTGAAACATAAGTGACCGGACGACATCAAGGAGGTGACGATTTTTCCGCTCGGCCACACCATTTTGCTGGGGGGTATAAGCACATGAGGTTTGATGTATGATTCCAAACTCGGTGCATAAATTAGAGAATGTGCGACAGGTATATTCGCAAGCATTGTCGATGCGAATGATTTTTAACGTAGTAGAGAACTGCGTACGCGTCTCAGTAAAAAAGTACGAAACACAAATGTTAATTAAGTACAATCATGAAGTAGATATAACCAAGTGAGACGCGAGTAATCATCAATAAAAGTGACAGAATATTGATAACCAAAAACATTGGGGACTTTATAGGATCCCCAGACATTCGAATGAACTAAAGAAAACAGAGTATCACTCTGGGTACATGTAGGAGAGAAGGAAGTACGATGTTGTTTTCCGTAGATACATGATTCACAAATAAACTCTTGCAATGAGACATCAGGAAGAGCCTTCTTGAGAATCGGGAGGGGAGCATGCCCAAGGCGGCGATGCCAATCGACAGTGGAGACAGCAGAAAGAATGATGGGTGAAACATCCAAGAGATACAGCCCATTCGACAACCGCCCTTTACCAATGATACTCCGCGTGCGGCGATCCTGCACAACAAAAGAGGAAGGAGAAAATGTTATACAGCAGTCAAGTTCTTGAACAAGACGACTAACTGATAGCAGGTTAAAGGAGGATCCCGGAACATGAAGAACCGAGGATAGAGGGAGAGTGGGAGTAAGCCGAAGATGAGCCGCGCCAGAGACCGGAGTGGTGTCGCCATTGGAAATAGTGATGAACTTGGGATAGGCAGATTGTATATACTACGATGGTCTCTGAGATATAATGTGGTAAGTAGCACCGAGTTCACGATCCAGTGGGGGCTATGGGAGAGACAGGATATACCTTCAGTGGAGAAAGGCGCTATCAAGCTAGACAAGCGACTGATAATGCCTTGGAGTTGTTAAAGCAAGGTGCGGAGAGCATTAATATTTTGCCGGGTAGAAAAATCAGAATCCTGTGGAGGAGCACCTGTGGGAGGAGCAACTGTAGTAGAAGCAGCAAGGTGTGGAGGCAGACCATGCTTGTGGTAGCATGTAACTTCAAGATGACCCTCTCGACCACAGTAAGTACATTTTAAAGGAGAGCGCCCAGCACGTCCTCATCCCCGACATGTGTGGCGGCCTCCCTTAGTTGAAGAGCCACGAGCTAGAGCTGGAGTAGGTAGGAGAGGGTGTTGAAGGAGAGCTGGTGAAAAAGTTGTGGGGGCCTCAAATGAAGGTGTAACTTTGAGCAGCATAGAACAGACATCGGACAATTGGGGTGTTGTGGAGGAGGAAAGAATCTGAGCTCGGACACTATGGAGGTGGGGAGAAACTCGGGTCATCATCATCGCAATCCCAACAGTTTCCTTTTGCGCCCGTTGTGTAGCAAGATCCGTGGAGGGAGGCTAATGTTGTATACTTGTATCCATGCCTCCACCAGAATTTTGGCATTGGCAACGAAAGAGGTCAGGTCACCTGTTGTCCTAGGATCCAGAGTTTGAAACGCAGAGATGATATCAAACAGATGTAGCAAGCTGTCTTTGCTAGTGTGAGAAGTAGCGAACAAACGACTAAAGTAGCGAACAAACAACTAGAAAACAAGTCGGAACTTTGAATAATTGAAAATTTTATTATTCAAAAAGATATTATTTACAAAGGTATGGTCTCCCTTTTATAGAATGGAGGAGAGAGGAGAGAGTACAAACTAACAATGTGGGACTAAAGCTATACAACAAATCTGGGCGGCTAGAACAATAGACCGGAACAGGCCGCGCGGTTAGACAATGTCCTAACCGCTCGGCAATACCAGAAGCAAGAGAGAGATGTGGTAGGAGACCGCTAGACCGCCCGGTTTCCAAGCCGCCGGAGATAAACCGTCAGACCGTCGGACACCACACAGCAACAGCCTGGATATCAAACCGCTGGAGAGTAACCGCCAGACCGCGCGGTCTACAACCCGTCAGGCTCAAACCGCCAGACCGCCCAGTCTCATACTCCAACACTCCCCCTCAAGCTGGAGCATAGATATCAATCATGCCCAGGTTGTCACAAATGTGGAAGAAGGAAGTAGAAATCGGCTTGGTGAAGATATCTGTCAACTCTTTGTCGGAGGTGACGAAAGGAGTGCAAATCTGTCTCTTCAAGACCTCTTCTCGGATGAAATGGCAGTCGACTTCTATATGTTTCGTTCTCTCATGGAAGACCGGATTTTTGGATATGTATATAGCGGCCTTGTTGTCACAGAACATAGGCAGAGGATAGTCGTCGACCTCTCCTAGGTCAAGCATGAGAGCCCGCAACCATTTTAACTCACACGTGGTTGACGCCATACTCCGGTATTCGGCTTCTGCACTGGACCTTGAGACAACAGACTGCTTCTTGCTCTTCCAGCTCACAAGATTACCTCCAACAAATGTGCAAAAACCTGACGTAAATTTACGGTCACCTTTATCATCAGCATAGCTTGAGTCTGAGTAGACTTCAACTCTCAGATGACCATGCTTCTGAAAGAGTAGCCCTTTTCCTGGTGCTGCTTTGACATACTCTAGTATCTTCAAGGCAGACTGAAGATGACATTCCCTGGGAGCTTGCATGAACTGACTGACCTTGCCTACAGTAAAGGCGATGTCGGGTCTGGTCACCGTGAGATAAATGAGTTTGCACACCAGACGTCTATACCTCGTGGCATCGGATATAAGAGGTGAGTCATTTGTCCATGTTTTGTCCTCTCCAGTGGCCATGGGATACCGGGCCGGTTTGGCACCGGTCAATCCTGCCTCTTGTAGAAGATCAAGAGCATACTTCCGCTGGGAGAGAACCAACGAGTCGGGCTTCCGAGAGATTTCTATCCCCAAAAAATATTTCGAGGAGCCCATATCCTTCGTGACTAGGTGTTGACGGAGGTGTTTCTTTGTCAAGTCCACCCCAGCCTGGTCATCGCCGGTAAGAAGAATATCATTCACATACACCGCCAAAACCACAAGGCCCGATGCGATTTTGCGAATAAACAATGAGTGATCGGTCGAACTTCTTGTAAAGCCAATGGCAGCCACAATGTTACTAAACTTGTCAAACCATGCCCAAGGGCTCTGTTTTAGGCCGTAGATGGCCTTCTTCAACTGGCATACTCGTGTCTCCCCCTGAGCAACATACCCAGGAGGTTGCTCCATGTAGACGTCTTCCTGAAGATCCCCATAGAGAAAAGCATTCTTGACATCAAACTGGGAAATAGCCCACTCCCTGTTGACAGCCACAGAAAGAAGAACCCGGATGGTGCTGAGGCGAGCAACCGGGGAGAAAGTATCAAAATAGTCAACTCCATAAGTCTGAGTAAAGCCTTTGGCCACCAGCTGGGCTTTGTAACGATCCACAGTGCCGTCTGGGCGAAACTTCACAACGAACACCCAGCGGCAGCCAACCACATCAGTACCTACCGGTGGAGGAACAAGGGTCCAGGTACCCCTTTCAGTAAGAGTGGCGATTTCCTCATCCATGGCAGATTTCCAATGAGGAATAACAAGAGCCTCCTGGTAAGTGCGGGGAGTGGTAATAGCCGAGATAGCCAAAGCAAAGCACCTGCGAGAAGGAGTAAGCCGATCATAGGAAACGACAGCCGCAAACGGGTGTTGGGTACACGCCCGCACCCCTTTGCGAAGAGCAATGGGAAGATCCAGGTCGTCTTGTGCCTCAGGGACCGGAGCGTCCGTGGCGGAGAAAGCTGGCCCGGGACTAGAGAAGGACGGCTGCGGAGAAGAAGGAGGGGGTATAATAGAGAGAGGAGGAGACGGAGGATGAGATGATATAGGAGGGGAGACGTCGATATGCGTGGAAGGAACACAGAGAGATGGTGGAGAGTCAGAGACAGCAGGAAGAAGCGGGGATTGAGAAGAAAAGTAGGATGCATTTTCGAAGAAGGTGACGTCCGCGGAAACAAACTGTTTGCGCAGAACGGGGTCAAAGCAACAATAGCCTTTTTGAGTGGTCGAGTATCCCAAAAAGACATTTTGTGGAACAGGGGGAAAGCTTGTCACGGGTAGCAGTCGGAGCATGCACAAAAGTCGTACACCCAAAGATACGGAGAGGAAGAGGAAAGGGTTCCTTGCCCGGGTAGAGAATGGAGAAGAGAGTTTTGTCGTGGAGAACCGAAGAGGGAATGTGATTGATGAGATAGCAGACAAGAAGAACAGCATAGCCCCAGTAGGAGCGAGGCACCTGCATCTGCGTCATTAGAGTGCGAGCGATATCGAGGAGATGACGGTTTTTACGCTCCGCCACCCCATTTTGCTGGGAGGTGTAAACACAGCTGGTCTGATGAATAAGACCATGTTGCATACAAAAAGACGAAAACTCATGACTGAGATATTCTTTAGCATTATCAGAGCGTAGTACTTTAATAGAAATAGCAAACTGAGTTTTAATCATATTATAAAAGTATTGTCATACAGATAAGAGTTCAGAGCGATCTTTTAATAGATACACCCAGGCACATCTAGAGAAATCATCAATAAAAGTTACAAAGTAAGAACTACCCCGACCAACGGTGAGAGTAGGAGCAGGACCCCAGACATCAGAATGAATGAGATCAAAAGGGCGGGAGGAACCACGGCCTTGCTTCGGCGGGAAGGAGGAGCGGTGATGTTTGTCAAGCTGACACGCATCACAGTTGAGCGGAGGACTGGTCTGAGGTAAGTGGGGAAGAAGCTGACGAAGAATCCGAGGAGGAGGATGTCCAAGGCGAAGATGCCATTGAAGCAGATCGGTAGACGAGGAAGAGAAGGCGGACAGAGCGGAAACATTGTCGAGGAAGTAGAGGTCGTCGCTCTCAGTCCCAGTAGCAATCGTCCGTTGGGTCCTCGGGTCCTGAAAACAACAAGAAGTAGGAGTAAATAATACAGAGCACTGAAGTTGTTTGCACAAAGTAGTAACTGATAGCAAATTGCAAGGGAACTTCGGGACATAGAGAGTGTCCGCTAAGCGAAGCGACGGGGTGACTTGAACCATGCCCGTCCCATGAACCGGGGAAGGCGAACCATCCGCAACAAGAACCGGGGGTAATCGATCACGCGTTTCTAGGAGAGAGAAGCAGTAAGGGTTTCCAGTCATGTGATTTGTAGCATCAGAGTCAATCAGCCATTTACCTTGGGTAACGACGCGTGCACTACCTGAGGTCGTGGCCACAGAAGCAGATGACCGAGAGGAGGATGTTGAGGAAGAAGTATCACCAGAGGGACGAAGATGAGGTTGTTTCTGCCAGCAGCGGTCAACAGAGTGGACGGTACGACCACAGTGAGAGCAGAGGAACCTTGACGGACCGCACGTGCCAGTCTGGCTGCGGCCACTATTTCCACCCCGCTGAACTTGGTGAGCATAGGAGTCCGGTGGAGGAGGGGAGGACAATAGAGGACGTTGGAGCAGTGAAGTAACAGCGGCAATGCGAGCCGCGGTGGCATCCAAGGTGGGAGACTCTGCTTCTCCCAAGATCTGCTGGCGGATCATATCAAAAGACTCAGGGAGCCGTAGAAGATAACAAACAACCAGGAGTTCTTGGAAGTGTTTGTGCTGCTCGGCCAAGTCCGCGGAGAAAGGGCGATTCTGGAGGATTTTGGCGCCAAGAGCATGAACTTGCTGATAAGCCGCAGCAGGAGACATGGAAGGGCGAGCGAAGAGATCCGCATAGAGAGTATAAATGCAGGATGTCTGGGCCCCCTTCGAGTAGAGAGCAGCAAGGTGAAGCCATGCGGTCTTGACCGTCTCATCATGGCGTATGACAGGAAGGCATTCATCGGAGAGGCTGTTAGCCAACCAAGTGCGGACAAGTGCATCACTGGCATCCCAGTCATCAAATTGAGCAGAGTCTGGAGGAGGAGGTTCATCGGTGAGGTGATGACGTTTGCGCTGAGAGCGAAGGAGAAAGTTGAAAGAAACGCTCCAATCCGGATAGTTGGAGCCAACAAGTTTAGAAACCGTGCCAAGGTTTCCAGAGGGAGTAGGAGGCGGAGCCGGAGTGGCAATAGGAGTGGTGGTAGTTGAGGTTTCAGAAAGGGCCATAGGAGAAAACAACGAGAAGCCGCGCGGTTAGAATACAAGCCGCGCGGATAGGAAGAAGAAGAGCTACAGCGGTCACGATGTCAGACACCAGCGGCCAGAGAAGCCACGACCAAGCCGCAGATCCAAGCAGGGAAAGAAGTCGAACGACTAGAAGATAGCCCGCGCGAACAGAAGCGAGGAACAAACAAGGCGAAAAAGGCAGCAGGTCGCGGCGAACAAAGGCAGGAAAAAGGAGGCCGCGCGGACAGGGCGCAAGCAGAGGAAGAGACAAGCCGCGAGAACAGATCACGAGAAGAAGAGGCAAGCCGTGCGGAGAGGGCGCACAGAATCAGGAGGAGAAGATTGAGTCCTCTGATACCATGTGAGAAGTAGCGAACAAACGACTAAAGTAGCGAACAAACGACTAGAAAACAAGCCGGAATTTTGAATAATTGAAAATTGTATTATCCAAAAAGAATGGAGGAGAGAGGAGAGAGTACAAACTAACAATGTGGGACTAAAGCTATACAACAAATCTGGGCGGCTAGAACAATAGACCGGAACAGGCCGCGCGGTTAGACAATGTTCTAACCGCTCGGCAATACCAGAAGCAAGAGAGAGATGCGGTAGGAGACCGCTAGACCGCCCGGTTTCCAAGCCGCCGGAGATAAACCGCCAGACCGCCGGACCCCGCACAGCAACAGCCTGGATATCAAACCGCTGGAGAGTAACCGCCAGACCGCGCGGTCTACAACCCGCCAGGCTCAAACCGTCAGACCGCCCGGTCTCATACTCCAACAGCTAGAGTAGAGAGAGTGAAGCTCCTCCCACATTGCCTTAGCAGTCTCATGATATATGTTCATGTGATATGGCTCGGTATCCATGGAATTGAGGATCCAGAATTGAACCCGGCCGTCATCACGCAACCACTCGTCAGTATGAGCAATAGGAACGTCCCGGGTAAGGTGATGAAGAAGATCTTTAGTTTGTAGAACACAGCGAACCGAATGCACCCATTTCACAAAGTTGTGCCTCCCACTGAGAGGGATGGTGGTGGTCCGAAGCTTATCGCGGACTTCAGCAGAGGGGGCCTCAGCACGAGCAGGAAGAGATAAAGCAGCCATGGATTAAATGACAGCAAGAGAAAGTCATGACGACTTAGAGGAGAAGCCGGCGAGTAGAGGAGCAGCGGCTAGATTAGAGGAGCAGCGGCTAGGGCAGAGGCCGGCGAACAAGAGAGATTGCGGGTAGAGCAGTACACAAGCAAGAGGAAGTCGCAGTGACTAGAAGAGCAGCAGACAATGTTAGGCGGACTGAGAGCACAGCTTAGAGAGGACGCGGCTAGAAGAGAAGGCCGACAAGAGCGGTCCGTGGCGAGAAGAGAAGCGCAACTAGAAGAGGTTTGACAAGAGCAATCCGCGACTAGAAAAGAAGAGGCCTCATCGTCTAGAGGAAACCGCGCAAGAGCAGTCCGCAACAAGAGGACTCCGCGCAAGAGCAGTCCGCAGCTAGACAAGAAGAGGCCGCAACGGCTAGATGAAACCGTAGTTATAAGAGCACGATGACTCCGCGCGGTAAGAGAGTTTAGCAAGCAGTCTGTGGCTAGAAGAAAAGAGGCCGCAGCGGATAGAAGCAGACCGCAGTTCGCGACGGATAGAAGCAGTCCGCGACAAGAAGAGGTCAAGCGGGTAGAGAAGCAGACCGGTCGAGCGGGTAGAGAAGAGTTAACCGCGACAAAATCAGACTGAGGGCCAGAAGTTCAGCAAGCAGTCCGTGGCTAGAAGAAAAGAGGCCACACCAGATAGAAACAGGCCGCAGTTTGCGACTGATAGAAGCAGTCCGCGACAAGAAGAGGTCAAGCGGGTAGAGAAGCAGACCAGCAAGTAGAGAAGCAGGTCAGTCGAGCGGGTAGAGAAAAGTTAACCGCGACAAAAGCAGACCGAGGGGCCCATAGCGAAGCTATAAAAGCTCAGGGGGGAGGGATGAGAAGTGGAACCACGGAAGAGGAGAGGGTAAAGAAATGGAGACCGGCGAGTAGAAGGCGAACAGGGACCCGCGGACAGCGGCAGTATTCCGCCCGGGAAGAATCAGAGGATGCGGTTAAAAAGGAACAGGCCGCTCCAGAGGATCAGAGCTCTGATACCATGTTGAAGAATGGAGTAAACCTTGTATATACTTCTTGAAGAACAAATTACAAATATGAGTACAAATATATAGGGAGAAGAGAGAAAGTAATCCCTTATACAAGATGTGGGACTATTACATGAAAAAGAGGAAGACCTATAATGGGTCTCTAAATGGGCCTTTACAAGATGTTTCCTCACTGTTTTCTAAGTTGATTTTAGGTTAGATATGTTGGATGGATCTGTACCAATAAAGTCAATCATTTAATACTTTAAGATCCGTGAGCTATATGGTAGGTGGCCAATTTAAATGGGAGCAAGCCCCATTTGGCATCCCTAGTTAACTGGTATGATAGACTGACCTTTTCTATGTTCTCCATCATGACACCTTTAACTTCAGAGACCTGAGCTTTAACTTTAGAAAGCTTGCTTATCTCCTCTGGATGGTCAACACAGTACTGCATGTGCTCCTTCAGCTTTGGACTGAAAGATATTTATAATTACAGGATAACATCACCTCATCAAGTTGTAGATTCCATAGCTAAACCATGCAATCAAAGCAAATACCTGAACTCACGGTTGAGGCTATTGGCAGTTGCAGTTGCAGCCTTTCCTCCTCCAAATCTTTTGGTGAAATCTTCTTTAACTCTTTCCAAGAAAGCAATGGGAATTTGCCTGCCCACCGCTTCAACCGCAACAACACAATATGCTGCAAAAGGGAAACAGGGTGGAGCTGTCATATACACCACTGAAAAGTTGTAAGAACAGGCAATAATAACTTGTGTTAACCATTTGGTAAATGGAAAATTTTTGCAACAAGGCTCAAGCAGCAATAATAGTTATGCTGTAAAAGTTCAGCAGTGGAAGGATAAAGCACTACCTGCAGTAGAGAGGAGTAAAGTTACAAGAACAAATTGTGTACATCATTCATTAGTTATGAGACTGTTTGACCAAACAACATAGACAGTAGTTAAGTATATATATATATATATATATCTTGGTTGTATAATCAAAACATTCAGTAAGTGAAATCATCTTAGGATAAGGTGAATGAATTGAAATGTGAGAAAATGTTGATCATTGACAAATGTTGCTAAGCTAGGTGAATTGAAATTCTTTTGTCAAGTCAACCTGATATAGAATAAGATTACTAGTTCCACTAAGAAGATCTTCTTAAAATTTCGAGCTTAGAAATAACCGGACACTACAAAAATTAAACTGTCTCAATGAGTAGGTTAAAAAATGTAATTAAAGAAGGGTAATTTATAGCAACCTCTCATACTGATGCAGGGATAGACTGACAAATAATTCAACAACTAATATGCAACCTAAATGCAATGCGTGTGAAACAAAGATGTCACAGTCCAGCTGAAGATCAACTAACAAGTAATTAAAATTTAATAAGCTCAGAAGAACAACTTGCCTAATTGGATAACGAATTTAGATGAACAAAGATCAAGTTATAATTACCACCGAGATGAGGTGCAAATATCATTCAAGTGCACTGAATGCGTCCCACAAATTAAACGACGAATAAAGATAACAAACGCATACGAGAATCAACAACCCATGACATTAGTTCATTACCAAAGCATTCAATAGAGAAATTAAAACATCCATGCCTAGATTTACTCATTCATGTGGCGGCGTGGACTAGGTATGGGAAGACGACGACGGTGTTGTCCTTGGCGCGTTGATTGGCTTCACGAAAGGGCTGCAAGGTTTGGGTGGGGGTAGATCTGGAGGATTTAGGTGAGGGGAAGGCAGCGGGTAGGGGGGAAACCAGACGGGGAAAGGTTGTCGGGACTGGTGGGTGGTAGATCTGGCGGTGGATGTTTGGATGTGGGCTGACAGGAGGGAGATGGAGCAAGGAAGGGGCCGGCGGGTTGCTGGAGGTGGATTGACAGGAGGGGGATGGAGCAAGGAAGGGGCTGGCAGGTTTCTGGAGGTGGGATGATGGGAAGGAGAGTTAGGGCAGGAAGAGCCTGCGGGCTGTTGGTCGTTTGTCGGGGCTGGGAGAACAACTGGAGGATGGCGGGGTAGTAAGAGAGGGGCTAGATGGGGCTGAGAGGAACAGGGGAGGAGGCGGCAGGGTTGGGAGGGACTCGATCCAGGCGGGGGAGGAGGCGCACGGTAGCAGTCACTTGGAGTCCACCGAGGATGACCACCCGGCTGCAAGAAAATCAGCGTCCGATCCCTAAAATTAGCCACACACACAAGTATATATAGGGGGAGATGGGAAATAAAACTAGGGCACCCTGATCGGACGGCTAATATTGTTCGGGTCAATCGGGTGTCAAATACAACAAGAAATAAATAAAGTAATATATCAAACTGACTCGGAACGACCATCTGGGCGCATTCGCGAACTCGGATCGCCCAAATGGGTCGCCAATCACCGCCTCCTGAGGGAATAAACGTGTGTGTGTGTCGTCGATCGCTATCAACTTCCCCCGACTTGAAAGCACTCATCTCCGGTGAGTGGAGACGGTCATACTCTCGGCGTAAGTTCGGGGCGAGTCTCTCAAGCTCCTTAGCATAAATCCAAGTATCATGAGAAACCGGGCGGGCGAGTCAATGAACCAAGTACCGCAGGACCATCTGACCGTTCGTCGTAGTGAAGTCGTGACCAACGATCTGTAGCGCATCTCCGGTAAGCGTAAGCGACTGTCGAAACAATGTATCTCCGTGACTCCGACTGAACATGGTGCTAGTGGAACTGTTGGCTGGATAGTGTGGTCCTCCGAGCGGTGCTCAACCGTCCGCGACTGTCAGGGCATGGTGGGTGTAGAGGCACTAGAGAGGGGTGGAGCTAGTTATGACTCAGGTTATGCTGAAGACAATGGGTCCACATACACTCGCTCCTCGTAGTAAGGAGTTAAATCTTCTACATTGAACACTCAGTGAATTCTCATTGTCGGTGGGATATCAACCTCATAAGCGTTTGCACTAATCCGTCGAGTGACTATGTAGGGGCTCATTCGGCGGGCACTTAACTTCTTCGTTGCTCCATGTGGGAGCCTCTCAGGTCAAAGGCGGATCATAATCTGCTTTTCAATGTCAAAAACCCGCTCCCTCTTGTGCAGATCGGCCTGAGCTTTATAAATTTCATTACTAGTTGTAATCTTTCTCCGAACTTTCTCATGAAGTGTGTGTATGTGCTGAATGAATAACTCGGCGAACTCACTAGGTCGGGCCTCTAACGGGAAATCAACCAGGTCGACGGGTTTCCTAAACTCGTAATCTAATATGACATGAAATAGACTCAGACTTGTGGTCCTATTGACCAAACTATTGTATGCAAACTCTGCGACGGGCATGACAAAATCCCAGGTGAACGGACTATCCCAAACGAGACAACACTAAAGGGTTCCAAGACTACGGTTGACAACCTCGGTCTCCCCATCCGTCAGCTGGTGATAGGCGGTGGAAAACTTCAGTGTCGTGTCGGTCTTCTTCCACAATGTCTTCCAGAAATAATTCATAAAGAGGACATCACGATCGGAGACGATGGAAGTGGGCAACTCATGATACTCGAATACCTCCCTAAAGAACAAAGCAGCCACGTGGGGAGCGTTGAAGGTCCTATGACACGGGAATACGGGATAAAATGGGCCATCTTCGAAAAACAGTCCACGACAATGAAAATCGAGTCAAAGTTTTGCAACATGCGGGGAAGCCTAAGTACAAAATCCATATTAAAATAGGTAACAGAATGTAAAGGCCCGTGGACTGTCGGGATCCCTTCGTTGTCTGGCAGATGCGACGATGACGAACGACCCGAGTAATGTCCTTCTTCAGGTCAGGCCATAAGAAGCGGTCTTCGACTAACACGATTGTCTTGTCCCGCCCAAAGTGTCTCGCGTCCCCGCCCGCGTGCAATTCCCAGATGAGGAAATGTAAACTTACATCAGAGGTATTTGTAATTCAAAAGAAAAAGGGGTGCAACCTACAATTATACCAACTCTCACGGGTGTTTGGGTAAGTAAAAGTATTCAAGAAAGAATGTATTTTAAAGGGATTTTTTTAAATAAACGACATTTGAAAACATCACTTCTACCTGTAAGTATTTGATCTGACATGAAACCTCTTTTACAATTGATAAAAACACATTTAATATTATTCAAAGAGACAAAAATGTCATGATCAATAAAAACATTTGTTTTATAAAATCAGCACAATGAAAAAAGAGGGTGATGAAAGGACCTGAGGGTGTGGATCGGGGAGAGAAAAGAGAGACAGTTTAAAGGCAGAAGAACTAAGGTCTGAATGCTCTAGTGAAGATGATTTTTATGGCCTGAAGAACAGATGCCTAACAATGAACAAGCGTAACAAAATCTACACTAACAAGCGTAACAAAATCTATACTAACACGCGTAACAAAATCTATACTAACTCTTGCGCCTTACTGATGGATTTTGTCCATGGATGTGGTTATGCTCCCTTATGAATAATCTAGGCCTACGTGATGTGGGTCCTAACAGATTGTATTGCAACAACAAAGTAACAATCAACATTATCCACAATCATGTTCGGTATGACCACACCAAATATATTGAGGTGGAAAAATATTTCATCAAGGAGAATATTGAAAAGGGGATTATTTATACTCCCTTTGCTCCTTCAGAACGACAATTAGTTGACATTCTCACCAAGGGTCTGGGTCAAAATGTTTTTTTGTGATTTCATTGGCAAATTGGGCAGGCGAATATAACATGCACGTCTCCCTAGTGTTTTCGTCTTAGTGTTGTAACTCCTCCACATATTAGAGGAGCCATATTTTGTTTAATGAATAATTTTTTCCTTTTATTCTCAATATGTATACTATATTACTTGCTTGGTTACTTTGGGATTCTACTTGATGTGACTTGTCTAGCAATATTATTTATATCACAAATAGTTATTGGATACATGTCTCATTCATAAAATTGAGCTATACTTTGTTAGACATGTTATGCCTCAGTTTGGCATCAAAGCCTGGGTTTGGGCTTGGTCTAAATACAAAGGAACAAAGTTTTTAGATTATTCATGATATATCATAGTAGTAATCCAGCACGATTTAATTACAGTCAGAATGATCACTATCTAGGTGGTCGTTGGTACTCCTTGATGGCGCGCCACGCCCGACACAGGTCTATTCCCCTATGAGGCGGTGAATTGCTACCCGTTCAGATGATCCAAGTCCACAGTTGCGTCTGGATGGTCGTTTTGAGTCTGTTTTGTATGGTTTTAAACCAGCCCGTGTTGGTCCCAAGCCTGAATGAAAAATAACGAGGGTTGTGTTAGGTAGACGAACAACGTAAAATTTAGTCACCCTTATGAATGTGGATCATTTGAAAAATTGAGAAAAAACTAAGTTGTTCCCCACTAAGGAACACGTTGTATGGTATGAATGCGGCGTCTTGGCAAAAACCGTTACATCTTCAAAACTTAGGTATAGTGTTAAATATGCAAGAGTACTAGTCTTATGGTCCGAATGTAGAGAAAGGATCATTGCATTTCCAAGAAGACTTGGGCAGTTGGGTGTAGTGTTCAATAGACAAAAGTCCTCACATATTAAACGTCCTAGGAAAGTATATTATATGATTTGTGACCGGCTTAGATTTGGAAGTTAGAATATAGGTAGGCTGAAGGAAAAAGTGATGGAAGTACTGGGTATGATGATTAGGAGAAGGATAAATATTTTATGCGCCAGCAAGAGACTAGATGGGTGGGTGAGAAAACTAAATTTTTACATAATTCCAATTTTAAATTATGATGCACAGAAAAGAAAAACAAACAATGGAGTAGGTATTATTATGGATACGAATTGAAGGGGTGGAGTTGTTGGGGTAAATAGAAAAGGTGATAAAATCTTACCACTTAAATTGGTCATAAAAAATGAAACTATTAATGTGATCAGTGCTTATGCGCCACGAGTTGGATTAAATGAAGCTATTAAAGTGCAATTGTGAGAAAACAGAGATAATTTAGTAAGGGAAATCCCTCAAAAATAGAAGATTTTCATAAGATGAGACTTAAATGGATATATAAGGAAAATATATATACATTATACAGACGTTTATGGAAGATTTGGGTATGGAGAAAGAAATAAAAAAGAAGAATCATTTTAGAGTTTGTCATAGCACATGAGCTAATTGTGACAAATACATTGTTCATGAAAAAGGAAGAACATTTAATTACGTTTAAAAACTAATCAAATAAGCCACAAATTAATTATTTTATGACTCACAAAATGGATTTATGACTCACAAAATGGATAAAATAATTTGTAACGATTGCAAAGTCATATATGGAGAAAGTTTGACAATACAACATAGTTAGTGGTGTTGGGCGTTTAAATTAAATATAATAAATTTAAAATAACGATAAAAGCGTTGCCAAAAAAATAATGGTATAACTTGAAGATGAAAAAACGGGTTGTTTTCAAGACAGCGGTTATGAAACAACTAGTTGATGACCCTTATTGATCCTAGTGTATCATGGGAAATTATGTCTTCACGTTTTAAGGATACTGGAAAGAACGTACTTGGAAAATCAAAAGATCGTGCACCCACAAATAAAGAATCTTTGTGGTGGAAAGAGGAAGTGCAAGACAAAGTGAGGGCAAAGAAGACTAGCTATAAAACACTCTACGCTTGTAAAAATGATGAAAACTTGACAGTGCATAAAATCATCAAGAAAGAAACTAAACATGCAGTGAGCAAAGCTAGAAGTCAAGCTTATGAAGAATTTTATAAGTGACAAGACACCAAAGATGGAAAACGTGACATATAAAATTGCTCGAGCTAGAGAGAGCAAGATAAGAAATTTAAATCAAGTTAAATGTATAAAGGTTAAAACAGATACAGTTTTGACAGATGATGTGGTTATTAAAAAGCAATGAAAAAAATATTTTTATCAACTCTATAATAAAACAAAATACAATGAATTGAACTTGAAAAAGTTAATGTAAATCGGAGGAGTATAAGAACATAACATTTTATCGTAAAATTTAAGTATCGGAGGTAAATGATGTTCTAAAGAAGATGAAAAATGGAAAGGCGGTTGGGCTAGACGATACTCATTGAAGTATGAAAATGTCTAGGGAATGAAGGAATTGTGTGACTTTCATATTTCTTCAATAAGATACTGAAGTCAAAGCAAATGTCAGACCAATGGAGAGAAAGTATTTTGATACCTTTGTTTAAGAACAAAGGAGATATACAAAATTGTGTTAATTACAGAGAAATTAAATTAATGAGTCATACCATGAAACTATAGGGAACGAGTAATAGGAAGAAGAGTAAGATGAGAGACTAGAATCTCGAATAATCAATTGGATTCATGACAAGGCGGTCGATCATGAAAGCTATAAATCTCTTGAGGAGACTCATTGACAACTATCAAGAAAGAAAACAAGATTTGCATATGTTGTTTATCGATCTTAAGGAGACTTATGATAGGGTTCCAAAAGAGATGTTATGGAGAGTCTTAGAAAAGAAAGGTGTAAATATATTACACATTGACATAATCAAAGATATATACACAAAGTCAGTAACGAGGGTGAGGACATCTAGAAGATTAACACGGGAATTCTCTATCAGTGTTGGCTTACATCAAGGTTCAACTTTAAGCCCTTATCTCTTTACCCTTATCTTAGATGAGTTCACCAGACATATCCAACAAGTAATACCTTGGTATTTATTGTTTACGAATAATATCATTTTGGTCGATGAGATGCGCGAGGGTGTAAACGCGAAACTTGAATCTTGGCGAGACACTTTAAAAAAAAAGGGTTTTACGTTGAGTAGGGCAAAGACAGAGTATATGGAGCTTAAATTTAGCAGTGCAAGAAGTACAAATGACTTTGTTATTAAGTTGGGTGATCAAGATATTTCCCAAAGTGAGTGCTTTAATATCTCAGATCGATAGTTCAAAAAGATGGAGGTGTTGATAAAGATGTGATATATAGAATCCAAGCAAGCTGGTTGAAGTGGAGAGGCGTGTCAGGGATCTTACGTGATCGTAAAGTACCATTAAAACTTAAAGGCAAATTTTATCGTACTGCAAGTAGACCAATGATGCTCTATGGTTCTGAGTGTTGGGCAGTGAATTGTGTACATAAATAAAAAAATGGGAGTTGCGGAGATGAGAATGCTTAAGTGGATTTGTGGACACATGAGACTGGATAAAATTAGGAATGAATATATAAGGGATAAGATTGGAATAGCACCAATTGTAGGGAAGATGCGAGAAGCTCTACTAAGATGGTTTGGACACGTACAAAGGAGATTATTAGAGGCACATGTTAGGCGTTGTGAGAATTTAGTCACTAACCATGTTAAATGGAGGAGGGGTAGACTAATGAAGACTTAGAATGAAACTATAAGGTAAGACACGATGTACTTAGGCATTAGTGAGATTATGACTAAAGATTGGGCACAATGACGACAAAGGATCCATATAACTGACCCCACTATAGTGGGATGAAGGCTTGAGTGTTGTTGTATTTAGTGCCCGATCGGCTTGGACGTTGTGGGTCATCCAACTAGGATGCCCTATTTTCAGTTTAGTACTTATACATGCAGGTTACGATGGATGGGACATTGATGGTTTAGTTCCCAGAACGTGGAACCGCCGATCCCCCACTCCCGATGTGATAAGATTGGAGTAGCACCAATTGTATCAGAAATAAGATTGGAGTAGCACCAATTGTAGGGAATGAATGTATCACGGATAAGATTGGAGTAGCACCAATTGTAGGGAAGATGCGAGAAGCTCTACTAAGATGGTTTGGACACGTACAAAGGAGATTATTAGAGGCAAATGTTAGGCGTGATGAGAATTTAGTCACTAACCATGTTAAATGGAGGAGGGGTAGACTAATAAAGACTTGGAATGAAACTATAAGATAAGACACGATGTACTTAGGCATTAGTGAGATTATGACTAAAGATTGGGCACAATAACGACAAAGGATCCATATAACTGGCCCCACTATAGTGGGATGAAGGCTTGAGTGTTGTTGTATTTAGCGCCCGATCGGCTTGGACGTTGTGGGTCATCCAACTAGGATGCCCTATTTTCAGTTTAGTACTTATACATGTAGGTTACGGTGGATGGGACATTGATGGTTTAGTTCCCAGAACGTGGAACCGCCGATCCCCCACTCCCGATGTGATACCGACGAGGACCCCCTGGTGCAATCGCCCCTGCCTCCTTCCGCAGTTTCGTCCAAGCCCCGTGAGCTTATCCTCCTCCTTCTCCGCCCCTCCCCTTACCAGCAGCACCCTCGCCAAGCTTCCAGCAAACTTCCAAGCATTGATTCCTCCTTACAGCGCCCGGGTTTTCCCTTGCCGGCCTCCAGTCGCTCGCCCGCTCCCTCCTGGCCACAGTCCAACATTACTCCTACCCTCAACGCCTCTTACACCTGAGGGCAGAGAACCATGAGGGCGGATCATGGACGCTAATCCATCTAATTCGA
This sequence comes from Platanthera zijinensis, assembly GCA_039513925.1. NCBI lineage: Eukaryota > Viridiplantae > Streptophyta > Magnoliopsida > Asparagales > Orchidaceae > Platanthera > Platanthera zijinensis. The sequence continues at coordinate 11,840,975 of CM077081.1, read as the reverse complement.
GGAGACGATCAACCTTGGCATCAAGATAGTGCAGCATGGCGAGGAGGTTGGGGAGGTCATCAGTTCGCTGATTATGGAGTGCGTAGAGTGCGGGGCCGATGAAGCCCATGGCCTAAAAGGAGGTGTATATAACAACGGAACAATCGGCGGCTACAGTGGGCGGTGGGGCAAGTCGGACCAAATTGATACAGTCCCAGAGAGGAATTTAGCAAGAGGAGGTCGGCGATGGTGAGGGAGAAGAAAGGAGGAAGAGAGAGAGGACACTTAGGGAGCAACCCTAATTCTTAAAATTCATCTAAAGTAAACCAAACACTCCTACCCCTACCCCTTATATAGAAGAGGGAGGGCATACTTAGGCTCCGTTTGGCACGATGGTGGCGGTCATGAACACGGGGTTAAATTGTCATTTGTTAACGCCCACCTAAGGAACTTCATCCACTTTTATGATCAAACGGATGATGTTTGTTAGGTGATCCTTAACGAATAACGTTTTAACCCATGCGTTTACGACCGCCGCCACCGTGCCAAACGGAGCCTTAATAAGACATTACATTTAATATCAATATAATCTAATTAATATTAATTAAATACCATTTAATTAATATTAATCAATTAATTAATAAAACTTAATCACGGCGGCTTCCAGAAATGCTCTTTGATGGCTCGGTCGAAGGTTGACCGCTTTAGCGAATATGCGAGCATAACAATTGACCGCTCTAGCGATTTTGAGAGTGTAACACCAGCCCTGTAAAATGAGTTTATCCTCAAGCTCAGAGGAAGATCGAAATACTGCGATGACTTCACCCAATTCCCTCTTCATCAAAGTCATTTACGTTCAGAGAGAATAGTTGTTTACAACAATGACCACAAGCATAGTGCTCATCGAAGTTATAACATAACCATTTTGTGGTTGTTCAGAAATTTCTGCACGAGACAAATGACGAATTTATGGGATTAGTTACGCTCAATTCTTTCGTCCAGATTCCTTGGAACGGTGCAATGGTGCAGGTAGTTGTATAGTCACATTAATTCAAATGTATTCAACGTTAGCACATCCTGGCCAAAATTATAGCAATAACCAAGTTCCCCGACGCATCAAACTCGACGGCTAGTCGCAATTGTTCGTGAAGCTCAGTCATAAAGATGGTGGCATGTTGCTCAGGTTGCACAGACATAGCATGAGCTAGGAGGAGCTGAAATTATTCCAGATAAGCGTTCGTAGAACCGGTTTATCGTGATGTGCTTATTACTGAAAAGATTTCTTTTAATGGGGAGACCGAAGTGCATGTTGAAAATTTGTTTAAATTCTCACACAGGAGAACCAAACTTGAGCCGAACCTAGAATGTGGAAGGATGTCATGTTGATCCATTCTGCTAACGGCGTTTGATGATGACCAAAAAATTGCTTGCACTTGGGGATCCAACCCAATAGGTCGGCTTTCTTATATGACGCAGGACGGTCCTATATGACGGAGAAATAATGGGAAATCCTATATGCAACCACACATGAGATCCAACGAGTTACTTGCAACAATTGATAATTATAAAACTATATTATTTTGATCGTCCGCAAAGAGTCAAAGCTTACAAATATGGAAACATGTGTGTGAAGTATAAGCGCGAGAGTGCGCGAAAACAAATACTATTTAAATAGGAAATCATAAAGACGAAAACGATGGAAACAAAACTTACAAACCACTCTCTACAAGCAGAGAACAATCACGAGACCCAGAGCTAAAAGAAAATAACAACACAAACCTTGAATACCACAACTATAAAGAGGGGAGGGCCGGAAGCGCTTTAAGAGGGTTGTCCGGAGCAGATTTTAGTGTCCAGAAGTTATTTGGGGGCTATCTAGGAAACTAGGACAGCAATTGGGTAGGTGCAGGGAGGTAATTTCAGCAGCAAGTGAATGAGATTTGCTGCCCTGGAAGTCTAGACAGCAATCTGGAGGGGGTGGGGCGGCAGGATGGGAGCGAGACATGAGGGAAGAAAAATTGTGGCTGGGATTGGAGTGTGGGGAGGTGGGGGTTCGGTTGGGGAGTGAAAATGGCTAGAAAATAGGAGGAAATGGAAGGGAATTCACGTGAGAATGGGGTTCAGGTTTTGGATAGGAAGAGGGTTGAATGATAGGAGGGAGTTAGAGGGGAAGTGGGAGGGGGCCGGCCAATTTGATGAGGGGAAAGTAGGGAAATGGTTGGCCTTAATTTTAGGAATTAATTTCCAAAAATTTAGGAGAGTGATAATGCCAGGTTGGTGGGTAGTTATGGGAAGTTGTGGAGGAGGGTGGTGGCTGGTGGTGGCCGAAGGAGGTCATCGATGGTGGTGGAGGTCGCCGGAGATGTTTTCCGGCGATCGCCAGAAAATGGGAAATGTTAGGAAAATGATGGGAGAGAGGAGGGGGATCATCGGAGGTGACCGAAAATATTTTCCGGTGATCATCAGAGGTGTAAAAAAGAAAGGGAAAAGGGGACTGTTTTGTGGAGAAATGAAGGTGGCGGTGGAGAGAGTTGGCTGTTGTTGGGAGGAGGGGAAGTTGGCAGTTTGGTGAAGAGGCTCCATGGCAAGGTGCAGAAGAGGAGGGGCTAACTGTTTTCAAGGGAAGAGGAGGGCTTGGGGTGGAGTCTAGCTGTTCTGTAGAGGGGAATTGAAGGGGGCAAACAGTAGGGCCGGTTGTTTTGCTGTTCTGAAAATTTGGGGGCCGGTTGTAGCTTGTGTAGGACGAGAAGAGGGATGGTTGGTTGTTTTGGAAGAGGGAGAATGGTGGCGGAATGTCCGATCAAGGGGGGATGGCAGGGAGCCAGGGACCAGCCAAGGGGAATGGGAGGGAGGAGGTAGACCTAAGCTTCGCACCCGGGGTTCGGGCTTGGCACTGAGAAGATCATAAAATATGCTTCAATACTCCATTCGTCAATGCCTAAAATGAGAGCCCACACTATTTATAGTTTTCTAAATACCAATGAACGGTTATGATTAGCCGAACACACGAACTCAAATAAAACATAAAATTACAACTCGAAATAAAAAATGAGAAGAGAAAAAAATACAAAGGTTGTTGAGCCACTCGAAATGAGCGGTCCAGATCGTCATTGCGTCGGTGGTCATCGTGAGTAGACTGGAACGGGTCGAGTGGGCTTCCCCCATCACTATCGTAGATTAGAAATCCCAACTTAGTGTAGCAGGGAACGATATTAGCTTTAGGTCATACTTAAGTCCCCCGGGGGGCTCATAGTATATAGGGGTGGTGGCCCTGGAAACTACATACTTGATTTGTGCATGAACAGTAATGACTTTGACGACCGGTGTGAGAGTATTGATCTTGTTGGAGAGTGCGACAATGGCTTCCTAGTGTTGTGTCTTAGCTTCCTGGTGATGTATGTCAGCGGCGGCCTAAGTCTTCATAAATTTTTTCATCAAGGACATAAGCCGACTCATTTAGTTCTTGAATACCCCATGTTGGAGAGAAATGTAGAGAGCAAGGTGTTTATGGCACGAGAGGATGATCGGGTTATAGGCCGGCTCGACTACCCAGAAGTGTACGTTGAGGGGGTACTCGGGGTCGCTATGTGAACCCCGGCGTTTCCTTATGACGATTCCAAATAATAAAGCACTTCCCCTTTTAAATAATTAACTAGTAAATCAAGAATTAATTATATCTATTTGGTTTTTGAAAATTAAACAAAAAAGGAGTTAAGGAATTGATGGAGAGAGATATAGAAGCGCGTGAAAGAAAAATGTGAGATAGCAGATGAAGCAGGAGGCTTGAGGATTGTTTGCTGCAGCAGTAACTTAACGTGCGGGACAATGTTTTTAATAGGTGATAGACTCAAGAGAAAATTCAGACATAGGGCTCGTGATCAGGAGGCGCATGCCTAAATTTGCTTTTGTGGGCTCTATGGCTACAAGCGATAATGTCGAAGTAGACGCAGAAGACGATGACGCGAGGAGATGCGGTGTTTGGTTCTGACGTTGGCGGTCGTCGAGGATGACAAGAGTCTTTGAGGGTAAGCTATGTACCTGGTTTTAAGAAACTTGCTCAGTCACACATGCTCAACCTACTCCGGAATCAATGACTCCTCTGGCCGCGGTGTGGGAGATTGATGATAGGGACCACATCAATGTGTACGGAGGCATCGAGTAACTGTGTTGTAAGCGTGGGAGAGCGAAGGATGATCGATGCTTTTTGGTTTATGGGGATGGAGAAGATATGAAGGATGGAGGCGATCTTGAGCAAAGATGACCCTTTTTCTCAGGTACGTTTCAGCAAGGGACAAAAAAGGATGGGTTGGGTATGGAGACAGGGTTATTTCAGGAACTTATCTCTAACATCAATTTGTTATGGGCTAACTTGTAGCGTGTCGGCAGCATCGCCAAAGAGGTGGTTGGATGTGGGGTTGATAGAGGAAGAAGATAATACGAAGCCAGAACTGAGGTTCTGATGGCGCGCCACGCCCGACACGGGTGTATTCTCGCAGGAGGCAGCGATCCGCTGCCCAGACAGATGATCAGAGTCTGTGGTTACGTTCTGATGATCGATCTGAGTCGAGTTCATATTACTTTTTATATTTCGAGTTGTATTTGCCCCTGATCAGTCCAGACAGTTTGAGCCGTCCGATTCGGGTGGTTTTATTTGATTTTTCAGTTTATGCAACAGTTTCTGATTTTAGGGTTATAAATAAGCGACGGCAGGAGGATCAAAGGTTATTGTGGGTTTTGCAGAAGTGCAGGAACCGCTCGGTCCCTTCTAGTGCGACACCAGAAAAGACCCGCCTAATGTGATTCCAGGCAAGTCCCCCCTTCCTCTCCGATCAGCCTCCCACCGCCCGAGAAATCAAAGTCTCTTCGCTACTTTCATCGTCCAGTCCGCCGCTTGAAGTCTTCCTCCAATCAGTCCTCAAACCTCTGCCTCCTACTTTCCGTCAGCCTCCAATCCCGACACAACCTCCGCCAGCAACCCCCATCCCGTCGACTCCCGCTTCCGCCATAATATTCCTATTAAATCTCCCTCCTCCCTGTAGCCTGTTTGTTGACCATGCCCACCCCTCCACAGCCAGTCCGACCCCTCCCTTTATTCTCTTGTTCCCCTGCCGTGGATTCTACTTTAATTCAGCCACCCCCCATTCCTGAGACCCTCTCCACAACCCAGACTAATCAATCCAGATCTTCTCTTCCAACCCCCCGACGTTGCAGCCACCTCGGACGCCCCCTGCAACCGTCATCGTTATAGCCCGCACGTGTGAATTGTAGTATAAAGATTTGTTCTTTACTGTTGTTTATTTTGACACCTGACTTTATAGTGGATGTTTATTTCGGTTGTTATTAGTTTCTACAATCGTTTGATTTGCAGGACTCATTATGTGCGTGCTAAATAGTAACTGCGCCTCTATTGATTTAAAAGTTGATGTTTGTTTTCCTTTAATTAGATATTTGAAATTGCACGTGCCTCTGTTATTTTTTATAGTAATTAATTATTGTTGCGATTGTTAGTGCGGACCTTCTCCTGCTTTTCCATATTTCATCGCATATAGGTTTGCATTTAGGGTCCACCCAGAGTCGTTCCTACCTGTATCAGGTTGTCTAAGTGGGGCATGCTCGAGAGAGAGAACTACCAAAATCTTTTACAGGGGACAAGGAGAATAGATTAATTTTTGCATATCTTCATCCCAATTTTACATGCCTTTTAAATAGGATTTACATGACTTCACTCTTAATGACTCCTAACAACCAACTACATCTAATAAAGGACAATTAAACAAAAAAGACCATCTAATGACTCGACAATTAATAAATAGAAAATTAATAAAAACAATTTGATAACCAGGTCCAAATCCCATAACATAACTTGAAAACCAGGATTGAAGCCCATAACACATTCATTGTTGGATGTTCAGTTGCTAGAAATATGTCTCATTCTTATAGTCAACCTATACTACACTAGACTCGTGCTGCGTCACTTTTCCTCTGAACCACCAAATATATTTTCAACTTCCCTTTTAATGTGCTATCATTAATGTGGGGAATCATGCAGTTTTCTGCACATAATTGTTTTTCTTCTAATTGTTAAGCTTAGTGTGAAAAAGACAAGGATTAAATAAATACAATTCATGAAACTCAAAACATATAGATTAAATATTCCACATACTTATGAATGATCAAAATTGAATTAATTGAACAATTCGATAACCAGGCCCGATACTCATAACATAACAACTCGATAACCAGGACTGAGACCCATAAGGCCATAACACATTTGTTGTTGCAAGTTAAGTTGTCGGATACGTGTATAAATCTTATACTCGACATGTATTATGCTATGATGCGGGAAAATTCTATAGGTGATGGACACGTGATGCTCTAATCCTAGATATTTGCACACCGTCAAAAAATAGAAAGGACCTATGGCAAACCCTAAAATGAAGATGCGGAAGAATGCAAGCACGCAGTCCAATTGATTAATTGTTATTGAACATCAATCCTAATGTGATGCAACTCTTTAATCATGCAATTATTTCCAATGCATAGTTAATTAAACAAGAAAATTTAAAAATCTCAGGCGTTTCATCGCAATTAATCACAGGAGTTCCAGATAGGTTAACAAGTAACAATTGCAACTAATTAAGTGCTAAAAATTAATGATGGGTTATGAGAACACACACTTATGAGAAATAAAAAAGTAAAATTAATTATGTCTGATAACACTAACAATAGAAGTGTGTCAGTACAAATGTAAGAGACGTGAAAATAAATCGACTCTCACCAAGTAAGGACCCGTTGACATTGGAGATTCGATGATTTTAGGAGTAATGGAGGCAATCAGACAAGATAACAGTTGTTGGATGGTGCTTGTCGGAATAGTGGATGGCTGTTTGGAGGGGTCGAAGGGTGTCGGTGGTTGTTTTAAAGGGGCGGGAAGGGCTCTTGGAGGGAGGGAGGGGTTGACCAAGATTGGTGAGGAATGTTTAGGGGTGGATTTCAGTGGAGGGGTTGTGGTGGTTCGATCGGTGGTGTAAGGAGGGGCAGGGGATCAAACAGGGGCTAGAGGGGAAAATGGAGGGGGTCTCAGAAGTGTAGAGACGGCTGAAGGCTAGGTGTTGAGGAGGTGGCGGACGTAGAGGTGACTAGAAAGCTACGGCGAGGGCTCTAATGTGAGGTAAAAGCGGCAACGATGGCACTGCATGCTAGGGACGGCGGCTGATGGGGGAGTCGGTATCCCTCGGAGTCGGGACCTGGCAACTTCGCATCGCGTGGAAGGTGAGTCGTAGATCGAGCGGCTTCTCCCTAGGAAAAACCTAAATCTTCAATACCCCTAATGGATTGAATGCTAGCATCATATAGTGGAGGGATTAGGTTAAATGCAATTGACGGCTATGATCTTCCGACAAATAATTTAGCCTCTCTAAAAAGAGAAATAAAAGAAAATTACATGAAATTATGAAAAAACGAGCAGGTCATGATCACGGTCTCTAATCATCCATCTAACGATTCAAAAATGTCAATCCAATCATCGTCTTCAATGTCGCGCAAACAATCTCTATCATGCTAGACTCGTGTTGGGTCACTTTTCCACTGAATCGCCAAATATACTTCCAAATTTCCTTTTGATGCGCCATCATTAATGTGGCACATCATGCAGTTTTCTACTCATATGACCATAATTGTTTTCTTACAAATGCTATGTGTGCAAAAGTCATGGGTTAAATAAATTCGGTTCATGAGACTCAAAACATAGAGATTAAATATGCCATGTACTTAAGCATAGTCAAAATTGAATAAATTGATCACCTTCTAACTCTAAATCCGAACCAGATCTAGAGAAGGGAAATAAAATCAATTATAATGATCCGCATGAAATAGGCTCATGGCAGTCTATTCTGTAAGAAATATAGGACAACTAAGAATAAAATACCAAATCAGTAATAAATTTGAAGTACACTGAAAAAATGTCCAAGTTTATTTGTCACAATTTGCAGATTAATATGCCGAATAAAGAAAATACAATGGAAGGTGCATATATAAATAAAGAATAGCAGAAATAATGACACTATGAACACAGGTACATTAAAAGAAATTACCAGCAGCAGAATGGTGCCGCCTGTGTCATTATGTGGGAGATGATTTCACAATATATTTCAATAAATTAAGGATACATGGATATAAACAAATAATGCAAGTCCACCACACATGAATAGGGGAAGATTTTCTTATTACTTTCACCTTTTGGTTAACTACTCAAACTCGCTTATCAAATTCTAATTTGATGATAAAGATAGCCAAAAGGCCTTGTGATTTGAGAAGATAGAAACAAGGAGAGACATAACATGAAAACTAAAAGAGGGTTTGTGCTTAGTCAACCAAATCACAGTATATCTAGCTTTTCTCCATCGACAAGATCACGGTAAAGGAGTGCAGTGGGTTACATCAACAAAATTCTAACTTAATCATTGGTCCTTCTCCTGTGGCAAAGAGTACATCATTTTTTTAAGAAAAAAAGAACTACTGCAAACAATCATAAAATTCTCTAGTTTTCTGAAATGCTAATAGAGGGGAAAATGAATTTAAAATTAGTGAACAGATAAGTGAATGATATGAAAATGTGATGAACCATTAAGCACTCATAATTCCCTAAGGGCCGCGAACCCATGGCGGGTATGTATCCGTTACCAGCACATACGATACTCGACGAATACTCCCGCTACAGTAGTTTGCGGATACACTTGACCTTGGCATATCGTTCTACATATTGGGATAAGAGTTTGTTTTTCTAAAGTAAACAAATAACTTTTCCATGTCTTTAAGACTTTACTTGTAAATACAATTAGCAGTGTTTGTTTAATATAGTAACAAAATTTACACCATAATTAAATTTCGTTTTATAATTAGAATTATAAAGAATTTTATTTACATTTGATTGTTTTGTTTACATATTTTGTATTTGAGGATTAGATATTTTAAATTTATAGTGTTTCTGATGGGAATCGAGCCACATGGCCCATTAGGGTCTACTCACATCGACCACGGGACCAGTGATAATTGGGACAGTTCGTCACGAGCAGATCACCGATCGAAATATTTTATGTTCTTTGTATTTTTTTATTTGCTTTGTATTTTTATTTGTTTTAGGGGTTACAAACAACGAAGAATCATGACCGTTTGTTGTCCCCCTCTAGTCTATAAATAGGGTTAGAGGGCTCCATGGATGGCCATTGAAAGATAGCGAAAAGCATCCTTCGGATCACCCAGTGCCGAAGCCGGAACTCCAAATCCTACAGTGGTTAACTAGCACAAAAGTATAAACATCAAATATCTAAATAGTGTGCATTCATAAATTCTACAAATGACTGTTTCAGGATTTACATAACAACACAAGTCCATGAAATTAAAAATGAGGAATAAAATAATTAAAATAAATGCTAAAATGCATAATCAAGTAATGATCAAAGAAAAGCAAGCATAATAGTATTATTTGTTCTCTCATAACTCACGGTCTCCTGTAAAACCAAAAGTCTATAAAATGAAAAAAGAAATACAACAACACTCAAGCCTTTATCCCACTATAGTGGGGTCGGCTATATGGATCCTTTGTCTCCAACTCGCCATTGTGCCCTATCTTTAGTCATTGAAATGAAAAGCGAAATAATTCAAATAAATGCTAAAATATGTAACCAGGTAATCATCAAATAAATACATAAACCATGAAATAAATGCATAACTAGTAAACAATAAAATAAATGCATAACTAATAAACCAATAGATAAAAGAAATCATTAGGTGATAGGAATTATATTTGTTCTTCAAGGATGGTCTTTAAGAATTAAAAGTAAAACAATGAGTCTATGAAATGAAAAATGAGAAATAATGCTTAAGATAAAGGCTTGAGTGTTGATGCTTAAGATAAAAACAAGGAAAGGAGTAGTCCATAACCAATAAAAAATAAAATAGAAGTGATAACACTTTCAGTTCTTCACAAAAATCGCAGATACAGACTTACAGAACACACTCACAAAACACTCCAAAAACTCCCGCAACTCACAACACCCTCACAGTTACAACCTCAAAGAACACACTCCCATTTACAAACTCAAATAACTCACAAATTTAAGATTAATTGCTTCTGGCACACAATAAAGTTTTATTGTTATTGTAATTTGTCTACATGTTGACTTCAATTTATGAATACTCTGCCACAGCTACAAATTCACGGAACACGCGGAATCACAAAACTCAAAATAGACTCACAAAATAATTAAACATTCACAGTTACACACTCATATAGCTCAAATAGCACATTCACGCAAATTAGCACACCAATATAGTGAAAATTGAGAACTAAAGAGCACATAAAATATAAATACATGAAAAACCATAAAATATTATACAAAAATGCAATGTATTAAAGATTATGTAGACAATTATGTTCTTATCAGTGGGTAAATGCATGAAAGAAAGCTTAGAACTATTTAATAGTGTAAAAGCAAACTAAGTAGTTAAGAAAAAAATCAATATTCATACACATGGAGCTCTAACTTTATAACTAATCCTCTAAAATGAAGGGTCTACTTGTGGGAAAATCAAACAGGCAACGATTACCAAATAGCCCGATCAAAATATGGAGACTATCAATGATGGATATTCTTGGATCATATTTTGAGAATGAATAGGAAATCATCATGAGTCCATAAAAGACAACTGATCATCAATCAGACAACTAAGACAGAACGAGTGATGGGAAATCTAAACCATTGAGTCATTTGACTGGAAAATTTAATTGGCCAGCTAAAGGCATTTGATTGCATTTGGTTTGATCAGCTCGAAGGGAATCTTGGGTAGTTTATTTATTTTCTTAAGGTGTTTTAACTTTGCCTTGTATTTATATTTATTTTAGTTTGCGTCCCTAAATTAATGAGTTTGTTAGCTTGTATTATTTATTCCATAAAGTTTGTTTATAGGCACGAAAAATTTATGGAAAATTAATTCTTCTTTCCCCAAAAAAAATCAAAATCATAAGCCTCTCCCTTTAGTTATTGGGCCTAAGGGCCTTATATTATAGTGAACGACCCTAAGGATCTCCTCACAGGGGAATCCCTGCTCTTCTTTAGTCATCGGCTTTCATCCTAATAACTATTGATTACATTATTGTCGGCCTCCGCGGTCGGAGGTTTAAAATTGTGCAGCAGATTCAGGTGGCCAACCACCGCAAAGGGAGATTAAGAGTTTTTATTGTCCCACAAATCGCTTATAAAGCATCTTCTATCGCCGTAGAAGGAGAATATCCAATTAATGTCTAGCAATAATTGCTTCAAGGAGCACCTAGGAAGTTCAGGATACTGGCTTTCTTGGTTGAAAAAAAAAAATTTTAAGGTACCTATGCTTTATTAGATATAAACTAGGAGCATCAAAGAACACAGGAATTTCTATCTCCTTCAAAAGACTATTATGATCAAGGGGGCATTCCCACCTGTTGGAACCAACAGAGTCGACTCCACCTAAAGCTCGGAACTACAGGGGCAACTCGTGCTTACTCCCTTGGGATCACGCTCAAGGCGAAGAACTAGACCGGGAGCTTCAGTGAGGAGGTCCCACCTCTTACCCGGAAGAGACTAACTACCGCTCTTCCCCTCCCTAGCCAATACTGAGCTAGGTGTCTTAGAAGAGAGAGGAATCAAGAAAGCTTGCTTCTCTAAGGCACATTACCGGTCTATTTATAGGCTTTTGAACTGGGACTGCAAATAACTAAACTAATCCATCCTGAAATTACCGGAATGCCCCCGGCTAGGTCTGCCAACAGCCGAACTTCGCTGTCTTAAAAGGCTAATTGCAGACCACCCAGGGTAAAAGAGTAAAAATACCCCTGGGACCCAAAAGGTGGGTCTGGCCCTACCTGAAATGGCCCTGAACCAAGATGGCCCCTCTCTCCGGGTACCTCTTGCTAGGGTCCTCTCGCCAGGGCCCTCTCGCTCGTCTAGGCCCTAAACCCTGGGCCCTCTCGCCTGGCTGGAGCCTCTCGCCTGGGCCCTCTCGCCTCGCCCGGAGCCTCTCGCCTGGGCCCACTCGTCGGGGCCCTTTCTCTCGCCTGGGCCCTCTCGCCAGGCTGCGAGCCCGAGGTTGTACATCTCGCCTGGGCCCACTCGCTGGGGCCCTTTCTCTCGCCTGGGCCCTCTCGCCAGGCTGCGAGCCTGAGGTTGTACATCTCGCCTGGGCCCACTCGCTGGGGCCCTTTCTCTCGCCTGGGCCCTCTCGCCAGGCTGCGAGCCCGAGGTTGTACACAATCCCCGCTCTTTTCGAGGTTGGCACAAGCTCGGAAAGATAGTTCAACCGAGGCTCGCGATGGTACAGTTAATTTATTGAGGGAATCTTTTGGTGGGCCCCTTGCCTAGTCTATAAATATGGAAAATCCCTCCCCATTAGGGGGTGCTTTCTTTCTTTCCTCCCTTCTTAGCATCGGCCTACATGCCTCTCAGCCAAAATGTCCGGGACCGCATCGCAGCCGTGCGCCAGCGGAACAAGGCGACGGCGGCGGGTCTGAACAAGATCCCCGCCCGCGCTCCTTCTTTGTCCCCTCCATCCAAGTCTCCTCCTGAAAAGATGAAAACTCCCGACCCTCACCTCCTAGCCGCGGAACCTTCTCGCACTTCTCTAAAGGAGCCGACGCTCCCTGCCCCCGTTAGTCTCAAAGGGAAAGAGGTACGCCCTTCCAACCCGCTGCGATTTGCTGCTCCTACATACTTTCTCTTCGCTGCTCCTTCTCAGAAAGCTTTGGAGGCTCCTCAGCGCCCGGAGACCATTCGCATCAACATTTCGGAGCTTCCTTCCAGGCGCCTCTCGCCCCAGGACTCCACTCCCCTCTCTACCCCTGTAACGAGGAGGGATGATCCTTCTACTGCCTCGGACCACACTCGCCGATCCGGTAAGAGGTTCTACCTCTGACCTGCTCTATGCTCTTTTTTTTGCCGCTTCTCTCCGTCGCTCTTAGTCTTTTTGGCCTTCCCTTAGGTGCGGGTGGAGAACCTGTCGAGGACGCCCTGGCCGTAGACTCGCAGGCCGAGGATCATCCTGGGCGACTAGCCCCCTCACCTCTCCCGCCGATAGATGAGATTGACGATTATCTAGGCGACCCCACGGACCCCATAGAGATGAAGCGAAAGGTGGCCGAGATGCTGCGAAAACACGCGCGGCTCATCCAGGCATTGGAAAAAGGAAAACAAGCCGCGGACCACCGGATTGATTGGCTAGAGATGGAGTGTGCTCGTTTGTCCTCCGAGGTTGATGTCGACATGAAGGAGGACCAGACTGACCCTTTGTCGATTCTGAACGACGTCGACCAACAGCTTTGTCTCGCCCGGCGTGGTGTTGAGGCTGCTCGCGCCTTCCACCTCCCCCGTCGCCCCCCCTGCGTGAGAGGCCGCGGAGGACGATGGAGGTGGGACAAGAACTGATAGGGGCTTCTCGCTTCTCGCCTCTTAGCCCTTCATCTGTAATATAATGTTAATCTGCATAGCGCCAACTGCGCGCTCTTTGAACTCGTCACCCGCTTAATGCGGGATTATCTTGTTAATTTTATAATTTGCCTGCATAATTGACGTGACTGCTTATTTTATGTTAACTTTTATTCGCCCTTATTAATCTCAATCATTAGTTTTACCTGTCTGCCTCACCGTCTTTTCGCTGTTTTCTCGAGATGACCGCCCACTTGGGGTCCCGTCGCCCGAGGTATAGAAAAGCGAGGAGTCGGCTGACCTTTTGATTTATCCGTCATGCCTTCTCTTGCTCGTACCTCCCTACCTAGGAAAGCTATAAATACCCCCCCCCCCCCCCTGCCAGGGCAGGAAGTGTGCTTCCTTAGATCTCCGCCCGCGACTCCCCCTCTTACTGCAGCTCGTCTCGCGCTCCGGCTCCTCGCGCTATCTCGCTGATCCCTCACTCACCCACCTCCCCCCCCCCCTCTTTGACTCGCGCATACCATGGTGAAAAAGAGGTCAGAGGAGAGTGAGGGGCGCAGCCGTTGCGGGAAGAGGTTTACCGACCATGACTTCCCCCCCCCCCCGGTCGTCTTTCCGCCGATGACTACGAGGCCTTCCGGAGCGACTATCTGTCGGAAGGTTATGAGTCACGCCCTCCTCGGGTTGGCGAGAGCGTGAATACTTTTTACCCGGGAGAGCTCGCCATCCCTATCTCTCATTTCGATGCGGGGCTCTGACTTCCCTTCTGGCCGGAGGTGAAGCAGGTTCTGAAATACTTCGGCGTTGTGCCCGCCCAGTTGAACCCGAATGCTATCTCGGTCATTATCGCGTTCGCGTGCTACATGCGGAGGGAGAGGATAGAGTTCAGTCTCACCGTCTTCCGTAAGATGTTCGTGTACCACGCCAACCAGGACGGGGTGTCCTTTACTGGGCTAAACCTGAAGGTGTGCGAGACACCTAATAAAAATCACCACTGGCTGACTCGCTTTGTATTCGTCCGTGGAATTCTGGGTGGCGTCCCTCTCGCGCCTGCCTCGCCCGCGGAAACCTTCTACACTTCTCCGCAGGTTGGCGGTACGGACAAGCTCCTTTGTGAATACCTTGCAGGGAAGAACTTTGAGGTCCGATATTTGAGAAGGGGGCTCGCCTCCTTGCCCCCTGTGCTCCCTGGAGAAGGTATGTTTGTCCTCTCGCCATCCCCCCACCTCTAACCCTTTCCTCTCGCGGGGGCTCTTCTCCTGACACGCGCTTTTTCCAGGAGAGAGGAATGTGCCGGTGCACCCTCCTAATCGAAGCAACATCAAGCCCTCCCCAGACGTGGCTCTCGCTAGTATGGCGGCCGAGGCGGCCAGAGATTCGCTGGCACCTCCTCCCCAAAAGAGGAGGGCCGAGGACCCGGTTCCCTCTCGCCTCAGTCCTTCGAAGAAAATGAGAATGAAGCTGAAGAAATCTGTCTCCTTTCCCCTCGGGAAAGGCAAGGCTCCTGCGGATACTGCGGCGACGTCGGGATCGTTGAGTCCCATATCTGTGGGATCTCAGTCTCCCCACTCGCCTCCCCTGACCTCTCCGCACAGGGCTGTCTCGCTCCCCGACGAGGCGGCCCCTTTTGCACCCCCAGCGAGCTCTTCTCACCCTGCTCCCCGATCCCCCTCTCGCGAGGGGGCTTCTCACTTTCCTCCGCCGTCTGCCCACCTCAACTTCGATATGGGGCCGTCCGTTCCCGACGGCTCCAATGACCCCTCTCTCATCTGGGACAAAGGGTCATACAGGGTCTCTGTCTCCACCCTCCTCCCATCTTGGAGAGAGCAAACCGAACCCACCGCTCACGCCTTCTCCCTAGGCTTCGGCCTCTATGGAGGTCTCGCCCCCGACGCGCTCGATACGGCCACTACGCGAGACCTGGTCCTGAGGACGGCGCACTCGCAGCTGCGTACTTTGGAGCTGTCACACCGCCTCTCGCGCCGCCTCATCCATAACACTCGGAGCTGGAAAGAGATAAACGCCAAACTGGCGGCCGAGTGCGAGAAGTCTGGGGATCTTGCCAAACGGCTAGAGGTGTCCGAGAGTCTTCTCGCAAAGGCCAGCGGCGGAGTGGTGAGTTGGTACCCCGCCCGCATTTTCAAGCATTTTCCCTGTCACTTTTTAACACCCTTTTCCTTTCCTTGCAGGATGCCGAGACGGCTGAGAGATTACGCTCGCGGGTGGAGGGGCTGGAGGCGGAAGTGAAAGAGCTGAAGGCGGAGAATGCCCGGCTCAAAGAGGCTCCCCTTTCCCGTCCGCAGGTCCCTCCACCCCTTCCCGCGCATTACACTCACGACGACGTCGAAGAGCTCTGCCGGGATGCCAACATAAGGACCGCTGAGCTCATCCTGAAGATGATGCGAGAACTGGGCGTTGTAAAGGATGATTGTGAGGACATCACCGCCCGAGATCTTGTGCCCGAGATTTACGGAGAGGACGAGGATCCTTCGGCGAGCGAGAGGGGCTAGGACCCCCCCCCCCCCCCTTTTTTCTTTTGTGCTATGACTGTAATGTACTTTCTGCTCCGTAGACGTACCGTATTTAAACTCTGATGTGATCTATGTTTATATTATTTTTTTTGGCTCGCGCCTAGCCTCTTTCCTCTTCTTTTCTTTTTCTTCTCATTTGGATTGCCTGAGAGGTCCTTAAGATCGTCGGCGGCGAGAGGGAGCTGCCTTTTCTCTCGCCCAACTATTATCGGTGGACCTGGTCCATGGGGTGAGCTGGTGAGCCTTCACCGCTTCTGCGAGTGGAGGGACTCCTTTCCCCCCTCTCGCCTCTCTGGACGACCCCTCTCGGCGCGAGTGGGCCGGGAAGGTTGACCATCCCCCCTGCCCCTTTTTTTCTTTTTTCTTTTTATGCAATGAATCTTCTTGAAGCACCCCTTCTTTTCCAAGGGGAATAGGTTTTTCTGATTAATCGACCTCTGCTCCCCCTATCCAGTACTAAAACGAAAACAAAAACCCTTGTCTGCGAAGGGCCCTAGAATGCCGAGTCCCCTTTCCTCTTTCCCCAACAACCACCGAGTGAGCCTACAGCCCTGCCAGCTTGATGGGAGCCTGGTCAGCGGGTCTGCTCGGGGTCTCCTCTCCTCTTTCTCCTCCAACCACCGAGTGAGCCTACAGCCCTGCCAGCTTGATGGGAGCCTGGTCAGCGGGTCTGCTCGGGGTCTCCTCTCCTCTTTCTCCTCCGACCACCGAGTGAGCCTACAGCCCTGCCAGCTTGATGGGAGTCTGGTCAGCGGGTCTGCTCGGGGTCTCCACTCCTCTTTCTCCTCCAACCACCGAGTGAGCCTACAGCCCTGCCAGCTTGATGGGAGCCTGGTCAGCGGGTCTGCTCGGGGTTTCCTCTCCTCTTTCTCCTCCAACCACCGAGTGAGCCTACAGCTCTGTCAGCTTGATGGGAGCCTGGTCAGCGGGTCTGCTCAGGTTCTCCTCTCCTCTTTCTCCTCCAACCACCGAGTGAGCCTACAGCCCTGCCAGCTTGATGGGAGCCTGGTCAGCGGGTCTGCTCGGGGTCTCCTCTCCTCTTTCTCCTCCAACCACCGAGTGAGCCTACAGCCCTGCCAGCTTGATGGGAGCCTGGTCAGCGGGTCTGCTCGGGGTCTCCTCTCCTCTTTCTCCTCCAACCACCGAGTGAGCCTACAGCCCTGCCAGCTTGATGGGAGCCTGGTCAGCGGGTCTGCTCGGGGTCTCCTCTCCTCTTTCTCCTCCAACCACCGAGTGAGCCTACAGCCCTGCCAGCTTGATGGGAGCCTGGTCAGCGGGTCTGCTCGGGGTCTCCTCTCCTCTTTCTCCTCCAACCACCGAGTGAGCCTACAGCCCTGCCAGCTTGATGGGAGCCTGGTCAGCGGGTCTGCTCGGGGTCTCCTCTCCTTGCTTCTGAAGAAGAACGCCCTGAGGTGTAGTGTTAGAAAATCATGGCACATTCAAAAGGGAGGATCATTAACAATATGCTCAAGTAAATTCAGAAGAAATTTATCATTACGGATAGAAACGTTTCAGATCATCGCCACTGCGGGCGCGATCTAGAGGTATCCCGTCCACATCTTGGAGGTGATACCCCCCTGACTTCAGGACTTCTTTTATTATGAAAGGACCCTCCCAATTGGGGTTGAGCTTCCCCACCGAGGCTCCCCTTCCTGCGACATCTACCTTCTTGAGGACCAAATCTCCCTTTTGAAACTGCTTGATTCGGATGTGTTTATCAAAATACCGGGACATCCGGCGCTTGACCTCCTCCTGCCGGATCGCTGCTAGCTCCATGAGCTCTTCCACGAGGTCGAGAGAAAGCCTCTGCTCCTCTCCATTGTCGGTCTGTCACCTTTCATCCCCCTCTCTTGCTGCTGTGATCCTGGGAGATTCAACCTCAAATTCCACAGGTATGACGGCCTCAGAGCCATGAGAGAGCTTGAAAGGCGTCTCTCCTGTGGTCGTATTCGGTGTAGTTCGCAGAGCCCACAGGACGGAGGGGAGTTGTTCCACCCAGCTTCCCCTCAAGTTCTTCACTTTCTTCTTCAGGAGATTCACTATGATCTTGTTTGCTGCTTCTACCTGTCCGTTGCTTCGTGGGTGATGAACCGAGGCGAACCGAAGGTCTATGCCGAGTTGTACACAAAAATCCACAAACTCCTGGCTAGCGAATTGCGGCCCGTTGTTGGTGACTATGGCTAAAGGGAGCCCGTGCCGGCAAATAATCTCTCCCCATACAAAATTCTTTACCACTCGTGAGGTCACCTTCGCCAAAGCCTTTACTTCCAGCCATTTTGAAAAGTAATCTATCATGACCAGTAGGAACCTTCTCTGACCACTGGCTTGAGGAAACGGTCCTACCAGATCCAGCCCCCATATGGCGAAGGGCCAAGGGGAGGTGATCGTTCGCAGCCTCTGCGCCGGAAGGAGCTGCAAGGGAGCAAACTCCTGGCACTTTCTACACCTTTTAGCGAGCTCCTCCGCGTCTCTTCGCAGGGTAGGCCAAAAATAACCTTGCCTCAGTACCCTCCCTTCCAAGGTTCGGCTTCCTGAGTGGCTCCCGCACTCCCCCGAATGGACCTCTTCCAGCACCCTCGGTGCTTCTTTCTCGGATACACACCGGGCTAACAATCTGGACAACGTTTTTCGGTAGAGTACTCCCTCTTTCAACAAATAGTAAGCCGACTTGTATCTAATCCGCTTTCTCTCGAGATCCCCCTCGGGTAGTCGCCCTGACGCTAAGAAGGTCACAAAAGGATCCATCCAAGACACCTCCTGGCCGATCTCCATTACCTCCCCCTCTTCTATGGAGGGCCTGAAGAGCTCGGTCATGGTCCCCCCGGCCTGAGGACCATGCTTCGCGAGCAGATCTGCCCGGGCACTCTCTTCTCGAGGAACGTGCTGGATGGAGAAGCTATGGAACTGTCCAACAATACTTTTTATCTTTACCAGGTATAACTGGAGGGTCGGCTCCCTCACCTCGAACTCCCCGCTGATGTGTCTTGCCACCACCAAGGAATCCGTGAAGACCCTGATATCCTGTATACCTAACTCTCTAGCCAGCCGAAGCCCGGCGATGATTGCTTCGTACTCTGCTTGATTGTTTGTGAGGGCGAAGTGTATCTTCAAAGCTTGCTAAATCCTAGTCCCTTCGGGACTCGTCAAGATGACCCCTCCCCCGAAAGAATTCCTACCAGAAGCTCCATCTACAAGCATCTCCCAAGCTACTACGGGAGATCCCTCCATCTCTTCGGCCTCCAACGCATAGTCCGCCAAGAAATCTGCCACCACCTGCGCTTTAATAGCTTCTCGAGGAACGTAGGAGAGGTCGAATTCACTGAGCTCTATCGACCACTTGGCCAATCTCCCCGAGTGCTCGACCCCCTCGAGGATGCGGCGAAGGGGGTGATCCGTCACAACCTGAATGGCATGAGCTTGGAAATACGGTCTGAGCTTCCGGGCCGACACAATGAGAGCGAAGACCAGCTTTTCTAGGATGGGATATTTCAACTCGGCCTTCTTGAGGACCCTGCTTACATAATAAATAGGGAATTGCTTCTTTCCTTCCTCTCGGACGAGGACCGAGCTAACCGCCCCCATCCCTACCCCCAAATAGAGGAACAAACTCTCCCCTTCCCTCGGCCCTTGAAGTAGCGGTGTCTGGGTAAGCTGCTGTTTTAGAGCCGTGAAGGCCTTTTCACACTCGAGGGTCCATTCGAACTCCTTCCCACCCCTTAGAGTTCGAAAGAAAGAAGAGCACCTCTCTCCCGCTCTGGAGAGGAACCTGCTCAATCCTGCCAGCTTGCCAGTAAGACGTTGGACCTCTTTGACATTCCTAGGAGATCCCAGCTCTAGTATTGCCCTCACCTTGTCAGGATTGGGCTCCACCCCTTCAGGGGTAAGGAGATGTCCCAAAAACTTCCCCCGGCTGGCCCCGAACACACACTTCAGGGGGTTAAGCCTCATCTTATATTTCCTTACGGTTGCAAAAGTCTCCTGTAGGTCTAGGACATGAGACCCAAGATCCCGACTCTTCACCATCAAGTCATCCACATAGACCTCAAGGTTCCGCCCCTTCTGCTCCCGAAAAATCCGGTTCATCATCCTTTGATAGGTTGCTCCCGCGTTTTTTAGTCCAAAGGGCATCATGTTATAGCTGAAGCACTCATCCTCCGTGACGAAGGTGACATCCTTGACGTCCGGAGGGTGCATGCGTATCTGATGGTACCCTGAAAAAACATCTAAAAAACTCATTAGTGAGAAACCGACGGCTGAGTCAACCAGCGCGTCGATCCGAGGCAGGGGGTAACAATCCTTAGGGCAAGCTTTATTTAAGAGAGAGAAATCGATACACATCCTCCACTTCCCTTCCCCCTTTTTTACCATTACAACATTGCTCACCCATCCCGGATACCTATTGGCCGATATGAATCCCGCCCGGAGCAGCTTCTCTACCTCCTCTCTGATAGGCCCGGCCATCTTGGAGGCAATGGCTCTCTTCTTCTGTTGAATGGGGCGGACCTTGGGGTCGAGGTTGAGACGATGGCACGCCACGTCCGCGTTGATCCCTGGCATATCCGCTGCGCTCCAGGCGAAGACATCAACGTTCTCTTGTACACACCTCCGGATCTTTTCCTGGTCCTGGGGAGTGAGTTCTCCGCTGATCTTTACCTTCTCTTTTCTTCCGTCTCTAGTGAGGATCTCGACCTCCACAACTTCCACCGCCGCCCTCAACCTTGAGGGTTCTTCTTCCTCCTGCTCTCTCAACTCTTCCTCCAGATCCTTTGACCCGTACTCAACTCCTGAGCCTTCCACAGCTGCCACCCTCACCTGGGCCTTTCCTCCCTCTCCTCTCTCCAACTCCTCTCCTTCAGCCATCTCCTCCTCCGCTACAAGACTTCCCTCCACTCCTGCTCCTGCTCTCCCCAACTCTTCTTCTCCAGCCACTTGCTCTCCCGCCATTGCTGGCTCCACCGCAATGCCTCTCTCCACTCCTCCTCCTTCCTCCCACTCCTTTCTTTCAGCCATCTCCTCCTCCGCTACAAGACTTCCCTCCACTCTTGCTCCTGCTCTCCCCAACTCTTCTCGCTCCATCCTTGCTCCCAGCTCCTCTGCATCTCTCATCCAGGAGATGGTGTTGACCGCCGTTACATAGCACTCCCGAGCCGCCTTCGGATCCCCTCTCACCCTGATCTGGGTTCCCCCCGAATTGAGCTTCAAGCACTGATGGAAAGAAGACGGAACGCATCTAAAGGCGCTGATAAGAGGGCGCCCAAAGATCGCATTGTAACTGCTGGGAGCGTCCACTATCACGAAACGACAATTCCTGGACAGTCCTCCCAGGGTCACTTGAAGTCCTACTCCCCCCTCAACCTCTTTTCTCTCTCCCGAGAAACCAAACAACGGCCCATCCGCCGCCAACACCCTTCGAGCCTCCACCCTCATCTCATTGAAAGCCTTCTTGAAGATTACATTGACAGAACTCCCGTTGTCTACCAAAATACGGGATACCGTGAAGTTCTCAATGGCGGTCCTGATCACCAACGCGTCGCAGAAGGGGTCCTCGTGATCAGGTAGGTCCCTTCTGGAAAACGTGATTTTCTCATCCGGGGGTGGGGTTTGCGACGTCGAGGCAACGCTCCGACGATACATAGTGTGAAGACTGGCCTTACGGGTGGCCTCGATCCCCACCCCCCCATGAATCACCCCAATCCCTCCTCGATCTCTTGTATCTGACCGGTCCACACACCGATCTTCCTCCACCGCTCCCGGCACCTCCACTATCCGCACTGCCTGTTGTCGGTCTTCTCCTCCTCTCCCTCTCTTCAACTCCAAGAACTCGGGGCATGTTGCCGTCGCGTGACCTTCCTCCTCATGGAAGTCACAATAGGGCAAAACTCCCTCTCCTCGCCTCTCGTCTGGGGGATTCCTCCTCCTCCCCACTCCTGCTCTCCCACGGTCTCTTCCTCTTCCTCTCCCTCTGCCTATGGCCATAGCTTGCTGAGGTGGGGGTGGGAGCGGCCTCGGACCATGCCCCCATCCTAGCGGATGAAACCTTCCTGGACCTGGGTAAAAGTTTCTTCCCCCCTGCGGAGGACCCCTTCCAGGCCCCTGAACCGGGCCTCCCGGCTGCCTCCATCCCAACTCCGGGTGCGCGGGCCCTCTTAGTTCCTCTCTTCTCCTCCCTTCTGGCTGTCTTGCCCCTCCTGGCTCCCTCTGCTCTACTTCCGTCAACCTTGTCAGCTTCCTTGCAAATGCTGGGTTTGCCGCCTCCATGGCTATTTCTTTTGCGGCCTTCTCCATCAACCCCTCGAAGGACAACGGCGCCTTCCTGGTGAGGCTCATCTTAAAGAAACCTTCCCTCAGCCCCACGGTGAAGGCCATCTGGAGGGCGAAACCAGGCACTTCCTGGATGCCTAGCATCTCCTCCTGGAAACGATCCACGTATTGAGCCAAGGACTCGTCCGCCTTTTGCTTGATCAGGAAGATGGACTCCGGGTTCCTCTTCCTCTTCTTAGAGGTCGAGAAACGCAGCTGGAAACTTCTGCTCAGGTCTTCGAAGCAATAAATGGAACCAGTAGGGAGTTGATGGAACCAATCCCTAGCCTTGTCCTTCAAAGTGATAGCGAAGAGACGGCACTTGAAGGCATCAGTCATAGGTCTGATGGACACTGCGTCTTCAAACCACTGCAAGTGTTGGAGGGGGTCATCCTTCCCCACGTAGTAGCTCATCTCCGGCTCGCGGAACCCTTCTGGAACGGGTGCCGAGAGGACCAACTCGCAGAAAGGAGATCCTCTCGCCGGTGGTCTCGCCAGATCCACTCGCGCCACTAGCTCCGCCGGCGCGACGGCACTCGCCGGACTGGGGAAGAGCTCTCTTCCTTCCACCTCTCGCCGAGGTCCTTCCGCCACTATTTCTTTTCCCGACCGCCTCCCGGGTGCATCTTCACCTACCCTTGACGAGTCGACCCCTCCCCTGGGCGCGAGGTCTGGCACCTGAGGTGGGGGAGTCTCGCACTCGCCTCTCTGTGTAAGTTGCTTCAGCATGTCCATGATCCCTCCGATGGATGACATGAACTCTGCCCTCCCGACATATCCCTCCAGCCTTGGGAACCCTTCGCCTTCTCCTCCCGCATCTCTCGCCATGAGGTAACCCTTCGTTCTTCCGCACAAGCTGCGGTTCCACGCTCACCGCACCAAAAATGTTGGAACCAACAGAGTCGACTCCACCTAAAGCTCGGAACTACAGGGGCAACTCGTGCTTACTCCCTTGGGATCACGCTCAAGGCGAAGAACTAGACCGGGAGCTTCAGTGAGGAGGTCCCACCTCTTACCCGGAAGAGACTAACTACCGCTCTTCCCCTCCCTAGCCAATACTGAGCTAGGTGCCTTAGAAGAGAGAGAAGGAGTCAAGAAAGCTTGCTTCTCTAAGACACCTTACCGGTCTATTTATAGGCTTTTGAACTGGGACTGCAAATAACTAAACTAATCCATCCTGAAATTACCGGAATGCCCCCGGCTAGGTCTGCCAACAGCCGAACTCCGTTGTCCTAAAAGGCTAATTGCAGACCACCCAGGGTAAAAGAGTAAAAATACCCCTGGGACCCAAAAGGTGGGCCTGGCCCTACCTGAAATGGCCCTGAACCAAGATGGCCCCTCTCTCCGGGTACCTCTTGCTAGGGTCCTCTCGCCAGGGCCCTCTCGCTCGTCTAGGCTCTAAACCCTGGGCCCTCTCGCCTGGTTGGAGCCTCTCGCCTGGGCCCTCTCGCCTCGCCCGGAGCCTCTCGCCTGGGCCCACTCGCTGGGGCCCTTTCTCTCGCCTGGGCCCTCTCGTCAGGCTGCGAGCCCGAGGTTGTACATCTCGCCTGGGCCCACTCGTTGGGGCCCTTTCTCTCGCCTGGGCCCTCTCGCCAGGCTGCGAGCCCGAGGTTGTACATCTCGCCTGGGCCCACTCGTTGGGGCCCTTTCTCTCGCCTGGGCCCTCTCGCCAGGCTGCGAGCCCGAGGTTGTACACCACCATGCAAACAATTTCTAAGTATTCAAAAAGGCACAACATTTACCTCATCAAGATCAAATTACCAATTACACGTCGAGGGAATAATTGATCTACTGATGCGATCCAACCAACTGAAGTGCAAGGAGGACAGCTGGCATCCGTTATTCAAATCCAAAACTGAGTGAAATGCAAATGAGCGGGAAGAGCTGGATCCATTGTTTGAAGTAGTCATGGCATCTTTGGTAATTCTTGGTTCAGCACCTTAGGTGATAGGTCGAGTCTATAAAAGGGGTGTTGGTTGAAGGATTAGGTACTTTTGGAATTGTTGTGAGTTGGTGTGTAGCAAACTGGGAGTTCCACGTTTTGCTTTCGTTCCGCCGTTCAGAAGTAACTCTTAGGTGGTTGTCTTGGTCCTGTAATTCATGAGAATATTAATGAAATTGCTTGTAATGTCCTTTTTGTCGTCTTCATGAATTTGGATTGTTGAATTTGGTTGGGTATTGTTGATTTTCGATACTAGCCTTCTTGAATTGTCGCGAGTAATACGGTCCCTCCGGCGATCTCCTGTTTGGATCTCATCAAGGTATCAGTGCCAGCGGTCTTGGCATTGTTCTTCGCCATGCCGCCAAAGGAGGCCGCGCGTTCTGGGGACTGGCAGGCGGATTTGGAAACATTAAAAACCAGTCAAGAAACAATGGCTTGTTCTCTCCAATCCTTGGAAGAACGACATCTTGAATCCATGGAGGAAGTCCGACGGATGTTTGCTGAGATTCGCCCTCCGGCGACGGCGAGCGGGGGTCCGGCGGTCCCGGTAGACCCTTCGTCTTCTTCTTCTGGCGGGCTATCGGTTGGCATAAACAGCAATGGCGGATCGCAGTGCAATCGTACTTTGAGGACACGGCTACCCCGTATTGAATTTCCTCAATTCGATGGCGAGGACTTAGCGGAATGGTTGTATAAGTGCGAACAATTTTTCAAACTGGATGCTACACCGGCGGACATGAAGGTTAAACTCGCGTCGATGCATCTTGAAGGGAAAGCTCTGTCCTGGCAACAAGCCTTCCTCAAGTCTCAGCTGACGCGGCACTGGCCAGATTGGGCGAACTACAGCACGGCTCTACAGAAATTATTCAGATCTGCCTTGTTTGATGATCCCATGGCTGAACTCAAAAATCTGCGTCAAACGTCTTTAGTCCAGGTGTATCTAGATAAATTTGATGTGTTGTTGAATCGAGTGGCCATTTCTTAGGAGTATGCGGTTAGCTTTTGCTTGGCTTGCCTTCGGGATGAACTTAGTTATGCTATTCAAATGTTTCAGCCAAAAACATTACAAGATGTTTTCTCGTTAGCCAGAATGCAAGAAAAATCTCTGGCGGTTCGTCGCAGGAAGACTGGAGGGCTTGGGGAATTGCAGGGGGATAAATCGGGTTCTCAGCCAAAACCAGTGGGAACGCAGCAAAATTTTAATCCAAATACTCGGCAATTATCAACCTCTGAAATGGAGGAAAAAAAGGGAAGTGGCTTTGTTTCTGGTGTGATGCGAAATACACGCCTGGTCATAAATGTCTCGCTCGACGGCAGTCGTATTTGTTGAAGGTAGTACCGGATGAGACCCTAGAGGAGGACTGTTGAGGATTTACAACAAACGGGGGAGGGGACGGATCCAACATTTCCTCAGGTCTCTGTGCATGCTCTCACAGGATTACCATCATTTCAAACTATGAGAGTGACAACATCTTATCATGGCAGACCGATAAATATTCTTATTGACAGTTGACACTGGGAGCACCCACAATTTTCTGGATGAGAAGGCAGCCTCCAGACTTCAATGTGAGCTCACTTCCATTCCCGAGTTTTCAGTCGCTATTGCCGACGGGAAGAAGTTATCTAGCGCACGAAAAGTCACTAATCTTTGTTGGCGCATGCAAGGAGTGGATTTCTCTTCTGAAATGTTGGTGTTATCTTTAAGAGGGTGTGAGGTGGTGTTGGGCATGCAATGGCTAACTACATTGGGGGTTGTTAGATGGGATTTCAAGAATTTGAAGATGGACTTTATCAAGCAAGGGAAGAAGATTTCGTTGAGGGGAGCTTCAGGTGATACTTCCAGGTTAATTGACGAACGAGAAATGCACAAGTTGTTGGGGAAGGATCATCAAATTGCATTTTCTTATCTTATGTGCACAGCAAGTTCCCAGGAATGGCACTGAGATGGAGAAGCAAGCTCAATTATATTGTCACAGGTCTAAGCCAGGAAGAGACCCATGATGAGCAACAATTGCAAACCTGCTTAGCCGAATTATCGGATATTTTTGAAGAGCCCAGTACCTTACCCCCAAGCCGGGAATATGATCACCGAATAACACTTGTTGATGAGTCCATGGCCATTTATATCCGTCCATATAGGTATCCCCCTTATCAGAAAGATATTATCGAAGAATTAGCCCGAGAAATGTTATCCTCCGGAATCATTAGGCCAAGCCATAGTCCATATGCATCACCAATAGTATTGGTTAAGAAGACTGACGGTTCGTGGCGGTTTTGCGTGGATTACCGCCAACTAAACAAAAACACTATTGAGGATAAATTTTTCATTCCCGTCATTGATGAGCTGATTGATGATCTTCATGGGGCCGTTTTTTTTTCAAAGCTGGATTTACGGGCAGGGTATCATCAAGTTAGAATGGCGGAGGCGGATATTCAGAAAACGGCCTTTCAGACTCATGAGGGGCACTACGAATTCAAGGTTATGCCGTTTGGGTTAACAAATGCCCCGGTTACATTTCAGAATCTCATGAATGAGGTCTTCAGGGTGGCTTTACGCAAGTTTATACTCGTCTTTTTTGACGATATTTTGGTCTTCAGTCCGAGCTGGCAGGAACATATCCGGCATTTGCATTTCACCTTTTCAGCTTTACGACAGCACAAATTTTATCTTAAGGGCAGCAAATGTCAATTCGGAATGACAAATATTCATTATTTGGGTCACAACATTTCTGGGAAGGGAGTGGCTACCGACAAGGATAAAATTTCTGCTATGTTATCATGGCCGACTCCGTCTTCCCTGAAGAAACTGCGTGGATTTTTAGGACTCACAGGATACTACTGTCGCTTTATACGACATTATGATATACTAGCTCGGTCGCTTACACTGTTACTCAAAAAGGGGAGTTTTTTGTGGAATCAAGACGCGGAAATTACCTTCCAGAAGTTGAAATAAGCCATGGTACAGCCGCCGGTGTTAAAACTACCAGACTTTTCCATGCCTTTCAACCTTGAAACGGATGCGTCTGATGTGGGAGTAGGGGCAGTGTTGATTCAGGATGGTAGGTCGGTCACCTTCTTTAGTAAAGCGTTAGGGAAGGTGAATTTGGGCTTGTCAACTTATGAGAAGGAGTTAATGGTCATAGTCCTTGCTGTGCAGCATTGGAAACATTACCTGTTAGGGGGACACTTCGTCATTTATACGGATCACCAGTCTTAAATTCTTATTGGACCAGAAATTAGCAACTCCGACTCAACATCGTTACATCACGAAGTTAATGGGATTTGATTTCGAAATCCGTTATAAGCAGGGTAAAACGAATTTGTGCGTTGATGCTCTCTCTAGACGATTTGAGGACTCTTTCGAGTCTGAATTGTGGGTAATGCTTATAGTTAAATCCGGTTTCCTGGGCAGTGTTAAGGATTCTTGGGCACAAGATTCTTACTTATAGAGGGTTATCCTGGCTAAGCAACAAGATGAATCCTGTAAACCAAAATTTGAATGGAGATCGGAAATTTTGCGGAGGAAAGGGAAATTAGTAATCGGGAATGTGTCGGCGGTTAAACGTCAACTGTTAGAATGGTATCACAATGGCTCCATTGGCGGCCATTCGGGCGTCACTGCAACATACAAACGGCTTGAGAGAAATTTTTGGTGGAGGAAGATGAAACCCGAAATCTACGCTTATATTCAGCAGTGTGAAGTGTGCCAGCGCTGTAAGGGGGAAAATCAAAGGCCGGAGGGATTACTCCCACCATTATCGGTACCGGAGAGGATTTGGCAAGACATTACGATGGATTTTATCGATGGTCTTCGAAAGAGTAACGGCAAGTCAACTATTTACGTGGTGGTTGATCGCTTGAGCAAACAAGCTCATTTTATGTCGGTATCCCATCCTTATACAGCAGAGGGCATCGCTCAGGTGTTTCTGGATTCAATTTTCCAACTACATGGACTGCCGTCTTCTATTGTTAGTGACCGGGATGCGGTTTTTGTTAGTGATTTCTGGCAGGAAATCTTTCGTCTTTTGCAAGTGCAGTTGAAGTTGTCGACCGCATATCATCCGCAAACAGACGGCCAATCTGAAGTGGTAAATAGATGTGTGGAAAACTATTTGAGATGTATGTGTTTTGAAAGGCCTCGTAGTTGGGTCTCTTGGCTGCCACTGGCAGAATACTGGTATAATACGAATTTTCATTCGGCAAGCAAGACACCGCCATTTGAAGTAGTGTATGGGCAGGAGTCGGTGTTACTTCTGACATTCACTGAAGGCTCTACTCACCAGGAGAGCGTCGCTCGAACCTTGCGGGCGCGGGAGCAGATGATTTCCCTGCTCAAGTTCAACTTGGCAGCAACACAAAACAGAATGAAAATCTTGGCCGATGGCAAACGACGGGAACGAACGTTGGAGGTGGGGCATTGGGCATTCATTAGGCTGCAAGCCTGCGACCATACCGACAAAACATTCTGCGGCCTAGCGGATTTCACAAGCTGCCCCCGCGTTTTTTTGGGCCTTTTCAGGTCATGAAGAGAGTGGGGGAAGTGGATTACAGATTAGCTCTACCTAAGGACGCCAAGGTTCACAATACGTTCCACATTTCTCAGTTAAGAAGGTTTTTTGGCGATCCAGAAGCCCAATTTTTACCACTGCCGACTTCAGTAAATAAGGATGGCAATGTGTTGATCGAACCCATTGTTGTGCTGGCCAAGAGATAGGAAGGTAGTGGCGCAAGTACAGGTGCAGTGGCTCAACGAACCTGACAGCACTTGGGAAGACCTGGTGCCATTCAAAAGGCGGTTTCCTCACTTGGTCCCTTGTGGACAAGGTCCTTCAGAAGGGGAATGCATTGATGCGATCCAGTCAACTGACGTGCAAGGAGGACAGCTAGCATCCATTATTCAAATCCAAAACTGAGTGAAATGCAAATGGGTGGGAAGAGCGGGGTCCATTGTTTGAAGTAGTCATGGCATCTTTAAGTAGTCCTGGTTCAACGTCTTAGGTGATAGGTCTAGTCTATAAAAGGGGTGTTGGTTGAAGGATTAGGTACTTTTGGAATTGTTGTGAGTTGGTGTGTAGCGAACTGGGAGTTCCCTGTTCTGCTTTCGTTCTGCCGTTCAGAGGTAACTCTTAGGAGGTTGTCTTGGTCCTGTAATTCTTGAGAATATTAATGAAATTGCTTGTAATGTCCTTTCTGTCGTCTTCATGAATTTGGATTGTTGAATTTGGTTGGATATTGTTGATTTTCGATATTAGCCTTCTTGAATTGCTGCGAGTAATATGGTCCCTCCGGCGATCTCCTGTTTGGATCTCATCATCTACAACATTTCATTACCAAATTATCTGCAAAGTATATTTCTGAAAACACTAAAATGAAC
The DNA here is from genome assembly GCA_039513925.1 of Platanthera zijinensis. Lineage (NCBI taxonomy): Eukaryota > Viridiplantae > Streptophyta > Magnoliopsida > Asparagales > Orchidaceae > Platanthera > Platanthera zijinensis. The sequence goes on along the minus strand of CM077081.1, from coordinate 11,811,392 downwards.
ATTAACTCCCTGTGACTACGACCCAAACGGGGAAAGTAAAGCCTTCAGTCAAGCCCAAAGGTCAGATTTAACATGCACCAGCAAGCGGATCTCCAGAGCATTAATCGCTCAAAGTCCAAACCAGATATGAAATAGGACACAAATCTTCCCATATGCTATCAAGGATACCAAAGATGGAAGCACCATACCAAACCCTAAACAATGGATTCCGGATAAATCAAGAAAACCTTCGCCTACTGATTTAAACAAACGAATTTGACCGAAAACTCCAAACACCTTTGAACACCAAATCTAAGCGAACAAAACAAGCTAAATAGGCGATAACGAAGATCAGAAACTCACTGTATCCATCATCAACAAGATAGTTAAACGTATGGTTGTCGCAATTGTACGTGAACTTGTTGTTGCTCGCCGGAAGCTTCTGAAGGCACTGCGAAGCGATGCTGGTGAAGTTCCCGGTAAACTCCGTGTACTCCACCAAGATCACAGTCCCTCGAGCCACGAAGCTATAGATCAGCGATTGCTGCCCCATCCCTGAAAATAATACTTCAGATCGCCGTTCCTAAACCCTCTCAATAGCCCCAGATCTCTGTTGGATGAGCAATCGGGAAAAACAAATTTGAAGAATCGTCGCCGGGGCGGAAGCACGCACTCAGTGAGAAAATGGAAGAATAGAGCGCTGAAAGCGAAGATGCCAGTTGTTTCCCGGAAAAGTACCTGGATATTTTTTTTTTTTTGTTATTAAGAGCGACAGCATATATTTGTGCCAACCAGTTGCTTTTAGTAAATTGGTCTTTTAGACTCTGTTTGGTTAAGCTGTTGATAAAGGAAAGCTGCTGATGAACTGTTACTGATATAAAATGTATTGATTCTGGAAAACAGAATTTTGCTAAAAAATTATTTTGGTGAAACAGAGTTTACAAAACGGAATTTTCAAAGAATTATTTGTATACAAAACGGAGTTTTGAATAAAAAAAAAAATTCAAATATAACACAAAATAAAATTTCATTCATACATTTTTTTTCAAATAAAATTTTTTTCAATCATTAACATCTTCTACATAACGTAACACCCAACGCATAAAATCTTTTTTTTCATCCAGACCATTTATAGGTCTATGCTCTACATTCAAACTCCTGATCTGCTATAATATCGCACAGTGCGATCATCTCCTCTACACCAGCCGCAGTGTCAGAGCAATCTTCTTGCTGCCTTTGAGAGGTCATCCCAAGATATGGATCTCTTTGCTCAGACTCAATGAAATCTATATCTACACGTGAAGGGTGACGACGAATGAAATTATGCAGTGTCATCGTGACAATAAGCACTCATATACACACATACAACTCTCACACACACAATCACATAAACATATACACACACACATATACACAAACACACATACACGCACTCACGCACGCACACATATGCACACACACACATATACAAACACATACATATAAACACACACACATATATAAACACACACACACACACATACACAGCCCATATACACACAAACAAACACATAGACACTTAACACACATAGACACAACCCATATACACACACATACACAGCCCATATACACACAAACAAACACATACACACACAAACACACATATATAACACACACACAACAACACAAGCACACACATACATATATAATACACACACAGGACAATCACACATCAACACACACACTCACAGGACAATCACTCATCAACACACACACACACACAACAACACGCCCACATAACCACACAAACACACATATAACACACAGGCACACATACATCACACTGACACAACAACACACACACATATATAACAATCACATAGCGAAAACGAATAACAATCTCAGAAATGGTAGTGAAATGTAGAACTATGCAAAAAAGAACAATCACAAAGTAAAATGTAGTTTACAATCTCAGAAATGATAGTGATAGTAGAACTATGCAAAAAAAAGGAGGAGGCGGTGAAGAAATAGTGAATAAAATGGAGGAGATTCGGTGATGTGCAAAAACCAGTGAAAACCGGTGGTGTGCAAAAACGTAGAACTATGTAGAAATCCTTGTAGATCTGTGAAGAACCGGTGGTCGGAGAAGAGGATACCTTGTAGATTTGAGATCGGCGATCGGAGAAGAAAGAGGGGCCGCCGGCGGTGTGTTGCGTGAGGAGAAGAGGCGCCGACGATGTGCTATCGGAAATTGACGCAGCAAAATCGGGCGGTTTGGCTCAGCAGGCGGTGTGCTGTCGGCGGTGTGCTGCGTGAGGAGAAGAGGCGCCGACGGTGTGCTGAAACCCTAGGTTCCGGTTGGTCAGGGGTAGCGAGGAAGGGAATTGGGAATGACACACAGCAGCTGTTGCGGTTTTGGAGGAACGCAGAAAAATCAGGCGGTTCAGCTCAAGTATTAAAGCGTGGAAATTAAAAACTTGACTTTTTAAGATCAGTCATTCCAAACGCAGCTTATGCCGAAAATCTCGTTGTGTTTCCATCGCACAGCAGGCAATAAGCCGCGCCAAACGCCACCTTAGTTTGATTTAGGCTCTGTTTGATAACCCGGCGGGGCACCAGTCCGACGGGAACGATCCGGTGGGAAGCTGTTTGACAAATTTTTTCAAGCTCCCTTTGAAAACGACCGGCGTGAAAGGGTGCCAGCCCGGCGTTGTGCGGTTGGCCTCGCGAACACCATTCACCGTCCACGCCGGCTGTTTTCTCTCTCCTCCCCGGAGTGGTGCTGAGCTGGATTGTCAAACAGAGCCTTATACTTAGGATTTGTTTGGAGGTACTTTTTTTACTGATTAAATGATTACGAACGCATGAATCAGATCTTAATTAAAGGTTGCCTCCAATCTACTAAAACACTACATTTTTTTCACCTCCGGATTCGATCCCAAAAATTGTTCTTATGAAACTACCCATAAGCTTGTTTGGTTCCTCGGCACCCAAAAACCGTGGTGGCATTGTGGCAATGAGGATTGAAGGAAGAGAGTCAATCTGAATGTCGTGGTGAAACTATGATTCGTGCATGTGAAATGACAGCGCTAGTTGTGTTGCTATCTGATCCCGTCTCCGTTCTACGCCGCAGCAGAGCTCCACCGACGCACCGAACGATGCCTTAGAAGATGTAAAATAGTAATCTTATAGTGCAATGACACTAGGCTACATCATTTCAGTTTTATATTTGGAATTATTACAGATGTTGAGCATTCCTTGTGAGGAGTGAGTTATAAGTTGCTGGGGCTAGCTTTGATGGTGAAAAGAGCATTTGAGTTTCTATTCTAAACTTTCACTTTCTTTTTCCAACGTTCCGTCCCGTCGACAATGTTGAAATCTCCTCTTTTACTCCCACTTCATCAATAAATGTTTGATTCATCTGAAGAAATGATATTGATTTTGTGTGATTTCCTCGTGGTATTATTTGTCGCTCAAAGCTATTTAAACATGTTTTGGTTCTCCTATCATGTACTGTTTTCCATTCATCTTTCTCTTTCAAGTTTGCTTAGGCTCGATTTGTTTGAGCGTTTTTTTTTCATTGTGATTTTCATAAAATGTAAACTTTATTTTTTATCATTTAATTAACCTTTATTTGAAACCATTAATCCACCAAAACATTGTTTTATATATGATTCTAATTGTAGTACGGGAGCTTCATTCATGAACATTGTTTTATCACCGCACGCTCAAACGGCCCTGACACATGTTAATTTAGAAAACCTAGGACATGCATGCATGGTTTTAAACCCAACCGACTAGTAGTTGTGCAATTTGTTATTTTAACATTTTAATTTTTTTAATATTTGCAAACAAGTATGTGTTTGCTCCCACCAAGGCTAGCAGTAGCGGTTGACCTCATCAGATCACTATGGATGCACTCCAATGGTGTTTTGCTCCTTGTTTGAGACTTATCAAACGGAAGGCGATGAGTCTTACCAAACTGACAACCTGCACAAACGTGATCATCGCCAAAGGATGATAGCTTAGGCAAGCCTTTCACAAGGCTCCTGCTTGCCATAGATTTCAGCTTATCCATCCCTACATGCCCCAGCCTCTCATGTCAAATAGCAGCGCTATCGTTGGCCCTCATCCGATCAACGTAGGAGCTTGTTGCAAGAACAAACAAGTCATTTACTCTCCTTCCAACGTGAGCAACATCAGCCTTTACCGCTGATACGTTGCGAAGAAACTTTACTTTTGTTGGCACAAACAGAAAGTGATAACCTGCGTCTACCGCATTGGTCACAAAAAAGAGATTCTTCTTCATGCCCGGTACATGATACACACTCCTTAACGTGAGTGGCCTCTTATCACTACCCAAGGACACACCCCCCTCCTTCTCTACTGCATGAACAGTATTATGAGCAGTAATAATAGCTTCGTTACCTGAGCAAGCTTGCAGCGATGAGAACTTTGACTTGTCTCCGGTGAGGTGATGACCACACCCGGAGTCCACGATACAGTCGTCTTCAAAGTCGATGGCGTACAAAGCACGGACACAAGTGTCCGTCATGAAGGCTCCAACCCAGCCAGCTTCCTCAGTACTAGAGCAAGCTTCCTCCTTGCCTGCAGCATGCCCAGGATACAGCTTGACCTTGCATTCATGCTTGAAGTGACCTGGCTGATGACATCTATAGCACTTCAAATTCAACTTCCAATCCTTCTTAGGTGCAACACTCCTCTCTGGCTGATAAGAAGTTGAAGGCCCATCTTCAACAACAGTCTTCTTCTTCTTCCCTTCCCATCTCTTCTTCTTCTTGCCTGTGAAGAGAGCTTCACTACCTCCTTCAGGGATAGTCACTCCAGCCATCTGTCTGGCCAAACTTTCCTGCGAAGCAAGCAGGTTCTCAAGCTCCAGCAGAGATGGTTGAGATGCCCATCCTTGAACTGAAGTTACAAAGGCCACATACTCCTTCCGCAAGCCACGGATTATGTGTCTTTTCAACTTAGCCTCAGAGATTGGCTCATCAGGATCAAGCGCTGATAACTCAGCACACAAACTCTTCATCTTCAAGAAATACTTAGAGATTATCAGGTCTCTTTGAGTTGTCCTAGCTAACTCATTCTCCAGAAACTGTAGCCTAGTTATGTTCTTCCTGTCGAACAACCCATCAAGAGAAGTCCAAATCTCTGCAGCAGTCACACATCCAATGATATGATCAAACATCTCCGTTGAAACAACCCGCTTGAGGTTAAACTCAGCCTTTGCATTTGTTCTCCTCCAGACTATCACTGCTCAACAGTTCCAAACGGATCAGTAACTTCCTGCCTGTCGTCACCACCGACGACCTCCCATAGCTCCTTGCCCAGAAGATAACTCTTCATGCACGACTTCTACTTCTTGAAGTTAGTCGACGTTAAGAGTTCAATGCCCAGACCTCTTGCATAACCTCCTTCCACTGCAGCAACTCTGGTTTAAGCAATCAGAAGCACAAAACACAACACAAGTTGATCACTGCTCAAGCAACTGAACCTCCCTCTGATACCATGTTGAATTTTCTCAAGATGATCAACGAGATAGTTTTATGCTAAATTAATATTCTCAGAACTATCAAGATCACACATTGATCAAGCGGAAACAGGAAAGCAAGCTCAAACACCAGAAGCAACCAGAAGAGACAAGCAGATCAAACTTTTATTATCTTCTTTACAGGACGAGGTATACATGGCAAGACATGATTTCGCCAGTACACAATGGAAAACAGAAAAAAAGTACAAGTAGCAATCCGAGCGGACAGAATCGGAGACCGCCGAGACCGCAAGGTCGCGCGGACACACCGTTATTCGCTAACTGCTGCAAGCTGCTGCCGAACTGAAGAACAGACTGCCTAACCGCCGAGTCCGGCGGATAGGTTATTGAACTTCGAAAATTAAATCAAAGAGAAAACTGGTAAGCCGCCGATTGCAATCCGCAAACTTCACTGAACCTGACCGAAGTCAGAACCAAACTCCTGGCTTCACAGTGCTAGTCGCGCCACCTACAAACAGCAACTAGTTAAGCCTGCTCAAACCGCGCGAATAGGAAAACCGAGTCCACAGCAATTAATCCGAGTCCAACTTACTGTTCACTCAGTTACAAATGAAGTGCCAGGGGGGGTCCTATTTATATGCGGGGTGAGGAGTGTGGTCACCGCCCTATGAGATAGGCTAACGGCTCCTTGATCACAGCTAGCACAGCCAGTCCGCCCAGTCCGCAAGGACATGGTCGGACATCAGCCAAACCAACAAGCAAGTCAAGAAGCTAGTCCGCGCTGAGTGGCGGACACCGCACCAGTCCACATGCACAATTCCACGACCAACAGGCAGACTGCCTGGTCACAGCGGACTTTGCGGACTCTGCGAACACCACATCAGCCCGCAGCACAAGTCCACGACCAACAAGCAGACCGCCCGGTCACAGTGGACTTTGCGGACTCCACGAACACCGAAGCACCCCGCAACATGTCCACAATCAACAGGCACTCCGCCCGGTCAACAGTGGACAATGCGTATACTACGGACAACAACACCCTGGTCTTGTCACGGTGACCAGGTCCAGCAACCCGCCAAACATATGGCGCAAGCTCGGCGGACACGAAGTCAGATCGCCGGCTCCAAGGACAGTCCGCCGCCAAGAATGCGGCTCACCCACCGCAACTCCAGAGATCAAAGGCAAAGACCATTGTCGATCTCGCGGACTCCAAGAACACAGTCTGCGCAGTCAGCGGACTCCGACCTGCACAGCAGCCGCCAGAACCCTTCACAGGAAGCCAACACCAGACCGTCAAGCTCCTCCTCCAATCCGCATGGACAGTCCGCCCAGACCGCACCACCAGTCCGCCTAGGCCACACGGACAGTCTAATCTCCCACTTACACTTAACAAATTTCAACACCCGTGATATATAATGGTAATGTTTTTTCTGATACACAACATGTAACATCCTGATCCGATGAGGGTGGTCCAGTGGGGGGTCTTTGGCAATGATGAAGCCCAACCAAAATAACTCATGTCGGTCTTTTAGGATGATAGACATTTTTTGGGTAAAATGATGTGCAAGAATAAATCGAGCTCATTTCAAAAATTGATGGAAAGCTATTGCCTTAACTAATACTTTAGAATCTCAAATATCATAAACACTTTTTTAGAGTAAATGGAGTTAGGTTGGAACTTCTATAATTAAGCGTGCTCCGAGGGATGTAATTCTGGGACGAGGTGGACTCATGGAAAGTGATCATAAACCACATATGGAAAGGACAATTGTGTGACTAAACTTAGTATGAGCTAGATGAATCAAAATGAACAATACTTATAATATTATGGTCGAGTCATTACCCAATATAATTCATAACAAGCTAAATCCTTGTCCATAAGTGACATATAAGTACTTTTTAGGATGTCACATATCTAGAGCTTTCACTTAGAACCGAAAATCGTGAGCCGAATCAGAATCGCAAAAAACTGAACCAATCCACTTGCGAATTATTCAGTTTTGATTGAAATTTTTGAACCGTGAATAACAATGATCTGGGTGTGATTCATTTATTTTATTATCCGGACTGGAACCGCAACATACAAGTCTTGAGCGGTTTCATAATTTTCAGATCTTATTCTAAATGGACCGAAGCAGAACCGATCCACAACCTTATTATTATGTTATAATATATTTTGATTGTATAATATTATTATTTTTATTATATCATGATTTTATTATTATTCAAGCCGATCCTTTTAGGTTTTCACATTAATAGGTGAATAAAAAATAGCATGTTGGTAATTTATTATATAATATTATAATATACATTATTAAACTCATATCATGTGAGATTGTGAACCTGTCGATCGGTTCTATCAATAGTCTCTGAAAGCCCATCATGGATTCTCGATAATCACATCCTCTACCAGTTCCAATCAACGAGAGCTTTTTTGGTCATTCCTTTTCCAAAACTTCATATTGACTCTTTTGCGACTCTACATTTCCTAATCTCCTATCCCTTCATCTGCCCAAGGCCGATCATCATTCGAACCTCAACTCCAAAGAGGCGGTAAGATCACTCAAAAGAGGCGATTCTTCGACAACAAAATTTTTAACAATTAATAATTATTATCACATTGTGATAGTGATGCGGGATGGATCTACCTTTTATTGTTGAGAAATGTTGAGGAATGGTATTATGTCAAACATATATACTTGAACGAGTTGCAAAATCACAAAACAAATCTAAAACACATGTAAATGAGATTCCATATGATGGGTAAATTGATAGACTGCCAATGATATTTAACACGATGTGAGAGTTTAAATGTTCTTAGATGACATTTAATGTGATCGAATCGGAACCGCATAGAACATTGGAACCGAACCAAGCCGCTAGTGAATAATTTGGTTTTCATTCTTGTTGAACCGAGACCGAAACCATAGGCATGGCAATTTAAAAAATTATGTTGGAACTGAAACTGGAACCGATCAAACCAAATAAGTTTTGGTTCCATTTTGAAGAAGCATTATCTCAACAGTTCTCATGATTTTAGTAGAACCACAATCAAACCGGACCATGACAACTCTACATGTATCACATAATTACTCTCACCACATCATGCTTAACCGCGGAATTCATAACACAACTTTACTACTTGCTCCGAAAATGCACCTTCAATGTTTCAAAGCTCAATTTATTACTCAATCCAGTAACTTCCCCTCAAACTCTTATGTACAATATTTCATTCATACACTTCTTTTCACCTAAAAATCTGTTGTCTTAAAGGTTTGTAGGTGCTTCTTTATTAAAGCTTCCTAGCTTCTGAAGACACTCCTTATCTTTAGCAAAATTAAGAGTGGCATGCATATTGCTATAGTTTTGATATGGACATCCTCAATTTATGAAAATTTTGAGCTGTGAATAACTGGAATTTCTCATATCTCCCACTAACTTAGTGGGGGTCATGGGGTCAAGTGGGGTTTGCCAAAGTCAACCATACTAGCCCTATGATGGAACCACCCAAAACTACCAAACATTGTCTTCCTCAATCAATTAATTATATATTAGAATATAAAATATTCCAACACGGCGAAAACCGTCTTCCTCCATCAAAAAATAAATCTTGAACACTTTCATCTTACCAGAGTCATTTCTCCCTAATCTATTGTAACAACCCATGTTTCAAATAAAAAAAGTGAAGAAATTTTAATCAGGTGCGGTTTAGTATATTATGACATTTTTCTAAATATCATTAGGTTTTATTTATTTTTTCCCTCTTTAACCCAACCCAGTCCCCCCCCCCCTCGTTTTCACCTCAAGTAAACCTTGTCGACCCAGTTTTCTCCTGATCCCGCTCGATTCCGCCTCCTGCACCCGCGCTGTATCTCGCACAGGACACGTCTCTCGTTGTTCTCCCGCCACTCGTCTCCCTACTCGCTGACGACCCCTCCTCTTCTTGTCGTGGTTGCCCCCCTTCTCCTCATGCCGTGACCGCCCCCTGACAGCAGCGGTTTCTCTTCCCCCTCCAGTCGACAACCTCACTTTTTGAGGCTGACAACTCCTCTTGCTCCCCCACCTCCTGCTCCTCCTCCTCATTTCCTTGGGCCGGCAACCCCAAGAACCAACGAGTCTTTGGGCCGACAGCCCTTATTCTTCCTCCTAGGGGGCAGACAACAGTTCTCTCCTCCTAGTGGCCGATGGCAACCCCTCCTTTCTCCTCCAAGGGTCAGTAGCCCTGATTTTCCCCGCTTTCTCATCATCTTGGCCGGTGATTGCAAGAGGGGTACCTAGGGTTTTCCTCCCTCTCCTACTTGGGCTCGAATTTGGCCTCCTTGGGTAAGGATTTCCTCTTCTCCATCTCTTTTTCAGATTTCCTTGTATTTGTATTGGAATCAATTGTGCCTCAAATTGTGTATTTATCGTGATCTGTATTTGTGTCATCTTGTAATCATTTAACCGCATGGTATTTTTGATTTTCGGCACCGTTCGTTTAAGCTGCCAACGGGATCTCTCCAAAGCCCTCTTTGATATAGGGTTTCTCCTAGCTAAGTGTCGTCAAGTCTAGGTTTCAGTGTGATAATCTTCTTTCCCCTCATTTTTGAGGGAGGTAAATTTCTAAATCTCTCTCTTATTTGAGTTTTGTGATAAACAATTGTATTGTGTTAGCGTTGTGTTTCTTGTTAGGTTAATTAGTAATTACATTGTTCTTAAACAAATTCAAAATATGATTTATGTTTTTGCTTGCGACTCTTAGCCGCCGCCATCAATTTTAGTCTCACCTTAAGGCAAGTAGAGATCACTTTCTCTTGCAAACATTGAACTTAAATTACTTTGTCCGTTTTTATGATTTTATAACTTCACTATTGAATACATGTTTCGTCAAATAAATCTAGATCTTGAATACCTAAAATGACTTGTTAGTAGTTTGAGGTTTCACGCGTTTAGAACAGCACGAGTTGTGAATGTGAATGATGGTTATTTGGATATTCACTTAGTTGAATTGTGTCTCTTTTTATGGATAATTGAAAGACGAGTTAGTGAACGAACGTGATTTTAATTGGATTTTCACTTAGTTGAATTGTGTTTCATTTGATGGATAAATGGAAGTCTAGTAAATCTTTTTGAACATGAACATTAATTGTTATAATGATAAATGTTAAGATTTTTTCTAGCAAAGAGATGAATTGTGTTTGATATAAAATGTTAGGATCGTATCATATTTACTTAGAAGATAATCATGTCTTGGAATGGATTAATCTAATTGAATACTTGTTATCATAGAAAATGATGCATAGTAATCTTGTCACTCGTGCATACTTGAACCCGTAAAAATATGAAGTTCTCTCTCTAATTTCTTTTTTTCTCATCAAATCTTATTTCTTATGTCTGTCTAGTTTTAGGACTTGAGTAAATATCGTTGTTGAAGCCAAAACTTGGTCTCAACAAGAGTTCAGACCAAAAGGGTATAGCTTGCACTTACTTCTCCAGAACTTGAACTCCTGACCAGTCACTTGGGACTAGACAACTGACCCTGGGCTGTAGCATGGAGGTCCCACCACACACCCAGAAGATCTCAAGTGTACTTCCCCTCCCAAGCCAAAAGTTGAGCTGGGCACCTTGGAGGGCTCTCGCTGCCAACCAAAGCAACCTGAGGAGGAAGAAGCAAAAAGAACTCAATCATCTCCAAATGTGCCCACAGGGTCTATTTATAGAATTCCAAGTCTGTTCTGCAAACAGCTTAACTCCGCTGTCCAGATCCTCTATGCGCAGCCCAAAACGGTCTCCCAGCAGCAAAACTGCATTGTTCGGAGGGGATACTGGCAAGCCATCAGGGGTATTCTGGTAAAAGACACTACTAGGCGAGTGATCCATGAAAATACCACTCGCATGGGGCGGCAAGTGCTCGATGGGGCTGGCACTCGTCGCCAGCCCGGGGCTTAGGGCAAGTGTGGGTTCGATTGCCCCACTCGCCCACCCCTTGTCATGGGCCCAGGGCGAGTGCGAGCCAATATGCTCCACTCGCACCCCCCCATGCCTGGCCACTTGGCCTAAGCGAGTTGGGGAGGTCCCACCACACTCGCTCGTCCGACTCGCTTGAGTCATAGACTGTGCACTATTCAGATGGGTCTTCCCCTTATGGGCCCACTCACCGGGCATGAGGGTGTACACAATCTCCGCTCTTTGCGAGATTGCTCCAAACTCAAAAAGAATCATCCAAACTCGGGCGTTTGGCGAGTGAGACTGGGGTCAGAAGGAATCTAATGGTGGGCTCCACAAATGCTATATATACATGTCTGCTAGGGGGAAAGGGACATTGTTACCCCCTCCTATAATCCTGATCTCTGCAACAGCATGCATCTTTCTATGGAGTTTCAAGAGAGGCTCACTCATGCGAGGGAGCTCAATTCCTCCCGCACCACCGAACTCATTCCGTTGCTTACCAACCAGTCCCCAAGTAAATTGCTGAAACAAGCCTTCTAATAAGGCTAGACCCGACTCGGCGGTCGGCGACCCCCCCCCCCCCCCCCCGGCGAGCTGCCCTTAACGTCAGGCTATGGACTCGCTTTCCCCTCTTCGACACAGGTCTTCGACGGCTCTGCTGGCCCCCATTGCATTCAACAGATGGCTTAGGTATAACAAATCTGGATATGCTTGTAGGGCGGACACTCGAAAGAGAAGGGGGTCGATGAGGCTCTCGCCGACTAGGGTGCTCTACCACATGATGATGCGAGTCTCCTCCTAGTCCACATCATCCCTACACCCACGGATTCGCATCCCCGTACCGTTACTGTCAATCCTACGAGAACTCTGGGTAACTCATCTTCTCCTCATGTCCTTGCTTACTACCCTTCTCATTTGTATTGTTTCATCCCAACTTTTCCCTTTGGGACCACCGACCTGGGCTCTCCATCGCTGCCGGCTCACGGGCCCGAGCGTGACCTACTCCTAACTCTACACTCGCGATGGGGGGCAATAGGATATCCTTGTTCCCCTTCTGCACTGATCTCTAAGCCAGGCTCCTTCCGTCTGGGTCATGGCAAGGTACTCGCCTCACCCCTCGGTCACCCCCACCAAGGACAACCAAGCTCTTCCTGCCAGCCTCACCACCAGTGGATCTCCACCTTGTACAGTTAGTCAAAGTACTCTCCCCCATCTTATACTTCGAGTCGCGACTTACTAAAATTATCATTGTCTCAGGCCTTCTCGGGAACTCAAAAGCTGTAGAATCTTCCGACCAGGGGCTCTTCTCGCCACCCCCCTCTCCCAACTTGCTTGAAGACTTCTTGTACGTCTCGAGCAACCCTGCTGAGATGAAGAAACGAACAGTAGGGGTCCTCAAGAAGTACATATTCATGCTGTGTGAGCTCCAAGAGGAGTGGGCTGTCGGCGAGCAGCGATTGCTCTCCCTCAAACAGGACTACGCAAAACTGGCAAACGAGGTGAGGCAAGGATCAGGCGGCGAGATGAATTCCCCCGGACCGCCCATAGACCGTATACAAGAGAATATGCACCATGTACACCAAGACCTCGAGATGGTCCGCGAGTTTAATAATTCCCGCCGACCACCGGGGACTGGGTGCGAGGCCGGAGAAGTTGAAAATGACTCCCGTTCTGAGCCTACCGGCACTCTCCCCTTGATCTCCTTCAATTTTCTCGCGCCTTGTAATAATTTTGCTTCCCCCCTGCTTTTTTTTAGACATTCGCAGAACTGTACTTTGTAATAATTGTAATATATGCCATATTTGATGTTTGTCGATCTCGCCCAAGTGTAGGGTTTCAACTTGAATTCAGCTCACTCACTGGTAGAATAGGTCGCAGGAGGTCAACGCTGAGTTTAACTGAGCTGAAGCCGAACTGAACACGGAGTCCGTCGAGACCGCGAGGTCGCGCGGACACGCCGTTATTCGCAGAACTGCCTGCTGCTTCTGAACTGAGGAACAGACTGCCTACCCGCCGAGACCGCGAGGTCGCACAGATAGGTTATTGAATTGGGAAAGTTGATGCAGAAACTAGTAACTACTGAACGCAGTCCGCTAACTTCACTGAGTCTGACCGAGGTCAAAATTAACCAAGCTCCTGGTTTCACAGTGCTAGCCGCGTCACCTGCACACAACAACCGGTTAAGACAAATCAACCCGCGCGGATACAAAAACCGAGTCCTCAGCCTTAACCCAAGTCCAACTTACTGTTCACTCTGTTGCCAAATGACGAGCTGGGGAATCATATTTATAGGCGGGGTGAGGATTATGATCACCGCCCTATGAGATAGGCTAACCGCTCCTTGATCGCAGCAAGCACTGCCAGTCCGCCGAGTACACACCGACAAGCCGGACTCGCAAACAGATCGCCAACCCCGCAAGAGCGCCACCAGCTGAGCACCATGTCAGTCCGCATGGAGAGAGGACACAACATCTGTCTGCACGCACAAGTCCACGACCACAGACAAACCGCCCGGTCACAGCGGACTATGCGGACACCAACTTAGCTCGCAATGTCCGCGACCAACAGGCCAATCGCCCGGTCACAGCGAACAATGCGGAAACCCTGGACTTCACAGAAGTGCAAGTCCAGACAGCAAGATCGCACGAGCTCGGCGGACACCAAGACAGTCCGCCAGCTCCAAGGTCAGATCGCTACCAGATTGCGGCTCACTGAAACTCCAGACCAAATGCTGATCGCGCGGACTCCGAGCCTCAGTCCGCACAGACCACGGACACCATCTCGCACTGCTCAGCCAGCCACTGCCAGACTCAACCAGTCCGCACAGTCCGCGTAGTCTGCGGAATCCAATCCGCAAAAACAGCCAACACCAGACCGCCGAACTCTAGCTCTAGTTCGCGCGGACAGTCCGCTCAGGCCGCCCAGACAACCCGATCACCCACTTTCACTTCACAAATTTCAACATCGCCTTTGTAGCCGACTTGGTCCCTCCGGGGCTTACTGCACGCTGGCCGGGGAGGGGCGATACGATAAACACTTTTCTCACCGATGAGCCCGCCTTCCCTATCTCGCACTTCAAGGTGGGGTTGCGCCTTTCCCTCTGGTCGGAGGTTCGCCAGGTCCTGAAATATTTCGGGGCCATCCCCGCACAGCTCAATTCCAACGTGATTGCCATACTGGGGGCCTTCGAGAGCTTCCTCCGGAAGGAGCGGATCGAGTTCAACCTCACCGTCTTTTGAAAGCTCTTTATCTACCGCGCCACCAATGACGATGTCGCCTTCTTTGCCGGCTCGCAGCTCAAGGTACGCGAGACCACAAACATGAACCACCACTGGTTCACCAAATTTGTCTTCATAAAGGGTGATCTCGGCAACATCCCTACTCGCCTATTAAACGGGGCGACGAGACGTACTGGGCACCGATAGTATCGGGTGACGATGGCAACCTCCACCAGTTCTTCCTCCGCAAGGACTTTCAGGTCGTTTTCCTTCGAAGGGGCCTCGACTAGCTCCCGCTGGTTCTCCCTGAAGAAGGTATGCTTCCCACTGGCTTCACTTTGGACTCGCCAAAAGGATGTTTTTTTCTTGATGAGGCTAAGTACATTCCCTGTAGGGGAGAGACTGGTCCCGGAGTACCAACCCTTTGTGGATGCTGGAATGCACGCCGACCCACTCGCCCGGGAGAGGACATCTGCGGCGACATGTAGGAGAGAGCAGGATATAATCGGACCCTCCAGCAGCTAGAAGCGACCCGCCCCTGCTGGCCCCATCTCGCCTCGCCCCTACCGCCGAGAAAAAGGCTAAAAAAGGCGGTGGTGACCAAGGGCAAGCATATCCAAAGAGGCTCGCTAGAGGAGGGGCGAGGCAAGAGCGACCTCTCTAGGTCCCATATCGTGGAGGTATCTGAAACCCGCGAAGCGGAACCACCGAGTGCCCATCGAAATTTTGGCCTCAGTGGGAAGGTGAAGGATCATGCCGACAAGCCCATGGTGCAATGGGATGAGAAGGCCAACCGGTTCTCCATCTCCTCGCTCATCCCCTCCTGGTACGAGCGACGGTCTCCCAGTGGGTATCCTTCGCCCTCGACTTTGGGCTCTACGGCCATGAGGACGCAGTAGCCTATGATGACATGATGCTGCAGTGGCTCGCCCACGAGAGCACGCGAGCCCAGATGTGCTCCCTAGAGCTTGCGCACATGACTGTCCGTCGCGGCTTCTCCCTCAAACGCAAGTGGTCTGATGTCGAGGAAGCGTGGGCTCTCGCTGTGGATTAGGCAGCGGACCCGAAGCACAAGCTAGGGATTGTCAAAAAACTCCTTGAGAAGAACTCTGGCAGGGTGGTAAGTGTCGATCATATCCTCCCTCCCTTCTTTTCTTTTATTCATCATGCTTAACTCCTTTCTAATTTCCTCCTCGCAGGACATTGCGATCGCCGACCGTCTGCGCACTCGCGTTGCCGACCTTGAGGAGAGGAACCAACTGCTGGATGGGCAGAATAAGTGGCTCAAGGCTGAGGTTACTCGCCTGATTGATACCGTTCTTCCCCCGGCTCGCAACGAGTCGAGTTGCCAAGGAACGAGGCCATGGATGTACAGCGAGGCAGAGGCCAATAAGATAATGAGGGTCTCCTCCATCAAGGCCGCTTACCACACACTCCAGATCATGCGAGACCTCAAAGTGTTGACGCCCGACTACGAGAGGGTCACCGCCAAGGATTTGGTCCCCGAGTTGTTCATCCCTATCCCCAGTGAGGAGGAGGATGAGTTCGACTCGCTTTTTGGCGAGGTGGAGGGCAGCCGAGAGGATCAATCCAGGGGAGGCGATTAGCGAAACGTTTGGGCTCGCTGTAAATTTTTTCCTTTCCGTAATTGTCCTTTTTTGTACACTCACCCCCGAGGCGATCTTTTGTAATTAGGTATATTTTAATGAAACCCAACCTTCTATAATTTGTCCTTTCTTATAATATGCTTCTTTCTATGACAAGTCGATCTTTTAGTTCTTTTTGCTTCTTTGTCATGTCACACTCGCGCGCACACACTACTTTTGAGGTTGGATTTCTCTAAGGTAAAACACGTTGTGCTAGAATCCCCCCGGGTTAGGTCAGTTTCGGACGGTTCGCTTCCCATGAACACGCATTGCATGAGTGCCACGAGATCTCTCCCCCTCGGTGGCCAAGATCAACCCACTCACTACCTATGAACACGCGAACTTCAGATGATCGACCGAGTAAGGAAGCATGATTTCTCTAAGGCAAACCGCGATAGGTTAGCTCGTAGTTGGACTGGGCCGGCTCGCGCATCACACACATTCGCCTATTTGGGGGTTACCTTATCTCGCCACCTAGGAGATTAAACGCGAGTGGAAGGCTAGGTCCAGCTCGGCTTCCAATTTCATGGTGCTTGATGTTGGCTCTTCAGGGAGGCATGTGAGTACCTGGTTGGCGAGATCCACCCCAGAGCAACTACGCTCGCCATCCCCTAACCTATCGCCGAGCAGTTATTGACCCCGACTAGTTAGCGAGATCATGGTTAGCATGAGCCTGCCCGCTAATGTGACTTTCGGTCATGCCAACTAGTGGGAGCCTGATCGACGGGATCTGCTCAGGCCAATATCTCGATCTATCTCCGAGTGACTCCCAGCCCTGCCAGCTAGTGGGAGTCTGGTCAGCGGGATTTTCTCGGGCCAACATCCCAATCTATCTCTGAGTGACTTCCAGTCCTGCAAGCTAGTGGGAGCCTAGTCAGCAGGATCTACTCGGGCCAATTTCTCATTCTACCACCAAGTGACTTCTAACCCTACCAACTAGTGGGAGCCTGGCCAGCGGGATCTTCTCGAGGCCAACATCCCAATCTATCTCCGAGTGGCTTCCAACCCTGCCAGCTAGTGGGAGCCTGGTCAGTGAGATCTTCTCGGGATCAACATACTAATATATCTCCGACTATCTTCTAGCCCTGCCATCTAGTGGGAGTCTGGTCAGTGGGATCTTCTCGGACCAATTTCTCATTCTACCACTGAGTGACTTCCAGGCCTACCAAATCCTAGTCAGCGGGATCTTCTCGGGTCAATTTCTCATTCTACCACCGAGTGACTTCTAGTCCTATCAGCTAGTAGGTGCCTGGTCAGCGGGATCTTCTTGGGATCAACATCTCAATCTATCTCTGAGTGACTTTGAGCCCCGACAGCTAGTGGGAGCCTTATCAATGGGATCTTCTCGGGGTAATTTCTCATTCTGCCATTGAGTGACTTCCAGCCCTGCCAGTTAGTAGGAGCCTGGTCAGTGGGATCTTCTCGGGGTCAACATCTTAATCTATCTCCGAATGACTTCCATTCCTGCCAGCTAGTGGGAGGCTGGTCAGCGGGATCTTCTCGGGCCAATTTCTCATTCTACCATTGAGTGACTTCCAACTCTGCCAGCTAGTGGGAGTCTGATCAGCGAGATCTTCTCGGGGTAATTTCTCATTCTATTTCCGACCATACACATAATTCACTCGTAAAAGATCTTGAGAGATAAGAGAATTAATAAACAAGAATATTTTATTTACAAGGTTCAGGGATAGAAGCATTTCAAGTCATCACCGCTCCAGGTGTGTCTCAAGGACTCCCCCTCCACATTCTGGAGGTGGTATCCTCCTGATTTCAGTGCTTCCTCGACGATGTATGGACCTTCCCAATTCGGATGAAGCTTTCCCACTACCGATGATCTCCCTGCATCATCTACCTTTTTTAGGACCAGGTCCCCTTATTCGAACTACTTGATCTTGACATGCTTGTCAAAGTATCTGACCATCCGTTGCTTGATCTCCTCCTGCCTGACGGCGACTATGTCGTGGAGTTCCTCGTTTAGGTCCAATGAAATTAGTACCCCCCTTCATTCTTTATTCTCCATTCCTCATCTCCTTCCTGGGCGGCCACTACCCGTGGCGACCTGACCTCAAACTTCACTAGTTGGACTCCCTCACAATCGTGAGAAAACTTGAAGGGGGTCTCTCTTGTGGCCATGTTGGGGGTATTCCTCAGGGCCCATATTACCGAGGGAAGTTGTTCTACCCAATTCCCCCCCCCCCCAAGTTCTCCACATTCTTCTTTAACAGGTTCATAATGATCTTGTTTACCACATCCACCTGTCCGTTGCTCCGAGGGTGGTGGACAGAGGCAAACCTGAGGTCTTTCCCAAACTAAGTGCAGAAGCTGATGAACTCTTCACTGGCAAATGAAGGTCCATTATCAGTGATTATGGCTTGAGGGAGCCCGTGCTGATAGATAATCTCTTTCCATACGAAGTTGTGAATCACCTGAGAGGTCACTTTGGCCAGCGCTTTTACTTCCAAAAATTTCGAGAAGTAGTCGGTCATGACTAGGAGAAACCTCCTTTGCCAACTTGCCTGGGGAAAAGGTACGACCAAGTCCATCCCCCAAATGGGGAAGGGCCAGGGCGCCATGATGCTCCTAAGTCTTTGGGCTGGTAGGAGTTGAAGCAGAGCATGCAACTGACACTTTTGACATTTTCTTGGAATTATGTCATGTCCTTTCCTAGAGACGGCCATAAGTACCCCTGTCAGACCACCCTTGACTCCAAGGTTATGCCTCCCGAGTGGCTGCCACACTTGCCGGAGTGTACTTCTTCTAGGATCTTCAGAACTTCTTCTTCCATTACGCACTGGGCTAAGAGCCCTGAAAGTTTCTTCCGGTACAACCCTCTTTCATGGATCAGATAATAAGCTTACTTGCGCCTGAAGCGTTTTTTATCCCTGATCTCCTCCGGGAGTTCGCATGTGGTTTAGAAAGTTACGAAGGGGTCTACCCATAAGGGGCGCCGATCCAACTCCATCAATTCACCCTCCCCGATAGATGGGCAAAACAGTTCTGTCAAAGTACCGTCGGCCTGGGGTCTGTACTTGGCAAACCGGTCAGGTGCGACATTCTCTTCCTGGAGAATGTGTTGAATGGAGAACGCTCAAAAACCTCTGATGAGCCCCTTTACCTTGGTCAAGTACCTTATGAGGGTAGACTCCCTCGCCCCGTACTCGCCTTTGATTTGCAACACCACTACCATTGAATATGTGAAAGCCTCCACATCTTGTATACCTAGCTCTTTGGCCAAACGTAGCCCTGCTATCATGGCCTCATACTCCGCCTGGTTGTTAGTGACCGGGAAGTGCAGGGCTATATACTATTCTATCATGTCCCCATGAGGCCATACCAACACTACTCCGCCTCACAAAGAATGTTTCCCGAGGCTTCATCGACCAACACCTTCCAGGCAACCTGCTATGAGGGACTTTCACCTTCCACCTCAATGGCATAGTCGACCAAGAAGTCGGTTACCGCCTATGCCTTAATCGAGAGCCGATATATAAAGGAAATATCAAACTCGCTTAGCTTGATGGACGACTTAGCCAATCTTCCTGAGTGATCCACCCTTTTAAAGATAATGCGAAGAGGGTGGTCAGTCACCACCTTGATCGAGTGTGCTTGAAAATACGATTTGAGCTTTCTAGCTGAGATAACCAAAGAGAAAGCCAACTTTAGGACCGGGTAATAGAATTCTGCCTTCTTTAAGACCCTACTGACATAATAGATGAGCAGTTGTTTCTTACCCTCTTCTCGGACCAAAACGAAACTTATGGCCTCAGCTCCCACTCTAAGATACAAAGTCAGGTCCCCCCTCCTTAGGTCCCTGGAGGAGTGGGGCCTGGGCAAGCTGACTCTTCAAGGATTGGAATGCCTCCTTACATTCCTTTGTCCATTCAAACTTTTGATTCCCTCGCAACACTTTGAAAAAGGGCGAGCACTTCTCCACTGCTTGGGAGAGAAACGTACTTAACTCGACGAGCTTTCCCGTCAAGCGTTGAACTTTCTTAGTGCTTCGCGGTGATTCCAACTCCATTATGGCCTTCACCTTGTCAGGGTTGGGCTCCACCCCTACTGGGGTGAGGAGATGGCCCAGGACTTTCCCCTACTCGCCTCAAAGACACACTTCAAGTGGTTCAACTGCATCTTAAACTTCCGCAGTGTGGCAAACATTTCCTCCAGGTCAAGCAAGTGGGAGTCCACATCTTTGCTCTTTACCATGAGATCATTTACGTATACCTCCAGGTTCCTTCCCCTCTACCCTTTGAAGACCCGGTCCATCATTCGCTGGTATGTAGCTCCTGCATTTTTTTTAACCCGAATGACATCATCCTATAGCTCAAACACCCTTCTCTCGTGATGAAGGAGACGTCCTTGACGTCGGATAGGTGCATCCTGATCTAATGATAACATGAAAAAGCATCTAAAAAACTCATCATAGAAAAACCGACGACTGAGTCAACCAGCGCGTCGATTCGAGGTAGATGATAACAATCCTTGGAACATGATTTATTCAAAAGAGAGAAGTCTACACACATCCTCTACCGCCCATCACCTTTCTTAACCATTACCATATTGGAGACCCAGCCTGTATACTGGATCTCCTATACAAAATCTGCCTTAAGGAGCTTCTCTACCTCCTCGTGGATGGGCTCCTCCAGCTTTGCGATGATGGTCCTCTTCTGGAGGATGGGGCATGTCTTTGGATCGAGGTTCAAGCGGTGACATGCCACATCTGCATCGATGTCTGGCATGTCCACCACACTCCACATAAAGACGTCGATGCTCCACTAGATGCACTCCTGCATCCTCTCCTGATCCTCGGGACTCAGCCCGTTGCTGACCCACACCCTCTCTATCTTCCCTGCCCTGGTGAAGACCTCCATCTCCACCATCACCTCCGCTAGCTCCAACCTGTACTGCTCCCACTCACTTCTCAATCTCTTCCCCTGCGCAAGTATCTCCTCCATCTCTACTTCAGCAACCTCCATCGCCTCGGCAAGACACTCCTTCAACTCTACTCCCCTACCCTCCTCGACATACACCTCTCCTTCATCTTCTCCCTCCACCTTCTCCACCACCTCGTCTGGCGCCACCGACTTCTTAGCCGCTTCCTCCTCGACCACTTATGTCTCACTTCCTGACTTCTCTTATGCTGTCACTCTCTTCCCAACCCTTTTGCCTCCGCCATCCAAGATATGGTGTTGACGGTAGTCACATAACATTGTCTTGCCACCTTTGGGTCTCTTCTAATCCAGACTTGGACCCCCTGTTGTTGAACTTGAGACATTGATGGAACGAGGATGAGACGCAGTGAAAAACACTAATGAGGGGACGCCCGAAGATGGCGTTGTAGTTGCTCGGAGCGTCAACGATGACAAACCAACAATTCCTTGATACCCCCCAGCATCACATGAAGCCCAACTCCACCTTCGACTTCCTTCCTTTCCCCCCAAAATCCAAACAAAGGCCCATCCGAGGCCAATACCTCCTAGCCTCCACCTTTATCGCCTCGAAGGCCCCTTTGAAGATCACATTCACCGAGCTCTCGTTGTCAACCAGAATCTGGGAGACCGTGTAGTTTTCAATCGCAATCTAGATCACCAGTATTGAAACCGAAAATCGGTCTCTTATGGAGTTCACCCTTGGGGAAGGGGTGGTCGCGCACCTACTTCGCTCCTGCAAGAAAAACAACTAGAAAAAGAGAGCATAGGACTAGACTAAGGGCCCGGCGCGGAGGTCCCACCACACACCCGAAAGATCACTGAGCGCTTCCCCTCCTTAGCCAAATGCCGGGCTAAGGTACCTCAGAAAGCGCTAGAAGACTGGGATACAAGTAAGTCTGCCTTTTGAGGTATCCCTTGTGTCTTATTTATAGATTTCTGAAAATATTTTGCAAATAACTAACCTCTACCGGCCTAAAATTACTGAAAACCCCTTGGGATGGCCTGCCAACAGCCAAACTCCGTTGTTCTGAATAGCTATGTGCAGCCTACCCGGGTCTGCCAACAGCGAGACTCCGTTGTTTCAACCGGCTATGGGCAGGCCAACGGGGGCAAAATGGTAAAAACACCTCACAGACTACTGGGCGAGTAGCCCCCAACAATCTCTACTCGGGAAGGACGACGAGTGCTCGACGAGGTTGGCACTCGCCGCTTCTACTCGGCCTTTGGCGAGTACGGGCCTGGCTGGCCCTATCCGCCCACTATTTGCCGGATGCGGGAGTGGAGAAGCATCACTCAATGCCAAGACACGGGCTCGGCCTGCCCTGACCGCATGTCGCGAGCTCGCTAAAAGGTCAGATCTCGATGAACGAGGCTTGGCGAGTACAAGCTCGCCCCTTAAAAACATCTCACCCCGCCTAGGCGAGTCAGAGCTACTGCCGAGCTCTTTAAGATGGGTATAAGCCGGCCGATGAGCAAATTCGCCTCACTCAATGCTAAGATAAGGCATTGAGGGAGCTCGTCTCACTCGATGCCAAGACAGAAGGCGTTGAGTGAGCTCGCCTCACTCTACCGACCATTTGGCCAACCGCCCTGAGTACTCCACCCCCTCGAAGATGCTGCGGAGGGGGTGGTCAGTCACCACTCAGATCGAGTGCGCATGGAAGTAAGGTCGGAGCCTCCAGGCCGAGATGATTAGGGCGAAGGCCAGCTTCTCCAGAATAGGATAGCGGAGCTCGGCCTTCCTCAACACCTTACTCACATAATAAATGGGGAGTTATTTTTCCCCTCTTCCCGAACCAAAACAGAGCTCAGGGTCTCCGCCCTGACCCCTAGATACAAGAACATGTCCTCCCCCTCCTTTGGCCCTTGGAGCAGGGGGGCCTGGGTCAGCTGCTTCTTCAAGGCTTGGAATGCCTCCTCGCACTCCGAGGTCCACTCGAACTTCCGGCCTCCTCTCAAAGTTTTGAAGAAGGGAGAGCACTTCTCCCCGGCCTGGGAGAGGAACCTACTCAACCCTGCCAGCTTCCCTGTCAATCGTTGTACCTCTTTAGTATTCCGTGGTGACCCCAACTCCACAATCGCCCTCACCTTATTTGGGTTTTGTTCTACGCCGGCGGGGGTAATGAGATGTCCCAGGAACTTCCCCCCACTCGCCCCGAAGATGCACTTCAAGGGGTTCAGCCTTATTTTGTACTTACGGAGAGTGGCAAAAGTTTCTTCCAAATCCTGGAGGTGAGAGTCGATGTCCAGGCTCTTGATCATGAGGTCGTCTGCATACACCTCCAGGTTCCTTCCCTTCTGCTCTCGGAAGACCCTGTTCATCATCTTTTGGTAGGTCGTCCCTGCATTTTTTAGCCCAAAGGGCATCATTTTATAGCAGTAACATCCATCCCCCGTGATGAAAGAGACGTCTTTGACTTCGGGGGGGGGGGGTGCATCCTAATTTGGTGATAACCTGAAAATGCATTTAAAAAACTCATTACAGGAAAACTGACGGCTGAGTCAACCAGCGCGTCGATCCGAGGCAAGGGATAACAATCCTTGGGACATAATTTATTAAGCAATGAAAAATCAACACACATACGCCACCGACCGTCTCCTTTTCTAACCATTACAATATTGGAGACCCAGCCAGGGTATTGGATCTCGGATACAAATCCGGCCTTGAGGAGCTTGGCCACCTCCTCCCGAATTGGCTTGAACCAACCTGTCCGCCGTGGGCCTCTTCTTCTGTTGGATGGGGCGAGCCTCTGGATCCAGGTTGAGGCGATGGCAGGTCACGTCCGCATCGATCCCTGGCATCTCCGCGGTACTCCATGTGAAGACGTCCACATTCTTCCGGATGCACTCCAGCATCCTGCCCTGAGCCTCCGGGGTCAGCCCCCGCTGACGCGGACCTTCTTCGCCTTGCCTCCGAGGGTGAGAACCTCCATCTCTACCACCTCTTCCGCCGCCTCCAGACGAGACTGCTCCCCCACTCCTCAGCATCCCCTCCTCCGGGGGCAAGGACCTCTTCCTCGGATTCCTCCACAGCCATCGCCTCGGCCGGCTCCTGGACTTCCTCCATCTCCTCCTCCCGAGGGCGGGTAACCTCCACTTCCATCTCCTCTCGGCCAGCCTCATGCTCTGCCTCCTCCATCCTTCGCCCCATCTCCTCGGCACCCCCTGCCAAAAGATGGAGTTTACGGCGGTGACATAACACTACCTTGCTATCTTGGGGTCTCCGTGGACCCGGACCCCCTCGATTTTGAACTTCAAGCATTGGTGGAAGGATGAGGGGACGCAGCAAAAGGAGTTGATGGGGGGCCTCCCGAAGATGGTGGTGTAGCTGCTGGGGGCGTCCACAATAACGAACTTGCAGGTGCGGGACTGCCCCCCAGTATAACATGGAGTTCCACTCCTTCTACCTCCTTCCTCTCCCCCGAGAACCCGAACAAGGGCCCATCAGAGGCAAGCACCCTCTTCGCCCCCACCTTCATCGCGTCGAATGCCTTCTTAAAGATGACGTTGACCGAGCTTCCATTGTCGACGAGGATCCGGGCGATGGTAAAGTTCTCGATGGCTGTCTGTATGACCAGCGCATCACAAAATGGATCCTCGTGATCCGGCATATCCTTCTTGATAAGGTGATCTTCTCCTCCTGGGGTGGGGTCTGGGACGTGGAGGCGATGCTTTTTCGGTACATGGTATGGAGGCTCGTCTTGCGGGAAGCCTCGACACCTGCCCCTCCATGGATCATCCCGATCCTTCCCCAGGTCCCCACATCCGCCCGGTCCTCGCACGGATCCTCCTCCGGGTGCGGCAGGACCTCTTCGATCCGCACCTCCTGACACTCCTGCTGTCGCTGTTGTTCCCTGTTTCCTCGCAATTCGAGGAACTCCGGGCACGTGGTCGTGGTGTGCCCTTCCTCCTGGTGAAATCCGCAATAGGGCAGCTCCACCCTGACTTCCCTTCTCCTTCTCCTTGCCGCCCTCCTTCTCTCCCCCATGGCTATTGCCATAGCCTGCTCCTGGTCGGGAAGAGGCAGCCTCTGGGCCTGTTATCCTCCTGGAGGATAGAACTGGTCTTGGCCTCTCTCGAGACTGTCCCCTCTATAGAACCCTCTTATTGCCCCCACATCTTGCCATTCTGGCTTCCACCCTAGCCGTTGATTCGGCTCCTGACGCCCCCACCTGGGCTGTTGTTACGGCTGCTGCTGCTCCCTATGTCGGGGTTCAGCTCTCCTTTCCTCCTGACCTCTGCCCCCTCTGGGCCTCTCCTCCTCCATAGCCCACCTGGCTAGCCTCCGGGAAAACTCCGGGTTCGACGCCTCCCCGTCGACTTCTCTTGCCGCCCTCTCCATCAACTCCTCATAGGAGAGGGGCGGGATCCTCTTCAACTCCATCCGGAAGAAATCCTGCTGCTGCCCCAAGGTAAAGGCCATCATCAGGGTGTGCCCCGACATCTCCTGAACCTGGGTGACCTCCTTCTAGAAGCGATCGACGTAGCTCCCCAGGGTTTCATTCACCCCCTGCTTGATGCAGAACAGGGACTCCGACTCCCTCTTCCTCCTCTTCGAGGTTGTGAACCTCAACATGAACCCCCAGCGTAGGTCCTCGAAGCAGTAGATGGAACTAGCCGGCAGCTGGTGGAACCACTCCCTTGCCTTCTTCTTCAGGGTGATGGCAAAGAGTCTACACTTAAAGTCATCTGACATCTGTCAGAAAATTCTAACGATATCGGGGAGGATATCTATGCTTCATTTTTCTGAAGGTGGGAGAAAAGAGAAAACTAATTATTGATCCAAATTAGAATTGGAAACTTATGTAATAAACATTTTCTGGTTAACCCAAGATAAAATAGAATAGATTGATTAGAAATTTAATGAATCTAGCATAGGATAGATTAAGAGAAGATGGGACGCAAATAATTGATTGCTGAGCCGTATGAGGTAGGAAACTCTCAAGTTTCCCCTTCCTACTCCAGCATCGGAGCACGACGATCGAGCCTCTAGCCTCAATGGGGGGCTTGGAATTGACGGTGAAAGGGGAGGAGGCTCACGCCGACCACCGGTATGGTCCGGGGCCACCCCGTTGGGCGGAATCGCCGCGTCTGCTTTGGATTTTCCTCCTCACCGCGAAGACCGCCAGGAGGACCAACGACCCAACAAGCTGGGGTACACACCCCGTGATGGGCTCCTCCTTATTCCAGGAGCACCGGGACACGCTGCGGGCGGACGGGGAGGAGGCGGATGGGAGTTTAGACCGCCAGTCTTGGGAAACCCCTATGGAGAGGATTGGGGGTACCCACATGTGGCCGTTGATCGACGGCTACCGCGTCGACACGGGCAAGAGTACGGAGGACTTGGGCAACAACTACCACGCGCTTATATGCCGCCGAAGATTGCCCGCATGAACTACCCCAAGTTCAAAGGAGGTGATGCACTCGAATGGGTCCAAAAGGCAGAGTTATTTTACAGCTATCAGGAGATACCAGAGACACAGTGGGTCAAGTTGGCGTCCTTCCACCTTGAAGAGGACGCATACAAGTGGACCCAATGGTTCCTCCGGGGACGAGATCACGCGCCATGGCACGATTTTGTCGACGGATTCACCGCCTGCTTTGGTCCCCTTGAGTATGAAGACTTCGAGGCTCTTCTTCAGAAGTTGCGTCAGAAAGGGACGGTGATGGAGTACCGAACCGAGTTTGAACGGTTGGCCAACAGGGTGCAGTGGAGCGAGAGGACATTAACAAGTTGTTTTTTTTCCGGCCTGAAGGAGGACATCAGAGATGAGGTGCATGCTTATATGCCGCGCAGCTTGACACACGCTATCAGCTTGGCCCGGATTCAGGAAGAGCGTCTCAATCGACAAAAGTTCAGGGGGGACACTCTGAGGAACGCTACACACCTGCCCGACCCAAAAAGGGATCAAGCAGCTGCCGATCGGGCAACAATGAAGAAATTGACGTGGACAGACCTACAGGCTAGGAAGGAGCAAGGATTGTGCTTCAACTGCGATGAAAAGTTTACCCCAAGCCACAAATGTCAGAGGATCCAGGTTTACATATTGCAGGAAGATCCGATGTCGGATGGCGATGGAGGGGAACAGGGGCATATTATGGATACAGTCGAGTACGGGGTCTCTTCCTTGACCATGGCGGGCTCCCTGAACCTATTTAGGACTGGTGCAGAGGAGACCAACTTGTTGAAGGGGCTATCACCGCCCATCAGGCGAGCTGGAGGGTCTCGCGCCCCCAACTCGCCGAACCTGCCGCCGCTCCCCGAACTCGGGAAGAGCACTCTCCTGGGGAGATCGGCACCCCGACCTTCCTCGGCGACCTCCTTCCCGGCTCGCCTGGACGGCGCGACCTCGCCGAGTTCTGGATCCGCGAGGACCGGAATCGCCGGAGTCGAGCTCTCGGCACACACGCCGAGCGTGAATCGGACCATACCGAGACCTCCTTCCTGAAATCCTCGAGCATCCCCAGGGTGGCGAGAGGGGGAGGGGGTGGCGAGTCAGTCCTGTCCGATCCTTGCCCTTCTCCTCCAGTCATTGAGCTCCCTGAAGGTTTTCTGTGCCGACCACTGTCCACGCTCACCACACCAAAATGTTGAAACTAAAAATCGATCTCTTGTGGAGTTCACCCTTGGGGAAGGGGTGGTCGCGCACCTACTTCGCTCCTGCAAGAAAAACAGCAAGGAAAAGAGGGCAAAGGACTAGACCAAGGGCCCGACGCGGAGGTCCCACCACACACCCGGAAGATCATTGAGCGCTTCCCCTCCTTAGCCAAATACCGGGCTAAGGTACCTCAGAAAGCGCTAGAAGACTGGGAGACAAGTAAGCCTGCCTTCTGAGGTACCCCTTGGGTCCTATTTATAGATTTCTGAAAAGGTCTGCAAATAACTAACCTCTGCCGACCTGAAATTACTGAAAACCCCTTGGGCTGGCCTGCCAACAACCAAACTCCGCTGTTCTGAATAGCTACGTGCATCCCACCCGGGTCTACCAACAATGAGACTCCGCTGTTTCAACCGGCTATGGGCAGGCCAACGAGGGCAAAATGGTAAAAACACCTCACAGACTACTGGGCGAGTAACCCCCAACAATCTCTGCTCGACAAGGACGACGAGTGCTCGATGAGGTTGACACTCGCCGCTTCTACTCAGCATTTGGCGAGTACGAGCCCGGCTGGCCCTATCCGCCCACTATTTGCCGAATGCGGGAGTGGAGAAACATCACTCAACGCCAAGGCACGGGCTCGACCTGCCCTGATCGCATGTCGCGAGCTCGCTAAAAGGTCAGATCTCGATGAACGGGGCTTGGCGAGTACAAGCTCGCCCCTTAAAAACATCTCACCCCACCTGGGCGAGTCGGAGCTACTATCGAGCTCTTTAGGACGGGTATAAGCCGGCCGATGAGCAAACTCGCCTCACTCGATGCCAAGACAAGGCGTTGAGGGAGCTCGCCTCACTCGACGCCAAGGCAGAAGGCATTGAGGGAGCTCGCCTCACTCGACGCCACGACAAAAGGCGTTGAGGGAGCTCGCCTCACTCGACGCCACGACAGAAGGCATTGAGTTAGCTCGCCGCACTCGACGCCGTGGCAGAAGGCGTTGAGTGAGCAGCTCACTCGACGCCACGTCAGAAGGCATCGAGTGAGCTCGCCTCACTCAACGCCACAACAGAAGGCGTCGAGTGAGCTCGCCTCACTCGACGCCATGAGCTTGGCTCGCCTGGGTCTTGGGCTGGACTTGGCCAGTCTGGCTCATGCCGACCCCACTTGCCAGATACGGGGTTGTACAGGTTCGCTCCCTATCTTTCTAATTTTGATCCGTGAATTTATTAGGTCGTCTCGGTCTCAGTGTAGATTTTTCAGATAGGTCTCTATGGTTTCTTCTACACACACTGCAAAGTTCGAAGTTGCGAAGTTCGATGAGAAACACAATTTTAGTCTGTGGTAGGTGAAGGTCAAAACACTACTGATCAAGAAAGGTTTACATCGTGTCTTATTGAGAAAGACCCGTAAGGATGCCAAGGTTATCGATCACATGTGGGAGGATTTGGATCTCAGAGCTCTGCGCACCATACAACTTTGCTTACATGATGATGTGCTATATGAAGTTCTTTCAGAGATGGCTGTCCCTAGTCTTTAGGCAAAGCTGAAGAATACTTATATGACGAACTTTCTCCCTAATCACATTTACCTCAAACATCATCGATACAAGTTCAATATGAAAGAGGGTTCCTCTTTATATGACCACTTGAACAGTTTTAACAAACTGTTATCTGAGTGTCTCAACATGGATATCAAGGTAGAGGAAGAGGACAATGTAGTTATTCTTCTGAACTTTCTTCCAAAGTCCTACGATTGCATGATCACTACCCTCACCTACAGTAAGGATATTTTGAATATGGAGGAGCTCGTTGTAGCCTTACTCTCCGATGACATCCGAAAGAAGTCGTCCGGCTCAGGTGTTGCTGAAAGTTCAGCTTTATTTTCTCTAGGTCGGTCTTGTTCAATTAGAGGAGGTTAGTCTAAGAAAAGTTCAGATAGCCGGTGCAACTACTGCAAAAAAGGAGTCATGGAATCAAGGATAGTTGGACGCTTCAGAACAAGGAAAAAAGGAAGACCCTTAGTGACAAAAAGGAAAAGTCTGTCGCATCATTCTGCCTTGAAGATGCAGATGAGGATATCCTCTAGTGTTTTTCCTCACCTTTTGTTTTTTTCTATTATGTGTGTTTTCTTTTTCAGCTTCTTCATTTAGGTTTTTTTTGTTTTTTTGGTTATCATTTCTTCATTTGTTCATATTTATTTCCCTTTATTTTGAGTCATGTTATCTCTATACTCGTGTCTCTATAACTCTTATTTTTGAGTTATTTTTTCCTGATCAAGAACTTCATTTTGTGAATGCAGTTTGATCACCCTCTATTACTTAAGCTTTTTTCTTGTTACTTCTCATTCTACATGCGCTTAGTGCATGTCTAATCAACCTTATTTGATTAGTTCTCATATGAATTTATTTTTCCATGCTGAGATCAGTTCGTTTTGCATTCATGGTTGATGTGTTTGTATTTGTCAATTTCTCTCCCGTGCGCACATCACATGCTAGTGACAGATTTATTTTTGCTATGAGAGACCACCGCTGGAGGTAGAGCAGTTAAAATTTAGCTTCAAGGTGGAGCATTTGTTGAGTCAGACACATCAGCCCAGTTTGCGTGCTACTCAGAATTGGAGGAGTATTCTTATGATTCGTTCTCAGCCGAAGTTCATTCAGTCAGTTCCTTTGGTTTTGGATCTTGGTGACCATTGTGGTATCTTGGAATTATCTCAGCCAGGTGGAGCATGTCTTGGAAGAGGCGTAAAAGTGAAGATTGTTGTACGTGCCGCCTATTCCGCCATATTTGGATCCGCAATTTGCTCCAGGCCAGCGCTGCTTCTTTTGGAGACCGCTCAATTCAAGGCTCCATTTTTGGAATGCCCTAAAATCAGTTATATTGCATTGGTGGCAGAATATATTTCCTTTCGCTGATGGACTCTACCCGATTTTAGGGTTTTTCACGCTTCAGTTTCTCTCATGAAAGAAGAAAAATTCGGACATCAGGAATACGAGGTGTGGTCGGCCGGAGGCTTGGCCGATCCTTGGTTGTGCAGACCCGTTTCTTCCTCATTATTCCTGTGGGCATTTTGGTTGTCGGCAGCCGTCTTCTTGGTCGACGAGCTTTCTCCTTACCGCAGCCTCGCCGACGGGCTTCCTCCTCGCTGTAGTGTGCTCGTCTCACGGTCACCGACTTCTTCTCTTTCCGCCGGATTTCTTTCTCGTCACAACATGTACAACCGGATTTTGGAGGATTCGAAATCGCAATCAATCTATCAGTTCATTTTTCACCTCCTTTATAGTCGTATTGTATGTTTGAAAAGAGAAAATAAAAATATTTTATCTGCACAGTGGACGTACCCAATTTCGGGGTACCACTTTATATTTGATGTTATTTATTTATGGTGTTTCTTATTATTTCGTGCTTATCTTGATTCGTAACTGATGGGCTCCACCTTAATTTATAAGAAAAAGGAGACTCCCATGATCCCCATAAATGGAGATCATGGGCGGGCCCCCTAACCCCCATGATCTCTCATGGAGATCATGGGAGTGGGCCCCCTCTCTCCCAACCATTAGGGGAGGGAACCGCCCCCGGCGGTTCCCCTCCGGCCATGGCCGGCCGGCCACGATCATGGCCGGCCGCGGCCATGGCCGGCCGCGGCCATGGCCGGCCGCGGCCATGGCCGGCCGCGGCCTTGGCCGGCCGCGGCCATGGCCGGCCGCGGCCATGGCCGGCCGCGGCCATGGCCGGCCTCGGCCATGGCCGGCCGCGGCCATGGCCGGCCGCGGCCATGGCCGGCCTCGGCCATGGCCGGCCTCGGCCATGGCCATGGCCCGGCCATGGCCGGCCTCGGCCATGGCCGTCCTCGGCCATGGCCGGCCATGGTCGGCCCCGACCATGGCCCCGACCATGGCCGGCCGCCGCCGTGACCATGGCCGCCCGGCCATGGCCGGCCGTGACCATGGCCGCCCCGGCCATGGCCGCCCGGCCATAGCCGGCCGTGGCCATGGCCGCCCCGGCCATGGCCGCCCGGCCATGGCCGGCGGTGGCCATGGCCGCCCCGGCCAGGGCCGCCCCAGCCATGGCCACCCGGCCATGGCCGGCCGGGGCCATGGCCGCCCCGGCCATGGCCGGCCGTGACCTTGGCCGCCGCCGGCCTCCCTCGCCGGCCGCCCGGCTGCCGCCGCCGTAATGACGGCCCGCCATCATGGGAAGACCTCCCCGCCGTCCGATCGAGGGAGAGGCCCCACCGGCCGTCCGATCGAGGCAAAACCACCCACTAACCCACTAGGTTAGTGGGGGGGCCCGCCATAACTTCCCCCTGGAGCCTATAAAAGGACCCCAGGGGCTCCTCATTTCCTAATTTTCTCCTCCTACGCTCCTTCTTCTTCTTCTTCCTCAGGTGGGAGCTTTCCCGTTCTTCTCCGCCGGCGGCCACCCCTCGTCGCCAACCACCAGCGGCCGCCTCTC
This sequence comes from Platanthera zijinensis, assembly GCA_039513925.1. Lineage (NCBI taxonomy): Eukaryota > Viridiplantae > Streptophyta > Magnoliopsida > Asparagales > Orchidaceae > Platanthera > Platanthera zijinensis. The sequence continues at coordinate 11,779,149 of CM077081.1, read as the reverse complement.
GCCGCCAACCACCGGCCGCCGCCCGAGGCCTCCAGCGGCCCCCAGTGGCTATCAGCTCCTGCCAACAGCTACCAGAACCTATCATCGGCTATTTGCACCCCACCAGAGCTCAGTTACCAAGGAAACACTCCAAGGACCGAGAAAGACGCACAAAGGAAGCAGTGACAACCTCTGGACACGCGTCGCCTCTGAGCGCACGCAACTGAAGCATCCCGCGCATTCCACCATCCAAGTCCCGTTGGCGAGGCAGTCTGTTGCCCACCGACGAGCGCATATACTCTCTCTCTCCTCAAGGTTGTAACGGGAGCGGCCTGTCGCCCCGATTTCCCCCGTCAAATTGTAACCTCCAGCAATCTAGTGGATTTTGATCGGCACCGACCCGGTCACGTGGTTTTTCACCCGGTTGAAGGGTTTTCCACGTTAAAACCTCCCGTGTCCATCCCCCATTTTCCAATTGACTGTGTGCGCGCTCGACCGCTCCGCGAGCTAAGGCGGTCCAAGAATATCCGGTCCGACCGGAGCATCGAGTTAGTCCGCAACAGTTTGGCGCCGTCTGTGGGAAACATTCCCAATATCCTTCGCAGAGCAAGTTCATCACAATGGCAAAGAGGAGTACCCGCGCTGCAGAAGGATCCGTACTTGGCGGACACACTGAGCCTGCACGATCTCACTCTCCGGTAGACGCACCGCTAGCCACGGGAGCAGCCCTGGCTCCCGCGCCAGCCCTGGAAGGACGTGTCCGCCAGATGGAAGAACTACAAACCGAAATGATCACTTTACTTCGAAATTTGGGAGCACCAGTCATTCTCTCACTCCTGAACCCGGCACCAGAATCCCAGCAAAGAAAAGAGCAAACTAATACAGGACAAGAAGAGTGGAGTCAGCTTGCCCCTCAAAGGCAAGACCCCTCAGGAACTGGGGGGCAGCATCTACCTCACGGATACTCCCCTCCCAGCGCCATCCACGTCGATGCAACCCATGCGGCACAGAACAAGCCGACATTCTACCACCTAAAGACGCCTCAGCCTTTTGAACAGGTTGTCTTACTGCCGCCAGAAGAACCCCCTGCCCCTACCAGGCCGGGCCTACACAGAGAATACGACATAGAAAAGGAATTCTCAAGCACAAATAGCTCTCCCGTGCCTACAACATCACTCCAGGAGATGTATGGTCACTACCTCGCACGTCCTCGTCATGAAGAAAGCGCTGGAAACACAATGGCCCCTGGCACTTCTGCCACAAAGCAAGAACCAGATGAATACCTACCTAACAATAACTCATCTAGTTCCTGCACAGCCGCGGGCACGGAGATCCGTAGTTTCAATGGGACAGGCAACCCACTCGCACACCTGAAGCATTTCGAAGCCATCATGCACGCCCGCAATGCCTCAGATCAACTCATGGTCCGAGTATTTTCAACAACATTAATAGGAGAAGCTCGGACTTGGCTTCAATCCCTACAAAGAGAAGATATTGATAGCTACATCGAGCTTGCCGCCCTCTTTATCAAAAGGTTCATGACGATCGAAAAGCCCTCACCAGAAAATCTGAGGTCAGACAGAAGACAGAAGAGGAAGAAAGAAGGTGAACCAACCCATACAATGCGAAAAGAACGACGCCAGAAGCGGAGTCGCCCCAATGGTAGTCAGCACAGCCCCCCGAGAAAGGGGGGGCAACATTCACTCCAGGAATACAGCCCACCGAGCCTACCACGCTAAACATCGATGACTTCGACCTCAGAGATGAAGCAGTTCTGCAGCGGGGGCACCCTCCGAAGGTCTAATTGAAGTCCCCCTCTCTTCGACAAAGCCGGATCGCACCGTCCAGCTTGGATCCCTCTTACAGGAGCACGAGAGGGAAGAATTAGCAGCCTACCTCCGCAAGAATAAGGATATCTTTGCCTGGTCCCCAGAAGATATGCCTGGGATCGACCCTCAGGTCATCCGCCACTCCCTCAACATCAACCCTGCATGTAAGCCCGTCATTCAAAAGAAGAGGAATTTCGCCCCTGAGAGGCTCCAAGCAATAGAAGAAGAGGTTGAAAAACTCCTGCGCGCGCAATTCATTCGAGAAGTTGGCTACCCTGCTTGGGTAGCTAACGTTGTCCTAGTAAAGAAATCCTCAGGAAAGTGGAGAATGTGCGTGGATTATACAAATCTCAACCAGGCTTGCCCTAAGGACAGCTTTCCACTTCCCAGGATCGATCAACTAGTTGACTCAACCGCCGGACATCAACTGCTTAGCTTCATGGACGCCTACTCTGGATATAACCAGATTCGAATGGATCCGACCGACGAGGAGCACACGGCTTTCCGTACCGACAAAGGAATTTATTGCTACAAGGTAATGCCATTCGGACTTAAAAATGCAGGAGCCACCTACCAGCGGCTCATGAACAAGATCTTTAAACAACTCATCGGCAAATCCATGGAAGTATATGTAGACGATATGCTGGTTAAGAGCATTCGCCGAGAAGACCATTTAGAAGACCTAGAAAAATGTTTCAGGATCCTCAGACAATATGGAATGAAGCTCAACCCAAGCAAGTGCGCCTTCGGTGTCACTTCCGGAAAATTTTTGGGGTTCATGGTTACCCAGCGAGGAATAGAGGCCAACCCTGAGAAAATTAAGGCTCTCGAAGAAATGTCTCCACCCAGGTCGCTTAAAGATGTACAACGGCTGAACGGAAGAATCACAGCGCTATCCCGATTCCTAGCTCGATCAGGGGACAAGTACCTCCTTTTCTTCAAAATTCTCCGAGGAGCACGAAGCTCAGGGTTTCAATGGACCGATGAGTGTCAATCAGCCTTTGAATCCCTAAAGCACTACCTGGCCTCTCCTCCACTTCTATCCAAGCCAGCTCCTGGAGAAATTCTCTTTTTATATCTTGCCATCACACCAGCAGCCCTAAGTTCAGTCCTAGTAAAAGACGAAGGGGGAATTCAACGCCCCATCTACTACCTGAGCAAAATCCTTTCTGATACCGAAACCCGCTACCCAGCTGCAGATAAAACAGCCTTAGCACTTGTCTTTTCCGCAAGAAAACTCCGTCCTTACTTCCAGGCACACACTATTAAGGTCCTAACCGAGCTACCACTCCGGGCCATTCTTCAAAAACCCGAAGCATCCGGTCGATTGGTTAAGTGGGCTGTCGAATTGAGTGAGTTCGATATCCACTTCCTCCCGCGCCCCGTCATCAAGTCTCAGGTTTTGGCCGACTTCATTGTAGAGAACACTCTACCGACGGAAACAGAATTTGCACCCATGGAAGCCGGACGAACATGGACGTTATACGTAGACGGGGCCTCAGGGGCTGAAGGTGCTGGGGCAGGCCTGCTCCTCATTAATCCAGAACTCGTTACTCTAGAATATGGACTCCGACTAAAATTCCCTGCCACAAACAATGCAGCAGAATACGAAGCCCTCATCGCGGGACTCAGGCTCGCCATCAGCTGCCAGGTCAAGCAGCTGATCATTTACTCTGACTCACAACTTGTTGTCTCGCAGGTAGAAGGAGAATTTGAAGCCAAGAATGAACAGCTATCCCAATACCTGAAACTCGTCAAGTCCCTTCTCATCCAAATCCCACAAATCCAAATTATACATATCCCTCGAGAACAAAATAACAAGGCGGATGCCCTGTCAAAGCTGGCCACTTCTTCAACGCAATACCAAACAAGAAGGCGCCAAGTTGAAGAAATAGTCTTCCCCAGTATTCACGGCCCGTGGGAAGTAGCAGAAGTCAATAAAGCAGAGAAATCATGGACGACCCCGCTAATCGCCCATCTGAAGGGCCAACTGTCACCGGAAGATCAAATGGAGGCTCGTCGCCTGAGAATGAGAGCGGCAGCATTCACTCTGATAGACGGGGAGCTATACAAACGGTCCTTTGCAGGACCCTACCTGAAGTGCCTATCAGGAGAAGATGCCGAGTACACGCTCCGCGAAGTTCACCAAGGAATATGCGGCGAACATCTCGGGGGAAAAGCCCTGGCCAGGAAAATCCTACGGCAAGGATTTTACTGGCCAACCATGAAGAAGGAAGCGACAGAATTCGTTCAGAAGTGCAAGAGCTGTCAAGTACACGCTAACATTCCCCGGCAGCCCCCGGTAGCCCTCACGTCGATACAAGGAGCCTGGTCGTTCGCCCAATGGGGGATAGACCTCCTTAGACCTTTGCCATTAGCTTCCGGTCAAAGGAAATTCATCATTATGGCAATCGATTATTTTACCAAGTGGATCGAAGCAGAACCACTGGCCAAGATAACCGAAGAGAACGCCAAACAGTTCGTCTGGAAGAACATCGTATGTCGCTTCGGCATACCGACAATCATTATCACAGACAACAGCACTCAATTCACTGGAAAGTCCTTCACCAAGTTATGTGAAGACTTAAAGATAGCATTGCGACACACAGTAGTATCACATCCCCAATCCAATGGGCAAATTGAAGTAACCAACCGTACTATCTTAAAGGGACTAAAAACACGACTAGAAGATGCTGGGGGGCAATGGGTGGACGCTCTTCCTAATGTGCTATGGGCATATCGCACCACAGAGAGAACGCCTACCAGAGAAACTCCTTATAATCTCTGTTATGGAACGGAGGCTATTATACCCGTCGACATTGGCGTCCCTAGTCCTCGGACATCCGACTTCAATCCTCAGATAAACAACGAGGCGCTCCGAGACAACCTTGACCTGATCTTCGAAGTACGAGAAGAAGCCGCTCTTCGCGCCGCCGCCTACCAACAACGCACAACCCGCTACTACAACCGCCGGGTAAAGGCCCGCTCAATCAACATCGGAGACCTAGTCCTTCGCACCTTGGAAGCTGCCGGGAAGGGAACACAAGGCGACAAGCTATCTCCAACATGGGAAGGACCATTCGTTGTCACCGCTATGGTGAAGCCAGGCACATACAAGCTACGAAATGCCGAAGGAAAGATTCTCCCACGCACCTGGAACGCACAAAATCTACGCCGCTTTTACCAGTGACACATTACGACTCTTTTATGCCGTCATTTTCAATTCGAGACTAGGTGACCTATATAAGTCACAAACCTGATCTCATGCAAATACTTTGAATCACGCTTATTATTCAAAGAATTACCTTTTATTTTCTGTAAACACTGTATGTTCTAATGGAATTCAAAAGCCGTGGGCCTGTCCCACGCGACACCGTGGGGGCCTGCCCCCCTCACGAAGAAGTCGCGAGCCTGTCTCGCGCGAAAAGCCGTGGGCCTGTCCCACGCGACACCGTGGGGGCCTGCCCCCCTCACGAAGAAGCCGCGAGCCTGTCTCGCGCGAAAAGCCGTGGGCCTGTCCCACGCGACACCGTGGGGGCCTGCCCCCCTCACGAAGAAGCCGCGAGCCTGTCTCGCGCGAAAAGCCGTGGGCCTGTCCCACGCGACACCGTGGGGGCCTGCCCCCCTCACGAAGAAGCCACGAGCCTATCTCGCGCGAAAAGCCGTGGGCCTGTTCCACGCAACACCGTGGGGGCCTGCCCCCCTCACGAAGAAGCCGCGAGCCTGTCTCGCGCGAAAGGCCATGGACCTGTTCCACGCAACACCGTAAGGACTTGACCCCCTCACAAAGAAGCCCACATACAAACTAGGCCGCGAGCCAGGCCCACACACTATCTCACGTCAAAATACGAATACACCATGACAAAGATCAACTCCCACAAACAACCATCTCGTGGCAAAATACATCTATGCAAAACGCAGGGCAACGACATACAAGTAAGGCTATCATAACAAACAACGAATGGGAGCTCTAACAGCGACAATCTCAAAAGCTATGATAGAAACAAATGACTACAAATAAACAACGAGGCAGACAAAAGCAGATAAACACTACAGCTACTCATCATCAGCATCTGAGCTAAAACGCTCATCATCTGAAATGTCCGCGAAGCTGAAACTGGAAGTATCACACCCAAGATGCTTCCCTATGAAGCGAAAAGCCTTCGAAACACCACGACGAAGCGCTAACTGGCGCATGTCATCCATCTGAGGCTCTACTTCCTTGGACCAAATGTCATCACGAACCTCCTCCGCGATCAGGCTACGATCCCGCATATAGTCCAAGGACTCCAGGTACTCCGCGAGGCCTGCGGCCTTCAATTCTGATGTACGGTCATCCGAAGATAACATCTCTACCTGCGCCCTCGTCGCACAAAGCTGGGTCTCAAGGCCTGCAACCTCATCTCGCGCCGCATGCAATTGAGTCTCCAAGCCAGATATTTCCTCCCTCGCATGTTTCAACATCTGGGCAGTCCTCTCCACCACGGCTTTCTCCACGTCCAAGGAAGCACGCACGTCTTCTATCTCAGACTTCAGCTCTGACCCAACTCGATGATACTGTGCGATGTCCCGGTCATGTTCTTCCTTGAGAGAAGAAAGTGAACCCATCGACAGTCGAAGCTTCTCCTGCAAAGCAAGATAGCCATCCTTCAGGCTCACGTAATGATCATTCCAGGTGACCGCTATCTGCGCCTGAGTCTCGATCTGCAAAAGGAAAACACGCAATTAGCCGCCTTCAAACAAAAAATAGAAGGAGGAAGAAACAATAAGGCACCAACGTACCGCATCACTCATCGCCTTCAAAGAGGAAGACATCCGAGGAACCGCTGCGCTAGCAAGCGCCCGTGGAGTCGGGGAAATAGGTAACTGCGTCTCTGGGACTGAATCATCAGAGGCTACCACCACAACATCAACATCACTATCGGGGGCCATGACCGCTTTTCTCTTGCGGCCTCCTCCCTGAGAAGACAACACCGCCCGTCCTATGCCAACAGAAATACCACATCCCAACAATCGCTTCTCTTCGACAAACGCAAATATGTTAAAGAGACGGTTAGCCAATTCACGAGGCTCGGAAAATCCCAACACTGGAGAGAAGTCTCGCTCCCTCCCTTTCACACGGCGACAACGGTCGGGAAGTGCATTCCACACCTCAGGAAGACCCCAAGAGTTCTTCACATATCCGAACAAAGTGTTACCGTGACGACGATCTTTGCGAGACTCAAACTCCAGCCAAACCTTGTTGCTGCGCACCTCGATCCGCTCACCACCATCAAAGCGCACGTCGCACCAATCACGGAACTGGTCTAAAGAGAGGGAGCCCCCATGCTCACGAAAAAAAGCAATCAAGCCCATGATACGAGTAACCCCGGTAGGGGCAAACTGGGAAATAGGAACTCCGCAAAACTTCAGAATCTCCACCACCTCGTCGCAGGGAGGAAGACGGAAACCAGATCTGAGCGACACTTCGCAGACAGTCAGCCAACCACGGGGAGGATTTTGAACCCGCTCCTCGGAACGCGGGATCCTCACCTCCAAGTCTGAAGGAAGCCCGAACTTTTTTCTCCAAATAGCAACACCGTCTTCAGTCAAGGAGGAGCGTAGACGCATTGGTCCAGCAGAGCGCTTCGGTACCTGCACACCGCAAAAAATTAGTCATGTCAAAATAGTAAAAATCAGGCGCACAACCCTCTCCATGGCCGCGCACGGCCTGCAAGCACGCGACCATGGCGTACACGCAGCCTCGCCAAGTCCGGCCAGCAAGCACGCGGCCTGTGCGCGAGCGCGGCCTGCGCGCGCGCGGCCTGCGCGCGAGCGCGGCCTGCGCGCGCGCGGCCTGCGCGCGCAAGGCCTGCGCGCGCGGCCTGCGCGCGCGGCCTGCGCGCGCGGCCTGCGCGCGCGCGGCCCGCGCGCAAGGCCCGCGCGCGCGCGGCCTGCGCGCAAGGTCCACCTACGCGCGCGCGGCCTGCGCGCGCGCGGCCTGCGCGCGCGCGGCCTGCGCGCGCGGCCTGCGCGCGCGGCCAGCGCGCGCGGCCTGCGCGCGCGGCCTGCGCGCGGCCTGCGCGCGCGGCCTGCGCGCGGCCTGCGCGCGGCCTGCGCGCGGCCTGCGCGCGCGCGGCCTGCGCGCGCGCGGCCTGCGCGCAAGGCCCCGCGCGCGCGCGCGCGGCCTGCGCGCCAGGTCCGTCTGCGCACCCGCATGCGGCCTACGCGCGCGCGGCCTGCGCGCGCAAGACCAGCGCGCGTGACCCGCGCGCGCGGCCCGCGCGCGCAAGACCCGCGCGCGCGACCCGCGCGCGCGGGCCGCGCGCGCGGGCCGCGCACGCGGCCGGCGCGCGCGCGACCTGCGCCCGCGCGGCCTGCGCGCTCGGTCCCTATCCCGCAACGGTGGCACACCCCCAGCTCCTACGCCTTGCCGGCCCCCGCGCGAGCCAGTCCGGCATCCGCTTTCCAAACTAACACGAACCGGCATACCTTGGAGCCGCTCACCATCGCCGCCATCCCGGATTCCACGCCGGCAATCACCACCGCAACCAGAGTTAAAAATCTCTCCCCGTGCTCGCTTCCCTCCCAACTGAAAGAGATTTGGGGGGCAATTGATGGGCTCCACCTTAATTTATAAGAAAAAGGAGACCCCCATGATCCCCATAAATGGAGATTATGGGCGGGCCCCCCTAACCCCCATGATCTCTCATGGAGATCATGGGAGTGGGCCCCCTCTCTCCCCACCATTAGGGGAGGGAACCGCCCCCGGCGGTTCCCCTCCGGCCATGGCCGGCCGGCCACGATCATGGCCGGCCGCGGCCATGGCCGGCCGCGGCCATGGCCGGCCGCGGCCATGGCCGGCCGCGGCCATGGCCGGCCGCGGCCATGGCCGGCCGCGGCCATGGCCGGCCGCGGCCATGGCCGGCCGCGGCCATGGCCGGCCGCGGCCATGGCCGGCCGCGGCCATGGCCGGCCGCGGCCATGGCCGGCCGCGGCCATGGCCGGCCGCGGCCATGGCCGGCCGCGGCCATGGCCGGCCGCGGCCATGGCCATGGCCCGGCCATGGCCGGCCTCGGCCATGGCCATGGCCCGGCCATGGCCATGGCCCGGCCATGGCCGGCCTCGGTCATGGCCGTCCTCGGCCATGGCCGGCCTCGGCCATGGCCGGCCATGGTCGGCCCCGACCATGGCCCCGACCATGGCCGGCCGCCGCCGTGGCCATGGCCGCCCGGCCATGGCCGGCCGTGACCATGGCCGCCCCGGCCATGGCCGCCCGGCCATGGCCGGCCGTGGCCATGGCCGCCCGGCCATGGCCGGCGGTGGCCATGGCCGCCCCCTCCAGGGCCGCCCCGGCCAGGGCCGCCCCGGCCATGGCCACCCGGCCATGGCCGGCCGGGGCCATGGCCGCCCCGGCCATGGCCGGCCGTGACCTTGGCCGCCGCCGGCCTCCCTCGCCGGCCGCCCGGCTGCCGCCGCCGTAATGACGGCCCGCCATCGTGGGAAGACCTCCCCGCCGTCCGATCGAGGGAGAGGCCCCACCGGCCGTCCGATCGAGGCAAAACCACCCACTAACCCACTAGGTTAGTGGGGGGCCCGCCATAACTTCCCCCTGGAGCCTATAAAAGGACCCCAGGGGCTCCTCATTTCCTAATTTTCTCCTCCTACGCTCCTTCTTCTTCTTCTTCCTCAGGTGGGAGCTTTCCCGTTCTTCTCCGTCGGCGGCCACCCCTCGTCGCCAACCACCAGCGGCCGCCTCTCGCCGCCAACCACCGGCCGCCGCCCGAGGCCTCCAGCGGCCCCCAGTGGCTATCAGCTCCTGCCAACAGCTACCAGAACCTATCATCGGCTATTTGCACCCCACCAGAGCTCAGTTACCAAGGAAACACTCCAAGGACCGAGAAAGACGCACAAAGGAAGCAGTGACAACCTCTGGACACGCGTCGCCTCTGAGCGCACGCAACTGAAGCATCCCGCGCATTCCACCATCCAAGTCCCGTTGGCGAGGCAGTCTGTTGCCCACCGACGAGCGCATATACTCTCTCTCTCCTCAAGGTTGTAACGGGAGCGGCCTGTCGCCCCGATTTCCCCCGTCAAATTGTAACCTCCAGCAATCTAGTGGATTTTGATCGGCACCGACCCGGTCACGTGGTTTTTCACCCGGTTGAAGGGTTTTCCACGTTAAAACCTCCCGTGTCCATCCCCCATTTTCCAATTGACTGTGTGCGCGCTCGACCGCTCCGCGAGCTAAGGCGGTCCAAGAATATCCGGTCCGACCGGAGCATCGAGTTAGTCCGCAACAGTAACCTCTCTTTTTTCCGTTAAATTAGTTTTGGAGGATCTGAAAATTATCTGTCTGAACCGATTTTTCATAACGGGGAAGTGAGGGCAGCTCAGCACCCTTAGATTCACCCCTGGTCATTGCGAACACACTGACGCCAAATAATGTCAAAAACACATCTGAACATATCATTTGAAATTTACGCATAAGTACATACTTGTTAAGGGCTATCACAATCTCCTTTCATTTAAATTTTTCTTCTATTATTATCTAATGACAAAATAATTTCGACATGCACAATGAGCATGAAGATATCAATCCCTTAATAATATGGTAATACTGTATTCAATATTTTTAAAGCATTTAATTATATTATTATAGTTTAAAATAACAATAATATTAGCAAAATTGAACGACTATGATGACTGATGTTGCTAGCATTTGGTTAAATTTTGCTGATAAAGTATGGTGGCGAAGCTGGGAAGTACATCACCACCACAACACGATGGCCATTCTACAATTATGAAATATGGCATAAAATATTCAGCTTATACACGGTTTCTTTATTATAAATTTAAAACTTAATTTCATATATAATAGTTTACTTTAAAATTATAGTAATAATGGTGCTATAATTAAATGATTGTGATGAATTTGATGATGCTATGGATAAATACAATTAGATTCCGTTTGTTTTATAGGAATTTGCTTCAATTCCAATTTTTATAGAAATTGGAATTGAAGTCAATTTCAATTCTGTCGTGAGAATTCTATTATAAGAATTGGAATCAATAATTACACTGTTATGGCATAAAATATTCAGTTCTGCGTACTTTTTGGCCAAACATGCACTTTTCGTCCGGGCATAAATTTTTTGTCTGAACGCGATATTTTCGCAAGAGACTGAAGTTATTATGTATGAATGTATGATTTAGGTTCTGTTTGAGGGGACTTATTTTTACCGGTCAAGCGGTTTGGGACAGCTCTGGCGGATTGAAAAGCTTCTGTTCGGATAGAGCTGTTTTAAAATAGATTTTTGGGGAGCAGTTTTGAAAAGCTGCAGAGTGTTTGGGTGTTCTGTGCAGAAGTGCGCTCGGAATCGCCGGAGAAAGGCCGTCGGGGGCTCGGAATCGCCGGAGGAAGGCCGTCCGGGGCTCGGAATCGCCGGAGGAAAGCCGTCCGGCCTCTGAGCATGTTCAAACTGAAGAAACCATTAGATTTCCAAAACCTGTGAGAGAGAAAACTATTTTGCGGAAGCTGAAGCTGGGGGGGGGAGATTTCTGAAGAGCTGCAAAACAGCTCCAGATTTCTGAAAAGCTGCTGTTAAGGAGCCGTCCCAAACAGTTAAAAAACAGCTCTGACGGCTGGAATAGAGATTCTCCAGCCGCCAGAACTGCACCAAACAAACTCTAACCGCTTGAAAATAAGTCCTCCCAAACCAGAGCCTTTAATCCGATCAATTGTCGACCGGTTTGACTCGAACCTCTCCTTCCTGAGGTCTCCAGTCTCGTTCTAAAAACCCTGGGATTAGATTCTCGTACTCCGTCATCTCTGGTTCATCTTAGAACTTATGTGTAGCGATTGCGCGATCTGAGGTTTTAGGCTCTCGTTAATATTTGTCATTTTCGCTCTCGTTTGTTAGGGTTTTAGGGCGCCGACCCGCCCTCCCCTCTCTGCTTCCTCGACCAGCGAACAAAACCACTCACTGCTCGACAGCCATGGATCGATACCAGAGAGTCGAGAAGCCGAGGCCTGAGTCCGCCATCCATGAAAACGAAGTTCGAATCACCTCTCAAGGCCTCATTCGCAACTATATCAGCTATGCCACCAGCCTTCTTCAGGTACATCCGCCACTCTCTCGCCTTCTCGTTACTAATGCAAGAAAATGTTCTTCACGAATCCCGGCTGCTCGCTCAGGCCAATGACCATCAATGTAGCTATTTATTTCCCGATCTTTGTTCTTTTTGCTCATATGTAACCTCAATTTACTTCCCCGACAGTTATTAGTCCGATATATATTCCACAATGCCCTTCTCTTTCTGATTTTCTATGATACTGATTGTTTGCTGTGGCATTGCTTCCTCACCTTGGGCGATTCTCTTGTTTTGATTATGCTCACTCTATAATTATAACCCTGGCTGTGTTTTGTTAATAATTACCCAGCAACTTCATGTGCTCTTGCAGGCTATTGTTATACTAAAAGGAAACCAAAGGTGTTATTGATCTGACCGTGCCATCTCTCGCAGTATTTTTGTCTTACTTTCAAATGCGTTTTTGTTGACTGTTTCATATTCTGTTTTGACCTGTAATTTTTAATGTGCGTGGTGATGTTTTCATGGATTAGTTTTTTCTTTTAGTTTCCATTTAAAATTCAGTATTTGGCAAGGAAGAACATAGTTATATTTTGAGGTGATATTGATGCTGTACACTTATTGCATATGCTTTCATTTATACTCATTCATGTCAGCCTATACATCTATTGCTTGGAAAATCACATGGAGGCTAGTTATTGATGCAATACTGAGTAGAATAAGACGGGAAAAGCTGCTGGAGCATTTAATAGAGGGATTAAGCTGTAAAATTAGCATTATCTATTGATTACGTATTTGATTTGCTTTGCTACCTGCTTTAAACTGATATGCTAGTTAATTTTGTTGTTTCCATCTTGTTACGATACTCTTTGTAGCCCTTGGAGGAAGGCTCCGACCCATTCCTGTGATGACAAAGCAATGCTAGTTCTTAAGGAAGTATTTATGGAGAGAAGGATCATATCAACTGGTATTAGTGCTCCAATTTTGCAACACGTTCCGACGATGCCCTTCTCCAAGAGTACATGATTCCAGGATGGCAGGATCTTTAGCTTACATCGTGCAACATATATTGAAACAACATGCTATAAAGGGCATTGAAAGGACCATCAATACGAGTACATGGTACATGTATCTGGTATGGTGGTACGGGAAAATAAAAAAATAGGAATGCGGGTACGTTTGTGGTACGACGTAATTAAAATTGACTTATATAAATGTACACGCAATGTGTCCATGTATATGCATGCACATATACATGTATATGCATGTTCATGTGTTTATATATATGCACATGTATATAGTAAAAAACAAAACAATAAAATTTAAATCAAGTTCTGTATAGTTTTAACAAAAAAAAATACTTATATCTGAAGCACAATTTGTTACTATAATAAACAAACACCGCTAGTTGCATTTATGAGTCATACAATCTTCTTTTCTAAAAGATACGCAGAAGCCTTTTATTTGTTTTTGAAAAGCTTACTCCTATTACAATATGCAAAATGATCTGTCAAGTCCAAGTGTATCTACAGACTAGAGTAACAAGTGTATCCTCCGAGTATCGGGTACGTATCCGGTACGAGTACGAGTACGTGAACCTCAAGGAAGTCAGTGTTTCATTGCCATATACTCACCTTGTATTTAATCTCTATCGTGCTTTGTTGTTTCCCCCGACTCAACTGGGGTTTGGACAAACTGGTCCATTGGTTCTTTAGTCCCAACTCTTGAAAACAAACTGATGTTGGGTATGCTATGTGGGTGCACAATTAAATGCAATCCTAATGTGAAGTGCAGTGAGATGATTCTAATATCTTTGAGTACTATTGTATGTCATATGCACAAACCAATGATGAAATCAAAACATAGCAATAAAAGATTAAATCACATGAAATATTTTAAGTAAAACAAAATAATTTTTTAAGCAAACAAACTTTAGCTTTCCTTTGCTTGGAGTACCAAAGCGACAACACACTGATGGTTCCTGCAAATCACGAGAATAATCTAGAGCAAAAACCGTGATACTATATATCCAAGCAATCATGAAATCACATAGCCATGTATTAATAGTGAAAATAAAGATCCGTACAACAGAACAATACTTACGAAGTGGGCGATGCCGTAGGACGGATATCCAGTGTCCCAATTGTAGGAACTGCTGACCTGTGGTATGGAGGGGGTCTAGAATGGGGTTGTAGTGATATGTAGAAAGCTAGAGTGGTGGTTGGAAGCAGTAGGGTGGTCATGGATTGGAGGGAAGGGGGAGATCTTTCGGCTAGGGGTGGAACAGTAAAAGGTAGGCGACTGTTAGGGCTGGTGGCAACTTGTTTTAAGGGAGGTGGGAGGGTAGACTACGCGGAGAAGGGGAGAGATGAGGGTTTTAGCAGCTTCTAGTTTTGGATTGTGTGTGGTTTTCCTCGAGAGATGGAGGAGAATTAGTGGGGAAGATAGGCGGGTTCTGGAGAGGCCTTGGGACGTGGGATAATGGAGGAATCATGGCTGGTTTTTTTGATGACGAACACATCGGCTAAATATTTTCCATGGGTGGAGGATAATGCTGGGGAGAGGCTATGACGAAGATTAAGGAATATAATTTGTAGGCTTGGGTGGGTGTAGTGATTTACAATGTATTTTTGATGTGAAGATGAGCGTCGGTGGGAGGGGATGTGAGGGACATAAGAACAAACCTAAGAGTCGTCACTTAAGGCCTCACGGCGTCGACACCGTGAGAGGATCGCCGAATTCTGAGAATTTCTCTCCAAAATCTGCAATGCCTGCCGGCGGCCCTCCTTGCTCTTGTTTGTGACAAAACAATATTACGACACCTTAACATTAATGACTATGACTGGCCGTGACTGTCAAGTACCTGATTTCACTGAATTATGAATGAAAATAATAAATTAATATATGAAAAAATATGTAAAAAAAATTCGGACACATCCGTAGAGTGGATCGTCGATCCGGGCAAGTACTCATGCGCAAATACATTAGCGTTGTCCCCGCCTTGCGACAAGCCATTTCTGGTGGGTGATCCCCATCATAAACTCTTCTGAGAACACTCAGGTATTGCATCCTCTTTATCAATGACAAACTCATCTAAGCTAGCCTGTAACCCAACATTTTTTCACCCTCTTGCTAGTTTGTGCATCACTAAGGCTCTGTTTGGCTTAGCTACAATGACCGGAGATGTAGTGACAAAAAAATCTATTGTTTGCAGAGTGGTTGAAGAATCTGTGAAACTGTTTGAAAGAATAGCGTTTGCAATGTTGTTTAAAATGGAAAATCTATTTAAATTGTTTGACAATAATGCCGTGCGATGGGCAACACATTTTTTTTAGGAATAGAAAAAAATTAACAACATAAAACACACTAGTTTAGTGAATATATTTTTTAGTACTCCAAAATCTAAAGAAACATAGTGTTCATAAATTATTTAAAAAAAAAACTCATAAGTGTGCTCCGTTTTGAACATGAAATATATCTGTAGAGCCTCAAACACAATCGAACATTAACTGCAAAATAATAATAAATATAGTTAAACATGAAATATCTCTGACAATATTGAACGCCGCAATGTATTATAATTTATACTCGTCATATTCCATCAGTTGATTCACAATGTAGTCCCTAATAGCGGACATTTCAGCAGCTCCCGTGCCTTCAAATGTAGTAGGTGCAATATTCAGATTTGCATCGATAGTCCTTGGACAATGGTTTGGTTCAACTTATTGCACGGGCACGTTCACTCAAGCGGACTACTCTCGTCAGAATTTATGGAGCGCACATATAAAAGCTGCCATGATTAATTTTCATGTAATTAATTTGTATGAATTATGATTGATGTTAATTAATGAATATTAGTGAATATTAATCAATTAAGTGAACTATTCTATGTATCTTTGTTTGGTTGTCCTCCCTCATCTATATAAGGGGGAGGAGTTTATGTGAAAAAGGATCTTGAATGTATGAAAGAAATCAGGGTTTCTCCATAAGCTTCCTCTCTCTTCTTCCTCCTTTCTTCTCCCTTACCACCCCCCTCCCCTTATTGGATTCCTCCCGGAAACTTTACTAAAACTGTAACAATGGTCTGACCTGCTGGATTCCGCCAACTGCCCTTGTAGCCGTCGGGAACTATCATCGTGCTCGACCTCGATCTCCTCTACGACCTCCACAACAACGTCTGGACTTTGAGTGGGCTCCTTGCCAAACACCTCACCAACGAAAAGTGCAAAAATGTGGAAGTTGCTCTCTGCTAGCGGGCCCTCTTCGGGGTGCTGCGGGAGGCTGCCTCCTCCTTGATAAGCTCAGAATTGCACCCAACAACGACCTTCCCGACGATTGTTACTCTGTCACCGCCTTTCCCCACTTTGTGGACCTCCGTCTTAGTAAACTTTAACGTAGTTCCATGCATCCTCGTTTCGCAGCCTTCGCCGAGGGAAAGGAACAATGGCCTGCAGGAGCTTTTGCCAGTAGAGAATTTTACACTTTCCTCACCTTCGGCGCCCATGTCCTTGTGACGGCTCGCGGTTCTGCGGCCCCCCGCTGTCGATAGCATGCTCAACCAGAGCCAAGGCACATTATATAACCATTATGGATAGCTATTACCATTATGTTGATATGTGGGTTTAATGTTTGATGTTACAAAGTTCCATTTGATGGATTCTGTACATGCTTTTGACATTTAAAAGAAGAAAAGCAGAACTACAAAAAGCCGAGAAAAGATAACCAGTGACAAGGCTGATTAAATTGAAAGGCTTTGTAGAAATTGATCATCCAATAGCGAAAGTTGGAGGAGATCAATGATGATTGATGAAGGCTGATAATCTTGGCCAAGAAGAAAAAAACAGAGAGTATAGTCTAGGATTCAGCAATCTTGACTGCAGGGAAGTAACAATGACGGTCAATAATAATTTTAATCAGAATGGGAAGTAGAGAACTTATAAGGTTGAGGAAACTTTCACCAATCAATATCCCAAACCATATACAATTTATCAAGTACTCAACCCTAAGTGAAATAGACTTTCAAAATTGGAAGTTACACAAGTAATTAAAGCCTAATGAGGAGATTTGCTGCAGTCACAGACTTGGACAGCGGAGTTGATGCAATTCCGTCACTGAAATAACTGTTTCTAGCATTGATTTAGGCTTCCGGAAGGACTGCCTGTCACTGAGGAGGCCATGAGGCTGTTGAGTTGCGAAGGGGGTTAACGGCTGGATGATATGGTGACTGGAATTGAGGGTGGAGGCTCGCCGGCAGGCGCAGAAATCTCTGGACAACAGCGGGAGTTGTAGAAAAATTTATGCAGGACGGTAACAGTGGCAGGAGGAGCAGATCCTGCAGCCTGAGTGAAGCTGGGAACTGAGAACTTTAACTAGCAGCAAGATGCTGCTGAAAGTGGGCTGAAATTCTGCAAGGGTGTTGTCGCCCAAGTCTGGAGAGAAGCCAAATCAGTAGCCTGCTGGAGCAGGAAACCAAAAACAGCCCTTTGGGATTGAAGTGGACAGTTACGGGTTGGCTTCTAGGAGGAATACTCGTCAATAACTACCTAGGTAGTGGGCGGTTACAAACCATTTTTAGTGGTTTCCCGTGGTTGTTACTAGCTGTTATATGTAATTGTTAACATAAGAGTGGAGGGAATGAGTGGAGGTGGCTGACCGGCCCTTGGAGTGATGATTTCCGATGGCTTGGGGAGGACGGGGATGGACGACAGTTGCAAGGAGAGGAGTGGCGCTAGGCTTCGACTCCTAGGTTTCACGACTTTGGCCCCACAAAGGGTTCACAAAGCCTGAAATTTCTTTCCCAATTTCTATAATTCCTGAAATTGAACTCCACATCAAATATTTATAGATTAAAGGAAAGCAACATACGACTATGATTGTCCGGTACAAAATACACATAGAAGGTACATAAATAATGTATGAAAAAAAATGAAAGTACATATGAAATGTCCCATCGACGCTCTGGACGCGTCTACAAATTTAGATTGTCCCTTCGACAATCCTAACTCTTCTTTCTATGAATTTAAACCCGAATGACTTCGATTCGGTTCAACCAGCTCGAGAACTATGATCCCCATCATAATCTCTTTTTTTCTCTCCCACATTAGCAATAGCATTACAATTTTTGTATGGAGGTTAGAAGAGGATTTGATCATATATTAGTGACAAAGGGTCTGTTTGGGGCAGCTCTGGCGGTTGGAAAATCTCTATTCCAACCGCCAGAGCTGCTTTCAGTCTGTTTGGGACAGCTCTCTGTGAAGAGCTTTTCAAAAATCTGGAGCTGTTTTGCAGCTTTTCAGAAATCTCTTCCTCCCCAGCTTCTGCTCCCGCAAAATAGCTTTCTCTCTCACATGTTTTGGAAATCTAATGGTTTCTTCAGTTGGAACATGGTCAGAGGTCGGACGGCCTTCCTCCGGCGATTTCGAGCCCCGGACGGCTTTCCTCCGGCAATTCCAAGCCCCCGACGTCCTTCCTCCGGCGATTCCGAGCGCACTTCTGCACAGAACACCCAAACAGTCTGCAGCTTTTCAAAACTGCTCCCCAGAGATCTATTTTAAAACAGCTCTATCCGGACAGCAGCTTTTCAATCCGCCAGAGCTATCCCAAACAGACCCAAAGGAATGATGTTCCCTATGCAGTGTTTTTCAATGAAAACTTCCCGATGCACAATGTCCACTGTAAAAAGTAAACCATGGTAGTGCTTTGTCGTCACACAATGCTTTCCATGCACTGTGCCCTGCACCGACAATTACCTTCAACCGCTACATGGTCTTTTTTCGTGCGAAAATATTTTTAATTTTAATTTAATTTCTCTATTTTTATTTTATAATTAAGACAATGCATATATAGTCATTCGTATTATCTTTAATGATATTTTTTCGAATAAATAATATATGTATAGACTATATGACCCAGGGTAGACCGTGCGACTTGGGCGTGCTGACGTTAATGTAACCCTAAGTGATTGCGATGCAAGATGAACTCAAATAAATGCAACCTAAATGAGATGCTAATGAGTTTTAAAACTTTTAATCCAAAAGTAAATTTTTTCCGTGACAATTATATAGGCGAAGCAAATTAACACAAGATGAATAATAATTTTCAGGCGCACAAGAAAATCACTCTAACATTCACACAAAGTGCTTTTACGACAATTTCCACGATTATGCTGCATAGAAACAAAGAAAATAATGAACAAGTACACTAATGAATCAAAATACCCATGCACATTTGAAATGTTTTCCCAATATTCAATAATGAAGTAAATGAATCACAATACCATGATACTCACAAACAACGAAATTCGGTGACGGCGGCAGGCGTGGCTCCATGGGATGATTGCACTAGCGGTGAAGGAAGGTAGGGGTGTTGGATCTGAAGAGGAGAGAAAAACTGGTGGATGGATATGGAGGGGAGATGGCTGCTAGATGCTGGATTGGAAGAGAAAAACTTTCAGTTATCGAATCAGTAAAGGGGAAAAATTGCTGGGCGAAATCACTGCAGTTTTGTGGAAATCAACACACTGGTTAGGGGTGCAAGTTGAGTTGAGCCGGCTCAAAAAAAGCTCGACTCGAGCTCGAGCTCGAGCCTGTGGAGCTCGAGCTCGATTACGGGTAGAGCTCAAGCTCACATATTGATGTACATTAGTTCGCGAGCTTTTTATTTATATATATATATTTAAAAAAATAAAAAATTTAAAGAAAATATGCTCATGAACTAAAAAGCTCGTGAGCAGCTCGAGCTTAAGTCGAGCTCGACTTGAAACTCGAACTCGAGCTCAAGCTCGAAACTCGAGCTGGAGCTCGATAAGTAAGCATTGAGGTCGAGCTCGAGCCAAGATAAAAGGAGCTCGTCGAGCTCGTGCTCGAAATGATTAGCTCGAGCTCGATCTCGAGCTTGGAAATTTTGCCAAGCTCGACTCGAGCTTGACTCGTTTGCACCCCTAAGCTGGTGGTTGACGAGGATGAGATAGGATGAGGTTGTCGGAGATGTGGAGGGAAGACTTGCTGGGATGGAAAGGTGGCCGGAAGTGGCGTGGCTGCTACCTTTAGAGGAGGCGGAGCTGGGCTAGGATGGAGCTTATGAGGGCTTTGCGGCTTACGGAGGAGGTGCAACGTTCTGAAAGCAGAAGACGTGGGAGATGGGGAGAACGTGGGTCGATGGAATCTTACAATTGAGTCGAGGCTCGACTGGTGTTTTTTGGAGGTGAACGAGATTTGGTTTCGGCGGTTTCACGAGGAAGATGATGATTAGGACATGAGTCGTGCGATTCAGGGATGAATAGTGGTGGTTTTATCGTGGATCGTGGGATATACAGGATGTTATGAATCCTCATAACGACTGGTTCGCGGGACTAGAGCTGTCACGGTTCCGGTTCGGTTCCGGTTCTATTAAAATCATGAACCGAACCACTAAGGTAACGGTTCTTCAAATTAGAACCAAAATCTTATTTGGTTTGACCGGTTCCGGTTCTGGATCCGGTTCCAGCTTAGTTTTTGGAACCGTCGTGTCAACGGTTCCGGTTACGGTTCAACAAGAACCAAAACCAAACCGACCACTATCGGTTCGGTCCGGTTCCATGCGGTTTGGTCCGGTTCCAATCGGTTCCAACTAAAACGAAAATCAAACTTGACGGAATGAAATAAAAGCGGGCTGCAAATAGTAAAACTCAAACAATATAAAAAAATAGTTATGTTGCGCATTTCTCGACGGTCTTTTCCGCGATCGGTGGGATAATATCAATTTCTTTCCTACACGTGTAGACTTGCCACGAATTCTAGTTGGCTTGCGAATGTCTCATCGGCATACTCAACCATAACAACCGCCTACAATTAGTTGTCTTTCATGATTACTAATAAATAGTAGATGTATATCTTTTATATTTTTTAAATAAAATATTTCAAAAAAATATGTAAGTAAAATTGAAAATATATTATATAACTGTATAAAAATAAAAAATGCAATGCAAAAATTGACTCCAAACCGCATCAATGTCAAATCATACCATACGGTTTTTATGCGGTGAAGTTTTATTCGGTCCAAAATCGACCCCCTTTAGTGCGATTGCGATTTGGGTTCAAACTGCACCAGATTCACTCGTGATTGTATAAATATTATATATAAATTATAAAATAATAACAATATAATAATAATAATAATAATAAACGGGTTGCGGTTCGGTTCTACTTCGGTCCGGTTCGGATCGGGCCTAAAAATCTTGAAACCGCTTGAGACTTGTATGTTGCGGTTCCGGTTCCGGTTCCGGTCCGAATAATAAAATGTGAGAACCACACCCGGACCAATGTTGTTCACGGTTCCAAAATTCAAACCGGAACCCGAATAATTTACGAATGGTTCGGTCCGGTTTTTTGCGGTTCCGATTCGGTTCCGATTCGGTTTGCGGTTTTCGATTTTAAGTGACAGCTCTACGCGGGACAAACATATCAGAGATGGAGGAAGAATGCAACATCAAGCGGGGCTGAACCATCCGGTTCAACCCTCCTTAATTAATATAAGAAGGCGGTTGGGGGCTGAACTGAATGTGTTCAACCCCTAGGGGGGGGGGGCTCCTCAACCTGAGGGGTATAAATACCCCTAGGGTTTCCTGGCGGTGGGCAAACAAGTATTCTCAGGTATTCCTTCTCCTCTCTTTCAAAACCCTATCTTTCTCTTTTCTCCCCCAAATCCTTTCTCGTTTCTATCATTTGGTATCAGAGGTTTCCGATTCTTCACCATGGTGATTCGCTCCAAGGACAAATCCAATAAACTAGCCACCCTAGAAGAGAACTACACCGGGCTTTCCGACACAATGACGGTCATCAAAGAAAAGTTGAAGGCATCGGAGAAGCGATTGGTAGAACGATTGGATGCACGCATGGTGGAGATCAAGAGTTTGTTGACTCAAAACATCAAGGGCAAGGCCATCATAGCCAAAGAAGGCAGCGGTACCCCGCTTCCGATCCCGTCTCTAGCGTTGGGTCACGGAAATCCGATCGGGCCTTGTGCGGGAAACAAATTCCACGATCGACATTCCAACGTCAATAAGGGGCTCAAGATTGACGGAGGAAGGGCGGGAGGCTCACAATATCAACTGGCAGGGCTTGACTCAATCCAGATAGCCGGCAGGGACGCGCGGTGTCTGGATTTCTCTCCTTACGATAGGGGCGCACACGTCGATTAGGCACGAGAAGGATGCCAAGAGGGCCAACGGGCCAGGGGAATGGGGTACGCCTAGCGGGAGGGACTCCTTCCTATCCCTGGGATGCCGGGGCAACTTGACAGCATCCGGGGAAGAGGCAGATGTGAGTTTATGCCCCTACTGCCAACCAAAAATCCTTACAGAGAGGATTGGCGATACCCTAATGTGGTTGAGGGACGACGACGACGACTGCCGACACTCGGACAAGAGTATGGTGGGCCCGAGTGCCCGACCAACGACAACCAAGAGCCTAGATGCCGCCTAAGATGACATGAACTACCCCAAATTCAAATGGGGAGACACATTGGAATGAGTCCAAAAGATAGAGCTATTCTACAATTATCAGGAGATACCAAAAGACCAGTTAGTGAAGTTAGCGTCTTTTCACCTTGAGGAAGACGCATTCCAGTGGACCCAATGATTCCTTCGAGCACGGGAACATATGCCATGACGTGAATTCGTTGACGGATTTACGACCCACTTTGGCCCATTGAAGTACGAAGAATTCGACGCTCTTCTTCAGAAACTGAGGCAGAAAGGGACAGTGATAGAATACCGAGCAGAGTTCAAAAAATTAGCCAACAGGGTGCAGTGAGAAAAGAAGACTTTACTGAGTTGCTTCATTTCAGGATTGAAGGAGCACATCAAGGATGAGGTGCATGTTTACATTTCGCGTAGTTTGACCCATGCTATCAGCCTGGCTCGGATTAGGAGGAGCAATTCAAGTATTCAACCGACAAAAGTTCAGATTGGGGAATACAAAGAACATTACAAACCCTCCAGACACCAAGAAGGATCAAGGAGCTACTGGATGGGCGACTGTGAAGAAATTGACATGGTTAAAGCTACAGTCAAGAAAGGAGAAGGGATCATGCTTCAACTGTGATGAGAAATTCACCCCCGACCACAAATGTCAGATGATCCAGGTGTCTATGTTGCAGGAGGAAGACGAGATGCCAGATGAAGAAGAAGGGGAACAAGAGGACATCCTGGACATACTCGAGTTCAGGGTATCCATCAGAACCATGGAGGGAGGGTTTATACCACTTACGATGCGGATTGCAGGGCGGATTTGCCAACAGAAGGTGACTATTTTGGTTGACAACGAGAGTACTCATAACTTCATCAACCCGTTGTAGCACAGAAACTGGGGGAAGGGATCACCAAGGATGCCCCTTTCCAGGTCATGGTGGTAGAAAAAAATAAACTGTTGTGCGAAGGAGTGCTGAAGGGAGTGGGGTTCAGTGTGCAAGGATACACCTGCAAGATGAATGTCTACTTGTTGGTCATCCGAGGATTAGATATGATTTTGGGAGTCCAATGGTTGCAACAGCTGGGTAAAGTAATCCTGGATTGTGATAGTTTGGCCATGGAGTTTGCGCAGGGTTGGAGGGACTACTACCTGAACGGGATCATAACTTCATTAGTGAAGGAGATCTCTTTTCGCTGCTTAGAGAGACTGTAGAAACACGAGAATGATATGACTGTGATTTTGAAGATCGGGCCTCTGGCTACACCCACGCAAAAAGTCCCCGAACAGATGAAGTAATTACTTCTCCAGTATTTGGATGTCTTTCAGGAGCCCCGATTGTTACCTCCTCAGCGATTCTGAGATCACCAGATCAGCCTGAAGGAAGGGACGAAGCCAACCAACATTCGAACCTACCGCTACCCGTACATACAGAAGGATGAGACAGAACGGAGCGTGAAGGAGATGCTAGCTGCGGGGATCATTCGACCCAACATCAATTCGTTTTCCTCACCCATCATCCTGGTGAAGAAACAGGACGGTTCTTGGAGATTTTGTGTCGAATATCGCGCTTAGAATATCTCTATTATCAAAGACAAGTTCCCTATCCCCATGATTGAGGAACTGTTAGACGAACTACACAGAGCACACCTGTTCACCAAGTTGGATTTGCGGTCGGGGTACCACCAAATCAGGATAGGAATATCTTTAAAACATCTTTCCGGACACATGATGGTCACTACGAGTTTGTCGTGATACCGTTCAGAATCTACAACGCACCTTTCACATTTCAGGCAATGATGAACGAGATCTTCCATTCTTCCAGCCTTTCCTACACAGGTCTGTATTAAATTTTTTGATGACGTTCTAATCTACAGTTTCAACTGGGAAGAACATCTCCAACATGTGGAACAAGTGTTCGTGATACTACGACAACACCAAATCTATGCCCAGCCCTCCAAATGCTCATCTGTTCAAGAAGAGGTGGAATACTTGGGTCATATTGTCTTGGCACAAGCAGTCAAGGCTGACCCCCGAAAGGTGGAGAGCATGCAAACGTGGCCTAGGTCGCGCACGGTCCGGGCACTCCGGGATTTCCTCGGGCTGACGGGCTACTATTGACGTTTCGTGAAAGATTATGAGAAGATAGTTTGGCCGTTGTCCCAGCTGCTACACAAGGATGCCTTCTGCTGGTAAGAGGAGGCAGAGGCTGCATTCTAAGCTCTCAAGACGGCCATGACGACGACACCAATGCTGGCTCTTGCCGACTTCACCAAGGAATTCATACTGGAGACTTATGCATCAGGTGTAGGGATCGGGGCAGTGCTCATGCAAGAATGTCGGCCGATAGCGTTGTTCAGCAAGGCGTTGGCCCCACGAATGTTGGGCTTATCGTCTTACGAGAAGAAAATGCTGACACTTTAAGGTCGGAATCGATTACCAGAGTTTGAAATATTTTTTGTAGCAACAGGTTATCTCTGCTCTACAACAAAATTGGGCGACGAGGTTGCTTGGCTATGACTATGAGATAGTCTATAAGCAGGGGAAGGAGAATGTCGCGGCTGACGCTCTATCCCGTATACCAGAGAGAGCTCTCCAACACATCTCAGGGCCCCTGATCGGTGCCATGGACGATATACAGGAGGTCCTACAAGATCCTGAGCTGCATCCTATTGTGGAGGCACTTTGGCAGGGACAAGAGACCCCTCCCAGTCCCGGCTTTTGACTGCAAAATGGGCACTCTTTCACGACCGGGTGGTCATACCCTTGTCGTCGCCGTGGAAGAACACTATGCTACAATAATTCCACTCCTTACAAGTGGGGGGGGGATGCAAGAGTTTTACGTACCTTACAGTGGGTCAGAGTCAATGTTTTCTGGAAATGTCAACGAAGGGATGCCCAAAGGTTTGTGCCGCAATGTGATATATGTCAACATCAAAAATACGAAATCACCTCACCAATGGGCCTTCTGACTCCTCTGGAGATACCACAACAGATTTGGGACACAGTGTCTTTGAACTTCATCGACGGGCTACCAAAGTCCCAATGAAAGACTGTCATCTTGGTAGTGGTGGATAAGTTATCCAAGTACGAACACTTCCTGGCCCCGAGCCATTCTTACACAGGTGAATCGGTAGCAAACTTGTTTTTGCGGGAGATAGTCAGACTTCACGGGATCCCACGATCCATCATCCCTGATCGGGATCCAGTTTTTGTGGGCAAATTCTGGAAGGGACTATTCAAGCAACAAGGTACGCGCCTATATATGAGCACCGCAAACCATCCACAAACAGACGGCCAGACTGAGGTACTTAATCGGGGAGTTGAGACATACTTTCATTGTTTCGTTATGGATGAGCCCCACACATGGGCACAATGGATGTACTGGGCAGAGTACTGCTACAATACCTCCTACCACATGGCCAGTAAGTTTACTCCTTTTGAAATTGTCTATGGGCGCTCCTCCCCGTGTCTGGGTACATATGAGCCAGGGGGAACAACATTACCGGTTGTTGATTGTGAGGTGCGCGACTGCGACCGCACCCTCGCCATATTACGAGAAAACCTCCTTACTGCCCAAAACAAGATGAAAATACAAGCATATAAACACCCATCCGAACGTCAATTTGCATTTGGTGATGAAGTCTTCTTAAAACTCCAGCTCTACAAACAAATCTCTGTCTCAGAGGACAAATCAGAAGCTGACACTTTCTGACACCTCGCTATTACGGTCCCTTCAAAATCATTTAGCGGGTGGGACCGGTTTCTTACACCTTGGACATTCACGTGGGCTCGTGTATTCATCTAACATTTCATGTTTCCTTGCTAAAGAAAAAAATTGGGGAAACAACTCAGGTGTGCTCTACCCTCCCCGAAGCAATCAACAGGGGGGATTACGACCACTCCCTGAGGAGGTGCTGCTCACCAAGTGGAAGAAACGCGGTACATAATACCGTCAAGAAGAATTTATCTACATCACACAACACTTGGGTCGACGTGCTCGAGTTCCAGGAACTATATCCAGAATTCCATCTTAGGGACAGGCTGGTTCTTGAAGAGGAAGAGAATGTTATGAATCCTCATAACAGCCAGTTCAGAGTACAAACATATCAGAAACGGCGGAAGGATGCGACATCAAGCCGGGCTGAACCATCCGGTTCAACCCTCCCTAATTAAAACAAGAAGACGGTTGGGGGCTGAACCAGACAAGTTCATCCCCTAGGGGGGGGGGCTCCTCAATCCGAGGGGTATAAATATCCCTAAGGTTTCCTGGCGGCGGACAATAAATTAGTCTCCGGTATTCCCTTCCCACTCTCTCAAAACCCTAGCTTTCTCTTTTCTCCCCCAAATCCTTTCTCGTTCCTATCACAAGATTACTTAACAGGAATAATAAAATAGGAAGGAAAAGAAACGGGAAATGGAAAAGGAAACTGGGTCGTCACACCCCGGGACCAGCAGTGTCGCACCACGGATGATTGTCGGTTCTGAATTCACTCACAAAATAGACAATAATAAAAAATGAAGCATCCACCCCTATTTATTAAAGGAGGGGGCGGTTGGGCACCGAGCATGAACGACTATAATTGGCCGTTACACCTGATGTCCTAAATCACTAAATACACGCTCAAAAAATAAAATAAAATACACATAAATAATAAAACAATGATCCGGATGCGCTTGCGGTCTAATATCGCCAACCCGATCAGTACCTCCTGCGCGAATATACAAATGTGAGGCCACCGACTGATGACCCGTAGTCTTGTGCCGATCTTCATCACTATATGTGTAAATAGCCTGAGTATGTAACCCATTATCAACGGCATAAGCATATTTTCATTTCCTTGAAGCAGCATAGAAGTGCTGAGAATTTTAAAATTTTGCCCAACTGATCACGTGAAAGACGCTTCTTTTTTGGGTCTGCAAATGAGAATTAATTGGTAACTAAGTGGAATTGAAGGGGGAAATAGGAAACATCAAATGTTGACAACAAAAAGGTTTTCTTTTATAATAGTATTGATATATTGTTTTTGGAAGATGTGCTTGAGTAATCACTATATTGATGTTTCCATAAAAATTGCAATCAGGAAAAACTTGCAAGGGAAATTGTTTTGAAGGCTATGGGACAAGCAATTAGCAAGGCTGTAGCAATTGCGGAGATTCTGAAGGTTGGTAGTGTTGTGTATTAATTATAGTATTGTTCTTTTGACTACGAGAATAGTTTCCTAGGAATGATGACTTATTATGCTGAGCACAGAAAATGATTCCTGGAATGCACCAAGATACTATTATCAGTTCTGTCAGCATTACTGATGTGTGGGAACCTATAGAGGAGGGCCTTGTACCGTGAGTTTCTCTTTTATTATGTTTAGAAATATTTTATTTTTGTTGAGTTCAAGTTAAAATTTTATATTATGCAACCTTTTAAATTCTTTTCTACAGATTGGAAATGATTCGACATGTCTCAATGATTTCAATATCTTTGTCGACTAGGCCGCTGAATAAGAATTCTCCTGGGTAATCTTTTTGTCTACTCTTTCATTCTTATTAATGTCCCAGTTGGTCCTCCACTACTCCCTAAGAGTAAAAGCTCAATGCTGGTAATGATAGTAAATTGCTGTGCTCTTTTCACTTTGCAGTTATCAACCCCCCTTACCTGTAGAACGGTCAAAGCAACAACAAAAATATCAGCAGCCTCAATATTATCACCAACAACAGCCTCCGAGACAATCACCAGCTCAATATAATGATGGTGTGCATTGCTGATGCTACAACTCTTATTTATAGAAACCCTTGATATCACAATGTTGATTGCTTCAATTTTTGGTATTTGGTCATGTTAATTTTCTTATTTATTGTTGCTAGACTCATATGGCCAAGGGCGTGGTCGAGGTAGAGGAAGAGGAAGGGGTTGGGGTCGAGGTGGACATGGTGGAAGATATGGTGTGTTTGGTGGATATACAAACAATCATGGATATGCAGACAACCAAGGATATGTAAACAATCGAGGATATTCAAACAACCAGGGATTTCCAAACAACCAGGGATTTCCAAACCAGGGATTTCCAAACAATCAAGGATTTCCAAGCAATCAGGGATTTCCAAGCAACCAAGGATTCCCTAATAACCAAGGATTCCCTAATAACCAAGGATACTCAAACAACCAAGGATATCCAAACAACCAAGGATATCCAAACAACCATGGATATCCAAACAATCAAGGATACCTGAACAACCAAGGATATAACAACCAAGGTATGAAGTGACTTTTTATTATTTGGCCTAAACATATAGAATAAATAGAGTTTATTGTTGTCCTTTTTATAATAACATTATATAAAGTACGAACACTTTTAATCGGTGTGTATTGTCAAATACTTAGATACACAAATTGCGGCCGGGTGTGGCTAGAAGGTTCGATTTGGGCATAACTCTATATGATATTGCTGGCAGATACAACAAATGCAAACTAGATTGTTAGACAGTATTTCGGTTTATTTTTGTTTACGAAGTATTTCCCTATATATAGGGGCCCCTTCTATTATATAATTTTATCCTTCGCCCTAATTGACATGGTATCAAATCCTGCGTGCGACTAAGGATTCCGAAATCCTCTTTCGCTCGTCCTCGCCTCTGCATCCCGTCGGGCTTTCGCACCGCTCCCGTTGGCCCCCCCTCTCTCCCTCTCTTTCTCCGGCTCACTTCCCTTCCACAGTGCCGATAGGCGCACGACAATATGTCGGCCGATCGACGCTGATGTCTCCCCGGACGTGTCTCTGGCGGTCTGATTGACCTCAAACTTCGATAAAGTTTTTGCTTTGCCTTCCTTATCCTCCTTCTCAAGTTTTGTGAGATTCCGACAATTGGATGTCTTCCAATCTTCGATCTAGGGTTTCCATTGTGGCCGTAGATCGTGACTTCTAATCCTCCATTGATTCTTGTCCGCTCTTCTTCTTTTTGATGGGGTGTTCTTCTCTACCTTATTCTATCTTGGTGTTTTTGGTTGCACTTTGTTTCCATGTTGGAGATTAGTGATTCCGGTACTCACATGAATCCCGCTGGATCTACCCGGGCTGGTCAAGATCACCTCTATTCTCTGCTTACCACAATTCACCTCGATGACACCAACTATTTGGCTGGGTCCTGCTCTATTACCCTTGCCCTGAAGTGTCGACATCTCTTTGGCTACATCAATGGCACCACCACTGCTTCGACCCCGACTTCTACTGCTTGGCCTAAATATGAGTCAGAAAACTCCCTTGTCTTGTCATGGTTTATCAACTCCATGCATGAATCGATTGCACATAATTATCTCTTTCTGGATACTGCTGCAGACATATGGAAGCGCGAGTTTAACTATCCCCGCATGGGGAATGCGGCCCAAATCTTCCAGCTTTGCCGCAAGATCGGAAATCTCCGTCAATGAGATTGTCCTCCTTCAGCCTATTAGCTTGAGTTTACCTAGTTCTATCAGAGTATGATCATTTTGACTCTCGTCATGGTGTGCAATGCAGATGCGCTCTCGCTGAAGAATCGCGAAGATAAAAATCAGGTATTTGAGTTCCTATATGACTTGCACAGAGATTTTGATCAGATTACTGTCCAAATCTTGTGGAGTGTTCCTATTCCCTCACTTCCTAAGGTTTACAATATTGTTCAACAAGAGTTTGATCGACGACAGTCCTGGACCACCTCCAACTTTCAAGAGGGATATGCGCTAGTGGCTCATCAACACCATTTTGGCAGCCGCGCTCCTCGCGATTTCAAGGCCAAGCCGACAGATAGGGATCACCTCACATGTGACTATTGTGGCAGGCCTCGTCATACTCGGGATACTTGTTATAGCCTCCATGGATTTTCTTCTCCTCGAGGTGATTGACTTCTCGCGGTGGTCGCGGTCGTGGTAGGAATCCAGGCCGATCACCTCACTCCGCTCATCTGACCGAGACTTTCGATGGTGGTTCTTCTCAGTCGTCCTCCTTTTCTGCAGAAGACATGCATGCCCTTTGTCGTTTGATCCACGACCTTACTACTGAGCCTGCCGATGCTCCTATGACATCATCTTCTCTTGTCCACACTGGTACTTTGAGTGCTAACTTTGTTTCTACTTGTCCTACTCAATGGATTATCGATTCAGGCGCCACCGATCACATGTCCGGTTTTGCTTCAGGTTTTGTATCCTATTCCCCTCTTTCAGGCAGGGATAAAGTGAGCATTGTTGATGGATCCTTCTCTTCCATTACTGGGAAGGGCTCCATTCCCTGCTCTTCTCTCATTTTATCATCTATTCTTCATGTTCAAAAGTTCACCCATAGTCTACTTTTTTGTTAGTCATTTGACTAATTCTCTTCACTGCTCCGTTACCTTTTTTCTTCTCATTGTGTCTTTCAGGATTTGAAGACGAGATAGATGATTGACTATGGTAGCATGAAGGATGACCTGTACATGTTTGACTCCACCTCTGAGGCTACGCCACCACAAGCTCTCCACTCTTCGCATACCTCCACCTTACTTACCTGACATCGTCGTCTTGGCCACCCTTCTGTTGCGACCATACAACGTTTATTTCCTGTTTTTTCTTCTTCGTGTTTTGAAAATTTTGTTTGTGATATCTGTGTTGTTGCTAAACATCACCGTACTCCTGTTCATCATGCGTCATTACCTAGTATAACTCATTTTCATATTATTCATTCTAATGTGTGCGGGCCATGCTCTGCTGCCTCTATTTCTGGATGTTTTTGGTTTATTACATTTATTGATTGTTTCTCCCGCACAACTTGAGTTTATTTGATGAAAACTAAAAATGAGGTGGTTTTTATCTTCACAAAATTTCATGCCATTGTTTCTACTCAAAGCATATATTAAAATCCTCCATACTGATAATGGTGTGGAGTATGTCAACGCTTCATTGTAGGACTATCTTGCTACTCATGACATTCTTCATCAAACCTCGCGTGTTCACTCTCTCTCTCAAATGGAGTTGCGGAACGCAAGAACCGTCACCTTTTAGAGGTGGCTCGTTGCTTACTCTTCACTATAAACCTCTCAAAATACTACTGGGGGGATGCCGTTCTCACGACTACCTATCTCATAAATCGCTTGCCATCTTCAGTTCTGGGACATCAAACCCCTCTTACTACATTAAGGGTGATTCCGACTTCTCTACCACCTAAAACTTTTGGTTGTGTCTGTTTCTCTCGTATACACTCTCCGAGCAGGTCCAAGCTTGACCTTCGGGCTCTTAAATGTGTGTTCATCGACTATTTTCCCACTCAGAAGGGGTATAAATATTATCATCCCCCGATTAAAAGGAATTTTGTCACGATGGATATCTCATTTCGTGAATCTGAACCTTATTACGTGCCCAGGGGGAGCACACATATACAATTGAAGTGAGCTCACATATTTTACCCCTGCCGATTCTTCCTTCACATTCTTTAACTACTGCTGAGACTCCCAATCAGGGGCAGCCTTCTTATAATGAAAAGGAGTTACAGGTATACAACAAACAGATTAGAGATAACACACAGGCTCATCCTACGCCACCTGCACCAATGCCAGCTCCGTCAACGGATCTTTCTGAACTTCCCATCGCCCTTCAAAAAGGTACATTATCTTGCACCCAACATCCACTATCTCGTTATGTTTCCTATGAGGCTCTAACTTTTTCCTCCAAAGCTTTCGTCTCCTCCCTCGCTTCTGTCTCCATCCCATCCACATGGTAGGAGACTCTTGGGCATCAACAGAGGAAAGAGGCTATGATTGAAGAAATGAATGCTTTGGAAAAGAAATGTACCGGGGACCTAACTCATATTCCACCTCAAAAGAAGGTTGTCGGTTGTAAGTGCGTGTTTACCGTAAAGCATAACTCTGAATGTTTGGTTGAACGATTCAAAACAAGGTTGGTTGCATGAGGGTATACTCAAACTTTTGGAATTGATTATCAATACACGTTTGCCCCCGTTGCAAAAATGAACTCTGTATGAGTTTTACCATCATGTGCTGCGTGCAAGAGTTGGGAACTTAAACAATTGGACGTGAATAATGCTTTCCTTCATGAAAATTTAGTTGAAGAGGTATTTATGTCTATACCTCCAGGTTTTCCCCTTACGGATATGAAGGGAAAGTGTGACGGTTAAAAAGGCGCTTTACAGTTTGAAGCAATCTTCGTGGGCTTGGTTTGGTCGATTCCACAAAGTCATGATTTCACTTGGATATAAACAAAGTCATGCTGATCATACTTTGTTTATTAAACAAAGAATAAATTTAATAACTGCTCTCATCATCTATGTTGATGATATCGTCATAACAAGAGATGATATTGAAGAAGTTAAAGCTTTGAAAGTGAATTTGACAAGGAAGTTTGTAGAAAAAGATCTGGGAAAACTGAAGTATTTCTTGGAATTGAGATAGCACGATCTAAACGGGGTATCTTCTTCTTCCAGAGAAAATACACCATTGATTTGCTGGAACAATCTAGTATGAGTGGCTGTAGACCTGCTGATACACCTATGAAGGTGAATCATAATCTTGGAAGAGATGATGGTGATCCTGTTGAAGACGTGACTGGCTATCAACGCCTTGTTTGAAGATTAATCTACCTATCTCACACTCGTCCTAACATAGCTTTTGCAGTTGGAGTCGTTAGTCAATATATGCATGCCCCAAAGATGAGACATCTGAATGCGGTTCATCGAATCTTGAGGTATTTGAAGGATTCACCATGAAGGGGGATCCTGTTCACTCCCAATATAAACTTGAAGATTGAAGTTTTTACCGATGCTGGACTGGACGTGGTCCGTTGAAGACAGATGATCTACATCAGGGTATTGCTCATTTGTTGGTGGAAACTTAGTCACTTGGAAAAGTAAAAAACAATCTGTCGTCTCAAGGTTCAGCGCTGAAGCTGAGTTTAGAGCAATAACACATGACATATGTGAAGGATTATGGATACGCTCTTTGATGTGTGACCTGGGTTTGAATGAGTCTAGTCTTATCCAGCTATACTGTGACAACAAGGCTGCAATCAACATTGCCAACAATCCCGTCCAGCATGACCGCACCAAACATATCCAGGTGGACAGATATTTCATTAAGGAGAAAATTGAAAAGGAGATTATCTGCATACCATTTGTTCCCTCAGATGGACAATTAGCTGATATCCTAACTAAGAGTCTTTGGGGAAATCTTTTTTGTGCTTGTATTGACAAGTTGAGTATTGAAAATATAACACGCCCAACTTGAGGGGAGTGTTAGACCGTATTTCAGTTTATTTTTGTTTACGATGTATTTCCCTATATTTTGGGGGCCCCTCTATTGAATAATCTTATCTTTCGCCCTAATTGAGATAAATAACTATTAACCTAGCACTAATGTGATGCAACTAAGACTCTCTTTTTTGAGTGACGTGAATGAGAGCGGGGAGAATGAGACTCCCACCCTGCCATAGGAATGAGAGGTGCAAATATAGTTTTTGGGTCTTTCCCGCCATTGCTGCAATCAAAAATGGTTTACCAAACACATGACTACATCTAGTTACTTTACAACAACAAAAAAATCAAGTCTTTATCTCAATGTAGTGTGGTCAGCTATATGGATCCTTTGTTGTCATTGTGCCCTATCTTTAGTCATAATCTCACTAATGCCTAAGTACATCATGTCTTTCCTTATAATTTCATTCCAAATCTTTATTGGTCTACCCCTCCCCTGTTTAATATGCCTTGTGACTAACTCACAACACCTAACATGTGTCTCTAATGGTCTTCTTTGTACGTGCCTAAACCATCTTAATCGAGCTTCTCACATCTTCTCTGCAATTGGTGCCACTCCTGTCTTATCTCTGATACATCAATTTCTAATTTTATCCAGTCTCGTGTGTCCACACATCCACCTAAGCATTCTGATTTCCGTAACTCTCATTTTTTGCTCATGTACATAATTTACTGCCCAACACTCAAAACCATAGCGTATCGCTGGTCTAATTGCATTACGGTAAAACTTGCATTTTAGTTTTAATGGTACTTTACGATCACATAAGATTCCTGACGCGCCTCTCCACTTCAATCAACATGTTTGGATTCTATGCATCACATGATTCACATCTATATCAACACCTCCATCTTCTTGAATTATCGATCCAAGATATTTAAAACAGTCATAGCGGGAAATATCTTGATCACCTAACTTAATAACGAAGTCCTCCGTCCTTGCACTACTAAATTTAAGCTCTATATACTCGGTCTTTGCCCTGCTCAACCTAAAACCCTTCTTTTCTAAAGTGTCTTGCCAAGATTTAAGGTTCACGTTTACACCCTCGCACGTCTCATCGACCAAAACAACATCATCTGCAAACAATAAACACCAAGGTATTTCTCGTTGGATATGTTCGGTGAGCAAATCTAAGATAAGGGTAAAGAGATAATGACTCAAACCTGAACCTTAAAGTAAGCCAATGGTGATAGGGAATTTCCTTATTAATCCTCCAGATGTTCTCGCCCTCGTCTTTGAATTTGTATACATATCTTTGATTTTGTCAATGTATGATACATCTACACATTTCTTTTCTAAGACTCTACATATGATCTTTCTTGAAACCTATCATAAGCCTTCTCAAGATCGATAAACAACATATGTAATTCTTGTTTTCTTTCTTGATAGTTGCCAACGAGTCTGCTCAAGAGATGTATAACTTCCATGGTCGACCGTCCTGACATGAATCCAAATTGATTCTCCAAGATGCTTTTCTCTCGTCTTACTCTTCTTTCTTGACATGAATCCAAATTGATTCTCCAAGATGCTTGTCTCTCGTCTTACTCTTATTTCTATTACTCATTCTCATAGTTTCATGATATGCCTCATTAATTTAATTTTTCCGTAATTAACATAAATTTGTATATCTTATTTGCTTATACAAAGATACCAATATACTTTCTCTCGATTGGTCCGATATCCTCTTTGACTTCATTATCTTACTGAAGAAATATTTAAATTTCTTCTTTTCATAGATATTTCCATACTTTGACGGATATATCGTTTGACTCAACTGCCTTTCCATTTTTCATCTTCTTTAGAGTATTATTTACCTTCGATACTTAAATTTTACGTTAAAACATTATGTTTCTATAATTTTCTGTTTTACTTAACTCTTTCAAGTTCAGTTTATTGTCTTTTGTTTCATTATAGAATTGCTAAAAGTATCATTTCCATCGTTTTTTAATAGCCACATCATCCGTCAAATTTGTATCTGTTTCATTCTTTATATGTTTAGTTTGTCTTAAATCTCTTGTCTTCGTCTCTCTAGTTTGAGTAATTTTATATATGTCATGCTCTTCATCTTTGGTATTCAGTCGATCATAAAATTCTTCATGTGCTTGATTTCTTGCTTTACTTCATGTTTAATTTCTTTTTGGCGACTTTATACCTTGCCAAGTTTCGTCATTCCTATAAGCACAGAGTGTTTTATACCTGACCCTCTTTGCCTTCACTTTGTCTTGTACTTACTCTTTCCACTACACAGATTCTTTATTTGGGGGCACACAACATTTTGATTCTCCAAGTACGTTCTTTCCACTTATCCTTAAATGTGAAGACATAACTTTTCATGAGACACCATGATCAACATAAGGGTCATTTATTCCATAACTAATGTCTTAAAAGCAACCTGCTTTCTCATCTTCAAGTTCGATCACCGATTTTTTGGCAACACTTGTGTTATTGTCTTAAATTTATTATATTTAATTTGCAGGTCTAACATTTCTAACCTATGTTGTTGTTAAACTTTCTCCTGATATGATTTTGCAATTCTTACAAATCATATTATCCACTTTGTGAGTCAAAAAATAATTAATTTGTGACTTATTTGACCTGCTTTTAAACGTAATTAAATGTTTTCCCCTCTTCATGAAAAACGTATTTGTCACAATTATCTCATGTGCTATGGTAAAGTCTAAATTGATTCTTCCTTCATTTCTTTTTTCATACCCAAATCCTGCATGAACGACTGTATAATTTATAGTTTTCTTCCCTATATGTTCATTTAAGTATCTTTCTATAAAAATCTTCCATCTTTATGAGATTTCTCTTATTAAATTCTCTAAGTTTTCCCCAAATTGTACTTTAATAGCTTCACTTAATCTTACTTGTGCATAAACACTAATGACATTAATAGTTTCTTTTCCAATGACCAATTTAAGGGTTAAGATTCTCTCACCTTTTTTATCTACCTCAACAACTCAATCTCTCAAAGTAGTATCCACAATAATACCTACTCCATTGTTTTTTTTTTTCCGTGTACCATAATTTAAAACTTGAATTGTCTAAAAGTTTAGTTTTCTCACCCATCCATCTAGCCTTTGTAGGCATAAAATATTTATCTATCTCTTAATTATCGCGTACACTACTTTTATAGGTTTTCCCGTTAGCATATGATGTACCTATATTCCAATTTTCAAACCTAAGTTGGTTACAATTCCTATGATATACTTTCGTAGGACGTTTAATATGTGAGGACTTTTGTCTATTTAACACAACACGCAAGTCCTTTTGGTGGTGCAACGGTTCTTGCCAAGATGCCGTATTCGGACCATACGTCGAGGACTCTTGCATATTTAACACTGTATTCAAGTCTTGAGATGTAGCGGTCCTTGCCAAGCGCCTCAATCAGACCATACACCGCGTTCCTTAGGGCCTAAATGGGTACAAGAGAACATTCGATTCTAAATTAATTAAATAATAGGAAATTAAAATTCATTCAATAGTTAATAGTTGCAAGCAATAAAAAATGATTGGAATTAAAGTACATGACCAATAAGTTATGTGTCTACCGAAAGAAAATGATAAATACTCAGAGCTAAATATCACTAGAAATAATAACACTTCAATACAATACAATGGGAGGTTGTAAAAGGCTTTGGCGGGGATAGGAGTGATGCGTGGGTTCGAGGGCACGATTGACGAGGCAAGACAATGTGAGATCCTAGGGCTTGTTGAAATTGAGGTATTTTGGCGGTTGAAGAATTTTCGGCAAGAACTATGATTTGAATCTCCGATTGGGATCTTATATGTGGCCTGTTGGGGGTGAAGTCACGGAGGTGATTGTAGTTTTCCTTTTTCAAACCATTACTCTTATGACGATAACAAACAATAGGTGGGAGAGGGAGATGGGTGCAAAGAGGAGCCTTGCTTGGAGGAGGTTGACGGATCGTCAGCTAGAAGGTGCAAGGGATCACACATGCGTGTGATACCCTAGGGCGTTAGTTGGAATGAGGAGGGGAGAGAAATTTTTGATTAATATTTGCTTGCCTCTCTTTTCCATTCCTTCACCCTTCAAGTAGGTGAGAACCCAAAAACTAAGTCAAAATGTTCAAATTGC
The DNA here is from genome assembly GCA_039513925.1 of Platanthera zijinensis. Lineage (NCBI taxonomy): Eukaryota > Viridiplantae > Streptophyta > Magnoliopsida > Asparagales > Orchidaceae > Platanthera > Platanthera zijinensis. The sequence continues at coordinate 11,741,458 of CM077081.1, read as the reverse complement.
CCCTCACAAGACTTAACTTAAGTGAATTCAAATAAACATGCATAATGTTAAAAGTAATAAAAGTAACGGTAATGATGCCATCAAAGTGTGCCCAGTCCTTGCGTGCTCGTGCACGCCCCTGGTACATGGCACCCCATCATGGCCCTGTAATATTTTTTCTTTCGTTGAGATCAAGCTTGTCATTCAGCTCTAACGGTAGGCATAACAAGGGTGTCGTTGGAAGTGGCCCAACAAATGGCTTCATCTTGGAGACATGAAACACGTCGTTAATTTGGGCCTGAATCAAAAGCCGGAGGCGGTAGGCCGCTTCACCCATCCGCCACAACACCTTATATGGCCCATTGTAATTGGGACCCATTTTATGGTAGAGACTCATGGTGGCAATCGTCTGTTGATATGGTCGACGTTTCAACCACACCCACTCCTTAGGTGCGAGTCCAGTTGTAAGTAGTCTCCATGCGTGCTTGTGCCTGGAGGGTATGAGAGTGAGAATTTGGTCTCAAGTTTGGAGGTCGTTGTCCAAGGTCTCCAAGCGGGATGTGCCGCCTCCATAAGTTAGTTGGCGAGGTGGGCCCCTCCTACAGATGAGGTAGAAGAGTGTGATTTGCAAAGAAGTGTGGTATGATGTGTTATAACAGTACTCCATCATGGGCAACCAACGTGCCCAATCCCTGGGACGATCCCTTGTGATACAACAAAAGTACTTGTAAACCTTGTAGTTTATCACCTCAGTTTGACTATCAGACAGAGGGCGGTAAGCGATAGAAAATATTAGCTTGGCGTTGCAAAAAGCGAGTTGCTCCTTCCAAAACTGAGAGGTGAAGACCTTATCTCGGTCGTATACGATACTCTCGGCCTTAGGTAGGCCGTGCAAGCGAAAAACATGTTCGAAGAAGGCTCAAGCGATACCTTCCGCGATGAAGAGCGACTTAAGGATATGAAGTGTGCCCCTTAAAGAACTTGTCCACCACCATGAAGAGAGCTGACTTGTCCTTCGATTCACGAAAGCCATAGAAATGTTAGCCCATATATATGACTGAACTGGGTGCGACTAAATAAGACCTGCTGGGAGAAGGTGATCGGTCTTGCTATGCTGGCACACGGAACAAGTTATAATAAACTCCTGCACCCTGCGCCAAAAGCCCTTCCAATAGAATTCTGCTCGAATGCACTTAAGGGTATTTTGTGGATCCCTTTGTGGGTACCTCTATGGGTGCCCTCCAAAACTTTGGTAATGAGGGGAGAAGTGGACGCCAAATACAACTGCCCCTCATACATAATGAAGTCTTCCCTCATGGTCAAGTAAGCGGGAAACCACCCTTAATTCAGTGGATGAGCTCCAAGTGAACCGATGAACATTGTATCTCTTGTCAAAGTTGAGCGGAAAGCTCAGAAGTGGGCTGACAAATTGCGAAGATAGTTGCGTCTTAGTGATCCTGTCGGGATAGTGCATCTGCTGTGCGGTTCAAGACACCGACCTTGTATTCGATCCTAAAATCAAACCCTAATAGCTTGCTAATCTTACACTGTTTAGGGGCGATATCGAGGTCATGCTCAATGAGATGCTTCGATTTGAAGTGATAGATCTGAATAAAAAGTGTCTGCCTTGTAGGTATGCCCACTACTGTGGTACGACCTTGGCCAAGCAAATCAACTCCTGCTCATAAACTGGGAGCTTCTGGTGATGTATGACTGATTTTTGATTGAAGTAATTAGGCGTCCGCCCTGTTGTAGCACCACCTCACACCCTTGCCACGAGATGTCACATTCCACCTGAAACTCCTGAGTGAAATCAGACAAATGAAGCACATGAGCAGTGACCAAGGCGTGTTGGAGGGTCTTGAAGGCGGTTGTGGCCGTTTCGCCCTATGTAAATGAGTTCTTTAGCAAAGCCACCATGGGTTTTGCAATCACGCTGTTGCCCTGGATGAAATGGTGATAATATCTTGTGATGCCTAAGAAGCCACAGAGATCACGTGGGGACTTAGGGGCTGACCATGCGGTTACCCCTTGAATTTTTTCCGGCCAACTGAGACCCATATACTGTGCGCAATATGACTCAAATACGCCTCCATGTTTGTACTAAAAGATCATTTGTCTCTCTTCAAACACAATTGATGTTGCCTGATAAGTTGAAGAATGTTGCAGAGATGCTCATGTTGTGCCTCCCGTGTCTTGCTATATACCAAAATACCGTCAAAGAAAACAAGTACATAACGGTGCTGTCGGTGCAAGAGATTTTGAAATACCCCGTTCATCAATGCTTGGAAAGTTGATGAGGCATTAATGATCCCGAGGGCATCACGTAGAAGTTAAATGACCGTGATCGGCCAAGAAGGTAGTCTTCTTCAGTTTAGTTGGGGTCATGCACACCCGATGGTGCCCAAAGCATAAATATAAAATGGAGAAGACTACCTTCTTGGCCGATCACATCTGGAGGAGACTACCATAAATATAAAATGGAGAAGACTACCATAAATATATCAAGCGTCAGTCCACGCAAAACCGCAATGTGTCATCCTTCTTATGCGCCACACGGACTAAAGAAGAAAAAGGGATACACTGTGTCGAAAGATTCCTCGTTGTAGCATGACGTTGCACTGACGCTTGATCTTGTCTTTCTGCAAGAAGGGGTTGTGTAGGGTTGGATGACCACCGATGCAATGGTCGGAAGGAGGCAAATGCGGTGGTCCTATCGACGAGGTGGGGGGTGCCCCCAGGGGGAACAATGTTGTCGCCAAATTTCTGCAAGAGTTGATCCAGGCTCGTTTGAGCTGCATCCCTTGATGTTAAGTAGAAGAATCGTCGTGAGGCGCCTATCGGAGAACCCTACCATATAATCATGTTGCTGTCCAACCTCTATGTCACGGGGAGTCCATCAAAGTCCCATGTCAAGGGTTCCATGGTGTATAACCATTGGCCAACAAATGCAATCTTAAATCATTGTAGGGGAAACACCAAACAATCCACCTTTGAGTGGTTTCCCTTCACCACTATAGATATTGCGTGACAAATTCCAGGAAACACCATTGTGCTCCCATTGGCTACTGCTACATTAAGGCATCCTCAACTGATCACATAAAGCTGAAGGCATTGAGCATCTTGCATACCGCACTGAAGCTGTGCGTTCTCCTTGAATCCGTGAGAGCTACCAACAAGTGATCTGTAACGGTGATTTACATCTGAATGGTCTCTCCTGAATCTGATCCCGCGATGGAACGGAGGGAGATCTCAAGATCCTCCATGTCCTCCTCATCAAATGGGTCATCCACCTCGAGCCAAAAGAGGCGCTTGCATTTGTGGCCATGAACATATGATTCGTCACAGTTAAAACAAAGACCCTTGGTCATGCGATCGACCATCTCCTTGGTCGACAGACAACAAATGGTTGGTGGTTGATCCCCCTCCTTGACCCTGAGGGGGCCATACTGTGGAGGTGCAGTGCTGAAACCCTGGGACGGCCCATAGCCGCTACAACGACCAATGTAAGGTCGATCCATTATTAAGTACTTCTCCAATATTATTGTGTCACGTTCAGGCAGAGACGCCCATGGAGACCTGTCGTAAAGATGGGCACATAGTGCCCAGGGGACTGGATTGGGTTCAAGCGAGCAGAACTGGAACTTCTCCAAGTAGTCATTGATGGACCCCGTTTGTTTGAGGGAGACGTGGTTGTCAATGGACCCTGGTTGTTTGAGGGAGGCGAGGTCGTCAATGGGGCTGCCACGAATAGACGGCTTAAAGCAGAGGTTGCCCATGAGGTGAAAGGAAGTCACGCTCCTCCCTTCCGAACAGTGGATCTGAAAAGTCAGACGATGAAGGTACGACAAGCCTTCATGAGAGGAGCATGAAGTGGCGTGATGCAGTGGCAGTGGTGGGTTGCGGTCGAGATGTGCGACGATGACTTCAAGGGAATTGTTGTTTGTCATCATTATTTCTGAAACATCTCGATAACTTTGGCCAAGGTGAGGCCGTCTTCTTTTATGGGAGCAGTCACCGAGGATATGAGATCATGGTTAGAGCTATGCAGAAGGTCGAAGCTATTGGAGTGGAAGTCGACACCGAGCGAGGAGGAGCCCTACCGTTGGAGTTAAGAGTCGATCGATGCCCACACACAGGGAGCAAAAGTATCAACTTAGTGTGATGTCGACAGGGTTGCGCTTGCAAATAAGGAGGTGCCGATTGGCGGAGGGGGTGGAGGGCCCTCGGTGGTTCTTTTTGACTTTTATACCAAGTTGATATGAACAACCAATTAGGATCTTGAGCTCGCCTTAATTAGTAGAGTGAGGAGGGCCCAATGAACGTGAAATCATGGAGGGGGTTGGAGGTTTCCTTCTTCGAATTCTGTAGACCTATGGCGACAACAAATAGTATAAAGGAAAAGGGTGTAAAGAGGAGCCCTTCTTGGAGGAGTTCGCCGGATCGTTGACTAGGAGGGGGATGCGATTGTGCGTGCGTGTGATACCCTAGGGCGTCAGTTGAGATGAGAGGGCAGGGGGGAGTGGGGTGGGGGGGGGGGGGAGAGTGTGTGTGTGAGAGAGAGATTGAGATTAATAATTGCTTGCCTCGCTTTTTCATTCTTTCACCCTTAAATAGGTTAAAACCCACAAATTAAGTTAAAATGTCCTAACTACGAGATTTTTGATTAATAATTGCTTCTATCTTTTTCGTTCCTTCACTCTTCAATAGCGAGAACTCACAAATTAAATCAAAATGTCCTAACTGCCCATCACAAGACTTAAGAAGAGAGATTTTTGATTAATAATTTCTTGCTCTTTTCCATCCCTTTACCCTTCAATAGATGAGAACCCACAAATTAAGTTAGTATCCTAACTGTCCATCACAATTCAATTCGGTTTTCGTAGGTTGCGGTTCAGTTACAGTTCTAATTTCTGAAATACCACATGGTTCGGTACTTGAGCGAGCAAGAATATTTTGTTTCTTGCTTTTCCTAGAGACGAGATTTCCATCCACAAATGAGCAATATCTGATAGTAGATTTCTTGTCATCTTGGCTACCAACCCAATCAACATTAGTAAATACTTCAATCTTGAAAGATTTATTAGCAGAGAACAAAATCCCACATTCTGGAGATTTCTCGAGGTACCTTAACACACGATATGCGGCCTGCTGATGACAAATTGTAGGAGAGTGCATGAATCTACTTAGGACACCCATAACATACACAATATTATTGCGAGTAGGAGATAAGTATATGAGTCTCCCAACCAATCTCTGGTATCTTGATATGTCAATTTTCTCCCCTTTAGTATTTGCATCAATCTTGTGATTAGCCTCAATGAGTGTATCCACATGAGCACACCCAAGCATGTCAGTTTCCTCCAGGAGATCAAGAGTATACTTTCACTGATAGATGAATATACCCCTGACGAGACCTTACTACTTCAATTCCAAGGAAATGTTTCAGCTTTCCTAGGTCCCCGACTTCAAATTATTTGCCCAACCGTTCTTTCAAGTGTGTGATTTCCTTCAGGTCATTTCTTGTAATGATGATGTCATCCACGTATACAATGTGTATTGATATTTGAGTTACTCTCCTCTTGATAAAGAGAGTATGATCAACATGTCCTTGAGCATAACTTAGTTGTAACATAATTTTGTGAAACCTCCCAAACCAGGCTCTAGGTGATTTTTTAGGCCATATAGGGACTTCTGCAGACTACAAGCCTTTCCATTCGACCCTGCTTTGGCAAATCCAGGGGGAATAATCATGTAGACTTCTTCTGTCAGTTTACCATGCAAGAAGGCATTTTTGACATCAAGTTGTTGTAACTCCCACCCAAGACAAGCATAACATGAGAGGATCACATGAATAGAATTCATCTTTGCAACATGTGCAAAAGTTTCTTGGTAGTCAATTCCTTGGGTTTGGGTGTACTCTTGAGCGACCAGTCGCGCTTTATATTGCTCTACCCAAGCTTGTCAAGGCGACAAGGCGACCAAGGCGTTAAATGGTGTACCAAGGCGAGGCGACGCCTAGGCGTCGTCTAGGCGACCAAAGTACACGTGATTATATCTTTGTTATTGATGATGTAAGTTGATTTAAATGAAGGTAAAAGTAACACAAAATCACCCATCTGCAGAATAAGATGAGAAAAAGATGATTTAGTTACTAGTTTGTGAACTAATAAAATTATGATATGACATTATGACATTATTCAAACAGAAACACAATAATATTCAATCACATGCATTGCTCAAAGTGAAGCACATGTTATATATATTTAACAAACATACAGTCATTAAGAAAAATTATCAAAGCTTGAAGACCAAGAAAAAAGTAAAGCTACAGTAGCAGGTAAGAAGTCTTCAATATCAAGTTTTCAAAATAATAAGTTAGGCACTTAGGCCAAATTCGTCTTCAATATCAAGTTTCAAAATATTAAGTTATCATCTTCTTCATTTGAATGCCCCTCCTCCACTGGACCAGTTATGCCAAAATCGTCTTCAATATCATTATCATCATGCACTTCTTCTTCAATCTCTAATGCCGTCTCATCAAATGGCTCATTACTTCTAATTCTCCTTGATCTATTTTTATTTTGGAATGATGTAGATGCTCCAAATTCTCTGTCTATCATGCTCCACGTTAGATCTTCATTTGGATGAATCAAATCATCATCTGGATGGCCAGTCATCCACTCACTGCTCCAATTAAGCTCTTCAAGAACCAAAAGATTAAAATTTCTGCAGCTTTCTCTTCTCTCTTGAAATCTTGCTTGAAGACGATTATATTGAATGTAGACAAGATCATTCAATCGTTGATGTTCCAATCTATTCCACCGCTTTGAGTGAATCTAAAGAGAGTATAACTTTTTTTTAAAAAAATCAAGAGATAATTAAAGTTAGTATAACTTTTTTTAAAAAACTAAAGTTACTTACAAACTTAAATGTGCTCCAATTGCGTTCACAACCTGATGAACACAAAGACTGAGCAATCGTATGACTATTTTGCAAAGATCTGGTGCAGAACTTTTATGTCTTTGCCACCATGAAACAGTCCAGCTCAAGAGTAAAATAACAGTCCAACTCAAGAGTAAAATAACAGTCCAACTCAAGAGTAAAATAACAGTCCAACTCAAGAGTAAAATAACAGTCCAACTCAAGAGTAAAATAACAGTCCAGCTCATGAATCCATAGAAGAAGAAGAAGAAGCATCCACCGCCTAATATGTAGTCATAATACTTGGAGAGTAAAATAACAGTCCAGCTCAAGAGTAAAATAACAGTCCAGCTCATGAATCCATAGAAGAAGAAGAAGAGCTCACAGTGGAGAGATCGAAGCCCAGAAATAGCGTAAACAGCCTCTCCCAGAATCGACGACAGGAGGAGCTGGTTGAAGAGTTGCAGCCGAGCCCTAGCTCATCAAGCTCTCCAGGAGACGAAAAAGTAAGAAAGGAGACGGGGAAATGATTGTCGTGCCGCTCGATAAAAATAAAGTAAGGAGACGGGGATGCGCGGGCTTGTTTTTGGGCCTAGGCGTCCAGGCGTCGCCCTGGGCGCCTAGGCGCCTCTAGGTGGGCGCCTAACGCAAGTGCCGTTAGGCGTGCATCGCATAGCCCTCTTGTGGGCGTCCGGGCGCCTAGGCGACGCCTTGATAACATTGCCTCCACCACCCCATCTTGATTCTGCTTAACAAAGAAAACCCTGCGTGATCTAACAATTTACTTCCTAGGGTGAAGACAGGCAAGTTGCCATGTCTCATTTTTCTCTAAATCATGCATTTTTTCTCCCATCTCCTGTTGCCACTCAAGTATTTGAATAGCCTCCTGCCAGGTATTAGGAATCACAATAGAGGAAAAGGATGAGATAAAAGCTTTGCGTGCATGAGAGAGGTGATGATAAAAAAATGTAATTGACAATGAGGTGCTTCGTGCCACTAATGTTACCTTAAAGAAGAGCGAGGGTACATGTAGGTCATCATTTGAATCTCGCGTAGAAGCAGACACTGACACTGGTTGAACATCCAGGCATGGTACTTGCTTAGCGGTACGAGGCTTGCGAGAGTATGTATATAGTATAAGTGGATGAATGGTAGAAGCAATACTAGGAGGTGTAAACACAATATTGGGAGGAATAGACAGAGTACTAGGAGGAATAGGAGCAGGAGTAAGAGGAATGTGAGGGGAAGCAACTATCATAAGAGGAGAGTCAAAGGTCCTGTCATTATTAGTACTCATATCCCCCTGATGAGGACCAAAATACGACTCCCGCTCGCAAAAAGTAACATTCAACAGTGCAGTAGAAGCGACGTGTAGGAGGGTGTTAATATTGATAATCTTGGTGGTAGGACAGTACCCCACAAAAACACAATTATGAGAATGAACGTCTAATTTGTCTCGATGAGGAGTATGAACATGAACAAAACAGACGAAATCGAATATGCGAGGAGAGATGTGAGAAGTGTCGACAATGTGTTTCTGGGATAAACGAGAAAGAGGCGTATTGTAGTGAAGGGAGCGAGAGAGAAGACGATTCATGAGATGAGCTGCAGTCAAAACAACATCACTCCAATGTGACTTGGGAAGGTGCAGGTCAATCAACAAACACCGAGCAATCTCTAGTACATGTTTATTTTTTTCGTTCCGCCACCTCATTGTGAATGGAAGTGAGGACACATTTGGTCTATGGAAGAATGCCATGTTCGGCAAGATAGACACCAATCTCCCCTCAATCATCACACTCTCCACAATTATCACTGCGTAACGCACAGATTGTCCCATTAAATTGTGTCCTAAACATTTTATGAAAAGATTGAAAGCAGGTAAACACTTCACTTTTCAATTTTAGTAAATGGAGCAATGTAGTACGTTAATAACAATCAATACAAGTAACAAATCATTTATAGTCAGATAAAGATAACACAGGGGAGGGACCCCAAACATCACAGTGAATCACATCAAACAGACAAGAATAGGAAAAGAAATATGGCTGAGATTATGACGATTATGTTTTGACAGTTCACAAGTGTCACAAGTAAACGATTTAATTAAAAAACTAGCCAAATACCACGAAGCTTCGTAAACGATTATGCTTCGTAACCAGATCCTGAAACACAAATATCAGGGAAAATGCCACGAAGCAATTTGAAGAATTGGTCAAATGACTAATAGAAAGAAGATTGTGAGGAAATGAAGGGACATGCAAAACAAAAGAAAGAGAAAAGACAGGAGAATAAGAGATTGATCCTTTGCCAGCGATAGAGGAAAGGGAACCATTGACAACAATAACCTTACCACGACTAAAGAGAGGAGTATAAGAAAATAAATCTGAGGCAGATCTGGTCATGTGATTAGTGACATCAGAGTCAATGATCCACTCAGAGTGGGAGGAATGCACACCATAGGCACTTGAGATACCCGACTTAGCAAAGAAAACAGAATCAGTCGACGTAGAGTCAGAATAGGGACGTAGCAGGTGGCGGAAGGCATCCATCTCCTCAACAGAAAAACCTCAAGAGGTGGGTTGTGCTCATAAACTTTAGTGAAATGGGCAGAATATTGTGAGTGAGCATTAGACATACAACCACCACTATGATGGTTGCCTCTCCCACGAGCACCAGTTCCTCGACCAAGTGAGGCAAGATGAGGATGTAGACGATAACATGTTTCTTTAGTATGTTCTTTCTTCCCACAGTGTCCGCACATAGGAGAAAAGTAAGTAGGATGACCATGTCCTAGCCCGACAAGAACAAAGTTATCCGTAGAAGGAACAAGAGAACGGCGACGATTCTCATCACCGAGGATCATGCCGAAGGCCTCCTGAAGAGAGGGAAGAGGCTCACAGTGGAGAACAACTTCTTACAAATCCAGAATACTATCAACGCTTGGTGGGGAAGCTGATTTATCTTACGATTACTCGACCTGATATTTCATTTGTTGTGGGGGTTGAGTCGTTTTATGCATGCTCCTCGGACATCTCATCTCCAAGCTGTTGAGCGCATTCTCAGATATCTAAAGACTGCTCCAGGACAAGGACTCGTTCACAAACCATTTATCTCTCTATCTCTTGTTGCGTATTTTGACGCTGACTACGCAGGTTCTCTTAATGATAGGCGTTTCACAACTGGTTTTTGTACATACTTTGGTGGACACCTTGTTACCTAGCATAGCAAGAAGCAAACTGGTTTTGCTCGCTCTTCTGCTGAGGTCTAGTACCGGGCTATGGCTGCGGTTGTATCTGAGTTAATCTGGCTTGAAAGTCTTCTCAATGATTTGGGACTCAAACTCTCATCTTCGGCGACCTTATTTTATGACAGTCAAGCAACGATACATATTGACAAGAATCCCGTCTTCCATGAACGAACAAAGCATATTGAAACTTACTGTTACTTCATTCGGGAAAAAATTCAATCAAAGAAGATAGAATTGGAGCTTGTTTCCGCTACATGACAAGTTGCTGATATTCTGACTAAAGCTCTCTCTCGACCGTTATACTATCAGTTCTTATCCAAGCTTGGTTCCTACGACTTGTACACTCCAGCTTGTGGGGGAATGCTAGAAAATGTTAGAAAACAATCTTGTAAAGGCCCATTTAGTGGCCCATTTTAGCCATTCTTCTTTCTCATGTAATAGTCCCACATCTTGAAAATGGGTTCTCTCTCTCTCCTTTCCTTATATATTTGTACTCATACTTGTATTTTGTAATCAAGAAGTAAATACAAGATTTACTGCAATCTTCTACAATAAGCCTTCTCTAGACCGATAAACAACATATGCAAATCTTATTTTCTTTCTCGATTGTTGTCAATGAGTCTCCTCAAGAGACGTATAGCTTCCATGGTCGACCGCCCTGGCATGAATCCAAATTGATTCTCTGAGATGTTAGTCTCTCGTCTTACTCTTCTTTCTATTACTCATTCTCATAGTTTTATGGTATGACTCATTAATTTAATTCCTTTATAATTAACACAATTTTGTATATCTTCTTTGTTTTTATACAAAGCTATCAAATATACAGAGCAGACTTGAGTAAAGGTGTTGAAATAATCTAGTTCCTAATAAAGTCGTTCGAACTCTGAATAGTAAGCAGAGACAGTCTGGGTTACTTTCTTCAGCTCCAAGACACGGCGTGTGAGCTCATAGGTCTGCGTCGAACTCTCCTCGACCTTAGAGTAAGTTTCACGGGCCTGAGTCCAAATTTCATGAGTAGAATCCATACGCATATAGATGCAGTACACATGATGGGACATAGAATGAAGTAACCAAGAGACAACCAAGGAATTGTCAGCATCCCATTTTCTTCATGAGGGATCGACACGCGGTTGCTCAACAATAATTTTATTAGTATGCCCATATAGTTGGTGACTCCGTATAGCATGTCGCGCTGCCCTGGACCATTCAAGATAATTCGTGTCATCCAAGGCGTCGGTAGTGAATTTAATGAGCCAGAGTGACCGTGGCTCCGAGGAGGATCACTATAAGGAACAGTCCGAGGAGAGGATGAGATGTCGGAGGAATTGCCCATCAAAGTCCTTCCAAAAAAAACAATGTAGAAATCAATATGGTAAAAATCACATCCTACAAGCCTCTCTTAGATCACGCCATTGGAGAGGACACCATAGGATGTAACCACAGTGTCTCCGGCAACAACCATGGAGAACAAAACAGTCGGAGGCAGAGGACCGCCCGCAAGGCGGAGAGAGCCGCTGGAGTCTACAGACAAATAGAGGAAAGGCGGCTCAGAGGAGGTTGCTGCGCTGGAGGAGCCACAATGCTTAGAGGAGCGGCGACTCTGGAGGGCGCCCTAGGCTGGAGCGAAAAATCGAGACAGAGTGAGCCCTAGATCACCAGAGGCCAATCGACAAAGCTGTCGAACGTCGAACAGGAGAGTGCGTCGAACGTCGAACAAGAGAGAGCGTCGAACGTTGAACATGAGATGGGAGCGGAGTGTTGATCTGGACGAGTAGCGGAATGAGCGAGGCTGGATCGAGATGTTGACTCTGATACCAAGTGGAGAATAGGAATATTATTATTATTATGTTGCCCTAATGCAAGGGTTAGAATACATATATAGGAGGAACCATATGTGACATATCACGTCTAAAATAGTGCGAAAAAACTAAACTTAAACATATATATTCAACTCTATTATCCCTTCAAAAATTCTTATTATCGGCACTTCGTTATTGTATTATAAATATTTGTTATCCGTGAATTTGTCTATCACTGTCGATTAATTTAAATCATAATTGTACACACAACATACATATAACTTTATATCCTAGTCATCTTATTGTTAATTTCGAGATTTTTGTGTGTTGTCATATTGGATCTTGTTTGTGCATCATTTTAGTATTCGTACTTCATTATGCACATGCAGACAATAAACCTGTCTAAAGAACATCTTAGAAAATTGAAATTTAGTATTGCATATAATTGGTTTGAAAGAAGGAATGCAAATATATGATACTTGCAGTTTAGAACATCATGATGCTTATGTTTCATATTTATTATATTGTCATTTTTATTTTATTTCCTTACATTTGGTGTTGTTGTAATTATAATGATTGTGTGATTACTCTAGGATATGTCATGATTAATTTTTAAGTAGATGCTTAATTATTCTTGTGAAGTTGGTTTTGTATTTTGGTTAAATCTTTTTATTGTCGAAATTTTCTTGCTGTATGAGCCAGTGGTTTAAATTTCCCGGATTCAATCATTTGGGGGATGTCGATTTATTTATTTACTAGAGACTCAATCATGTTTAGTTTGACTCTTATACTATGTGGTTGACGGTTTTGTTTTTTGATTGCGTCTCTCCTTTGTTGCTGTCTTCCAATTACTGTGTTAAGTTTCTCAGCATTTGGTAAGGGCAATCTTTAGTTGATTAAGTATTGTTTCTACTTAAATTGCAGATAGAATTTGCTCTCCATTGAGTGCGAGGACTTGATTATTGCATGTATTAGTCCATTTGAAAATGTTTTTCCTGCACTTCTATGTAGTTTTATTGCAACTTTAATTTACTAATTTGAGTCATTACAGTTTCATATGAACATCAAATTGTAATTAATAGTTAATTTAATTTACTTAAGAAATATGAACAAACGCGTTTTTCTTTTAGAACTCCCTACTCAGTTCTAGTGAACGCCAAGAAAGTCCTCAGCCAGGCAAGAAATGATAAGTTAAAAAAAGATTAAAGGATTTACCATATTATTTCATTTCTATTTCCTTTCTTTCAATTCCTTCAAACCAAATTTTGCGATAAAGCTGGAATATTGAATTATTTGAATATATGCTACTAAGAACTTACCAGATGCATTTAGGATAAAGAACCTTTTAGTTGTGATTTTCTTCTTGTATTAAAGAACTTCATAGTTTGTTGTTCTCATCATGTAATCGAGATGATTTTCAGCAAATAACTTAGTTTTTCTCTAACTTGATGTAAAATGGGCTTGACATTTAGGGCATTCTAACTAGAAATTCTCACGACCTTCCATCAAAACAAGTAAATAGCTTAATTCCATCTGGCACCCGTTTTTTGTTATTCAATAATTTTTTTTGTAAGTTAATTGATTTTGCTGAACTGTCTTGTTTTTCTCTGGAAGAAATTGGTTGGAATAATAATTGGGGTCGTGGAGGTGGTCGTGGTGGTGGACGCAGTGGTGGGCGTGGCCGGGGAGACTGGGCTTATCATGGTAAGCTGAATACTAAATTGATACATCTTCCGTTTAAATATTTTTCAATATTTTCAGCTGAGAGCTATATGATTACGCAAATTTCTTGGTTAATTTTGATTGTTTTTCTTTGAGAAGGGAACCATACTGTTCCTTTTTAAAAAGTATTTTATTTGTGAATTCTTATTCTATTCCGTAACTTCAGTTTATGCTATATTACATGTAGGATCTATTATTCTCTTGTAAAAATGTGCATAATAGTTGCTATAGTGCCAATGCAGCTTATACAATATATTGTATTAACATAATATTAAGTCTCATACACCAGGAAGCCAAGCCTATAAATACTCGCATGTCTGAAATTCATTCCAATTGCACTTACATTTTAATGATTACTATCATTATATAGAAATTACATGTAGGATTTATTCCGTTCTTGTAAAAATGTTCATAATAGTTGCTATAGTGCCAATGCAGCTTATACAATTCTAGACAAGTACATGAGTAATGCAGAAAAATCAGTCAACCTTGTATATGCTTCTTCAGTATGTAAATACAAGTATGAGTACAAATATAAAGGGAGAGAAGAGAGAAGAATCCCAAATCCAAGATGTGGGACTAGAATAAATAAGAAGAAAATACACAAATGAGTCAAAACATGGGCCTTTACATTGTCTTTTCTAACACTCCCCCGCAAGCTGGAGCGTACAAGTCGTAGGAACCCAGCTTGGATAAGAACTGATAAAATAGAGCACTTGATAGGGCCTTAGTGCGGATGTCAGCCACTTGGTCCGTAGCCGGAACATGTCTCAATTCCAGCTTCTTCATTTGAATTTTTTCCCGAAATGGCAGTCGACTTCAATGTGTTTCGTTCTTTCATGAAGACCGGGTTCTTAGCTATGTGTATAACAACTTGAATGTCACAGAGTAAAGTAGCTGGTGAGGTAAGTTTTACTCTCATATCACTTAAGAGACTTTCAAGCCTTGTAAGCTCGGATACAGCAAATGTCATTGACCGGTATTCAGCTTCAGTTGAAGATCGAGCACCCACAACTTGTTTCTTACTGCGGCAGGTAACAAGGTGACCTCCAAAGTAGGTACAAAATCCGCTGGTAGAACGCCGATCATCCAGAGAACCAACATAATTTGCATCGGAATACGCAACCAATGTTGGAGTAGAAGAAGAGGTTTTGTATGTCATCCCTTGACCAGGAGCAATTTTTATATATCTCAGGATGCGTTCGACGACCTGAAGATGAGACATCCGAGGCGAATGCATAAACCGTCTGACCACCCCAACAACAAAGGATATGTCCGGTCTCGTGACTGTTAGGTAAATCAACTTCCCAACGAGTCGTCGATAGTATTCTGGATTTGGAAGAAGATTTGCATTAGAAGCATGTGCACACAGCTTGTGATTGACATCCATAGGAGTGTTAACCGGCTTGCATCCAGAATAGCCAGCATCCTGAAGAAGGTCGAGACAGTACTTCCGTTGAGATAGAACGAGATCATCTGGACCTCTTGCGATCTCAAGGCCAGGGAAGTATCAAAGGTTCACCAGGTCTTTTGTTTGAAACACGGAACTAAGGTGCTTTTTTGACCACTTGTATTCCCTTTGAATCATCTCCGGTGATTAGGATGTCATCAACATACACCAAAAGACGAACCATTCCTGTTGTTCGATGTCGAGTAAACAGGGAGAAGTCTGCCGAGCTCCGAGTAAAGCCAACCTCCCGAACAACCTTACTGAATTTATCAAACCATGCCCGTGGGGATTGCTTGAGACAATAAATTGACTTCTTAAGATGACAAATTTGGGACTCCCCCGTGGTCTCAAACCCATTAGGCTGCTGCATGTAGACTGTCTCTTGAAGATTTTCATTTAAAAATGCAATTTTGATATCCAATTGATGTAATGGCCACTGGCGATGCACAACAACGGAGAGGAGGGCATGAACTGTGTTGAGTTTCGCTACCAGAGAGAAGGTTTCTTCATAGTCAAGACCCTATTGAGTGAACTCGCGAGCCACTAGTCAGGATTTAAGAAGGTCAATTGTCCCATCAGGAGCATGCTTGATGACAAATACCCATTTACAACCAACAAGGGTCTGTCCTGGAGGAAGAGGGACCAGATCCCGCGTGTGATTTGCCCAGAGAGCAGTCATTTCTTCGTCCATGGCCGCCCACCAGCCCGAATGTTGGAGAGCATGTTGCATAGAATTAGGGACAAAAATAGAGGATAATGTAGTGGCAAAGTCCTGAAGCGCCGAGGACATGCGATGTAAGGATACATAATTCGCCAAGGGATGGGCGGTGGAAGCCGGCGTCGGATCAGCAGGTTGCAGAGTGCTAGAGGTTGAAGCCGGCTGCATTGGGGCGGCGGAACGAGGAGGGAGACGAGTGTATACACGAAGAAAAGGAGGTTGGTGGTGAACAGGAACTTCGGTGGGAAGTGGTGGTGGAGAAGACGTAACTGGAACGACATGTTGAGGTAATGATGACGATGGAGGTGGTGATGAAGTAGAAAAAACAGTTGATCTTCTAGAAAGGTAACATCTGCCGAAACAGTCACCTTGCGGGTAGTGGGAGAGTAACAAACATACCCTTTTTGAGTACAGGAGTAACCAACGAACATATATTTGTCCGCCCGAGGATTGAACTTGTCAGTGGAGGGCCCGAGACTACGAAGCACAGATACGTCAAAAATAGGGCCGTACCCGTATCGGGTACGTTTCCGGTATGGATACACGTACCGCACGCTCCGGTTCGGTATAATCATGATTTTAGGTTATTAGGCTTCATTTGCTCCCGATCCCGTGCCGCTCCCGCTCCCGTCCTGCTCCTGATCCCCGCTCCCGCTCCCGATCCCCGCTGCCGGCGATCCCTGCCGATCCCTGCTGATCCCTGTTGCCGGCGATCCCTGCTGCCGACGATCCTTGCTGCCGACGATCACTGGAAGTTCGTTCTTCTTCTGTACTTTTGTATTTTTGTGGTGATTTGAGCTGGAGTACTTTGTACTACAGTTTATCAAGCATTTTTCTGCCATCATCTTTACTTAACTTGTTCCCTCCACATTGCAGGTGAAAAGGCAGCCTGGAACCTTTGTTTCGGTAAAACCCAGCTTGTCGACTGCCGTTCAGCAAATAGCAGGAGGGATTCGATTTCCAATTGGTTCCATTCACCAAATTAGTTTATGAATTATGCGTTCATCATGTTCTCGTCAGATCACTCTAAGATCGGGACGGCGAATTAGAAACTGAGATTATTCTTCATTAGAGTTGGTCTGAACCCCCTAAATTCTGTCCAAATTTACATGGATGAACTTCCTTGTTAATTTCCTATATTAATACTGTATATATATATTCTATTTATATGTAGGAATAGGTAAGAAATGTTTTCTCTGTGCTGGTCGGAGGAGCTCGCCGGAAGGAGGTTGCCTGTGAGGCACTGTGGTAGAGGAGATATGTCGATGGAGGAGAAGCTCTTGCGGTGAGGCGCTGGGAAGGAGATTTGAGGCGGGGTTCTGTGAAGAGGAGATTTAAAGGAGACGTGAGGCGCTAGGACGGGAGGGGAAGGAGATACATGGCTTTTTGGCGGGTGACAATCGAGGCAGGATGCGACAAAAGCGTGCGTAGAGACGAAAGGACATCCTGGTGGGAGTCCTGATCAATTTCTATCAATATCAACAACTAAAGCTAAAACAGGGAAAGCGAAATGATACCGTCACAGAGAAATATTTATAAAACAGAGCAGAAAATATTAATGCAGAGCAGAAATATCCACAACTATAACTATCAACAAATATTAATATCCTGAAACCAATTTTTATAGGACAAATTTCCGATTTAGCCTTAATATTAATCAAAAGTATAGGAATGACTGTCTTTTAATAAGCATTCTCATTCTAGCCTCCTTTTGAAGATTTGACAACTAAGTGGGCCCCGACATCAGGTTTGGTCAGCTGTTTAAGGCTTTAGGAGATTAATAAATTCCGAATGTTTTCATTAATTTGGAGATTAATTAAAAGAGTAATTCTTTGTATCATTTTGGATTGTACTATTTAAGGGTTTGGAGATTAATTAATTGTACTTTATTAATCTCCAAATTAATGGAAATATTCGGACTTTATTAATCTCCTAAAGCCTTAAACAACCGACCAAACCTGCTGCCCCACTTGGTTGCCAAATGTTCAAAAGGAGGCTAGAATGGGAATGCTTATTAAAAGAGGGTTATTCCTATACTTTTGATTAATATTAAGGCTAAATCACCGGAACCAAAGAGAGAGCAAGAACACGGAAAAAACTGAAACCATAAAAAACAAAGTGAAATAAATCACTGAAAGCAGAAAAGATCGAAAAAAAAGAGCAAGAAACGCGGAAAAAAATCAATTTGGCTAAAATCTAGAATGGAGAAAGAGCAATGTTGGTACTGTGAGGAGTTCGGCTATCGGAGGAGCTCGCGGGAAGGAGGTTTGTGGTGAGGCACCATGGAGGAGGAGAAGAAGGTATCAGAACCATAAAGCACCGGAACCAAACAAAGAGCAAGAAGACAAAAAAAAACTGGATCTATGGTACCATGAGGAGTTCGCCGGTCTGAGGAGCTCGTGGGAAGGAGGTTGTCGGTGAGGCACTGTCGATGGATGAGAAGCACTTGCGGTGAGGCGCCGTGGGGGAGATTTGAGACAGGCCTCTATGAAGAGGAGGTAGGGTTATACACGAATATTTTGGATGGATGCGATGGTAGCGTGCAGAGAGGAGAAAGAAGGACAAACACGTGGTGGCGGAGAGGGTAGTGTGTTGGAGGAGAGGGGAGGAGGACGGCCTGCTGGCATGATTTCCTTTCGGCGGCAGTGCAGAGATGCGAGATTTGAAGGGGGCTGGGCAGAGAGGCGTGATTTGCTTTTGTCGGCCTGTTGACGGTACTGTTTATATAATAAAGATTATATAATAAATATAGTATTATTTATGACCAAATGACTCAATAATCTTCTTCTTTCTTCTTCTTCTTCTTTCTTCTTCTTTCTTCTTCTTCTTCTTCTTCTTCTTCTTCTTCTTCTTCTTCTTCTTCTTCTTCTTCTTCTTCTTCTTCTTTCTTCTTCTTCTGCTGTACTTCTTCTTCTTCTGTACTTCTTCTTCTGTACTTCTTCTGTACTTCTTCAGTAATTCTTCTGTAGTTCAATTAGTTAGTTCAATTTAATTTGTGAATGTGTTGTTAGTTCAATTAGTTAGTTCAAATTAATTTGTGAATGTGTTGTTAGTTCGTGAATACTGAAGAGTGAATACTGTATTATAGTTCAATTGATTATTTATGATTCATGTTTTATTGTTTTGAGAATTTATAATTGTATTTGTGATATATGCATATATATTTATTAAATTTAATACAACGTATCCCGCCGTACCTGTAGACTTGATTTTAAAATTTTGCCGTACCATCGTGTACCTAATACGTATCATACCCGGTATCCGTACCAGTACCGGTGCTTCCTAGGCCCGAGATGATGAACATAACAAGTACAACCAAATGTGCGAGGGATGAGAGGGAATGGTGGTGTAGAGGGAAAGAGGAGACTAAAGGAGGTGATGTTGTTGAGGACGGAGGAAGGGAGGCGGTTGATGAGATGACGTGCCATGGAAACCGCAAAATGCCAATACGCCTCGGGAACATGCATTTGGATCATGAGATAGCGAGCAACATCAAGAGATGTCTATTTTTGCGTCTAGCCGCACCGTTTTGTTGAGAAGTATAGGCACACGAAGTCTAATGAATAATCCCAAATTCAGAGCAGAGAGTATTGAATTCATGACTAGTGTATTTGCAAGCATTATCTGTCCGAAGCGTTGAGTGTATCGGCAAACTGAGTGCAAGAATGAAAACACGGAACGCACGAGGAAGTTCAGAGCGATTACGAAGTAGGTACATCTAGGTCATCCGTGAATAATCATCAATGAAAGTAATGAAATAACGATAATCAGATACACTTGTTATTTTATAGGGGCCCCAAATATCAGAATGAACTAACATAAAAGGAGCAGAGCTTCAAGTACAATGATGGGGAAATGAGGAACGATGTTGTTTCCCTAAAATACATGAATCACAAAAAAAAGCTTTAAGCAGAACATCAGGAAGTGCCTTCTAGAGAACGGGAAGTGGAGCATGCCCAAGACGCCGATGCCAGTCAACTGAGGAGACAAAGGAGAGAATGATAGGAGAGACATCAAGAAGGTAGAGCCCGTTTTGCAGTCGTTCTCTACTAATGATACTCTGCGTCCTGCGATCCTGCGATCCTGCCTCAGAAAAGAAGAAGGGGTGAACGTGATAGAACAATCCAAACATGCAGTGAGGCGACTAACATACAGTAAATTAAAGGGAGAGCCCGGGACATGGAGAGCCGAGCGAAGAGAAATAGAAGGATTGAAAAGTATGTCGACAGTGCCGGAGACAGGAGCGGTGTTGCCATTAGCGACAATGATAAACTTTGGATGCGGAGAATTCAAGTATCGGGGTGGCTTCATGGATGTGATATGGTGAGTAGCAGCTGAATCCACCATCTAGCTCGGACTAGTGGAGAGACAAGCGATACGTTCATTAGAGACGGAGGAAACAGAGGCAGACGAGTTGTGGAGCAACCCTTGAAGTTGTTGGAGCTGGAGGCAGACTTCATCAAGATTAGCACGAGTGGCCAACGGGCTGAGGGCAGTAACAGAAGCATTTGGACGAGGAGGGAGACCATGTTTGCGGTAGCAGGTGACCTCAAGATGACCATCCTTTCCACAAAAAGAACACTTAGGCCGCGGCCGGCCTCCTCGACCCCTCCCCCGAGAGCCTGAACATCCCCCCACGAGCAGGGGGAGGGAGAGATAGTAATGGCGCCGAAGAGTGCTGGAGAAGAGCTGGGGAAGGAGGTTCGATAGTATTAGGAGGTGGTGAAACCTTTAACAAGATGGAGCACACATCGGAGAATGATGGAGTCGCAGCAGACGAGAGGATCTGAGCCCGAACACTCTGAAGATGAGGCGGGACACGAGCCATCATCATGGCAATACCGACTACTTCCTTTTGAGCGCGTTAGGCAGCGAGATCCGTAGTAGGGGCTGATGCTGAATCCAGGCTTCAACCAACGTCTTGGACCGAACAACAAAGGAGGTTAAGTAAGCAGCTCTGTCGGGGTCAAGGCTCTAGAGATCAGTGATGATGTCATAAAGGTGCTGGAGACTGTCCTTGCTTGAGTAAAGAGAATGTAGCTCATCCCACATCGCCTTAGCCGTCTCGTGATACTTGGTCATGCGGTAAGGTTCGCCATCAAGGGAGTTGAGAAGTCATGTTTGAACACGACCATCGTTACAAAGCCAGTCGTCGGTAGGTGCAGAAGGAACATCCTGGGTTAAATTATGTAGAAATCTTTTGGACTGAAGAACTCGACGAACTGAATGCACCCACTCCACAAAGTTCTTCTTCACAGTGAGGGAAATAGTGGTAATCCTCAATTATTCACGGACTTAAGGGATGGGGACAACCAACTCAATTGGAATAGAGGTCGCAGTAGAAGAACCCATGCTAGGCGGTTCAGATAAGCAGTTAACTGACAAGCGGGTAAGATGGCAAAGGGAGACAGCCCGCTCGGGAAGAAGAAGAGGCCGGCAAGAGGAACCTCGACGAATACAAGGAGCAGTCCGAGCTAGAAGCAACAACGAGCAGAGTGGAAACAACACAAGTCGCGGCGGACAGAACGACCAACGACCAGCGAGCAACGACCAGAGGAGAAGGTCGCAACGAGCAGAAAACCACAACGACTAGAGAAGAATCCGCAACAACTAGAGAAGAGAAATCCGCCGGACAGGAGACCGCAACAGTTCAAGGCGGAAGAAGAGTAGGCCGGAAGAAGACAACGGGCGGTCTGAATGGAGGTGGGGCCTGACTAGAGCAACGGCTAAAGCAAGCGGCCAAACCGCGCGGCAAAGAGCAAGTGGCTAGATCAGGCAGCAAGAGTAAGCGACTATAACAACGGCTAGAAGAAGCGGCCAGAGCAGGAGACGCAACGAGAATATGAGAAGAACTTTGGGACAGACCGTGCGACAAACCGGTCACAGAGCAAGGAAGACCTCGCGGCAAAGAGACAGATCGCGCGACAAACCTCACAAGAAAATTCGACCAGGAGAGACGTTGGAGAGCGCGGCTAGAAAATTGCGGCTAGACAAGAAGAGAAGAGGCCGCAACACGAAGAGAAGCCCGACAAGAGTAGTGGGCTAGAAGAGGAAGCCGCTCAAGAGAAGGCCGCGGTTAAGCCAGTAGAGATCGCAGCGGCTAGAAGATCCGCGGCGGAGAGGCCGACAACGAGAAGAGCAGCGGCTAGAGGAGAGGAGGTCACCGCGACTAGAAGGGAGGCCGACAACAGAATAGTAGCGGCTACAATAGAGGAGAGACACACGACAAAGCACAACGGTAAGACGGAGATCTGTGGCTAGGAGTGGAAGACCGCGCGAGAAGGGGTGGTTCCACAGAGAGAGAGGAAAGCTATAAAAGCGGAACAGGTGAGGAAAGGGGGGTGGTGGTTCCACGAGAGGAGAGGAGAAGCCGGGTAGAGAAAAGGAAGACCGCGGAGGAGAGGCGGGTAGACAGACCGACGAATAACAAGGGTAGTAACCGCAAAAGCTGAGCGGTTAGAAAAGAACTATCCGCCCGAGACTGGAGGTAGGACCAGAAGCTCTTATATCATGTAGAGAAGTAAATGAGTAATGCAGGAAAACCAGTCAACCTTGTATATACTTCTTCAGTATGTAAATACAAGTATGAGTACAAATATAAAGGGAGATAAGAGAGAGAAGAATCTCAAATCCAAGATGTGAGACTAAAACAAATAGGAAGACAATATACACAAATGGGGCAAAACATGGGCCTTTACATTGTCTTTTCTAACAACAATATATTGTATTAACGTAATATTAAGTCTCATACACCAGGAAGCCAAGCTTATAAATACTCGCATGACTGAAATTCCATTCAATTACACTTACATTTTAATGATTACTATCATTATCTAGAATATATTGAAGGGATGATGTTAACCAGACAAAAATTAACTTGTAATAAAACTCAAGAGTTTGGATACACTCACGAGGAATACTCATGCCTAACTCTAGGAGGTTGGTTCCTCCTTGAAGTTCCTCTCAAAAGGAGAAATTTCAAACCCTTATCAAAAGGTAACTAAAACTCTCAAGCCTCCACCTTATATAGGGAGGGGCTCTCATACATATTACCATAATGCTCTTACAAATTAAAGATACATGTTGATCAAAAATACAAAATAGATGTTGCGCGGAATCGTCGTGCGTGCGTAACAATATATCTCGCTTGAAAATCGACCTTGACCTCAAGGTCAAGGTGCCACCTGTCGTCTAGTAGTGATACGTCTGCGGTTTGGTTTTTGTAGAGGTGGATGTGGCTCCGTTGGATGGTGCATCTGTGATTGCAAGGGCGTCACAGTCAACTATGCCAATCTCCTCCAAGTCATCACTGATTAGGGCTCAGAACTCTTTGTAGGACAATCATGAATAGGATAGTGAGGTTGCTTGCGGTGGAAGCATAAACCCTTACTCTGCAAGTCATAGTACTCTTGGTTAGAAAGACAATGAGTAGGAATAGAACTGTTGTTGCGTGAAGCTTTAATAGGTGGGCGAGGTAGAGGAGGTGGTTTAGTAGGGGGAAAATATGGTTGGTAGGGGGTTTGGAAGGAGGCGTTGTAGAATGAGGGTCATTCGACCTGCACGAGTAGGGAGAGCTCCATGACTTGGTTGACGGTAGACGGATGGTTGGTGTGGAGGCGAGCACGAATATGAGGCTGTAAGTTGTGCTAGAAATAGCTTAAGTAATGGTCGGGTGGAAGACCTGGAACGTGGGTGACCAACTCGATTAATTCATTCACTTACGATTCAATGAAGCCTGTCTGACGGACCTCGCAAAGACATTCAATCACGTTGCCGAAGTAGCGATGATCATACATTGAATGAGTGTCTCAGTGAGAGTTGTTCAGTTGATGTCGATAGTGGACTAGGGGGGCCAACATACCCAATGGAAGATAGACCCTTCCATACCGATTAGAGTCGTGGAAATCTTTTGCGTCTGATGAATGAGTCTGGTGATTGCCGAAGTACTACTCGACACGGGCAATCCAACCCAGGGGTCAGTCCTGTTGAACGTGGGAATGTCGATGCGGGGGAAATGTTGAGGAAGCAATCCCTCCCAAGCGTGTTCATCAGGGGACTATGTTTTGGGGGGATCTCAAGACAGAGACGACGTTAGACCCTGAGTGCTGGCTGGGTTGCATATTGTGGAGTAGGGCCATAATCGAAGTGAACTGCTCAGCTTGGGCCTCGAGGCAAGAATTGATAGTGGTGAGGGCGTGTTTAAGGGCCTCCACACATGATTCCATCGAGTGGCGGGTCTTTGATATAAGAAGGAGAGGGCATGGGTGGCGGCGGGGAAGAACTCGGACGAGGCGCTATAGGTGGGGGGAACGTCGACGGAAGTAGATGTTCAGAGAGAAGGCGCGAGAAGGGCACATCAGTGTGAGAAGCCAATTGTCGGAAGGGCGTGCACAAGAGTCATAGGTGCTGAAGGTGCGATGTGCGCAGGAGCTGGAGGCCGATCGATGCAGAAGAGGGCACATGAGCTGGAGGATCAAGAGAGCGTTGTAGCCGGAGCCTGGATGCGTGGCCTGGATTGTTGGAATTGTTGATGTGGATCTGGAGTGCTGGAATCGTCGATGCGTTGCCTGGAGGGCGCATGAGCCGGTCAAGAGGCCGATTGAGCAACCTTGATTGCTGGAATCATCAACATGGATATGGCGGGGAGCGGCCTGAAGTGCGGAATTGTCGTCGCGCTATGAGGGAAAGGAACTCGCGTCGGTATTAGCAAACTGCTCAGTTGTGCTAGAGATGGAGGCGGGTCGACGAGCGGGAGAAATGCGGAGCACCTACAAGCGCAAGCGAAGGCGAGCGAGCCGCATGCATACCCGATCGATTGCAAGTGTTAGCATGAGCGAAGGTGAAAAGTGCAAGCAGAAAGCATTCCCGAGAAAGGTGTCAGCCCGGAGCAGGTGTTAGTCGATGACCGATTGCAGGGGTGGGCGGCACGACAGGTCGGACCAATGTTACCAAGACAAATTAATTTGCAATAAAACTTGAAAAATTGAATACACTCATGAGGAATACTCGTGCCTAACCCCGGGCCCGGGAGGCTGGTTCCTCTCACAAGGAGAGTTATGGAACCCTAAGCAAAAGATAACTAAAACTCTCAAACCTTCTTATATGGGGAGAGGCCTCACATGCATATTACCATAATGCCCTTACAAATTAAAGATACATGCTGATCAAAAATACAAAATAAGATCCCGCGTGGATTGGTCGCCGCGCATGCGTAACAGATAATGAACTCACTTTCATTGAGAACTAGTTTTCAGGACTAGAATAAGCTCCAGTATATGTTTTTAGTAGTCCTTTAGCATTACTAAGAATGTATGTATGAAAGATACCTGGATAGTCATCTTCTTCCTCATTGACTTAATTGTTTATGACTGTTGGATTTTTTGACTCTATGTTTTGATGAGTTTATTAGGATAGCTATGCAATTATTTGGCTGTTATCTTTACGGATAAATAAAAGTTTTCTTGTGTAGCTTTAAAATGGGGATATATTAGAGTTCATAATTAAAAAAATTAAGTTTTTATCTGACTTCATCCAACTCACATGAACCCTTCTGAAACAGAAATTCAATTGCATAAATAGGTTACTATATATATATATATGTCTATATATATCTTTAACTATATTAAAGAAGTAGTTTAGAGTTTAGAATTATTCTTAGCCATCCAATGAAGAGAGAGAAAGAAAGAGAGTGGGATGGAGGGAGAGGGAATTTTTATAGCCCTCCTATCCCTACATTTAGGGATAGGAGGGAAAGGAGGAGAGAAGAGAGAGAGAGAGAAAAATTGATTTTTTAGGTAAAAATTTACATTTTTTATAAAATAAAAAATAGGAATATTGATTCATATTATTTTACGGTCATTTTAACTTTAAAGTATTAGGGTAAAATTAGGAATTAATGTATCAAGGATAAGACATGAGTAGCACCAATTGCAGAGAAGATGCGAGAAGCTCGACTATGATGGTTTGGACACGTACAAAGGAGACCATTAGAGGCATTTGTTAGGCGTTGCGAGAGTCTAGTCACGAGGCATGTTAAACGAAGGAGGGGTAGACCAATAAAGACTTGGAATGAAACTATAGGGAAAGACATGATGTACTTAGGCATGAGTGAGATTATGACACAAGATAGGGCACAATGGCGACAAAGGATCCATATAGCCGACCCTACTATTGTGGGATGAAGGCTTGATTGTTGTTGTTGTATTTTAACTTTTAAGTACTCATATGTATATGTTTTTAATGAGAGTAATTGCTCATAGGAGGGCGCAACCCGCTCATATACGGGCACAACCCGCTCATATACGGGCACAACCCGCTCAAATGCGGGCGCATCCCACTCGAATGCGGGCGTAACCCGCTCGAATGCGGGCGTAGCCCGCTAAGAGTCAGAGAGCACGGGCAAAGCCCGTGCGGAGCTGCTCGTGTATATATATGTATATCACAGATAATGAAAAGCAAGAAAATTTCACCGGCAAACGTCGGCTGAACAACAATGACTTACAGTTGGGTAGGTGCCAATGACGGTTCATTGCCTGTGCGCGATAAACGGTGCAAACTTGGTTTTAGGTGAGGCATTTGAAAGGAGTGTATTTGAATATAATACTTGAATTTGATCATAGCAGGCTAATCAGATGCGTGGATATGAGTTGCACAGACACCTTAGATGACAACATTGGACCTGGAGTTATTACTGGGTCTTGGTTAAGGAGCAAGACACTTGAGAACCAAAAAATTCCATCACGGAATTCTGGGACCACTATTAATGTCTGCTTTTGCGTATGATATTTGGTATGAAGCTTGCATGCTTTTTTGGTTTTCTTTTTTTATCAGGGATCACTATGCTCCGATTTTGGAAAGGGCCTGTAAATTTATTTTATTATAATAAGTTTGGCTTTAGTTTTTTAGTGAATCGGTTCCTAACTCCACTTTGATGAACTTGGACGATATTATTGGTGCAACCTGTGCCGCACCAGCTTCGAAAGACGAATCATCCCAACACTAGAGATATGCCTTCTAATTTTTATTTCATTTTATGTATTTTTATTTTTTGGTGGTTTTCATTTTGTCAGTTTTTATCATTTATGTCGATACAACATTGCATAGTAGTTCTATGCCGCATTTGACATTGCTGCTTATTGGAATGGCCGGCCATTAAGTCCGTAAATAAAAAATTCATATTAAATGTGTAGAAATTTGTAATGTGGAGTAGAAAAATATTTTGTTTTTTCACTAATTAAAAAAAACAACACAAGGATTTGCACACATCGGGAGAACCGACATAGTCTGCATCAAAGTGACAACTGAGGATAGGGAAGAGGAGGGCTTAACACAAGCCCTTGTCCTGGAGAATTCTTCAGATATCGAAGGATTCTGTTAGACTAACGCTACTCCTATGAAAAAAAAACGAACAATACATGGATTCTCGATGTCCTAGGGGAGGAGCCGCACTCCCCCATATACCCAACCGCATATTTGGACCGGTTGGTCCCGCCCGGTTTGATTAGGAGGATGGTGGGACCGTGGGACTGAACCAGATGGTTCAATCTTACGGTTCTTTGGCCCCCTTTGATGATAGACCACGCCGAAGCGGCTCCGGGTCGTATCATTCCCACCGTCTTCAAAAATCTGCTTGTCCTCAAACTGAAATTCTGGGTATGCCTCTTTGAGCTCATCATAATCCACCCAAGTCGGCCGGACCCGGCCATGCCCTTCCAATGAATTAGCTGTCATACGATGGATTTGCCTTGCACGGTCTTGACCCTTTCTTCCAGAACTCGCTCCGATTGTAGCCGAACTTTGCCCAGCTCCGTTACTTCCGGCAAGGGGCTAACTGGTGGAGCGTCCTTCAGTGCAACCCTCTTGAGCAGCGACACATGAAAGGTGGGGTGGATCCGCGAGTCCGCTGGAAGTTCCAAAGTGTAAGCTACGGACCCCACCCTACTCAGGATCCGAAAGGGCCCGTGGTAGTGGGGTGTTAGCTTCTGGTTCCTTTCTCCTGTCACTGACAACTGCCGATATGTTGTAGCTTGAGGTACACCCACTCGCCTTCCTCAAAGTGCTTCTCTCGCCGGTGCTTGTCTTCTTGGGTTTTCATGTGTTGCTGAGCCTTCCGAAGATTCTCCTTTAGCCGTTTGAAGATGTCGTCCCGCTTTTACAGCGCGACCTCCACTTCCGGCACCACGGACGACCCCTTCTCATAATTTCGTAGCGTCGGCGGCGCTCTATCATACAAACTCTCAAACGACGTCATCTTTGCGGCTGTTTGGTAGGCTATGTTATACCAGTACTTAGCCCAAGGGAGCCCACTTACTCCACTGGTGGGGTTTACCCGCAATGAAGCACCACAAGTATGTCTCCACGCTTCGATTGAAGGACCCCGTCGCCCATCCATCTGGGGGTGGAAAGTTGTACTCATACGTAAGGATGCCACCGTGAGGCGAAAAAGTTCCTTCCAAAACCTGCTAGTGAACACGGTGCTGCGATCAGAAACGATGAAAGTCAGTATCCTATGCAGTCTAACCACCTCCCCGACAAAGGCCTCCGCCGCGGCTTCGACAGTGCAAGGGGCTGCTAGCGCAATAAAGTGCCCATACTTAGAAAGGCGGTCCACCACCACCAGAATGACCAACTTGCCCTGAGATTTGGGTAGCTCCTCAATGAGATCCATCACAATACTCTCCCATGTAAGCTTCAGAATGTCAAGTGGCACCAATAACCCTGCTGGAGCGGTGGTATCATACTTTTGCCTCTGGCATTCCGAACAGTTCTTCACATGTTGTGCTAGATCTGCCTTCAACCCCTTCCACTACACATTCTGTTTGATACACTGATAACTCCGCAGTATGCCTGAGTGCCTGCCGCTGGGGGTGTCGTGAAACTCATGGAGTAGCCGCCGCCGTAACGGGGATCCTGGTGCCACTACTAAGCGTCCCTTGTAGTACAAGTGGCCATTGATGACGTGGTGGCCCGCTTCAACCTGCCTACCCTCAGCAATATCCGTCAAAATCTACCGTAGCTCCGTATCGGCTAACACCTCATGATGAACATCCTCCACTATGTTCAAGACCGGTGCTGAAACAGCAAAGATGGAACTCGTAGTGGGCAAGCGCGAGAGCGCGTCAACGACCTTGTTCTCCCTCCCTTTTTTGCACTCAATCTCTTAGTCATATCCCAACATCTTGGTCACCCATTTTTGTTGCTCGAGTGACGGGACGCGCTGCTCCAAGAAATACTTTAAGCTTTGATGGTCGGTCCGTATTTTGAAATGCCTCCCAATGAGATACAACCGCCATTTCCCCACCGCGTGCAGGATTGCCAACATCTCCTTCTCATAAACTGATAGTCCCGAAGCCTTTCCTTGTATTGCCTTGTTGTAGTATGCCAGCGGCCTCCCTTCCTGCATCAACACCGTCCCAAGCCGGCTCTCAACTCATCCGTTTCCACTATGAACAACTTGAAAAAATTGGGCAGCGCTAACACCGGGGTAGTTACCATGGCCTCCTTCAACATCTGAAATGTAGAAGCCGCATCATGTCCCCAAACAAACTTTCCCTTCTGCAGTAATGTGGTGAGCGGCTTAGCTATCTTCCCATAGTTCTTCACGAACTTTTTGTAGTAGGCAGTTAGCCCCAGAAGTTCTCTCAACATTTTGATATTAATGGGCGTGGGCCACTCCATCATGCTCTGGATCTTTTGCGGGTCCGACCACACCCCTTCTCTATTCACTAGGTGGCTTAGATATTTCACCTCTTGTTGCCCGAAAGAGCACTTCGATCTCTTTACATACCATTTCTGCTCCTTGAGGATCTGCAACACAATCCGCAAGTGTTCCTTGTGCGCCTTCAGACTCGGACTGTAGATGAGGATGTCGTCAAAGAGGACCAACACAAACTTCCGCAACCATTTTTGGAAGGTTTCGTTCATAACTGCTTGAAAAATTGATGGCGCATTCGTCAAATCGAAAGACATCACTAGGAATTCGTAGTGCCCCTCGTGTGTTCGGAATGCCGTCTTTTCCACATCTCCTTCTTGCATGTAGATCTGATGGTACCCTGACCACAAATCCAACTTCGTGAAGTATTGAGCTCCGTGCAACTCATCCAAAAGCTCGTCGATGACCGTGATCGGGAATGTCTTTAATGGTGAAACTGTTGAGGGCTCTGTAGTCTATGCAGAATCTCCAAGTTCCGTCCTTTTTTTAACCAATAGGACCAGAGAGGAAAAAGGACTTGTGCTATGGCGGATGGTCTTTTCCCGCAGCATTTCCTGGACACATCTTTGAATCTCACCCTTCTGTATGTGAGAGTACCTGTAAGGCCACACACTGGTGGGCCCCGCTCCCTCCTTGATCGGAATCCGGTGATCGCATACCCGCGGTGGGGGCAACCCCCTCGGTGTCTCGAAGACCTCCCCAAACACTTCCATGACTGCCTGTAACTTCTCTGAAATACCTTCCTTCTGCTCCTCCAATCCCCCACCGGACAGGACCCAAGCCAAGGGGCAGTCCTGCTCAACCCATTTCTGCAAGGACAAGATTGTGGCTTCCTTCACTATCGAACCTGTGTTACTCTGTAGCCGGTGTCTCTTCCCACCATGTGAGAACTTCGTGGTCATGTTCCCCCAGTCATTTGTAACTAGCCCCAGCTGCCTCAGCCACTGCACCCCCAAAAGTACGTCGGATACTCGAACCGGGAGTATGTATAGGTCCACCAAGCATCTGAATCCCTATATCGTGAGTGACACCCTCTTCACGGCGCCCGTGCACTGCAGAAAATTTCCATCCGCCACCAGCACCTTGAACACCTTATCCTCCGTTGGTGTACACCTTATCCTCCGTTGGTGTAATGACTAACTTCTTGGCCACTTCGGTGTTGATGAAGTTGTGGGTACTCCCACTGTCTACCAGTATGGACACCCTCTGGTGGGACACCTTCCCCGTCAACCTCATCGTGGAGGGTTGCCCTCCTCCTAAAGCATGCACGGAGACTTCAATTTCCTCCAATTCGAGGACCTCACGCTCTTCAGGTCCGCCATCTTCATCGGCCTCCAGCCCTTCCCCCTCCTGTATCATGTAAACCTGAATCTCCTTACACTTGTGTCTGGGGACGAATTTCTCATCACAAGTGTAGCACAGTCCCTTGGCCCGCCGATCCTGCATAGTTTCCCATGACAATCGCTTCTCCGCGGCCTCTTTCCGGAAATATGGGGCGCTGGTTCCCGTGGTCATTCCCTGTTCTCCTTTGCTGGCCCAACCTTTCTAACTTCTTCCTATACTCGTTGACGGTCCCCGCCTGCCTCAACTTGTTCAACATCATATCGAAGTCCTCGTACTCAGTCGACCCAAATCTCGCGATGAGCCCCTCACAGAATTCCTCCCACGTGGGGTAGGGCCGCTGCTTCCTCCACCAGCTCAACCACTGATAGGTATCCCCTTCAAGGTGGAAAGAGGCGATGTGCACCCATTGGTGTTTGGGAAGCTCCTGGTACTCGAAAAACATCTCGAACCTCTCGATCTATTTCAGTTAGTCTTTGTTTTTGTACTTTGGAAATTCCATCATCGTCAGTCGGGGCTGCACTGGTGGACGGTGTGGTGGCGGTGGTCGCCCCTCCGAAAAATCGGGGGGTTGTCCCTAACCTTGGTTCCACATTCCCCCGTTCTCCATCGCTCTTCCTCCGCCTTGCATCATGGCCCCCCCGACCCCAATGGTCCTCTGCCAGTGCTTCTCGTTCCCCCCTGTGTGGAAATCGTACACTCCCGCGCCCTCCCGGGCCGGTTCCATTGCTTCCTTCTCCTTCCCCCCAATTCACATATGGCTGTTGGTAGTGCTGACTGCCTCCCCTTCCTGTATCGGCACCCCCTGGATTCCTGAAGTCCTCCCGCCACGCCGACGGTGGCTGCCGCTGATGGTGGAAGCCCCCGGGTCACGGGAGAAACCGCTGAAGCCCCCAGATCCACCAGAGCCTTCGCCAGCACCCCAGTTAATGTGTTGCGGGTGCGCCTCAGTCCGCTGGTTGGAGCCAAGAGGCCCCTAAGCCCCGCCGAAGCCGTCGATCCCACCGTCTGGAGCAAGCGGAGGAAGTCCTGCCGAATTCCTCCCGTCAGCCGCTGGGTCCCCCGTGCCGTAGAGGTCGACGACCCCTTCCGTTGCCAGTGCCTTGCCCCGATCTGGAGCATGCTCGATGCGGCCCAGTTGTTTCCCGAGCGTCATTGTCGCTTCCAAGAAAGCCGCCCTGGACCGTTCCTCGCCGACGCTGATTTGCTGCGCCAGTTCTCCCTTCAACGCTTCCAGGAGGTCGCAGAGGCTTTGCTGCCCCTCTTCCAATGCCGTAATGCGGTTTCCGTGGCCGGCCCTGTCGATCGAAGGAGGAGAGAATTCCTTTGATACCAAATGTTAGACTAACACTACTCCTATGCAAAAAGAACGAACAATACCTGAATTCTCGTTGCCCTAGGGGATGCGCCACACTCCCCCATATACCCTACCAGATATTTGGACCGACTGGGCCCACCCTATTTGATTAGGAGGATGGTGGGACTGAACCAGATGGTTCAGTCTTGCGGTTCTTTGACCCCCTCCGATGATAGACCTCGCCGAAGCGGCTCCGGGTCGTATCAGATTCACTCGACACCCTAGAGGTTGGACATCCTAGGAGCTTGCATGTATCGACTGACCACCCTAACAACAAAAGATATATCGGGCCGCGTTACAGTAAAATCGATGAGCTTCCTAAGCAGACGACGATAACACTACGGATTAGGGAGAAGCAGATCAGAGTCAGATGTATGAGCGTAGAGCCTTTTGTTGATATCCAATTTTGCGTCAGCAAGCTTATATCCAAAGTAGCTTGCATTGTAAAGAAGGTCGAGACAGTACATTCGTTGAGATAAGACGAGTCCAACATGTCAGGAAGCTACCTCGATGCCCAAGAAATATCAGACAATCAAATGTTGCCTAAATCTTTGATGCCCAAGAAAACACCTCCTGAAACTCCACTCTAGCGATTTCCCAACCTTCTACATCCCAGATCCACAGTTCCACTCCCCCCCCCCCCCGCTACATATCCTTGCCTTCCCGCACATCTACACGCCAAAATACACCTTCCAGCACCCCTTCTTGATGCATCCTCCGTCACATTCAAACATGCATGACGCCATCATGCGTCATGGAAGTTTTATTATTATGCATTTATTTATTGTCCTATACTTCTTTCGCGCACCTTTTTTTTATCTGAAGCTGTTTAGCTCATCGGTTTGAACACCCGATAAGCTTAAATTAATTAATGATGCATAAAATTAAATAAAGACAAATACAAAAGTTAAAAAATACCCAAGATTAATCATTATAATAAAATATCCATCAAATGGGAAATTCAAAGGGATCTATTTGGAATGCAATATTCGGAAGACTATTATTTGAGAAGTAAATTTTGGGGAAGTAAATTTGGAAAGGGCTTTAATTGGTAGGAAATCCAATAGCCCTCAATGTATTTAATTAGCCAAACCTAATGAAGAAGGCAAACCAGGTTGAACAGAGGAGCGAAATACCATTCATTTGTTGTGTTTTCTTGGGGGGGGGGGGTGAAACATCACATCACCATGTGTGCAACAGAATAGGTCTAGAAAAATCCAAACTAGAAAAAGGATCTTACGAAATCCATGAATCTAGAAATAACAAACGACTAGGGTTTTTGCGAGTACCTGTACGGGGACGATTCAGAAATCGACCAGGGTGCTCCTGCCAAAAAGCTCCAGAAATCTTCAGGCTATGATCTGGAATCCTATTCCAGAGGTTTGCTGTCCGCCGAGTCCGAAAAGGCGGAGAGATGTCCACACCTTTACGGGAAATCCACACTAACTGGAGAAACACCTCGCTGTCGTCGCACGAGGACGGGATGGAAGGGAAAAGATCAAAGCCTTCGTCTATACGAATTGCTAGGTTCAATTTCGGGAGAGGACCGCCGACGCTAGGGCTCGATTTGCAAAGGAGGCCGCCGTCGGGGTTTTGCCGCACAGAACTCTTTCGCGGCTAGGGCTCGGGGAAAAAGAAAAAGTCGAACCGAAAAAATTATGCCCTAACCCTGAAATAATATCTATATATAATATTCAGTGAACCATGATCTGTCTAAACAGTAATTACACCTTAAAAGGTCGAACCGAGTTTAAGATTCAAAATCTGGCAAAAAGGTGCGTGCAGCCGAATTTTTACTTAGTCACAAAACCAAGTCAGCAAGCTGTCAAAAAGCATAAAATTCGACTTCATGAAAATCGATTGCATCGGTTTGATCGGCTTCATGAAAATCGACTGCATCGGCTTGATCGGTTTTCATGAAAATTTGACTGCATCAGCTTGATCGGCTTCATGAAAATCGACTACATTGAGTCAACACTGGACTTAGTCATTTTCAGCCAACCCTTTTGTTGACAAACTGTCAAACGATTTCTAATCAACAATATTTTCTTTTGTACACAACTTTTATGAGTTGAGCCACTTTGATCTATTATTCAATTTCTCTTACATTATTATGCGCGACCTCATAGGCTCATATCACGTTGACAGCGAGACTAACTCGTCGAATACTTCTAAATCACAAAGACACCAACAGTCTTCCACTTGAGCTAGAAAGTATCAACTATAATTTCACAAACAATGAGCGGCATCTAGCAATGCATCATTGTTACTCAAGTAATATAAGAGTTCGTAACTCAATGAACTTAATGTGACCAATGTTTCAGTACTGTCATGTCTTTTTGTCCCTTACATCATGATTGAACTAGAGCCATTGACCGTGTCACCCTCATAATTGTTCAATCCTGATTTCTTGATCTAGAATGGACTTCCAGAGAATGGTGAGCCTAATATCATATATTGACTTAACCAAACACGGTCATGCATTTCTCTGTCCCATTCCGTCGAGGGGCTCATGTATGCAACTCCTGTCATATAGGAAGACAAATTCCATTTCTGTCCACACACAAACACCCAAATGATTCATAACACACCTAATAATCACCCTTATCATCAACCTTTCTCAAGAAATGGACCACAAATGACCACAAACATCATCGTCAAAGGACAAAGAAATGACATTAAAGTACTCTTTTTCTCACTTGATGAATATTGTGACTTCAGGTCAAAGGACCACAAATATCATTGACACTTGAGACCTAACTTGTGACACGTTCATATAATAATCCACAAAGTATTCTCAGGTTGGGTTTGTCCAGTACAACTTGTTCACTAACAAGCACTCATGTGATGACTTGATATCACAATATCATGACCTGTGACAATCGGTCATCAGTCAACGCACATGCTAGTTTTTATGTACCATCATTGCCCTTAGCTTCTAAGGGGATACATTGACCAGGGAGCATTTAAGAAAGAAGCTTCATATAAACATAGACCCTCACATTCAAGTCACGCACTTGAATTCCTATGGAAGCGAACATTCTAAGAGCATTTATTATGTTAATCAATATATCATATAAAAATAGTTGACATAACAAAAAAAATTGCCATAAATATAAAAAGAAATATAAAGTACTATATTCATTACATCAATAAACAACAACCGACAAATATACAATTCACAAGTCTCCCACTAGAGACGATCATTCATGTATCTAATACCCATTGATCTAGTATGACCATCATGCTTTCTCTGTGCAAGAGACTTCGTCAATGGATCCGCAATATTCTCTCCAATCGGTACTCTGCAAATGCTCACATCTGCTCGATCGACAATCTCTCGAATAAGATGGAACCGCCGAAGTATGTGCTTGGAGCGCTGATGAGATCTTGGTTCTTCAGCTTGCATAATTGCACCGTTGTTTTCATAATAGAGAACCATGAGATCAACAATGGTAGGAAATACATCAAGCTCATTGATGAATTTCCTAATCCACATAGTCTCCTTCGCCGCATTTACAACGATGATATACTCGCCCTCAGTTGTAGAATCAGCAACTGTCTTCTGTTTGGAACTCTTCTAGCTTACATCTCCTCCATTCAGGCAGAACACAAACCCTGACTGAGACTTTGAGTCATCTCTATCAATTTGTATGCTAGCATCCGTATAACCCTTTACAACGAGCTCTTCCTCTCCACCAAAAATCAAGAACACATCCTTAGCCCTTCTCAAGTACTTTAAGATATTCTTGACTGTTGTCTAGTGACCATCACCTAGATCAGACTGATACCTGCTAGTCATGCTTAAAACATAAGAGACATCGGGTCGAGTACATAATATTGTATACATGATTGATTCAATTGCCAAAACATATGAAATCAGATTCATGTGGTCCTTATCTTCCAAAGATTTAGGACATTGGTTCTTAAAGAGACTCACACCATGGAACATGGTTAAGAATCCTTTTTTTGACTCAAGTATGTTGAACCGCTTCAATACCTTTTCAATATGTACTTTGGTCAAACCCAACAACTTCTTTGATCTATCTCTATAGATCTTAATATCAAGTATATAAGTCGCTTCACCCAAATATTTCATAGAAAAATTCTCATGTTCCTGAACTAGTCTAGGAAATTTGTCTCATTCAGCTTGTCCTCTCAATGATAGCTCTCAGGGACAGATTGGAGTGCAATCCACTTGCCATGGAAATTCTACAAGAAATTTATGCAAAGTAAAATTTTAGTACTATATTTCAAAATAATTTTTATATTTTAACATGAATTTTAATTAAAAGAACTCCCACTATTTTAATCAAATTGATAAACCTCAATATCAATTCAGAGAGTTTATGCGAGCAGCTTCTCTCTAGTGGACAAGATCCGTATTTCACCAACTTCATAAGTCAGCTTTGGCTGATCACCTATAGAGTGGTTATTTAGGCAGACAACTTTTGTCAATTGCATCATCGTGCAACTCTTGTATGGTTGGTAATTAACTCTTTATCACAATTTATCATATGGTGCATGCCAACCCTATGCCTCTAGGCACTCAACCTTTGAGGTCACCTTGTTAAGTTGGACCCGATCGACAGTGAGATATCACAATTATCCGCTCGCATCCTTATTAAGATAGATTAATGCACTTTGCGACGCATCGAGCACGGACGAAGCCCGTGCGGAGGCGGGCGAATCCCGCCTGGATGTGGCCGAAGGTCGCCCGAGAGCATCTCGCACGGGCGTAACCCGTGCGAAGATGCTCGTGTGTGTGTATATATATACTGCTGTGAAATTTGATGTTTCATTTTAATCATTGTTCTCTTATATGACCTCGTTGTTTCATGTGCGACACATTAGTAGCCGGGCTGCCATTTCCCGACATATTTAACTATTGTTGTGTACAGATATGTTTTAACTCGCTTTCAACTAACCTCGAAGTCGCCAATTATTTTATTTTCTATGCAAATATTTCATTAATTATTTTACTTGGGGCTAAACTTGTAAAGGTGCTGGATACGAGCAAGGACGAGGAGCTGGTGGAAGAGGCTATGGACGTGGAAGAGGCAGGGCGGCTGGTCGCGGGAGGGGAAATCAATTCTTCTAGCAATGGGGGTGGTTTCTCCTTATCACTTCACCTTCTTCGCTTCTTGTGCATGTATATACCCTTCTACGATTTCATAATTGAACTCACCATGCTAATTTTTTTATTGCTCACATCATTAGATATCTTCAGATTTCGGAATTTCCGTCCACCTGACATTATTGAATTTGCAATTTCTTTTCCTGTCTATCTTTGAAGTTCATCAGATCATGTATAACATTTGTTTGCTCATAGACCCATGTATAACATTTATGTTGTTCTATTGCTTGTTTTTAAATATTCGGTGTTTGTTATTATTCTAAGTTTGTAAGTTTCTATTGAGAATCTGATCTCATATCCGGAAATTTATGCAGCTGTGACAGTATATCCGCCCTTGCACATCATTAGACCACTGTGCGGGTGGAGGTACTGCCTTGGCTTGGAGAAAAAAGAAGAGTGATAGTACTTCGTATTTTAAATCAACGGCCGAGATTGTTTTTTTTTCCTTGAAGAGAATCGGTTTTTATTTAAAATGGACACTGTCAACGAAATAGACGGTGTACACCATGATAGCTAAGCAGGTTAGGTCCAACGGTTCACTCCTATATCACTATGTTAAAAGAGTAAGTCATGTAACCTCGTGTACCCTATCCAATTGGTTTTTGAGGTTTGATGCTTAGATTATAACATAATATCAAGTGCAATTCGTTAGAAGATTTGTATTTTAATCTCAACACTATTTCTTTTATGTGATTAGGAGGTCTTTTGGTCATATATAATGAGATTCGGGTTTACTTGCCCACTCATGTCGAGGTATTTTAATGTGCTCGCAATCGTCTAATTTTTTCTCTTGCTCATGTGGAGTAGTCCTCTCTGTGAGAAGTTTTGTTTTATTTTCATTTCCCCTTCTTTTTGGGGGTTTAGGGTCTGATCAAAAAAGGGGGGGGGGGGGAGGGAGGGACGGGGAGTTGATTCACACAATGTTCCGGAGGATCGATGGGGTGGGTGGGAATTAGAGCCTCTTGAAAAGCTCTGCTGCATGGATCTGAGGGCCAACATCCTCCTCGCCTCCTCAGGTACTTTTCCAGCGATACTCCACTTGCTGCAGGAGATCCTCAACGGCACCCATGGCTGCGACGTGCTGTGTCAACATCGGAACCCTTTTTGAAGGTTAGCTTCCTTCCATGATGTATAATTCATGGTTTTCCCATTTGGGGAAAAACATCTTGCGCTTGCTCAGTGTCCTTTGTTTCCTCTTCTGCTTTCTGTTTACTCCTTGTTCCTTCAGCTTCAATCTTTCGTGCAAGTTCTCTAGAGCTTATAGATTGTTTTAGTTGACAATGGCAAAAAAAATCTGTGGGGCGGAGGTCAGCTTGGCGGCGGAGTTTAGTTGAGCAGGAGTTCTCCCCATTCGGCTTCTCCACTGTAAGTTTCTCTTTGAAGTCAACCTCCATTTTCAAGTGCATTGACTGTTTATTTTGCTTGAAAACATAAGTTCTTCCCCACCGCTATTTGCAAATTTTTTCTCATTTTGTTCCACGTTTCATTATAGATGTTATTTTGTTGTATCTTGATTTTTCATCTCTTGAAGGCTGTTCTCATTTCTACACGCCTTCTCACTTATACGCCTGATTTGGTTTCTAGCACGGAGTTTCTTCTAGAAGAAGGCAAGGCCGTGTCGTGCTCCGTAATTATCAGGTTATGTTTTCCAATTTGGCTTCCTGAAATCATCCTGAGCTTGTATCTTTTGGCAGTGTGTAGATTGGAGGGCTGGTGGA
Organism: Platanthera zijinensis; assembly: GCA_039513925.1. Taxonomy (NCBI): domain Eukaryota; kingdom Viridiplantae; phylum Streptophyta; class Magnoliopsida; order Asparagales; family Orchidaceae; genus Platanthera; species Platanthera zijinensis. The sequence continues at coordinate 11,702,352 of CM077081.1, read as the reverse complement.
GATTCCAGTCATGCTATCAGCTTGTGTTTTATCTTTTTGAAGTTATTCGTTTTGTTTAAATCTGGTTTAGGGGAGTTTTGGGTTCATGAACTCATTTAAGTTTTAACTTAGAATCCCATTGTGATTCCTTTTATGTTTTTCATTCATAGTGAGTTAAATTTTTTGAGGAACCTTATAGGATTGATCCCATGCTGGAGTTTGTGCTCCATTCCTGTATTCTCGGCTGTAGAGCGAAGTGCCGACTTGTTCTGTTCCTGGGGGGTTAATTTCTCTTCAACAAAATTGGCGACAATTGTTATTTCGGGCAATAAATAGCTCCGCCGTTCCGTCAAGGGTACTTAAAACTTATATTAATTTGTAGACGTGTGTTTTATATAAAGGACATGAGCTTCATGTAGTGTGATCAATGATTGGATGCTCAGGTCTAGCAAATTCATATAGTGTGATCTTATAATGATTTTTGAAGAGCCCCCAAAAATAGTTTGATATTTTACGTATAGATAAGCGCATGTGGGTGTGTGGGGGTGCTTTGTGCTCTAAGCAGCCTCTTGCAAAAATGCAGGGTAAGATTTACCTAAATTTCACCCTTATGATGGGACCCTTTCCCGGACCCTTGTTGCTCGGGGATGCTTTGTGCGCGGGGCTGCCCTTTTAGAGAAGTGCATTCAGGGTGCTAACATTCTAAATTACACTAGTTTGATATCATGAGCTTCTATTTAAGAGCTTGTATAAGTTCTTTGGCCAAATATTCTCATAATTTTTAAATATGCTAGTGTACTGATCAAAATTATACAATCTCCATGGGCATGTACGCTTTCTTTTTTGATATATATATTTTTTTAAATGCCCAATTTGAAGAATTGTCATCTTGATCCCATTTAGATTGCGTTAGGGTTTGAATCAAATTTTGGCTCGGTTTGGAGCTAATTTTTTGCTGCGGCAAGTTTGGACAAAAATATCGTCATCATAGAAATGAAGTTCCTTAGGTGAAGTAGGATGTTCACGACCGACAATTCATAATCATTTCGTTTATGACTGCCGTTGTCATGCCAAACGGATCCTTTTGCAAACACATCTATAACATTCAGATGTTTGATATAATTCTAACGTGCATTTTTATTTTACAATCTGTCTATAGCGACGTTTTTCATCTAATTTCACGTTTATCACAGCTCATAAGTTAAATTACACGTAGCCAGGCCAAATAACCTGTAATTAGTCAATTCATTCCGAGCTTAGAACTGCATTTGTGGTTCAAAAGTTCCTTCAGCAGTCATCACAATAAAATATTATTATGTGGGCGTTTTTGACTTTTTTTTATCCATTAAGTTATTACTTATTACTATTAATTATAAATAATTGATATAATTATTTATTATTGGTAGGTGTATGACTGTATGAGCAACAAGCCTCCCCTTCAAAATCAACTCTTCAAAACCGGCATTAATCTCCTGCAACTTTCTCATCCTACGAAAATTATTCAGCCCGGAAGGAACCAATGAGAAGGCTGGAATTGCACATGAGGCCCACGCATTTTTGACATCTAACATGCACTTTTGCGTGGAGCCCATGCATTTGTGCCCTCTGATTGGTCCCAAATACTGTTCTGAACCCGGACCTAAGAATTCATCATCCTACGGAGTATTATGGCTCTGTACCATTTTCTCAATAAAAACAATAAGAGCTCAAATTTGTTAACAAAAGTAACTTTTTTTTTGTTTTAAAAAAATCTTTGTTAAATTTACGGTTTAGGATGAATGAATCCCTTAAATCCATACTCTTCTATTACAATGGAGTTGAGTAGCTTGAACCCGATCAACAAATACATACCAACAAATACATCAAAACGGCCTGCCATCAATTCTCTTCCAAACTCACCAAGCCGCCGCCCAAGCACCACGCCCCCTTCTATTCTCCGAAATGCGCCAAATATCCAATACATATTGATCTACAGCTCATTCAAAAGAGGCGGAATTGATACCAGTATTCGCACTAGCTGTAAGTTTGAAAACCACAACAATAAAAAAATTGAACTTCATAGCAGTGGCTCTCTTGCTTTTTTTCGTGCCAGGAACCGCTCCCGGGCAGCGGTAATCGCATCATCGCTTCTCTTAAACTGCTGCACGTCCTTTTTACCGTCCATTCCAATTTCCTTATCATCTGAGACTGCGTTGGAGGATTCTCCAAGCTTATCCTGATCGTGAGATGCAGTGGCAGTTTCCGCCTCTTCGGCTTTGTCTCGTGGAACCAGAAAAGCTGGAACTGATGACGATGGTGTAAGCTTCTCTGAATGAACAGAAGCTGGAGCTTGTTTGAAATTGATGGCTGCTTCAGTATTCGAGTTGCTCCCTTCAGTCTTCGCAAGGATGCCTACTGATTTGTCATGAGCTGGTTCTGAAGTATGCGATGACTGGGCGCCGAAAGCTACGTTCTTGTTCAGGCTGAAGTAGAAGTCGGTCAGATCGCTCTTCTTTGTAACCTGGAATAAGAGCGGGAGAGATTAGATTAAATTATACCGGTAAATATATAGGGGGGTTAGCACGAGAAATCAAAAATCAACTAAATAACCCAAACCAAACCGACATCTGCAGTTAACCTTCAGTTCATCACAATGTCGGTTTCTTACTCCAAGAGCAACCTAATTAGCACATGGCACTCCTATTATAAGGTGGGCTACTCCATTGATCACAATAAACTAAAAAACAATCAGCAAAGGTCAAGCAAAGCAAAATAATGTTTCTTCCAAAGCATATCCCTGAACCAGTAAGCTAACATTTTTGGTGTGTTTAGAAGTTCACACAACCCAATTATTGATGAAAATCGTTCGCGCGACATTGAAGACGGTGATTGGACCGACATTTTTTGATTGTTAGATGGACATTCGGAGACTGTGATCGCATCGGGCTCATTTTTTTGCATTTTTTCATGTATGTTTTTTATTTTTGGGATGCATATTTAGGGAATTAGGTCAAGTAATGCGATTTCGTGATTTGAGACATCAGATCTTTTAACCTAACCATTATTTTATATACAAAGAGGGCCACCCGATCTTCGTTCTGGGTGCGACACCGAGAAGCCTCCTGCAGTGCAACACAGCTGGTTTTCGCCTCCGGGAGTGCCGACTCCCTTGAATGCTGTCCTCTCCCCCAACTGACATTGCTTCTCCTCCAGCCGCCATATCCCGACCTCCCTGTGCACAGATTCAGGCCCAGCTGCAATCTGCCGCTATCCTTGGCTTCTAGCGCCTTGGCGCCGCCATCCCTGGTTTCAAGTGCCCCCGCCTCCTCCAACCCCAGCTTCCAGTGCCCATGTCAACGCTGTGCCTGGAATCTAGCGCCCCCATAACTGCCGACTCCACATTTCCCTCACTTTCCTCTTGTCGTCCAGAACATCCTGTCCTGGACAGACACCACCAGCCTCCTCTAAGCCCCTCCCGCATTGCCGGCTATTATTCCCCTCTCAGCCAATTCCAGTCCCTCCACAGCCACTCCCATAGCTCACCCACCCTCAACTGCACCCCCGTGCACCTCCTAAATCCTAACCCTAGCTGAACATCCCATTCCCCTCCCTATCCAATCCACAAAAAAAACCATCCCTTTAAGATAGTCCCCTTCCAGCAGCCCATACCCTATCTCCTCCACAAAGGAGTCGCCTTTAGCCTCCACCAGTCGTCGGACAGTCTTAAAGCCCTCATTGGATCCCCTCGCCATTGCATTTGGCCCTTTTACTTTGTGAGTTCTGCACTTATTTTCAAATTTTACATTGTTACGATGCGCTTTTATTGCTAGTATTATCATGCTAAATTAATTTGAATTTTTACTTCTTGTAGGTGTGTGGTCTAATTGCTCCGGACAAATCTTAGCACTTTCAATTAATTATAATTGTTACTTGTTATCCTAACTTAGAACTTTTGCAATTAATTGTGATGAATTGAGAGGGATTTAAATTTTTTTGTTAAATTAACTATACGTTAGAATCATTTGCATGATTGACGAATTGCATTGCATTAATGTTATGCTCAACAATCATTAGCCCACTTCTCATTCCCATGAGGTTCAATGCATGATGTGTGATCTCCCCTCAGCATCTTACCGTGATCTTACGATATGGACCGTGAGTGTTCACGAACAGTCTAACAAGCTTGTCATGATTTGCCCTTCCCCTACTCTGGGAACAAATGTTGTCATTTCACCTATCATAGACACGGTTTGGAATGTCATTATGTTATTATGGGTTCCTTAGGAGCCTCTCGTTGAGCCCCAAGTGAGCCACCTGATGAATCCTTTGTAGGTAATGGTTTCCCTCGTATGGATCTCTTAGGTATTGGATTGAGAGATCATCTACACCTCTTAGAAAGCCACTTGACGAGTTTTACCTTCCAAAAGATACTCATCTCTGAGTTCTTCGACATTCGTTCGACGGATAGCATTGTCTACGACGAACTTTCTATCGGCTACTTAGTGAGCCTCCCGATGATTTACGTGCCTTAAGAGCCATTTGATATGTCATAATATTACAACTCAATGCCACTGTCATGGGTACTCATTTGGTGTTTACACACTCAACCAATATTTCTACAACCCACTCAAAGAACCTCCTGATATACCACCCATCCTTAGGAACCTTCATCAAAATATGGAGTCTACTTCTAGTCAATATGTCAGGTCCATAATTATTCATTTGCATTTGTTGCATGTTTTGTATGACCTACTCCAACATAAAATTATATTAAATAAATTTTTTAACTTATGTTGGTAATCACATAAGAAAGAAAATGTTCAAAGAAGGTGATTGTGTGATGATTTGCACATTATATGAGAGTTTTCAATTAGGGACAACTTTGAATGTGAGTGCTAGGTGAATAGGCCCATACACTTTCATGAGAGTTTGAGTCAAATTTCTTCGAGCTTGATATTACTAAGAGCGCATATCTTGTATTCAATGTAGTCGATTTGACTCTAAATATGGAGCCACCAAGTTTTTAACCATCAACATTCATTTAAGCTTTAGTTTCCATCATCACTAGATTCACTACAGCCTCTCCTGTACCTTCAACTTCCACTACAACCCAACCGATCACCATTGCATCCTTATCATTCACCCCTACGACAGCTTGCTTGGTGCGCGGGGCACTTGAGAACTTCAGAGACATGATGACCTTATGCGGAGACAATTCTCACCAGGAGTGCATAGATTTTAGCCTGGCTTGCTTTAAGAGAATGTAGTCTTCAATCATCGGAACAGAGGATCAAGAGTGCATAGATCACATCCGGCTCATTTTCTACATTTTTCATGTACATGTTTTTAATTTTCGGACACATATTTTGGGTATTAAGTCAAGTAATATCGTTGGGCGATTTGCCCATCAAATTATATACTATTGTCAGTCGATAGTACATGGGATAGAGAGTTTAGGCCTACATACATAGACGCTCGATCATCACTGTCGGGATGACTACGAGAGCCGCCTGACGCCACAAGTTTCCACCTTTTGGGGTGCTGACTCCCCTGTCTACCACAGTCCTCGCCCCCAACTCACGTTCCCAACCTTCCAACAAATGAACTTTCATGGATTCATGCCCAGCCGCAATTTACCGCCATCCCTAACTCTCAACGCCTCCACCGCCACCATCCATGGTTTTCAACTCCTGTCTAGGCAAACTTTGAAGGAAAATCCCCGTAAAAAACCATATATATATTTATTTATTTGTCGCACGTACACCGGCTGAACATGACCCAATCACCACTCACTAAAGACTAACTTCAGATCCGACTGAAGATCCAAATGCTTGGACTGACATCTGATTCACTGATAACTTGCACCCCTAGCTCACACTCGCTGCTGCCACTGTTCCCTCACGTTCCGTGTAACGACCCGCTAGACAACCACAATTTAATTAGTATATTCGTATTGCAGCAGAGACCTGCACATTAATTAGTATAATACCAAGCAGAATATCAAAAGCTTTTCAATATGTAAAGCAACCTACATCAATAGAGATAATATATATGTGACTGTATTATACAACTTGTATACAACATTCAAAAAATCACGCATCCATCATGTACAAAACTGGACAGGACACACACAAGACTAAAGATGCCTAAACCACTAGTCCTACTCATAGAATCCTTAAAACATGTCCCTCCAAAACTCTCCTCGCTATTAGGCAACCCGACTCAGAACCAAGCTGAACTAATATAATCATAAAGACAACTCTCATCCTGACAAGTCCTCCTATGACGCTCTAGGAACTCAGTCACGACAACAACTATCTTATGCCGCAACTACTACTTCTCTCGGAGCATCTTCTTTCCCTCTGATAAACTGCTAGACATCTTGCCTTTCTCGCAACATAGGGGCCTCCCTAGACCAAATGACAGCTTATTACGCTAATGCAGACACTCGTCGTGAATCAAATTGACGCAAAAAATGGAACCATGAAACACTTGCCACAATTCAAATCAGGCTCGAAGATCTCACGCTAGTCGTCCAAGTTATTTCAGTGCCTACACAGAACCAGACTGGTAGCAGTCAAGGACATTGTTATGTGCCTTAGATTAAGAGCGCGTACACGGGGGAAGAGGAGGTAAGTCCCAAAAGGAGGAGGGAAACCTCTTGGAGTTCTGACGAGCTATGGCGGCGGCGGGCTGCTTGCGGCGCGGAACGGCAGAGGCGGGTGTGCGGGATCGCGCTGATCGCGATCTGCAAAGGCGACTAGGGCATTGGGCGAGTGGTCCGTGGGATAGAAGAGGAGTTAGAGAGAAATTAGAAAATAAAATAAACTTGTTTTGCCTCTGCTTCCTTGGTTCCCCATTCAGGTATTACGCAGTCACACCAAAATGCCCCCTCCTTGGGCTTATACATGGAGGATCAAATGCGCGCATAATAAAAAAATAGAAAGTAGAACTAAATAAGGGTCGGCGATATACGCGATCAAAGCGGGGCCGTAACATCTCCACCCTGCCCGCCGACAAGCTTGCCCAAAAGCTTGTTCTGTGGTGACGGTCGGCGTCGGATCCCCTGTGTCAGTGTCAGCATCTTGTTCTGCAGCTGGGTCATCTACCTCCAACCAGAAGAGGCTTTTGCAGCGATGTCCACGAAAAAAAGGCTCGTCGTAGTTGTAAAAAAGGCCCTTGGCACGACAGTCACTCATCTCCTGTGGAGACAGACGACGAATGGTATCCGGGCGGTCGACATCGCGGGCCGGAGCGAGGAGACTGACTGTGGGCGATGACAGAGGGCGCGGGGTACGACTGGACCCCTCAGTGTCTGGGTGATGTAGATGGGGGCGATCCAAGAGCACAAGCTTCTAGCAGATGCGAGCCAAACTCATTGCAGTCGCTAGATCTGCGGGGGCCTGAAATTCCACGTTCATGCAGAGGCGTTCATGGGTTCCTGCTATGAAAATGGGCACCTGTTGTGTAGGAAAAACTGAGGGAGTGCGGGCTAGGCGGACCTGAAACTGTTCGAGGTACTCATCGATCGGGCCAGTTTGCTAGAGAGAAATGAGATTACCAAGGTATTGCTGTGGAGAGGTGGCCCGAAGCGGAGGGTGCGGTTCACTTTGAAATCTTCTCAAGATAGGAGTGGTTTCTCCTGTTGCAGTTGGGAAAACCAAAGTTGGGTGGGACCCATTAGGTGAAAGGAAACAATATTGAGCCACTCTTCCCACGGGGTGCGCTAATGGGCGAAGAACTGTTCACAACGAGAAAGTCAGGCCAAGGGGTCTTCGTGGCCGTCGAATAGTGGAAAATCTAGCCGCATGTATCAGGGCACACCATTGCCCTCGTGTCTCGGGTGAAAAAACTTCGGCGGGGTTGGCGGAATCGACACGTCGTTGGAGGAGCCCGTGGTCGGGTGGGCCGTTCGGTTAGCCGCTAGTTGAGCCGTAACAGCGTTGATCAGTGCGGTGTTGTTATCCGCTAGGAGCTTGGCGAGAGACTCAAAAATTTGAGAGGGAGGGCGGTTCGGCCATTGTTTGGGGCAAAATTGGTGAGTGATCGGCGCTGGAGGGATTGGAGGTAGGAGGGACCGGTGGTGGAAGCAGCTTGGTAGAGGCAGCGAGCAAGGGGCCCCCGTCGAGCCACTTTGCGGAAATTACTCAAAGGATGCTTGTGAATCAATAATGGGAAAAAATTCAGCCAACAAATCATGAGGTGAAAAATAGTATATAAACTAAAAAAATTAGATCAACATAGTTAGTCATGAACACTATCATACCATCCAAAGAAGCATTGATCGCCATAAATAACAGCATAACTAATCATGCACGGCATATAAACAACAGAAGTGAATTGCAGGAAGAATGAGCATTAAAAGGGAGCTAGAAAACATACATCCTCTTTCTCCTCTCGGATTCCTTGTAGTCTCTCCTCTTCCAGCCACTTTGCTCGCTCTGCTAGCTGCTTTTTGTAAGCGCTTGTCACAAATTTTTCCTTGTCTTCGTACTCATGATCATCTTTACTTCTCTCTTTCAATAGCTTCCTTTCATATATTACTTCATGTTCACGTTCTCGTTTTTTTGCAGTTTCAATGATTGAAGTTATATATTTTGGCTGCAATAAGAAAAAAATAATCAGAAAGGAATAATCTTAACCTTGAAAATCAAGTATCTTCAATTCGAAATATAAATTTCAGACAATAAAAAAAAATGAAAATGCCACAAAAAATTACCCTGCCCAATTAATATAATCCTACCCAGAATATCATATATTTGTAATTAAAGATGAAGTATGAATACCCTGAGGAGAGATAAAAAGCTACTTGAGAAGTTATTAAACGAGAGCGCCAAAGAATAAAATATTTTTTGTAAGAACATAATGACAAAATAATGAAACATATTATAGATTGATCAAAACAGTAAAGTATAATTAGCTTTCAAGCAAAGGCATAAAGGTCAGACTTCAGGTCCTAATGAGATACCTAGGTGAGATTTAAAGAGTTAGGGACGTTACAATTAATGAAATTTTGAAGACCACTGCTGCGGCTAAGGAGTATGATTTAAAGTCTTGTTTGGCAGGGTTGTTAGAAAGGGCATCAGAAAACAACAACGGGACAACTGCTGCGGCTAAGGAGTACGATTTAGAAATCATGAAAATGATAGATTTTAGCCTTGTGTGTGTGCCACAGAAAAGCTGGGTATTACTGATTAGGACGTTGCTTGTTCACAATAATCTAGAACCGCATTGTTGGTTGAATGACATTCCAAAGAAGTCCTAAGAGAACATCAAATAACTGAAAAAGAAATGTTTAATTTCCATATTCAAAATTAAATATGATGCTCAATATTCTGTTAATTATAAATGAATCAAACTTACAGATCAAACAATAAAGATATCGAAAAAGTGTTATTAAGCATGGACTTCAAAATTTATGTTTCAAAAAATAAATTAGGTTTGAGGAAGATCTATGAAAGTAAAAAAATCTTGTATATAATTTTTGAAGATCTTGGAAAGGACTCCAGTCTGAGTATCAAGAAAATTGATTTGTTGTGCTTTAAGTTACTAAAGAGATGGATGATGAAGAACAGATTAATATTAGACTTAGTTGTGGAGGGATCAAAGAATTTTCAATCACAAAAGGTTTACATTAAGTAGCAGCATTGAGTTTGTTAGAGAATACTAGGAAAAATAATATATTGGCCCACTAATTTGGCCCATGTAGGATTTTGTGTTTAGTTCCACATTGTTTGTATAGCTTGATCTTACTCTCCTCTCTCCTATATATTTGTACTCATACTTGTTTTTTTGGTATTCGAGAAGTATATGCAAGGTTTGGACTTTTCTCTACATGGTATCAGAGGTAGACGGTCCGGCCTGTTTTTTTAACCGCCCAGTCCTCCTGTTAACCGGGCGGCTTGTTTTCCTGCTTAACCGTTAACCGGGAGGCTTGTTTTCCTGCTTAACCGTTAACCGGGCGGCTTGTTTTCCTGCTTAACCGTTAACCGGGCGGCTTGTTTTCCTGTTTAACCACAATGTTTGTGGCTTCCTTCTTTTATAACCGCCTCCCTCTTCTCTCCCGTGGATCCACCTCCTCTTTCTCTTCTACGCTCTTTTATAGCCTGCATCTCTCTGGCACGTGGACTCCACTCCCGTGCAGCTAGATCTTCTTAGCCGCCACGGACTGCTCTCTTCCCGTTGCGGCTTCCCCTCTTCCCGCGGTTAGTTATAACCGTACGGCCTCCAGTTCAACCCGCTGAAACCTCTTCACGGTCTTATCATTGTGGCCTCTATCCTTGCCGCGCGGCCTCCTTGTCGCAAGGAGCTCTTCTCGGTCTTTCGCTCTTGTCGCGCGACCACCTTTCTCTTCAAGTTCCCTCCTTGTCGCACGGGCTTCTTCTTGTCGCAAGAAGTTCTTTCTTGCCTTGTCGCTTCGCGCTTCTTGGCTCGACTTGACTGTTCGCACAGATTGCTTCTACCGATCTTGTTGCGGTTTGCTTCTAACTACCCGGTCTAGTACCTGTTCGCCGGCTTTTGCTCCTGTTGCGGTCTGCCTCTAACCCCCCGGTCGAGTGCCTGTTCGCCGACCTCTGTTTCTTCTGGTCGCTGCCCGCCCAGGTGTCTTACCGTCTCGACTTGGCTGTTTGCACGGTCTGCCTGCGGTTTCTCGTTTACGCGCGGTCTGTCTACTCTTACCGCACGGTCCAAGTGACAGTGTGCTGGCCTCTTCTTCCCGTTGCGGTCTGCTCCTAACCGCCCGGTCTAAGTGACCTAGTTGCGTTCTTTTCCTAAACGCGCTGCCAGCTAAGGATTCTTACCGCCGCGGCTAGTTTCTATCCGCTGCGGGCTCTCTTCTTCCCGCTGGTCATGACCTTTCTTGCCGCTGGCGCGTTGTCACCGTGACCGTTGAAGACAGTTTCATACCGCGCTGGTCGTGGCCTTTCTTGTCGCTGGTGCGTTGTCACCGTGACCGTTGCGGACTGTCTCCTAGTCGCTGCTTGTGCCCACTGCGGACTGTTCCTTACAAGATGATCAGCTGTCCTCCGGGCTCTGTGGTGTCTATTTCTGATGGTGGTACCTCATGCCTTGCTCATAGCTCATCCTGGATTTTGGATTCTGAGGCCTCTCACCACATTACCTCACGGAAACCACCACAATATTTGAACTCTGTACATCCCAAGTTCATCACTGTTGCTAGTGGGGACACCATTCCCGTTTCTGGAGCGGCAGATATTCACCTTACTCCCTCCATCACTCTTCGCTCTGCCATTCATATTTCGGGCTCTCCTTTCAACCTTCTCTCTATTGGTCGTCTCACTACTGATCTTGATTGTGATGTAACTTTTTCTTCCAACTTATGTGTTGTGCGGGATCGCAAGACGCAAGTCTATCATCGGAAAAAGGCATCTGTCGAATGGTATCTATATTTTTGACCCCTCTTCTCCAATAGTGTTATCCACTATTAGCTCTGTTGATTGACTTCGACGTCTTGATCACGCTCCTATTAACATACTCAGAAAATTTCTCCCCAAAGTGTCCCTCCAAGAGTTCATGTGTGAGTCTTGTATCTATGAGAAACATTATCGGTCTACGTTCTCACCACATACAACAGAGTCCTGCTCCCTTTGATCTTGTACACTCCGATATTTGGGGACCCTACAAAATTGCTAATGTTTTTGGATATCGTTACTTTGTCACATTTATAGATGACTACTCTCGGGTGACCTGATTGTATCTCCTTCGTGACCGCTCTGAATTACCTGGTGTATTCCGTACTTTTTCATTGAAACTCGCAACCAGTTTTCCACTACAATCAAAATCCTTCGCATCGATAATGCTCGTGAATACACTAGTCATGCATTTGCACACCTATGTGCTGAGTTAGGGATCATCCTTCAAACCTCGTGTGCCTATACCCCCCAACAAAATGACGTTGTTGAACGCAAGAATCGTCACCTGCTTGAGGTCACCCGCTCTCTTATGATTCAAATGAATGTTCCCAAACGGTATTGGAATTTTGCGGTTTCTACCGCCTGCACTCTTATTAATCGCATGTCTTCCTTTATTCTCAATTTTGGGGTTCCCTTCAATCTTCTTTTTCCCTCCAAATCTCCTTTTTCCATCACCCCTCGCGTGTTTGGCTGCGTGTGCTTTGTTCATCATCTTGACCCGTCCAATGACAAACTTGCTCCACGTGCCACTAAATATATGTTTGTGGGTTACTCTCGGGCTCAGAAGGGCTACGTTTGTTTTTCTCCCAAAGATCGCAAGGTTGTTACTTCTGCTGATGTCACATTTCTCGAAGATCAGCCATATTACTCTCAACCAGCTGATTCTCCACTTCTGCCACCTCTTCTGCGGCTTGCTATACCTGTTCATTCAAACCTTCCACCTCTCCTTCCCACACCAATCTCACCTAAACCACCTATCATCCGTGTGTTCACTCGACGTCCTTCTTCGTCTACTACCCTACGGGAGATGCCCTCCTCTAATGATGTTTTGCAACCTGCGGATCCGGCAACAAGTTCCACTGCCCACCCGATGGCCAACTATGTCGCTTTTCACCGCCTCTCTCCGGAACTCCGACAAAGTGCTCTTTCTTTATCCTCTATTTCCACCCCTAATTATGTGCAGGAGGCTATCCAACATCCTGGGTGGCGGGTGGATATGAACGGGGAAATCTCTGCTCTTTGGGCAAACCACACGTGGGATCTGGTCTCGCTTCCTCCTGGACAATCTTGTGTGGGATGTAAGTGGGTGCTTACCGTCAAACAAGGCCCGGATGGGACGGTTTACCGTTTGAAAGCTTATTTTGTAGCTCGCGGATTCACTCAACAACAAGGTCTGGATTATGATGAGACTTTTTCTCCAGTCGTTAAACTCAATATTGTTCATGTGTTGATCTCCCTCGTTGTTCGCCGCCACTGGCCATTGCACCAACTGGATGCCAAAAATGTTTTTCTTAATGGCGATTTACAGGAGACCGTTTATATGCAACAACCTCCCGAGTTTGAGACCACGGGGGAGTCTGTTGTCTGTTGTCTGAAGAAGTCTTATTATGGTCTCAAACAGTCTCCTCGGGCATGATTTGATAAATTTATGAAGACTGTTAGTGTTGTTGGGTTCACTCGGAGTTCGGCCGACTTTTCTTTATTCACTCGTCATCGTCCAAAAGACACAGTGATTCTATTGGTATATGTGGATGATATTTTGATTACAGGAGTTGATCTTCGAGGAATACGGATGATCAAACAGCATCTGACGACTGCGTTTCAAACAAAGGACCTAGGAAGCCTTCGATATTTTCTTGGTCTCGAAGTGGCTCGGAGACCTGATGGGCTTGTGTTATCCCAGAGAAAGTATTGTCTTAACTTACTTCATGATGTGTGCTATTCTGGATGCAAGCCAGTTGATACTCCCATGGATATCAATCATAAGCTATGTGCTCATGCCTCAGACTCTGATGTGCTCCTTCCAAATCAAGAGTATTATCGTCTCCTTGTGGGAAAGTTGATATATCTCACTGTCACGAGACCTGATATATCATTTGCGGTTGGAGTTGTCAGTCAATTCATGCATGAGCTACGTATCTCTCATCTTCAGGCAGTCGAGCGTATTCTTCGATACTTGAAGACTGCTCCTGGACAAGGACTTGTATACAAGCCTTCTTCGTCTCCCTTATCTCTGATTGCATACTCTGATGCTAATTATGCTGGCTCGTTGGATGACCGTCATTCCACAAGTGGATACTGCACTTACCTTGGAGGGGATCTTATTATATGACGCAGCAAGAAACAGTCTGTGGTTGCTCGCTCATCCGCTGAGGCCGAGTATCGATCGATGACAGCAGTTGTGTCTGAGCTCACATGGCTTGAGGGTCTCCTTGATGATCTAGGAGTCAAGCTCTCCTCACCTGCCACTTTATTTTGCGACAGTCAAGCTGCTATACACATTGCCAAGAATCTGGTCTTCCATGAACGGACAAAACATATTGAAGTTGATTGTCATTTCATTCGGGAGAAGGTTCAGTTGAAGAAGATAGAGTTGACACATGTTCCTGCTGCTCAGCAAGTTGCTGACATCCTCACCAAGGCATTACCACGACGTCTCTACTATCAGTTCTTGTCCAAGCTTGGTGCCTACGACTTGTACGCTTCAGCTTGCGGGGGAGTGTTAGAGAATGTTAGGAAAAATAATGTATTGGCCCACTAACTTTGCCCATGTAGGATTTTGTGTTTAGTCCCACATTGTTTGTATAGCTTGATCTTACTCTCCTCTCTCCTATATATTTGTACTCATACTTATTTTTTTGGTATTCAAGAAGTACATACAAGGTTTGGACTTTTCTCTACAGAGTCCATATATTTCTAATAGCTAAGGAAATGCATAAAGAAGATATCCAAAATGAGGCGCCTACTGTCTGCATTTTGCAAATGACATTGCTATAGCTAGCAAAACATCTACCGAGTTACATGAAAAATAAGAACATTGCTATAGCTAGCAAAACATCTACCGAGTTGCATGAAAAATAAGAAAATGGAGTTATTGTTGTTGCTTGACCTGATTCCAACGTGTCAGTGTAACACCGAAATTTCGCGCAATTATATGAAACTAATAACCTTTGAAATAAAGATATTTTCGAGAAACTTAAAAGAAAGGCATTGACGAAATGTCGCTACAATAATTTTAAAGTATCGTTTTATTTTAAAGGAAAGTTGTTTCATCGAGATTTTATGTATACCAGTTTAATCTAAGTGCAAATAACAAAATCTAGGACATTGGGTGTCAATAGAAAAAACGTAATAAATTGTGAGAAATAAGAAGTATGGGTGTGCTAATAGAAAAAATTAAATGAATGAAGATCAATAAGAAGTATTGGCGTGCTAGTATTCTGGTGTGCTAATAGAGTTGATGAAGTAATCAACTGGTTAAATTTACTTAGGGTCTAATTAAATAAGAAAATTCTTGGGTGGTAGACCGGTCACCAATTAAGCGGTGGCCTTTGGCTTGGCGTGATTAATTAAAAGGCCATTCCGCCTTTTCCAAAACCGCACGCAAGCCTCTTCATTCTCGCCGCTTCTTTCAGTCCATCCATGACAATTTATCACCCGTTCTTGTAGTCCACTGTTCGCCTGTTACCGGGAACCCTAAGGGCTGCTGATTTCGACCCCCTACTCTTTATTCTTCGTCTGAAAGTTTCAATCCAACCCTACTTCAGTCCAGCGCTGGACAAGCATGAAAACTGCAGATTTTTCCCCTTCTTCTTTCGGGCTTTTCACTGTAAGCCATTTCCTCCTCCCGTTATGCAAATAATGGTTAACCTAAATTAATTTAGAGATTTGAAGGGAAAGAGATTTTAGTTTTTTAAGTGAAACTCCATGAACCTAATACTTTTATGGGAGGGAATAATTAAGGATTTGAGTTTTATGTTCTCAAATTTATTAGGGTTGATTTTGGGACTCTTATTTGGATGTGAATCATGGATTCATATGCATATATATGATGATTGCCCTAGATTGAATGACAAGTTAATTTTAGCATGCTCATGAAGAATTAAGTAGACTTGATGGGGCTTTGATGTGAATCTTGCAAGGGTTGGTGGAAATCATATTTAGTACTATTAATAGTAGCGATTATGTTGTTCAACACATAAAAGATTGTTGGAAATTCATGTTGAATGGGTGGAAATGAATTTTTTGTTCTTTGGAATGCTGCCCATAAAAGTAAATTGCTGAAATTTCCATAGTTTGTCTTTAGGACTGCTGCCCATTGAAGAAAATTTCTGTAATTACAATTATACTTAAGGGGCTGCTGTTTTTCCCCATATGCAGGGCTGTTGTTGACATAGAATGATGTCATTTTCAAATATACCCCAATAATCATGATTAACAATGAGTTTTCTTAACTTGTAGAATTGATTTACTTCCTATTAATGTATGATTTATGATGGTTTTGCTGAAATTGAGTGTCTTATGGACTTTTAGATACAATTGATGAAAGGTACCAGTTGTAACAGTTTGTGATTGATCTTTGCGATAATGTTAAAGCTCCATATTATAGATTGTTGAGTGGAGGTCAAGATAATGCTTATGTAGTGAAGAAGATGTCTATGTGATAATGGAAGCTTTTATATAAATTGGGGGGTTTTGCATTATCGGTTTTCCATGCAATTATGAGATTATTGATATTAAAATAAGGGTAATTGAACATGATTTACTATTTTTTGAAGCCGGCGTTTGTTTGCCACTTTAATTAGATAATATAAATGGGGATTTCTTACCTTGTTAGGTTTATTTGAAATTGTGAAGTTTTGAAGGTAAAAGTGATGGGAATTTAACGTGTTTTTATGGTTTGAAGACCACCTTAGTTGCCCCCCTATGAAATCTCCTAAAGAATCAATGTTGAGTCTATTAAACAATTCAACTTCAATTTGAAGAGTGCTTGCTTACAAATCCTAAGAAGAATGACGTTCCAAGATTGATGCAATGATACCCTGAAGAAAGAAAAGAAAAACTCACTGTGAGGATTACCTTTTTAATTTAGGCTTTAGCTTTCAAGTATTCTCATTATAGATATTGTTATTAAATTGATAGCAACCTTATTTCCTCCATGTGTGCTAAATTAATATGAAATTATGTAAGCGTGCAAGTCATTATCAATGTTAGATAATATCGCCACTACTGAATGAAGAGAATGAATAAATATATATAATACTAGAAAGACACAAATGAAAGTGTTAGAAAAAGAACATGTAATGCCCATGCAAAGGCCCATTATAGGCCTTCTTCCTCATGTATTAGTCCCACATCATGAAAAAGGGAATCTTCTCTCTCTTCTCTCCCTATATATATATGCATTCATACTTGATTCTTGAATAATAAGAAAGATATACAAGGTTTGCGGGCTATGTTTTTCTCTACTGTGTACTTCTCTACATGGTATCAGGGCCCGATACAATCCTTAACCGGTTCCTCTCTGCTATTCGCGGCTAAGTTTTCACTAACCGCCAGTCACACTGTTGTCCGCACCTTGCGGTCTCTCTTCTCCTACCCGCTCTCCTTATTCCATGGCTCCACCTCCCTCCTCTCCCTACCCCTGGCTTTTATAGCCTTTCCTCTCTGCCTAGTGGGCCCCCCTCCCCCCACCCTCTTTCTCGCTGCGGTCTCTGGCCCAGTCCACATTTCGCCGCGGTTTCCACAGGCCGCCTGCCATTCTCAAATCCGCTGCTCTCTACTCGTGCGGCTAAGTTCTAGTCTGCTCGCGCAGATAGGTCTTTTTTTGCTCTAGATTGTTGCTTATTTGTCTTTCTGGCTGCAAGTTCCTCTCAAGCCGCCTCTCTCACACACTGCTAGCTCTCAATCCGTTGTTCCCTACTCGCGCGGCTAAGTCATTGTTTGCTCTGCCTCAGACCGCTGCTCTGTGCTCCTCTAGCCGCCAGTTCTTGCAGACTATGCGGTTTCTCTGTTGCGACTGCCCAGTCTGCCTCAACCCGCGGGTTGCGGCTTTGCTGTCTTCCCTTTACCTGCCACTGCCAGTCACGGTTTGCCTCTTCTTGCTTGTCACGCGGTCTCCTTGTTGGTTGTCGCGCGGCCTCCTTGCACGGACTGTTGTTTTCTTCTCATCCCCTTGTTCCGCGGTCTTGCCTTGCTCTAACCTTGCTGGTCTCTTTGTAGTACGACTGGTTTTGCTTGACTGATCTTTCTCTGCAGTCCGCTTAAGCCTCTAGACCGCGCGGTCTCCTTTTTGTTCCTTGGGAATCCGCGGGATTCTTCCCCTAGCCGCTTGTCGACCTTTTTCTTTATTCGCAGTGGCCTATCCCTGTTCACGGGCTCCTCTCTTGCCGCCTAAGTCTGTTGTGCCTGCTTAGCCACGTATCCGCCTGGCCGGTTAGCCGCCTTACCTAGCCACTAGGTCGTGTGGTCATGGATTCCTCTATTGCCTCTTCTCTTCCTGCCCGTATTGCTGTCCCTGAACTCCGTGACGAGTTGAGAATCACCACCATTTCTCTTACCAGGAAGAACTTTGTTGAATGGGTGCATTCTGTCCGTTGGGTACTTCAGTCCAAGGGATTTCTCCATCATCTCACTCGGGACTCTCCTTCTGCGCCTACTGATGACTGACTACGTGATGATGGTCGTGTTCAGACTTGGCTCCTCAACTCCCTTGATGGCAAACCTTACCACATGGCCATGTATCACGAGACGGCCAAGACGATGTGGGATGAGTTTCATTCTCTTTACTCCGGCAAGTATAGTCTCCAACACCTGTATGACATCATCACGGATCTTCAGAACCTTGACTCAGGTAGTGCTGGTGACTTAACCTCATTTGTTGCTCGATCCAAGACCTTGGTTGAGGCCTAGATTTAGAACCAGCACCCGAATACAGATCTAGCTGCCCAGCGCGCTCAAAAGGAAGTTGTTAGTATTGCCATGATGATGGCTAGTGTTCCGCCTCATCTTCACAGTATCCGGGCTCAGATCCTCTCCTCTGCTACGATGAGGCGGAACATAATCATCATAATCTAAGCCTGAATATTGTGAAGATGTTGGTATTGCCATGATGGTGGAAGAGATTATGTAACATCAGCCGAATTGTCCCCAGACTCCACATCCCATCCCATGGCAAATTATGTATTCTTACATCGCCTGTCCCCGACGCTTTACACCTTTGCAAATTATTCGATGTCATCGACATGCAATAAAAGGAGAACTGTGCCTATTATTTGATGTCGAGTAAACAAAGAGAAATCTGCCGAGCTCCGAATAAATCCAACTTCTCGAACAGTCTTACCGAACCTGTCGAACCACGCCCGAGGAGATTGTTTGAGACGGTCAATTGTCCCTTGCCTCCACAGCCCATCCCATGACAAATTATGTATCCTTACATCGCATGTCCCCGACGCTTTACACATTTGCTACTTCATTATCCTTTATCTCTATCTCTAAATCTGTGCAGGAGGCTCTCCAACATCCGGACTAGTGGGCGGCTATGGAAGACAAAATGACGGCCCTCTGGGCTAATTAGACGTGGGATCTGGTATGTCTTCCTCCAGGACAGACTACTGTTAGCTGTAAATGGGTCTTTGTCATCAAGCATGTTCCTGATGGGACAATTGACCGTCTCAAGCCTCGTCTGGTGGCTCGTGGCTTTACTCAACAATCGGGCCTTGATTATGAGGAAAAGTTCTCTCCTGTGGCCAAGCTCAACACGGTTCGTGTCCTCCTTTCCGTGGTTGTGCATCGCCAATGGCCTTTGCATCAACTAGATATCAAAAATGTTTTTCTAAATGGCGATCTTCAAGAAACTGTCTACATGCAACAACCTCCCGGGTTTGAGACCACGGGGGAGTCCCGAGTCTGTCACCTCAAGAGTCAATTAATAGTCTCAAAAAATCTCCTTGGGCGTGGTTCGACAGGTTCGGTAAGACAGTTCGAGAAGTTGGATTTACTCGGAGCTCGGCAGATTTCTCTTTGTTTACTCGACATCAAATAACAGGCACGGTTCTCCTTTTATTGTATGTCGATGACATCCTAATCACAGGAGATGATTAAAGGGAATACAAATGGTCAAACAACACCTTAGTTCTGTCTTTCAAACAAAAGATCTGGGGAACCTTCGATACTTCCTTGGCCTTGAGATCGCAAGACGTCCTGATGGACTGGTCCTATCTCAACGGAAGTACTGTCTTGATCTTCTTCAAGATGCTGGCTACTCTGGATGCAAACCGATTAATATTCCTATGGATGTCAATCACAAGCTTTGTGCTCATACCACTAACGCATCTCCTTTTTCCAAATCCAGAATACTACCAGCGTCTTGTAGGAAAACTGATTTATCTAACAGTCACAAGACCGGACATCTCCTTTGTTGTTGGGGTTGTAAGCCGGTTCATGGACTCTCATCGGATGTCTCACCTACAGGTAGTTGAACGTATTCTGAGATACTTAAAAACAGCTCCTGGTCAAGGGTTTTGATGTAGGGTAGGCTAGTGGTGCTCGGGAGCTAGGGCTCTACGTGCACGTGTGAAGGGATATGCGAATGCAATGCTACATGCAATGAACAGTCGGATAGCAACGACAATTAATTTAAGCAATGAGAATTAACAACACCACGCAGTTAATCAAAATAAAGAAACAAATAATTAATTTTCAGCAATTAGGCAACGGCTTCCTCCGCTCGGAAGGCCTAAGCAAGCGTGCGGCGAATAATTCCTCCTGCAATTATTAGTATACGAAAACCAATTTCTAGGCAACAATAATCCCAGCACAATATGATAAAATACCAAATGAAAAATGTTAAGTCACAGAATACAATACCACAAATGCTCACAACGTAGAGGGCTGAACCGAGGCATTGAAGAATTTGAAGGCCGGATGTGTGGAACGACGATCGAATGTGGAACCGGCGGTGCAAAAATAGCGGAGGTGGTTGTCCTCGACGGTGGGAGATGAAAACGGACCGGAACTGAATGGATCCGACCACGTAGGTAGAGATACGGACGGGGGTGGATAGATCCGATGATTTGGTAACGGATCCGGGCTAGGGGATGATGGATGGAAGGGAAGAAAGCCGGACCCGGGCTGGATTTGCCTAGATCAGGGCTGCTATGGTGCTGGAGGGGCAGCTTGGGTGGATCTACAGGAGGGGGAGGACTGGCGGCTTGGGGGGGGGGTAGGCTGTAGATGGAGGTGCCGGTTGTAGATCTGGAGGGGGAGGTGGTGGCTGCTGGTTAAGAGCAAAAGTGAGGTCGGTTCGTGGGGGTAATCAGGCTGAGGGGGAGGTGGAAGGCAGGGGATGCTTCAGGCGGTGGTGGTGAGGGGTGGGGTGGCCGGTGTTGGTGGGAAATGGGAGGTGCCTGGCCGGCGGTGGATCGAAGGCTGGGTAAAAAAACTATAGCTTTCAATAGTAAATTTAATTTTTGAATAGTGACTTGCAAACAGATGAATATAAAGTAAATGGTGAGATTTTGGGGAGCTGTGGAAGAGGTTTTGGAAAGGGAAAAAGAGGGCTAGGGTTAGGGGATACCTTGGGGAGGAAGATAGGCACCTAGGAGTCGTCACCTAGGGTTCCACGGAGTCGGCACCGTGGAGGGATCGCCGGATTTCGGGATTTTCTTTCTCCAAAATCTGCAATGATTCAATTCAGCCTCTAACACTCCTATTTATAAGAAAAGACAAGCTAGGGCATCCCCATCAACGGCTATGATTGGCCGGTGGGTTAGCCCCTTAAAATACATCAAAACAAACTCAAAAAAAATAAATAAATATAGTTTTTTGACTCGCGGCGACGTTCCGGACGCAATAGCGGAGTCCGATCGTCGATCCGGGCACGCCAAATATGGAAAGTTGCCAAATCAGCCCCAAACGGGCCCAAAACGCGTCCTCGCCTCTGCTCCGCATCAATCTCCCCGGCTTGAAAGAATTCATCTCCTGATGAATAGGGATCAAAATTCTCTCGCTGCATGCCGGGTCAAACTCGAAGAAGTCCACTAGAGGTCGCCCAAATGTCGTCGCTGGAAAGTGTCCTCGCCAGTCAACTCCCCCTGACTGAAAAGCTGTCATCTCCGGTGAATGGAGACGGACGTGCTGAAGTCGAAGTCCAGGGGCGAATCGATCAAGCTCTGCTGCAAGTACCCAAGAGTCACCAACGTATGTAGTGGGAATGTGCTGGTGGAGTCTGGTCTCCATGAAGCTCTCAACGCTCAACTCACGAGTGGTGGATCCCGATGCGATCGGTGGTGCCTGCGGTGAAACCAAAGAAGACGAGTCCCCAGGTGGGTGGAGGTCAACAATGGGTGAGGATGTATGAGGGTGATATAGTAACGACAGTGGGGGTGGGGGTGGCTGGGTATCTCCACTGCTCGGGTCCACATAGTCATGAAGTTCATAGTACGGAGTCAGGTCTTCAACATTAAACACAGGGCGAATTCCCATATTGGCCGGGATGTCAAGTCGGTAGGCGTTGGTCCCAATACGACCAATAATTGAGTACGGACCCATTCGCCTCGCGCTTAACTTCTTGGCAGGCCCCGAAGGGAGCCTCTCAGGGCGGACTCGCACCATTACCTTCTCGCCTACATTAAGTATTTGCTCTCGTTTTCGCTTATCTGCATGGGTTTTGTAATTTTCATTGCTTGTTAATATTCGTCGGCGGACCGACTCATGCAAATCATGCAAATGCTGTGTAAATGACTCAGCAGACTCATGCAGGTAATGCAAATGATGCGAAGACAACATGACAGACACGGTACACTCATTATAGGAAAATCTAATAATGCCTGAGATGTCTCTCAAATGTGGTGGCCTATCAGGAGGTTCTTTCGGTGGAGTGTAGACAAACTCATCCCGTGTGTGACGAGTGCTCAGATGACCGTGAGAGACAACTATTCTCAAATACGGGCTCGTAAAGAGCCAAATGTCTCTCAGGGAACGTGGCGCATCAGGGGGGTCCCCAGGAGGTGTGTAAGAAAAGTCATCACGAAGGAGACGACCACCTGAGTGAAAATCGTGTGCATTGACTAGAAGTCGTGACTCTAAAATGTGGTGAGTGTCCCAGACAAGAAAGAACTCATCGGGTGGCTCAGCGGGTGGCGTGTCCCAAAACTTATCCAGTGTGTGAGGTGTCATAAGGTAGGTCCTCACAATATGAGCATGCTTAAATGGACTCAAGGTAGGCCCTATATATGTCATGCTCCACTCTCAGTCGTGACCCGGCATAATATGTCAAGTACTAAACATAATACCACGAGATACTCACGATGCAGTGGGCTGATCCGAGACGGTGGAGAAGTTGAGAGACCGGATGCAAAACGGGCGATCGGAGGCGTACACGGTGGCACGGTGACGTCACGGTGGCTGCCCACGGTGGAAAAGAGGAGATGCGGGCCGGAAACGACGAGATCCGGCCACTAGAGAATGGATCGGGGTGTCGGTGGGTAGATCCGCTAATTTTAGGGCGGATCCGGACTACGAAAGTGAAAATAAGTAAGTGGATGGTAGATCGGGGAGGGGTAGCGCTAGATCAATTAGATCTAGGGTTTTCGGAGCGGTAGGAAGTGGATCCACGAAGGGGAGTTGGCGGATTAGGAAGGAGGGGAAGTTGGGTAGGTCAAGGTAGGCCCTATATAATACCGTCTCAAGGTAGGCCCTATATAAGGTAGGTCCTCACAATATGAGCATGTCGTGACCCGGCATGCCAAAAGTGGAGGTGTGGGTGAGGGGCACAACACTACAGACTCAATAGGTCGCTCAGGCTCACTCTCAGTCAGTGCCACTAGAGGAGCGTCAGAAAGCAAAGGTAGGTCACTCACTGGGCTAAGCACCTCACTGGGGTGGGAGCAATCCGCACCAGGCATCGTGGTGTCCTCAATAGGGGAGGGACTCGTACTGCGGAGGTCAAGGAGAGAATCCCATCGACCAGCTCTTGCGGATCTCAAGGACTGTTCATAGCGGAGGGCGAGCTGATATGTCTGCTCGAGGGACTTCGAACTGTGATAAGCCACCTCAGTACGTATATCAGATCGAAGTCCAGACCGAAATCGGGTGGTGGTCATGGCTGGGTCCTCTCGGATATCACTTCTCACAACCAACTCATCAAAACGATCCATATACTCAGCGACAGACATAAGTCCTTGCTGAAGGGAAAATAATTGGTCGAGCAAGCGACTCCGATATGATGAAGGCAGATACCTCTGGCACAAAATACGCTTCATGCCCACCCAACTCGTGACACGATGAAGACGATCTCGCTCGCGAGTCCTCTCTACGCTAGACCAATATGCTCTCGCCTGATCTAAAAGCCTAAGTTTCGCAAACTTGATGCGACGCTCACCGAATAATTCAAAATAATCGAGATAATACTCAATATCCACGAGCTAATAACTGAAAAACTCGGGACTCGATGAGCCGTCAAAGGAAGGGGAAACAGTACGAAACCGACTCTCAAGATCTCTCTCAAAGTGACGATCCTCATAATAGTCATCCCTAAGATAATCGGGTCGAGTCGAAGGATCAACACGATCCGCTCGCGTGCAAAGATATGAACGACGACAATCATCATACTGATCGTCTCTGGCATAGTGAGGTTGTGTCGGTGGGTTGACACGATCTCGGAAAGTGGTGTGCCGCAGATGATAATAATCCTCATGATAACGTGAGGATTTCTCTGAAGTCGCTCTTTGAGATTGGAAATAGGCGGACTCAGAATCTCTCAAGAGAGGAGAGGAACGACGCCGATAATTAGTCATGGATGAACCTAGAGACTCTATATGACCTACCACTACAAAACATGCAAATGGTCAAACCTGCCTCTGATACCAATTTGATGTAGGGTAGGCTAGTGGTGCTCGGGAGCTAGGGCTCTACGTGCACGTGTGAAGGGATATGCGAATGCAATGCTACATGCAATGAACAGTCGGATAGCAACGACAATTAATTTAAGCAATGAGAATTAACAACACCACGCAGTTAATCAAAATAAAGAAACAAATAATTAATTTTCAGCAATTAGGCAACGGCTTCCTCCGCTCGGAAGGCCTAAGCAAGCGTGCGGCGAATAATTCCTCCTGCAATTATTAGTATACGAAAACCAATTTCTAGGCAACAATAATCCCAGCACAATATGATAAAATACCAAATGAAAAATGTTAAGTCACAGAATACAATACCACAAATGCTCACAACGTAGAGGGCTGAACCGAGGCATTGAAGAATTTGAAGGCCGGATGTGTGGAACGACGATCGAATGTGGAACCGGCGGTGCAAAAATAGCGGAGGTGGTTGTCCTCGACGGTGGGAGATGAAAACGGACCGGAACTGAATGGATCCGACCACGTAGGTAGAGATACGGACGGGGGTGGATAGATCCGATGATTTGGTAACGGATCCGGGCTAGGGGATGATGGATGGAAGGGAAGAAAGCCGGACCCGGGCTGGATTTGCCTAGATCAGGGCTGCTATGGTGCTGGAGGGGCAGCTTGGGTGGATCTACAGGAGGGGGAGGACTGGCGGCTTGGGGGGGGTAGGCTGTAGATGGAGGTGCCGGTTGTAGATCTGGAGGGGGAGGTGGTGGCTGCTGGTTAAGAGCAAAAGTGAGGTCGGTTCGTGGGGGTAATCAGGCTGAGGGGGAGGTGGAAGGCAGGGGATGCTTCAGGCGGTGGTGGTGAGGGGTGGGGTGGCCGGTGTTGGTGGGAAATGGGAGGTGCCTGGCCGGCGGTGGATCGAAGGCTGGGTAAAAAAACTATAGCTTTCAATAGTAAATTTAATTTTTGAATAGTGACTTGCAAACAGATGAATATAAAGTAAATGGTGAGATTTTGGGGAGCTGTGGAAGAGGTTTTGGAAAGGAAAAAGAGGGCTAGGGTTAGGGGATACCTTGGGGAGGAAGATAGGCACCTAGGAGTCGTCACCTAGGGTTCCACGGAGTCGGCACCGTGGAGGGATCGCCGGATTTCGGGATTTTCTTTCTCCAAAATCTGCAATGATTCAATTCAGCCTCTAACACTCCTATTTATAAGAAAAGACAAGCTAGGGCATCCCCATCAACGGCTATGATTGGCCGGTGGGTTAGCCCCTTAAAATACATCAAAACAAACTCAAAAAAAATAAATAAATATAGTTTTTTGACTCGCGGCGACGTTCCGGACGCAATAGCGGAGTCCGATCGTCGATCCGGGCACGCCAAATATGGAAAGTTGCCAAATCAGCCCCAAACGGGCCCAAAACGCGTCCTCGCCTCTGCTCCGCATCAGGTTTGTATGCAAAACTTCTTCATTTTCTACTCCAACATTGGTTGCGTACTCAGATGCTGATTATGCTAGTTTCCTGCATGATCGGCGTTCCACCAACGAATTTTGTACATACTTTGGAGGTCATCTTGTTACCTGACGCAACAAGAAACAATCTGTGGTTGCTCGATCTTCCGCCGAAGTTGAGTATCGTTCAATGGCATCTGTTGTATCTGAGCTCACATGGGTTGAGAGTCTCCTAGGTGATCTGAGAGTAAAACTTTCCACACCGGCTACCTTATTATGTGACAGTCAAGCTGCTATACAACATAACTAAGATTCATGTTTTCCATGAAAGAACGAAACATATTGAAGTCGACTGTCATTTCATTCGGGAGAAAGTTCAAATGAAGAAGCTGGAATTGAAACATGTTCCGGTCACTGACCAAGTTGCTGATCTTCTCACTAAGGCCCTACCGAGTGCTCTGTTCCATCAGTTTTTATCCAAGCTAGGTGCCTACGACTTGTACGCTCCAGTTTACAGGGGAGTGTGTTACGGTCCCGCTTTGGCCCGCCTTGGCCGCGCATGTCACGGACCTTTTATCTACTTCTATTTGTATCTTGTTATTATTATGCGTATTTGATCTTCCGTGTCTAAGCCCAAGGAGGGGGCACTTGACAATTAATACCCGGTGGGGTGAATCAAGGTGGGTAGACAAGGCAAGTTTTATTTTAATTTTTCCTATTCCTTTATCTAATTCTCTCTCTCTCTCTTTCTCTCTACCGTTCCTTTATTCCGTCGGGTTTGCCCTAGCCGCAAGCCGCACCATCTTCCGCATCGCGATACCCGCGCGATTCCGCAGTCCACTCCACAATCGCAAGCCGCAAGCTTCGTCGGCCACCATTGCTCCTCCCGGCTCCAAGAGGGTTTCCCCTTCCTCCCTCATGGGCTTCCCTCCTCTTCCTCCGTGCATGCGTTCTCAATCAAGAGAACGTAACAACTTGGTATCAGAGGGAACTCTTCCCCACACCGCCGACACTCCCGATCCGTCGCGATCTACCTCCTCATAACGCTTCGCACCGCCGGCTCCGCCCCGATCGAGCTCCTTCCCGACTGGATCCGGCCCGCACAGTCCTGTCCCGATTGGAAACGGCCCGCACAGCCCCACCCCAACCTGCTCTGGCCCGCGCTGCTCATTTTCGACCTACGCTGGGCCGCAGCCAACTCCGCCACGACCGGCTTCACACTGGTCGCTCACCATCGGCCCTATTTCCCCGCACATCCTTCTCGGCTCCTCCATTAACGGGGGACCCTTGCTCACTGCCTCTACCAGGCTACTTCCGCCGCCAGACCCTCTTTCCACCATCCCCTCCGACACCAACTACCCACAAATTTTGCCCCACGCGATGGCCGACCAACCCTCCCTCTCACAAATTTTTGAGTCTCTCGCCAAGCTCCTCACGGATAACAACAACGCCCTCATTGTCACCGTCACCACCCAACTAGCGGCTAACCAACCGGCCCAACTGACAATGGGTTCCTCCAGTGAGGCGCCAATTATGCCGACCCTGCCGGAATTTTATCTCCTGCGACACGAGGGCAACAAGGTGTCACGATACTTACGACTAGACTTTCCAATATTCGACGATCACGAAGAACCCTTAGCCTAACCCTCTCGTTGTGAGCAGTTCTTCAGCCACCAGCGCACCCCTTGGGAAGAGTGGCTAAATATTGTTGCCTTCCACATGATGGGCCCCGCGCAACTTTGGTTTCCCAGCGCACCCCTTGGGAAGAGTACCTCGAGCAGTTTCAAGTCCACCTGGCCTGCATGACCTCCGTTCTTCCAGCACAACAGGTGTCTATCTTCACGGTCGTACTCCATGAGCGCCTCCGCATGGACGTGGAATTTCAGGCACCCGTAGATCTAACCACTGCAATGAGCTTGGCTCGCATCTGCGAGAAGCGTCTGCTTTTGGATCGCCCTTATCTACATCACCAGGACACCGAGGGATCCAATCGTACTATGCGCACTCTGCCATCGGCCAAAGCCAATCTCCTCGCCCCGGACCGCGACACTGACAGCCCTGCTTCCATTCACCGACTACCGCCACAAGAAATAAGTGGTCTCTGCTACAATTGCGACGAGCCATTCTTCCGTGGACATCATTGGAAGCGCCTCTTCTAGCTAGAGATAGACGACCCGACTACTTCACGGGATGCTGACACTGACACGGGGGATCCGACGCCGACCGTCACCACAGACCAAGCTTGAGGGCAAGCTTGTCGTCGGGCAGGGTGGGGATGTTACGGTCCCGCTTTGGCCCGCCTTGGGCGCGCATGTCGCGAACTTTTATCTACTTCTATTTGTATATTATTATTATTGTTATGCGTATTTGATCCTCCGTGTCTGAGCCCAAGGAGGAAGCACTAGATTATTAATACCCAGTGGGGTCCAAGGTCGGTAGACAAGACAAGTTTTATTTTAATTTTTCCTATTCCTCTCTCTAGTTCTCTCTCCCTCTACCGTTCCTTTATTCCGCCGGGTTTGCCCTATCCGCAAGCCGCACCATCTTCCGCATCGCGATACCCGCGCGATTCTGCAGTCCGCTCCGCCATCGCAAGCCGCAAGCTTCGTCGGCCACCATTGCTCCTCCCGGCTCCAAGAAGGTTTCCCCCTCCTCCCTCGTGGACTTCCCTCCTCTTCCTCCGTGAACGAGCTCTCAATCAAGAGCACGTAACAGAGTCTTAGAAAAAGAACATGTAAAGGCACATACAAAGACCCATTATACGCATTCTTCCTCCTTATGTATTAGTCTCACATCATTAAAAAGGGAATCTTCTCTCTCTTCTCTCCCTATATATATGTAATTATGTATTCATACTTGATTCTTGAATAATAAGAAAGATATACAAGGTTTGTGGGATGTGTTTTTCTCTACCGTGTACTTCTCTACAGAAAGCAATATGGATTGCATCGATGCATACGTTAAGGGCATCTGTGGACTGAATTAAATCCATTTGGACCTTATTAGGTCTTAGGCGAGTAGTACGCACTGGATCAAACTCTCGGGTCAACTCAGTTGGGCCTTAACGGGTCTTTAGTGAGTCGTACGCACTGAGTTCAACCCAAGTGGAGTGGGCCCAAAACTGAAAACAGATATAAAGACAGTGCCCCTTAACGTAATGAAATGAAAACATATGAAAAACAAGTACAGGAGTATAAAAAGAACGTGAAAATAATGGAATGAAATAGGAAACCATAAATTATGAAGAATACACATTACATCATGAATATTATTTGACTGTTACACTCTTTTACGATCACTTTCTTACTGTTTATATAACTGCAATATGAAATATATCATTATGCCATGTGCAAGAAACTGTTTATTACTGAATATGACACAATATGCACTGACTCAAAAAACAGATATTTTGCTATGAATCTAAAATTTAATATTACATATGCATCCAACTAAAATAAATAAATATGTATGTACATTGTTACTGATTCACTTTATTTGCATGTACAAGCGATTAAAAATGTAAAATTTTAACTTAGTCTTTATTAAAGACTAATCCTTTAGTTGTCAAATTTTTTAGGAGAAAGAATGATTAAAGAAAAGAAATTCTGAAGCTAATTAGGTACGCATTTTATTCAAAGTGACATTTTATACATGCATTAGTTTTAATGTAAAGAAAAGTAAAGCGATAATGCACATAGTTGGTACTCAATGTGATATATGATATTGTACTGCGTTCTACTCATGCATAATGTAATGAACATTGTTATTCTGTGATGGCCTTCGGGCCGTTACAGTAAATGGTATCAAAGCTAGGTTTTGATTTCCTTGGCCGCATTGAGTATCTAATAAATGTACGCATTAAAGACTTGTTCATATTAAAAGTAAATGATGTCTTGTCCCACAAGGCCTTACGTCAACATAAGAATGTGAGATGAACTTGCGCAATTGTCTACATAAATTGAACCATAAGCCAATTATGTTTGATGAAACATCATAATTGGTTTATGATAGTGT
The DNA here is from genome assembly GCA_039513925.1 of Platanthera zijinensis. Lineage (NCBI taxonomy): Eukaryota > Viridiplantae > Streptophyta > Magnoliopsida > Asparagales > Orchidaceae > Platanthera > Platanthera zijinensis. The sequence goes on along the minus strand of CM077081.1, from coordinate 11,672,642 downwards.
CTTTAATTGTATTTTCAGAGTAATTACTAGTAGGGTACAAATTCCCTCTATTTAAAAACTAAGGATAAAATGGTTGTTTCAATGTTAACTAATCTTGTCACGACAATACATATAACTTCCAAATGTGTTTACGCAACGAATGAGAGTATGAGGAAAAACTTGATTAAATGATACATTACTCGAGGAACATCTATTAGATGAAGGACATTATCATTATAAGTCCGAACATGGCCTATGTTAAAAGTACCATTGAATTGTCAATGAAATTCTCACCTCTATAATTTCCAAAAGTGGTGCACTCTCAAAGACATTTCATCTTAAAATTGATAGTTACAAGTAGTTAACCATAAGGAGGTCAATGTCAAAGAGTCATTTTCATTTGATGTCAAAGTTGGATTTAAAGACTGATATGTCTAGTCACGTTATATAGAACATATATAGAACAACAAAAAGTGCTTAAAATGGTTTTCCTTTTGGAAATATTCCTCGCATAGATGTAAAAACAAGTAACACACCTTGATTTCACAAATTTCCACAAAGCAAACTCGTAAGAAAGTATGAACATCAAATGTGCGTCAAATGTAACATTATAAGACTGAATATTTATGGCAAGGGTTAAGTAAACTTTGCATGTAATACTTCATCACTAAACCATGCAACATTTAAATAGTGTGGAATTCATGAAGTTGAACATCTAAATTTAAATGTGAAGAGCACAAGTCCTCAACTTGCATTTTAATGATTATAGATGTGTTTTTGCATTTACCTAATCTTGGCCATTTACCTTAAAACTGATAACAAATGGCGATACATTCGACAATTTAACTATCTAACATTAGTACCAAAAGGAAGGATCACTTAACAGTAAAAGCAATAATGAAATAGGTTCCTTTAAAAATGAAACTATTCAAATTATAACAAGGATAAAGACAACCGATAGTTTTAGAAAACTTGTACTGACAATCATACCTAAAAGAGAAGCTGAAAGAAAGGTAGTGTTGTAGTAATGGAGAAGTATGTCAAAAAGTTCTATAAACATATAGAGTGAATGAAATGTGAAATGTTTGGGTCTACTTGAACTCTTAGAAAGGTACAATAATTGATGAGAAAAGATGTTACCTTTAGGTGGAATGACAGATATCGACATGCAATTGAGCAACTAGATGGAAAAAGTAGTTGAAGGAAAAAACTACTATTTTTTTTTTGTTCTTGTGGCATCATCAGGAACAAATGGATGATAGAGAAACTTTGACCCATGATATAGGGCTTATAGTGTAGTGTTTGCAGTGAAAAGAAGATGTGCATGATATCTAATGTGAAACTTCAACTAAGCTTAAAGTATATTTTTATCCAGACCGACATATAACTTCGACAACAAAGGGACATGGAGTATATTACTAGGTACGGTGTAAAATAATTATTAAAAGTATCGCAAGTGGATATCCCACGAATTGAAATGATGAAAACCTTCCTCATTCTATTATAAGATGACCAATGGTTGCTGTTGAAGCCAAAAATGACCTCAACGAATGTTCACGAACCAAAGTGCAGCCGACGCCTACTTCTCTCAAATCTCGACCCCTGACTGGCTGCTAAGGTCCTAAAGCAGACCCAAAGCCTCAGCTGGGAGGTCCCACCACACACCCGGAAGATCTCTGAGAGCTTCCCCTCCAAAGCCAAATGTTGGGCTGGGAGCTCCTCAGAAGGCACTAGAGTTGGAGAGTAATGAAAGTCTGCCTTCCAAAGAGCCCCTATGGGTCTTTTTATAGTCTTCCTTTGACCTGAAAATACTGAAATATCCCTGAAGGGTCTGTCAATAGCCAAATCCCGCTGTCATCCCAAGGGCATTTGGGTAATTTTACCTCGGGATAATAATAAAATAATCTCCTCTGGACTCCGGGTCCCACCCCGTGGGCCCACTTGGCGAGACCCCCGGCCTAGAAGGCTCTCGCTGGGTCCCCTCTAGGCCCGCCTTGGCGAGAGCTCCTGCCAGGAAGGTTCTCGCGCTAGGTAGTCATGATGCCATTGCGAATGAAGGCTCACCTAAGGCCTTCTCGCCTGCCTTGGGCGGGAGCTTTCCCTAAGGCGGGAGCTTCCGTAGTCAAGCCACCCGCTCTGGTCGGTCGACGATCTCTCCTGCCGGGAGCTCGACTATCTGTGCTCGACTACCTGCCCTGGTTTCCCCAGCTTTCGCCTGCCCTTGGCGGGAGCTCCTTCAGGGCGGAAGCTCCTCTGGCTTTGGACCCAAAGCCTGTCGTGGCGCGAACGATATCGCCCACCGCCAGGCGGGAGCCTTTAAGGACGAGAACTCCACCAGTATGCCTTAGGGTTAACCCAAGGCTAGCCTGAGGCTAGCCCAATCCCTCAGTGAAGTCTCCGGGTCCCACCCAGCGAATATGGGGTTGTACACAATCCCCGCTCTTTTCGAGCTAGCCCTGCGCTCGACAAGACAAGTCCAACCCCCATAATATTCGCTGGACACGTGTCCGCCTACCAAGGGAATCTTTTGGTGGGTCCTACTGCGGCTATAAATATGTACTGATAGGCGTCCATACGCCCTGCCCTTGAAGTACGGTTTTCCAACTGAGCTCTCGCCTCAGAGACTTTTGCGCGAGCTTACCATGCATCCCAAACGTGCTATCAAACCACTTCCGCAAGACCTCCAAGACCGGTTAGCCGCTGCCCAAGCGCGGGCCTTGGCTAACTGTGCGGCGGTGGCTCCATGGTTAGCGAGAAAGACTTCAACCGCCGGGCCTTCCGAGCCGAAGAAAAAGGAAAAGAAAAGGGCGAAGGTGGTCCGGCGGGACCTTTCTCGCGAGAACAGGGAGCCTCCTTCCCCCACTCCCAATCCTGCGGGGGATCCTTCCCCGCAGAAGGTAAGCCTTTCAACCGTGCCTACCGAGCCGATTGTGCACTAGATCCGATGGTTAAAGTAAGCTTTCGCAGGAATCCGCTCCTAACGATGACGCCGAGATCCCGCCGATTTCTTCGAACCTGCCCGCTCATTCCCCCAAGGACCAAACGCGGGTCTCGGACGCAATTCCTTCAGCCGAGACCGAAACGACAGGTACGTTTTGCTACTGTCGATATGTCAACCCTGCCTTTTCTTTTCTGAACTGTCTTCTCGCAGTGCCCGCTCCCGCCGACCCGGGCCTAACCGCCAGGGAAGTAGAAGCGAGAACTGTGGAATTGCCTCCCCTGGTGACCAATCCTACCCTGCAGGCGGGAGGGACGGCCTCTGAACCCTCCGCTACTCCCAAGGATGCCGATCATCTCTTGGGAGAAGACAACTCCCCACGAGCTTCTGGCCAGGTCGGGACCATCGCGCGCGAGCCCTTCTGCCCGGGGCTGGGCAAGCCTCTTCACCTCCTTTATGGAACCAACGGAGGGGTCGGGCCTTCTCGTCCAACTGCAGGTATGCGAAACTTTCCTGGACTGCTGATTGTCATGCTTTAACCAGAATTCTCGTGCGTTTCCTTTGCAGGTGATCCCGGCTTGCGGTCGGAAGCCAACCGGGAAGAAGAAGATGATGATGAAGATGAGGACGATGAAGAAGAGGAAGATTCTCCCCTCCCTTCGTCTGGCGAGATAGAAGGAATATTGAACAGCGCCGGGAGCGCGAAGGGGAGGAGGAAGAAGATCTCGACTATCCTGGCCAGGCTCATCCGGCGAGATCGTGCTCACTCTGCCGCGGCAAAAGCGTTCCGCGAATCTGTGGAGCAAAGGTTGGAGACTCTGGAGCGGGATTTCTTCTTAGGCGAGGCTGATCGTCCGGGAGGGCCTTCCGCCGAGTCTTCGCCAGGGAGATGCATCTCGCAGATCTGAGATCACGCCAGGCGGATCAACCTTGGGTGTACCACCCTATCGTCTTATTTCAATCCGCTGGTGCCTCCAAGAACTAGGCGGCGAGAACGAGGACGATGGTATTGGAAGCCCTATTAGACTTCTCGCTTGAATCTCTTTTATCAATGTATCTGTAATAAACATTACTGTTAATTAAGTTTATCCAACTTTCGTTGGCGAGAACCTCACTGTTACCAATGTCTCTCTTTCCTTTCATTTTTATTGCTCTGCGAGGCTATTAAATTAAGAGGCCTACACCAATATAGGATGCTTGCGCCAATCTAGGAGGCTCGCGCCAATCTAGGAGGCTCGCGCCAATCTAGAAGGCTTGCGCCAATCTAGGAGGCTTGCGATGATCGAGATAATTGTGTCGAAACCAGGAACGACCGTTGACCGCTGCCATCCCGAGGGAGAAAATCGAGGCGCCGTTAGCCCAGATTCTGACAGCTGTACTCCACCGTCACTTTCTCTCTCCGTCGGATGGATCCATGATGATTATGATTCCCTATAAATAGAGAAGTCTGTCAACCGCATTTATTTCTTCGATCCGGAACCTCAGCCTTCCTTCCTTGCTCTCGCGTTCTTGTTTTCGCTTCGACCCTTTTTTCAGCTCTCGCTCTCACTCGCGAACCCACCATGTCTGGCGAGAACAAGGGTCGCGCCCACTGCGCGGAAGCTTTCCAAAAACACCTCTTCCCTTCCTGCAAGCTCACCCTAGACGAATATAACCTGATCGTTGACCGCTATATTCCGGCTGGCTTCTCGGCGCGGAACCCGGGTAATCACGATAAGGTGAATACTCCGGAGGCGGGAGAACTCGCCATCCCCCTCGAGCATTTCGAGGTGGGCTTCCGCCTTCCCCTTTGGCCTGAGGTTCGGCTTGCTCTTCGTTACTATGGGGTGGTTCCCGCCCAACTGAACCCGAACTCAGTCGCGATCCTTATAGCATTCATATGCTATATGCGATCCGAGAGGATCGAGTTCAGTTTGCCCATCTTCCGGAAGCTATTCAACTTCCGCGCCAAGGGAGGGGTGGTCTTCTTCTCCGGGCAACTGCTCGAGGTTACCGGTCTCGCCAACAAGCACCATCACTGGGGCGAGAAATTCGTTTATGTCAGCGGGGATTTCGGCAACGTCCCGCTTCAGCCCGTTCAGTACGAGGACGCTGCCTACAAACCGCCTACTCTGGGATCGCGCGAGAGCGCAATCCTGGAATTCTTTGGAACCAAGGAGTTCGATGTTCCCTACCTCAGGCGAGACGTCGACTCCCTCCCACTCGTTCACTCGAGCGAAGGTACGGTCTCGCCTCAGATTCCCTCTTTTATCAAAGATCTTCTTGCGCTGAAGTGTTTTAACTTTGCAGGAGAGCAGGAGGTCCCTCTGCGCCAACCCTTCGCTGAAGGCCGGGGTGTCGAGGGTCTGTCCGCGAGAGGCTCCCTTGCGCTCGCGGAAGCTAGCGCCAGCGCCTGCCGAAACGATCCAGCCCCTCCTTTGCCGCCACCAGCCAAGAAGCGGAAGGTCACCCTTCCTCCTCTCCGAACGCTGAAGAGGCCCAAACCATCTGCTCTTGAGAAGGGGAAAGCCCCGGCCGTCTCGCCTGTCCAACCCCTTCCCGCAGGCAGCTCCTTCGAAGCGATCCTCCAAAGGGCCAGCGAGATGGATGCCGCCGCCAAGAGCCGCGCCGAGGCTTCCACCGAGAACCCACCGGCCGCAAGCGAGGCTGGGGGAGAAGTGCTCGCCGCCGAAACCTCCGTCCGAGCTCCGCCCCGGGAGGTGCCGAAAGGGCACAGGAACTTTGGTTTCGGCGTGAAGTACGTCGACGCGGAGGGGAAGCCTCAGATGGAATGGGACCCCGAGTCAAACTTAATCAAGGTTACGACGCTCCTTCCCAGCTGGGCGGAGGGGGAAGATGTGACTGGCGAGGCCTTCTCGCTTGGATATGGCCTTTACAGCCGAGAGGATGCCAGCGTGTTTGACCAGATGTCCACCCGCCTTCTAGCCTTCGATGCCATCCGGGCTCTATTGCGCGGGTTCGAGCTTGCGCATATGTGTGCGTGCCGAAGCATCACCCTCGACAAGAATTTCACCGATATGCGCAAGGCAAGGGAGGACGCGATGGCTCGAGCGCACACCGCGGGAGAAGAACTCGCGAGAGCTCAACAGGAGCTTGCGGATGCTCGACTGGCGCTGTCTCTACGGCCCGCGACCGAGGTAAGCGAGACCCTCCTGAGCCCTTGCTCTCGTTTCTCAAAGTTACGACTGTGCGATGTTTCCAGACTGAACTCTTTTTTCACAGGATTCTGCCCAAGTCAAGGAGCTTCGCGCAGAGCTGGCCAACGCGCGCTGCGAGAGCGTCCTCCTGAGGGAACAGCTTCGCGCTGAGATGGCGAAGGTCCCGCCTCCGGAGCTAGATGCGAGGCTGCGGAGTCGTTACCTCTCGGAGTACGACGTTGACAAGCTGCTGCAAGCCAACACTCAGGCAACCGTCAAGCTGACGCTCGAGACGCTGTGAGACGTTAAGCTGCTTCGGGAGGACGGCGCGACCATCGACGCTCGCCAACTCCTTCCTTGGCTCTACGATCCAGTTCCCAAACCTCCGGGCGCGCCGGACTCGCCTCCCTCAGACATCCCGAGGTCTTCTACCGCCGCTGGCGAGACATCTGAAGCGAGCTCTGGCGATGATTCAAGCGAGAGCACCAGCGGGAGTTACAGCGCGTCCCCCTAAGCTTCTTTTTTCTTTTTGTTTCTCTTGTAATGAGCGAGAGGCTCCAACTTTTGTAATTAATTTTATGTAAAGTAATGTTTCATCTTTCATTGTCAGTGTGTGCTTGAAAGTATATTATTCTGCCGAATGGCTTCCGCGCGAGCTTCCGCCGAGACCCTTAGTCTCTTTAGGGTAATCTTTCTTAGAGATCAGTTAGGCGGGAACCTCGCGTCGCCGATTAAGTCGTCCTGCCCAGGTCCGCCGGGAGCCTCCTTTTGCGAGAGCCCCCTTTGACCGAGACCTTTACTGGCCGAGACCTTTGAGCCGAGACCCTTACTGGCCGAGACCTCCAAACCGAGGCCTTTACTGGCTGAGACCTCTGAGCCGAGACCTGTAGGGCCTTGCCTCCGGTCTAGGCCAGGGCCCTGCTCACATATTTTTCCGACCAATTAAACCCCTACCCACCGGCGAGCCGTCGGACCTGCTAGCTTATATGGGAGCCTGCGCAGCGGGTCTGCCGGGGTTCGAGCCGAGCTCGTTGTAACGCAGTAACTACCAACCAAGTACCAAGGATCAAAAAGTCAAGGACTCCACCTATCCCCCGCAGGCGAGCCTTTGGACCTGCCAGCTTGATGGGAGCCTGCGCAGCGGGTCAACCTGGGGCCGAGCCGAGCTCGGGGTGTCGTAGAAGTGGCTAAGAACAAAGTATCGCAAGAACCAACCTTTCCCCCACAGGCGAGCCTTCGGACCTGCCAGCTTGATGAGAGCCTGCGCAGCGGGTCTGCCTGGGGCCGAGCCGAGCTCGGGGTGTCGTAGAAGTGGCTAAGAACAAAGTATCACAAGAGCCAACCTTTCCCCCACAGGCGAGCCTTCGGGGCCTGCCAGCTTGATGAGAGCCTGCGCAGTGGGTCTACCTGGGGCCGAGCCGAGCTCGGGGTGTCGTAGAAGTGGCTAAGAACAAAGTATCACAAGAGCCAACCTTTCCCCCACAGGCGAGCCTTCGGGCCTGCCAGCTTGATGAGAGCCTGCGCAGCGGGTCTACCTGGGGCTGAGCCGAGCTCGGGGTGTCGTAGAAGTGGCTAAGAACAAAGTATCACAAGAGCCAACCTTTCCCCACAGGCGAGCCTTCGGGCCTGCCAGCTTGATGAGAGCCTGCGCAGCGGTCTACCTGGGGCCGAGCCGAGCTCGGGTGTCGTAGAAGTGGCTAAGAACAAAGTATCACAAGAGCCAACCTTTCCCCACAGGCGAGCCTTCGGGCCTGCCAGCTTGATGAGAGCCCGCGCAGCGGGTCTACCTGGGGCCGAGCCGAGCTCGGGGTGTCGTAGAAGTGGCTAAGAACAAAGTATCACAAGAGCCAACCTTTCCCCCACAGGCGAGCATTCGGGCCTGCCAGCTTGATGAGAGCCTGCGCAGCGGGTCTACCTGGGGCCGAGCCGAGCTCGGGGTGTCGTAGAAGTGGCTAAGAACAAAGTATCACAAGAGCCAACCTTTCCCCCACAGGCGAGCCTTCGGGCCTGCCAGCTTGATGAGAGCCTGCGCAGCGGGTCTACCTGGGGCCGAGTCGAGCTCGGGGTGTTGATGAAGATAACCAAACCTCTCCCCCACAGGCGAGCCTTCGGACCTGCCAGCTAGACGGGAGCCTGCGCAGCGGGTCTACCTGGGGCCGAGCCGAGCTCGGGGTGTTGATGAAGATAACCAAACCTCTCCCCCACAGGCGAGCCTTCGGACCTGCCAGCTAGATGGGAGCCTGCGCAGCGGGTCTACCCGGGGCCGAGCCGAGCTCGGGGTGTTGATGAAGATAACCAAACCTCTCCCCCACAGGCGAGCCTTCAGACCTGCCAGCTAGATGGGAGCCTGCGCAGCGGGTCTACCTGGGGCCGAGCCGAGCTCGGGGTGTTGATGAAGATAACCAAACCTCTCCCCCACAGGCGAGCCTTCGGACCTGCCAGCTAGATGGGAGCCTGCGCAGCGGGTCTACCTGGGGCCGAGCCGAGCTCAGGGTGTTGATGAAGATAACCAAACCTCTCCCCCACAGGCGAGCCTTCGGACCTGCCAGCTAGATGGGAGCATGCGCAGCGGGTCTACTCGGGGCCGAGCCGAGCTCGGGGTGTTGATGAAGATAACCAAACCTCTCCCCCACAGGCGAGCCTTCGGACCTGCCAGCTAGATGGGAGCCTGCGCAGCGGGTCTACCTGGGGCCGAGCCGAGCTCGGGGTGTTGATGAAGATAACCAAACCTCTCCCCCACAGGCGAGCCTTCGGACCTGCCAGCTAGATGGGAGCCTGCGCAGCGGGTCTACCCGGGGCCGAGCCGAGCTCGGGGTGTTGATGAAAATTCCTTCAACCAGGCCTATTCCATCATTGAGATGAGGAGTCATAGCCGGCCAAAACAAAAAACATAAAGATCGCATACTCAGAGATAGTCAATATTCTGAAATAAACTTATTGAAAATGCAATAGTTGTTCACAACATTACAATCCTTCTTTCCCCTTACGGGTAGAAGCGCTTCAGATCGTCACCATTCCAGGTGTGACTCAAGGTCCTTCCCTCCGCATCCTGGAGATAGTAGCCTCCGTTAGCCAGAGCCTTCTCTACTATATAAGGCCCTTCCCAGCTAGGGTTGAGCTTACCAACCGCGGCCGACCTTCCTGCAGCGTCGACCTTTTTCAGTACTAAATCCCCCTCGGCGAATTGCTTGACTCTGATGTGCTTATTGAAGTACCGAGCCATTCGCCGTTTTACTTCTTCTTGTCTGATGGCGGCAACATCCCGCAGCTCTTCCACCATATCTAATGAGAGGCGCAACCCTTCCTCATTCTCCAACCTCCCAGCTTCGCTTCCCTCGGCTGCGGCCGCGACCCTTGGGGACCGAACCTCGAACTCCACCGGGAGGACAGCCTCACACCCATGAGAGAGCTTGAAGGGGGTCTCCCCTGTGGCCATGTTCGGAGTCGTTCGCAAGGCCCACAGAACGGAAGGGAGCTGTTCCACCCAGTTACCCTTCAGGTTCTCCATCTTCTTTTTGAGCAAGCTGACAATGATCTTGTTTGCCGCCTCCACCTGGCCATTGCTTCGAGGATGATGGACAGAGGCGAACCTGAGGTCAATCCCCAATTGGGTGCAGAAACTGATGAATTCTTCACTGGCAAACTGAGGACCGTTGTCTGTCACTATCGCTTGGGGCAATCCGTGCCTGCAAATGATTTCCCCCCAAACGAAGTTCCTGATGACCTGGGAGGTTACCTTGGCTAAAGGCTTGATCTCCCAACCACTTGGAGAAGTAGTCAATCATAACTAGGAGGAACCTCCTCTGCCCGCTAGCTGGAGGGAAGGGTCCAACCAGGTCCATTCCCCAAATGGCGAAGGGCCATGGCGCCGTGATGCTTCGAAGCCTTTGGGCGGGCAAGAGCTGGAGGGGAGCATGTACTTGGCACTTCCGACACCTCCTTGCGAACTCAGCTGTATCCTTCCTCAAAGTCTGCCAGAAATATCCTTGCCTTATCACCCTTGCTTCCAATGTCCTTCCCCCTGAATGACTGCCGCATTCTCCAGAATGCACCTCTTCCAGGATCCTTGGGACTTCCTCCTCGGTCACGCATCTCGCGAGGAGTCCTGACAACATCTTCCGATGCAAGCTCCCTTCCAGCATCAGGTAATGAGCCGTCTTGTGCCTGAAGCTCTTTGCATCCTTGACTTCTTCCGACAGTTCTCCTGTGGTCAAGAAGGTCACCAACGGATCTATCCATGAGGACCGCTGACATACCTCCATCAACTCCCCCTCTTCAATGGCTGGCCGAAATAGTTCGATTAGGGTACCTCCACCCCGAGGCCCGAACTTTGCTAATCGGTCAGCTGCCGTGCTTTCCTCCCAGGGAACATGTTGAATAGAAAAAGAACGGAAACCTCCAATGATAGTTCTTACCTTTGATAGATATCTCGCGAGGGTAGGCTCCCGGGCCTCGAACTCCCCTCGGATCTGCGATGCCACCACCATTGAGTCTGTGAAGGCCTCCACATCCTGAATTTCCAACTCCTTTGCCAGTCGGAGACCGACTATCACGGCTTCGTACTCCGCCTGATTATTGGTTACAGGGAAGTGGAAGGCCACTGCTTGCTCTATGGTAACCCCTTGTGGACTTACCAGCACCACACCTCCTCCCAGGGAGTGCCTTCCTGAGGCTCCATCGACCATCATTTTCCATGCCTCCGACGGCCTCGACTCTTCTTCCTCGGCCTCGGTGACATAATCCGCCAAAAAGTCCGCCACGGCCTGGGCTTTGATGGAGAGCCTCGGGACGAAAGAAATGTCAAACTCGCTTAGCTCGATGGACCACTTTGCCAACCTTCCTGAATGCTCCACCCCCTCAAAGACCTTGCGAAGAGGATGACCGGTTACCACCCTAATCGAGTGCGCCTGAAAGTAAGGGCGGAGCTTCCTAGCCGAGACGACCAAGGCGTATGCTAGCTTCTCTAGAATAGGGTATCGGAGCTCCGCCTTTTTTAAGATTCGGCTGACATAATAGACGGGTAACTGTTTCTTCCCCTCCTCCCTAACCAAGACGGAGCTCACTGCCTCTCCCCCCACTCCGAGATACAAGGCTAGGTCCTCCCCTTCCTTCGGGCTTTGAAGTAACGGAGCTTGGGAGAGTTGCCTTTTCAGCCCCTGAAATGCCTCTTCACATTCGGCCGTCCATTCGAATACTTGGTTACCACGAAGCACTTTAAAGAAAGAGGAACACCTATCCCCTGACCGAGAGAGGAATCTGCTTAGCCCGGCCAACTTCCCGGTCAAGCGCTGGACCTCTTTGGCACTGCGAGGTGATTCCAGGTCTAGAATAGCCTTAACCTTATCGGGGTTAGGTTCTACCCCCGCGGGAGTCAAGAGGTGTCCGAGGAATTTACCGCGACTAGCCCCGAAGACGCACTTCAAGGGGTTCAACCTCATCTTGGACCTTCGCAGGGTGACAAACGTTTCCTCCAAGTCCCGCAAGTGGGAATCAACACACTTACTCTTGACCATGAGGTCGTCCACGTAGACCTCCAGGTTCCTTCCCCTTTGATCTCGAAAGATTCGATCCATCATGCGTTGGTACGTTGCCCCTGCATTCTTCAACCCGAAGGGCATCATCTTATAGCTGAAGCATCCCTCTCTTGTGATGAAGGAAACATCCTTGACATCAGGAGGGTGCATCCGGATCTGATGGTAACCTGAAAATGCATCTAAAAAACTCATAAGAGAAAAACCGACAGCTGAGTCCACCAGCGCGTCGATTCGAGGCAAGGGGTAGCAATCCTTGGGACATGATTTATTTAATAAAGAAAAATCAATACACATGCGCCATTTTCCTCCTCCCTTCTTTACCATTACCACGTTGGAGATCCAGCCTGGATACTGGATCTCTGAGATGAAGCCTGCGTCCAGGAGCGTTTTGACCTCCTCTCGGATGGGGGCTTCTAGCTTGGTGGCGATGGCCCTCATCTTTTGGCGTATGGGGCGGGCTCGGGGATCCAGGTTCAAGCGATGACAGACCACGTCCGCGTCGATGCCCGGCATGTCTGCCGCGCTCCAAGCGAAGATGTCGATGTTGCTTTGGATGCAGGCTCGCATCCGCTCCTGATCCTCGAGGCTCAAGCCTCCGCTGATCCGAACCCTTTGCACCTCCCCCGCTCTTGTAAGCACCTCCATCTCCACCACTTCTTCGGCCGGCTCCAGCCCCGACCGCTCCCAACTTACCCTTGCCTCTTCCTGCTCAAACTCGAGCTCCTCTCCCCCAACCTCATCAACTTTCGTCGCCTCCTCCAGGCTCTCCTCCTGCCTTTGCTCTTCTTCATCCGTCACTCCTCTCGCCTCTTCTAGGCCAATCTCCTCCACTTCCGCCATCTCCTCAACAACCTCCATCGCCTCTCCCAGGCTTATCTCCCCTTCCTCAACTCCTTCCTGCTCAACCATCTCCTTCTCCAACTCCTCTGCCTCCGCCATCCACGACACGGTGTTAACCGCCGTCACATAGCACTGCCTTGCCATCTTCGGATCCCCCTGATCCTAACCTGCACCCCTCCATTGTTGAACTTGAGGCATTGGTGGTATGAGGAGGGCACGCAGCGAAAGGCGCTGATGAGGGGACGTCCAAAGATGGCATTGTAACTACTCGGGGCGTCTACGATCACGAACCGACAGTTCCGTGAGACGCCCCCAAGCCTCACATGCAGGCCCACTCCCCCTTCCACTTCTTTCCTTTCTCCGGAGAAACCAAAGAGCGGTCCATCAGAAGCCAGGACCCTTTTTCCTTCCACCCTCATCTCGTCGAAGGCCTTCTTGAAGATCACGTTCACCGAGCTCCCGTTATCCACCAGTATCCGGGAGACGGTGTAGTTTTCTACCGCTGTCTGGATCACAAGCGCGTCGCAGAACGGATCCTCGTAGTCTGGCATATCTGAGGATGAGAAAGTGATCTTCTCCTCTGGGGGGGGAGCCAGGGAGGTTGAGGCGACCCCTCGGCGGAACATGGTTTGAAGGCTCCCCTTGCGGGTTGCCTCGATCCCCACTCCCCCATGGATTACTCCGATCCCTCCTCGGGTCCCCACGTCTACCCTGTCTTCACACCTGTCCTCAGCCTCTTCTCGCTGTACTTCGACGATCCTTACAGGCGGGTCTTGCCTTCCGGCCCCTCTGGCCCCTCTTATCTCCAGAAACTCTGGGCAGGTGGCCGTTGCGTGACCTTCCTCCTGGTGGAAGTCACAATAGGGCAACGCCACCCTGCCCCCTCTTCCTTCTCCTCCTCCCCTTCTTCCGGCTCCCCAAATTCTTCCTCCTCTTCCTCTTCCCACCTCCCTGGCCTCCTGCGGCGGTGGGAAATGACCCCTTGGTCCTTGTCGCCATCCTCCCTGCTCCAGCCTTCTTTGCTCCGGAAGTTATCTCTTCCCTGAAGTCCTCCCTGGCCCTGGGGGCGACCCTCCTGAGGCCTCCAACCCAGTCGGTTGTTCGGCTCCCTGGCCCCCCCATGCTGCTGTCCCTGCCCTCGGGGCTCTTCTCTTCTCCTATCTTCCCTCGGCTCCCTCTGCTCCCTCTGCTCTCTCTGCCTTCCCACTACCGGCTCCTTCACATCATCCTCGGCCAACCTGGCCAGCTTCCTCGCAAACGCAGGGTTTGCCCTCTCAAAGTCTATCTCCTTCGCCGCCCTCTCCATGAGCTCCTCAAAAGAGAGAGGGGGCACCCTCTTCAACTCCATGCTGAAAAACCCTGGTCTCAGCCCCAGGGTGAAGGCAAGCATCAGCGCATACCCTGGGACCTCCTGGACCAAGAGAACCTCCTCTTGGAAACGGTCCACATAGTGACCCAGCGTCTCCTCCGGCTTCTGCCTCACTGCGAACAGGCACTCAGCCTCCTTCTTCCTTTTCTTCGAAGTTGAGAACCTCAACAGAAAACCCCTGCGCAGATCCTCAAAGCTGTAGATGGAACTCGCCGGCAACTGGTGGAACCAGTCCCTGGCCTTCTCTTTCAGAGTGATGGCAAAAAGCCTACACTTGAAGGCATCCGACATTTGTCTGATGGACACCACGTCCTCAAACCACTGCACGTGCTGAACCGGGTCATCCTTCCCGGTGTAGTAGGTCATGTCCGGCTCCCGGAACCCCTCCGGCACTGGAGCCGAGACAATGAGCTCACTAAAGGGGGTCTCGCCTCCCGCCTGGCGAGAAGGCCCGTCTCGCGACCTCGGTTGGCTGGACCGATCCGCGAGACCATGCCCGGGGAAGAGTTCCCGCACCGTCGCCTCCTTCTCGCCCAGATCCGCCGGAAGCTCCTTCTCGGGACGCTGGCCTGGGAAAAGCTCCCGCGCGGCTACGTCCTCTCGCCTGCCTCCACCGGGACCTCCTTCCCGGGGCGCTGCCCTGGAGCGTTCTCGCCTAACAGCGGAACCACCTCCACCGGAACCTGCGGCGTCTCCCACTCATTCCTTGCCGAGAAGGCCAAGCTGATCGTCTGCATGACTTCTCGCCTGAAGTCCTCGAACATCTTCTTCGTCGCATCGTCCACCCGGGTGGGGGATCCTCCTGCGCCTGATCCTTCACCTTCGCCTCCTGTCATGGGACTTAACTCGAGATTTTCTTACACCGACTGCTTCCACGCTCACCGCACCAGAACTGTTGAAGCCAAAAATGACCTCAACGAATGTTCACGAACCAAAGTGCAGCCGACGCCTACTTCTCTCAAATCTCGACCCTGACTGGCTGCTAAGGTCCTAAAGCAGACCCAAAGCCTCAGCTGGGAGGTCCCACACACACCCGGAAGATCTCTGAGAGCTTCCCCTCCAAAGCCAAATGCTGGGCTGGGAGCTCCTCAGAAGGCACTAGAGTTGGAGAGTAATGAAAGCCTGCCTTCCAAAGAGCCCCTATGGGTCTTTTTATAGTCTTCCTTTGACCTGAAAATACTGAAATACCCCTGAAGGGTCTGTCAATAGCCAAATCCCGCTGTCATCCCAAGGGCATTTGGGTAATTTTACCTCGGGATAATAATAAAATAATCTCCTCTGGACTCCGGGTCCCACCCCGTGGGCCCACTTGGCGAGACCCCCGGCCTAGAAGGCTCTCGCTGGGTCCCCTCTAGGCCCGCCTTGGCGAGAGCTCCTGCCAGGAAGGTTCTCGCGCTAGGTAGTCATGATGCCATTGCGAATGAAGGCTCACCTAAGGCCTTCTCGCCTGCCCTGGGCGGGAGCTTTCCCTAAGGCGGGAGCTTCCGTAGTCAAGCCACCCGCTCTGGTCGGTCGACGATCTCTCCTGCCGGGAGCTCGACTATCTGCGCTCGACTGCCTGCCCTGGTTTCCCCAGCTTTCGCCTGCCCTTGGCGGGAGCTCCTTCAGGGCGGAAGCTCCTCTGGCTTTGGACCCAAAGCCTGTCGTGGCGCGAACGATATCGCCCACCGCCAGGCGGGAGCCTTTAAGGACGAGAACTCCACCAGTATGCCTTAGGGTTAACCCAAGGCTAGCCTGAGGCTAGCCCAATCCCTCAGTGAAGTCTCCGGGTCCCACCCAGCGAATATGGGGTTGTACAGTTGCAATTACAATCGATCCAAATAATTTGATTAAAATAATATTCATGAGAATTGCTTGTTTTAATTGCAACTAATTGAAAGATGATATGATGATTAAAGCATATGATGATTTTTATTTAATTTAACTTAATCAAATTTAATAGTATTACGATTTGAAACAAAACCAGGAATGAAAAACGATATGCTTATGAATGATTAAACATAAAATCAAGGGGTAATTGTAGTTATCACCATTCAGAATGGAAGAAAGACCATATGAAAATAGCTTTATATTTAAGTTGAAAATGGTAGAACAACGAACGAAGAGCACACAAATAAAAGTAGTTAACATCCTAAGAGACACAATTGTTTATTATCAATGAAGACACTGCTAAATAACTACATGCATTGAAAAAGTTATGAAGAATATGAATTGGAGATAATAATCATGAAAGAAAGAATGCTAAGAATAAAAGGAAAATGTTATGATCGGTATGCAGCAACATTGAAGGAAATGAATATCCATAGTAAAGAATATAACGAATTGTAATTTCACTTTCACTCTATATAGTATATCTTGGATTTCAGCCGAATCTTTGATATGTTATATGATTTTGAAAGAGGTGTTACAAAAATAATGAAAGATAACGAAGAGTAAATGGAAGGAACCAAGGTAAAGAATTAAAACTTGGTTACAAGAGGGACTGTGAATTGAGATAAGATGGACAACCAACAAGAAGATCCTATTTCTACAAAAGAGATTGAAATCATATAAGATCGGCGACAACAAAAAACTTAGGTGTAAAGCAGCATCGGGCGCCGTGTAACGTTTAATGTTGCTGACCAAGTGTGTCTAAAAAAATTTTTAACCACTTAAAGGTGTCTCACGAGTGAGAAAGATTGGGAAGTTAAGTCCATGAAATGTAGGCCAAATAATATAGTGCCATCAACTGACAGTCTGACATACATGGAGAACTAGGCCTATCAAATTCAACTGAGCTCTATCAGATCATAAATTGGCTAAGCAAAAGACTGCAGTATAAATTTAACCCTATGAATACAATTTAACCCTTGTTTATAAGGGAAATATGATCTAATATGCATTACCACGGATAATCTTAAATATATCCTATGAATAAAAGAAAGAACAAAATACGTTAGAGGAGAAACTGAACATGATGTTCAGTTCGGTCGCCGCTACAGGACATCATGTTTGCACCCCTCACTCCAGGAGTCTTGCTCTGGAGTCTACTGATGAAAGAGCAATGCTAGAAAGTGAACATGATGACATTGAGGTTAGCGGAGTTCAACAATAACAACTAAGATAACATGATGAAAAGAGTATGTCAATACTGAATATTTACATACTAAACTATGTGAAGTTGAAAAGAGAATATCCAAAAGTGGTTCATAAAAATTGTAGGGGGTCAAAAAGTTAACTATGAAATATATATATGATTTTTTTTATTGTTGTTATAACTCAATGTATTGGATAGGTTACCACTTAACACTGCCAAATGAAGTCTAAACAGTGACATGATTAGTGCTTTGTATGGTATCAGTAATGGAATTATATTGCACTACGTTATACTGAAATATTAACTCAGTAATTTAATTGATCCATTCAATGTTATGTATGTAAATGATAACTGAAAATTTCGTTTAGGAGGGATGAAATTGTAACACCCAAAGAAAGGCATTGACGAAATATTGCTACAACAATTTTAATGTATTGTTTTGTTTTAAAGGAAAGTTGTTTCATCAAGATTTTCTGTATACCAGTTTAATCGAAGTGCAAATAACATAATCTAGGACATTGAGTGCTAATAGAAAAGCGTAATAAATTGCGAGAAATAAGAAATATGGGTGTGCTAATAGAAAAATTGAATGAATGAAGAGCAATAAGAAGTATTGGCGTGTTAATAGATGATCGTGGTGTGCTAATAGTGTTGATGAAGTAATCAACTGGCTAAATTTACGTAGGTCTAATTAAATAAGAAGAGTTTTAGGCGGTAGACTGGTCACCAATTGAGCAGTGGCTTTTGGCTTGGCATGATTAATTATAAGGTCATTCCGCCTTTTCCAAAACCGCACACAAGCCTTTTCATTCTCGCCGCTTCTTCTAGTCCATCAACGACAATTTCTCACCCGTTCCTGTAGTCCACCGTTCTCCTGGTACCGGGAACCCTAAGGGCTGCTGATTTCGACCCCCCTACCTTCTATTCTTCGTCTGAAAGTTTCAATCCAACCCTACTTCAGTCCAGCACTGGACAAGCATGAAAACTGCAGATTTTTCCCCTTCCTCTTCCAGGCTTTTCACTGTAAGCTATTTTCCTTCTCCCGTTATGCAAATAATGAGTAACCTAAATTAATTTAGAGATTTGAAGGGAAAGAGATTTTAGTTTTTTTTAAGTGAAACCCCATGGTAGCATGCAACCTAATATTTTTATGGGAGGGAATAGTTAGGGATTTGAGTTTTATGTTCTAAAATTTATTAGGGCTGATTTTGGGACTCTTATTTGGATGTGAATCATGGATTCTTATGCATATATATGATGATTGCCCTAGATTGAATGACATGTAAGTTAATTTTAGCATGCTCATGAAGAATTGAGTAGACTTGATGGGGCTTTGATGTGAATCTTGCTAGGGTTGGTGGAAATCATATTCAGTACTATTAATAGTAGCGATTATGTTGCTCAACACATAAAAGATTGTTGGAAATTCATGTTGAATGGGTGGAAATGCATTTTTTGCTCTTCGGAACGCTGCCCATAAAAGAAAATTGCTGAAATTTCCATAGTTTGTCATTAGGACTGCTGCCCTTTGAAGAAAATTTCTGTAATTACAATTATACTTAAGGGGCTGCTGTTTTTCCCCATATGCAGGGCTGTTGTTGACATAGAATGATGTCATTTTCAAATATACTCCTATCATCATGATTAAATATGAGTTTCCTTAACTTGTAGAATTGATTTACTTCCTGTTAATGACAGATTTATGATGGTTTTGCTCAAATTGAGTGTCTTATGGTCTTTTGGATACAATTTATGAAAGGAACCGGTTGTAACAGTTTGTGATTGATCTTTACGATAATGTTAAAGCTTCATATTATAGATTGTTGAGTGGAGGTCAAGATAAAGCTTTTATGTAGTGAAGATGTTTATGTGATAATGGAAGCTTTTATATAAATTGGGGGGTTTTGCATTATCGGTTTTCCATGCAATTATGAGATTATTGATGTTAAAATAAGGGCAATTGACAATGGTTTACTATTTTTCGAAGCCCGAGTTTGTTTTCAACTTTAATTAGATAATATATATAGGGATTTCTTACCTTGTTAGGTTTATTTGAAATTGGAAGTTTTGAAGGGAAAAGTGGTGGGAATTTAATGTGTTTTTATGTTTTGAAGACCACCTTAGTTTTCCCCCTATGAAATCTCCTAAAGAGTCAATGTTGAGTCTATTAAACAATTCAACTTCATATTGAAGAGTGCTTGCTTACAGATACTAAGAAGAATGACGTTCCAGGATTGATGCAAGTATACCCTGAAGAAAAAATAAAGAAAAGAAAAACTCATTATGAGGATTACCTTTTTAATTTATGCTTTAGCTTTCAAGTATTTTCATTATAGATACTGTTATTAAATTAATAGCAAGCTTATTTCCTGCATGTGTACTAAATTAATATGAAATTATGTAAGCCCGCAAGTCATTATCACTGTTAGATAATATCGCCACTACTGAATGAAGAGAATGAATAAATATATATAAGACTAGAAAGACACGAATGAAAGCAATATGGATTGCATTGATGCATATGTTAAGGGTATCTGTGGACAGAATTAAATCCAGTTGGACCTTAATAGATCTTAAGCGAGTAGCACGCACTGGATCAAACTCACGGGTAAACTCAGTTAGGCCTTAACAGGTCTTAAGTGAGTCGTGCGCACTGAGTTCAACCCAAGTAGAGTGGGCCCAAGACTGAAAACAGATATAAAGATAGCGCCCCTTAACATAATGAAATGAAAACATTTGGAAAACATGTACAGAAGTGCAAAAAAAACGTGAAAATAATGGAATGAAATAAGAAATAAATTATGAAGAATGCACAATACACAAAAATGTTATTTGACGGTTACACTCTTTTAAGATTACTTTCTTCTTGTTTATATAACTGCAACATGAAATATATCATTATGCCATGTGCAAGAAATAGTTTATTATTGAATATGATAAAATATACATTGACTCAAAAGACAGATATCTTGCTACGAATTTAAAATTTATTATTACATAGGCATCAAACTGAAATAAAGAGATATGCATGTACATTGTTATTGATTCACATTATTTGCATGTACAAGCAATTAAAAATGTAAATTGATTGCTTAGTCTTTATTAAAGACTAATCCGTTTGTTTTCAAATTTTTTAGGAGAAAGAATAATTAAAGAAAAGAAATTTTGAAGCTTGGCAATACATGATAATTAGGTACGAATTTTACTCAAAGTGAAATTTTAGATATGTATTACTTTTAATGTAAAGACAAGTTATAATGTACAGAGTTGGTACACAATGTGATATGTGATATTGTACTACACTCTACGCTTGTATAATGTAATGAATAGTGTTATTCTGTGGTGGTCTTCGGGCCGTTACACCTAGCATATTGTGTGGGAACAATTTATGTTCGAATTATCCTTGGTGTGGTGCTGACTGAAGATTAGTCTCACATTGCCTACCGCGCATCACTCATGTGTGCTTATAATTGTCAGACCCCTCCTTTTATCTCAGAGTTTTGGGATGACCGATTTATGTTCAAATTATCCCCGGGTTGGTGGGGTATGAAAATTTGCCTCGTATTGTCGGCCACACATCACTCGCATATGCTTATAAGTCCCAGCCCCTCCTTTCACCTCGAGGTTTTGGGATGGAAGTCACGAGTTTACAACAAATGTTTAGAAGATTGATGCTTCAAATTAATAGAATAAAGATGTGGTCAATGAAATGCAATCTTTGTGAGTGGTATTAACAATTACAATTCTATCTTGTTATACTATAACAAGCTGCTTTGGTTATAGTTTCAAGCACCTTAGAATAATTAGTCAGAAAAGTTGAGATATAATCTCTAGTTATTGATGAGTGGTTAAAATGGATGGAAGTTGCATATGTTTACAATATCAATATATGAAAATTACCATTTCTACATTTTATCAAAGCAGGACAATTTTTTGTTGTTCTTTCCCACGCACACGTGAAGTTAACAACTCTTGCTAGTGAGAATTTTGTTGCATTCACTCGGTTGGACCTCTCGCATGCCTAGCAGTAACTCCTCTCTCGACCAAAAAAGAACTTGTGCATTCTCTCTCGCTCGACGAATATCTTACTGGATTCATCACTATGCTATCTCGTTGCAAAGTCTCGCTCGACTCTTTACGAGCCATCAACATCTCACATGATCAGCTTCATCACTAGAGCTCTCGTGTGAATCTTTTGCTGCTTCTCTCAACACAGACCTCTAGTTGAAAATCCAGCCTACAGTCGCAGTTCAAACAGCAATACCGACTCTTCTCGCAATGATACTTGCTCTCCTTAGTTCTCGCAGCGACACCTCAACAATTACTTCCATCGCCTTGGACACTGAAGCAAAACTGTCTACTTATCATGATTGGTGCATCTAAATCAAAACTTCATGATGGTTTAAGAAGGAATTGCATCTCACCAACATCTCTCACCGAGGCAACCAACTACTTGCCCTGGTCTAATGTTGTTGAGAAAGTTTTCAACAATAAACGACAACATGATGATAAACTTCATCGCCATTTGACGAATACGCCTCTGAAAACTAACAATGCCGCATATGAGACATGGATCAAAAACGACAAAAGGGTGATAGTGTGGCTTTTGAACCAATGGACACCGGATATTAGACATCTGTTACGTCCCTTCAAATTGCTAAAGAAGTGTGGCCTATCTTTGAGCATTGTACTAATCTGAAGATAATTTACAAAAACTCTAAGGGTCCGTTCGTTTAAACGACATTGATATTGAAGTATTGACTTTTAATTTAATATCAATACACATGAGAAATGACATTGAGTTTAAATCTAATTCTTTTGTTCGGCCGCATGATGACTTTCTGTCATAAGAATTAACATTAATCACTTTTTATTGTTCGTTTGCAGAAAGATTTTCAATCATAGGAATTGGCATTGGTCAATGCTCTCAATTAAAAATAACAAACACGGACTTTTCGCCCGACATCAATTTTATCACCCGGACACGATTTTTTCTTCATGACGCGATGTTTTTGCCCGTGCTAAAAAATTTCGGTTCGAACGCAAAAATTTTCGTCCGAACGTGATTTTTTCGCCGAGACGCAATTTTTCCACCCGAACTCAATTTTTTTCCTCCGACACTACTTTTTCGCTCGGACGCGACTTTTAATCCCAGACGCGATTTTTTCGCCCCACCGCGATTTTTGAACGGGGTTTTCTTCTTCCCCTTTTCAATGAAAGATTCATATCAAGCCATTTCAATGTACCAGACGCGATTTTTTCGGCCGGAAGCAAACGCGATTTTTTCGCCCCGAAGCGAAAATTTGCGAAAAAATTGCGTCGGGGCGAAAAAGTCACGTCGGGCGAAAAAGTCGCGTCCGGGCGAAAAAGTCGCGCCCGGGCGGAAAAATGGCGCCCGGGCGGTAAATGGCGCTCGTGCGGAAAAATCGCGCCCGGGGGGAAAATTGCGCCGGGGCGAAAAAATCACGTCCAGGCGAAAAAAACGTCCACGGCCGAAAAAATTGTCCACGGGCGAAAAAAATGTGTCGGGGGGAAAAATCGCGTCCGGGCGAAAATATTGCGCCCGAGCTAAAAAATCGAGTCCGGGCGAAAAAATCGCGCCCGGGCGAAAAAAAATACCCACGGGCAAAAAAACACCTCGGGGCAAAAAAAATCGCGTCAGTGAAAAAAATCGCGATCGGACGAAAAAATTGCGTCCGGGCAAAATAATTGCGACCGGGCGAAGAAAACGCCCACGAGGGTAGAAAACGCCCAGGAGCGTGGAAAACGCCCACGAGCGTAGAAAACGCCCACGAGCGAAAAAATCGCGCTCGGGCAAAAAAATCGCGTCCGGGCGAAAATAATGCGTCCGGGCGAAAAAAACTCGTCCGGGCGAAAAAAGCGCGTTTGGGAGAAAAAATAGCGTCCTTGCGAAAAAATAGTGTCATGGCCAGAAAATCGCGTCCGTGCAAAAAAGTCTCGTTCGAGCAAAAAAATCATGTCTGGTCCAAAAAAATCGCAATCATGCAGAAAAAATTACTCTTCTTTTGAAAATCCGATGTTGACAATCTCAATATCCGCACCTGGAGATAAACATTGAACCAATGAGTTTTTAGTTTTGTGTGAATATCTACGGCTTTTCACCAGAAAGCCAATTCCACTTTACAATTGTTAATACGAACACTGGAGTCAAGATACATCATGATTTGTGGAGATTGGTCGGAAATTACTGAGTCGGGTGCTTCCAATCATATGTGAAAAGATGGTCCACCGACCTTTGCCCCGAACACTACAAGCTCACCTTTGTTGTTGATTGTTCTACAATCTCTGTTTCAGGGTACACAGACGTATATCTTCCACATTAAAATTGCATAATATCTTAATTGTCTTTGATGCTAATCATATCTCCTATTTATATGTCAACAGAATCGTGATCCCAAATGCTTTATATTATTTTTTTTCTCTAATTTTGTGATACAAAATCCACTGAAAAGCAACCAATTGATACGAGACATGGGCAAAATGGATTGTATTATGTGAACTAGGAGCTAAGTACATAAATAAGCACTTCAACCATCCAGTGGAACCGACGCCTCAGACATTCACCTTTATCATCCTTAAGTCTTAAGTTATCCAATTTATCTTTTTTTGGTTTCAGTGGAGAGTCACATATCTTAACCAAACATTATTGATCTACTTTTTCTTCTAGCAACTCTGAACGTTGTAAACACATTTTGTTGTCGTTCAAAATGACATTTGGGGACATTTTAAAATTTTGAGTGTGAATAGATATAATTATTTTGTTAGCTTTATTGATGATCAATTTCACATGACTTCATTATACTTGGTAGTTGTCAAGATCAAGATCTTAAGTGGGATCATTTTGAGGTTGGATTTGATCGAATTGTAGGATCAGATCAGATTGTAGCATTTGTCGAGAATTGCAAAATCCTATAACATTCATAAATTAAACATATGAATAATTATAACAAAAAATGCAATTGAACAACTGAATCAAAAAGATAAAAAAAACATGGGAAAACAGATAATGAAATGAGAATAAAAAGTATATGTAGTTGTATACACAATTGCATATGTGAGTGTAAAGGTTCGAAATGTAGATTCATATAATTGCAATTCTTGAAGAATACAAAAGCTGAAGTTCGTCTAAACATCAATTAAGAAGGTTGCATATCAGATTATCAACTGGTTTGGGTATGAAAAAATGAGAAGAGAAGCAGACATGTTGGATGGCATTAATCGCAAATAACGTTAAAGGATAGAATGAGAAAAAAAAAGTCATGTAATACACGAGCCCCTGTGCACGGGACCTTGTATGCTCTTGGACTGAAAAAAATGAGAAGGGAAGAGAGGTCGTCAGGCGTACCTGGAGTAGCAAGAAGGTTGTCTCACTGTCTGAGTTCTCCTTGACTAAAAAGGGAGTGGAGGATGGTGTTATGGGCTTGCTTCGTTGCAGATCGGTGGAGGTGGAGATACAAAGAGACAAGCCCTAGAATGGTGGAGGAGGAGATGAGCGAGGAAGAAACCCTAGAGGGTGGAGGAAGGAGAGAAGAACTTCAAGAGAGAGAGAGAGGAAGTTAGAGAGATAAGGGGGAAACTTCATTCTTCATTTCTTACCTCAAATACATGACAAGACCCTTTATATAAGGCACGAAAGACACGGGCGTAAATACCCGATACAACTAAAACACGAAATATTAAACATATAAAAAGGGCTACATAACGACTCGACTCAATACAACTTACTACCTAAAATACTAACTAACTAGATAACTGACGGAGGACCATAACACATAACAGATGGCTTGGGCTTGGAGGCGCCAATGCTCACATGAAGATAAGCGGAGGCTCGACAACTCGAACGAAGACAAGAAGGGGCCCGTGGCCCGCACAAAGAGAAGCATGTGGGTTATTCTTTTGGTCTGGAATGGAAAACGGCGGCCTCGGTTGGAGCCTGCAAGGGAACTAGGGAAGACATTGTGTCACAACACCTGGAAATAGTCGGCCACAAGATAGGTTTTACAATAGTGATCGGGGCCAGACGTGGATAGGAAAGATAACAGAACGGGCGCGTGTTTCTATAACTGGATCTGCATTGGTAGGATCAGGTCGGGAATGTGATTCTACGAATTCTATGATCCGGATCACAATCATGCATGTATAGGCCCTAAGTTCGATCCCGGGTAAAATCCAGATCAATTTACAAAATATGGATTGTAGGATCGTGCGATCCTACGATCCGGGCCGAAATCCGGATAACCATGATTATTATGCTCTCTAAGTTATTCTCCATCCTTAAAATATTTTATACATAAATTCTTACTCAATTTAACACAACAGTGGAAGTCTTCAAAATTTCTTTTACTTGCATGATATTCTTCACCAAACTACATCCTCATATACCCCTAAACAAAATAGGGTGGTTGCGCGTAAAATAGAAATCTCTTGAAGGCTGCACACTCCTTAATTCTCCGTTGAATGTTTCTGAAATTCAAGAAATTTTGCTACTTTAAATGTGTTATTACATCAATCGCATGCCTTCATGCATCCTCCACAACCAAACTTCGTTCTCCATCCAATATCCGAATGTTAATCCTCTTCCTCTCCCATCAAAAGTTTTTGGTATCTTTGTTACTCCCACATCCTAACATTCACAAGCGATAAACTTGGCTCGCGGGCCCAACGGATGATATTTGTGGCATACTCTAAATGTCAAGGAGGCTATGTCAGGTATGATCCAACCACCTCTCGCATGGTTGTCGCTTGTGATGTGATCTTCCTTGAAGTTGCAACACAACTTATTTTCCATCCACACCTCCCTCCACTGCTCATATGATGTCTTTCCCTATTCTACAGAACACAAACTCTAAAACTACTCCACCTCCAACTCCCCATTCTCCACATATCTCGTATCCTTATTATCATTAAGTTTGCCATTGGAAGCATATCTCCAATCCTCCTGAACAATCCCCAACTTTTACAAATCACTTACATGCAAGTCCTCATATATAGCTTTCCTCGCTACCCACACTAACAATCGGAACTTTGTATGTAGATCTAACTATTGTCTTACGGAAAGGTAAACGTCCGTGTACATCTCATTCGATTTCTCAATATATAGCCTCTTTGACTGTCACCTCCTCTCCACCCTTGGTTGAGGACGCCCTTGCTCACCCCAGATGGCGTGCTATTAAGTTAGATGAACTGCGACACTGACCTCAAATCAAATGTAGATTTGGTTTCGTTGCTTCTAGGGAAAAAAGTAGTTGGTTGTAAGTGAGTGTTCACGGTTAAGTAAAATTTTGATGGTACAGTATAACAGGTCAAAGCTCGCCTTAAAGATAGAATTTACTTAATAATTTGGAACGGATTATAATGACAACTTCTCACATGTAGCAAAATTATCTATTGTGCGAGTTCTCTTGTCCGTAGCAATTCTTGTGGATGGTCTCTTGATTGGTTGAATATGAAAGATATTTTCCTACATGATGATCTCTCATAAACCATTTATATGTCGTTACTACTGACATTGAGAGACCGGGGGAATCTCTAGTATATATGTTGAAGAAGTCTTTCTAGTTTCTACAGCCTAAAACAATGACCACACACGTGGTTTGACAAATTTAGTAGTGTACCAAAATAAATTGGCATTATTAGAAGTAGCTTTGACATGTACTTCTTCATGCATCTGACAACTCAAGGTATTTTATTTGTTTATATGACATTATCATCACTCGAGGACGATACAATAGTCATCTTCAAAGTCAAAACACATGTGACTTTACATTTCCATATACAATAACAATTTCTTAGGTATTTAGATACTAAGAAACTCTATGCAATAACAATTATCTCAGAGGAAGCACACCAATGATCTTCTAACAGAAGCATGCCAACTCGGGTGCAAACCTGCTAATACAACTATAAATTTTAATGTCAAGTTATCTCAACAAAAACCACCTTCCGATCCACCTCTATCAGATCCAAGCAAGTTCAAATGATTAGTTAGGAAACTCATCTGCCTCAGCGTTAGTCGACCCATTATAACATATACGGTACACATTATGAGCCAATACATGCAAAATCTTTTAATCGTTCACATGAATGTTGTAAACAGTTGAAAGTTGGCTCCTAAGTGCATGAGGATGGGAATGAGATACGAAATTAATACATGATGTTATTTTCAAAAACCTAGAACATGAGATACATTTGAATTTTAGTAATTTAAATATAAGTACAATTATCACGAAAACATGCGGGACATTCATATCTTCATTGCTTCGATCAGTACATCTCACATATTATATATTAAATGAAGTTAAAGTTTGTGTTACAAAATTATACCATATTATAGATAGGAGTACTGAATAGAAGTACGTAATTATTGGCTCCCATCACTTCTCATCAATAATTTTTTCACAGGTCTTTCCACGTATCAACACAATATACATAATCTTGAGTATGCTCGGTTGTAGTGTATCCGGGAGTATCCAGATCTTTTTTACATTTAAAATTTTAAAAAAAAAGTTTCCAAGAATTTCTGTGATTGGTTTCCAAGAGTTTCTCGACCCCGAAATGTTTTTGATATGATATGCAAGGTGGTTGCAAGTATCTGTAATTCCTAGGTCGGCTTGATTGATGATATAATATCTACAATTGACTACGATATTCTTGGGAGAAAATTTGGTTACCTAGCACAGTAAGATAAAAGGTTGTTGCTAGCTAGAGCCATGAAAAATTGTCTCTGAGCTGGTAAGGCTCAACTCTCTACTCACAGAACTCGAAATTAAGACAACACAGACTACTCACTATTATGACAACAAGGTTGTAGTTCTCATATTTAAAATCCAATGTTCCATGAAAGGACTAAACGCATTGAACTAGATTGTCACTTCATCAGAGAAAAAGTGAATGAAAAGAAAGTGATCATCATCCAACATGTACCATCTACAAGACAGATTACTGACATTCTTACAAAGTCTCTCCCTTAAGGACCCTTCGCATACTTGACATTCAAGCTAGGAATGATCAATGTCTTATGTACCATCTTGTGGGGGAGTTCTAATAGTTAAAATCAAATATTCCATGAAAGTACTAAACGTATTGAACTAGATTGTCACTTCATCAAAGAAAAAGTAAATCAAAAGAAAATGATCATCCAACATGTACCATCTACAAGACAGATTGCCGACATCCTTACAAAGTTTCTTCCTCGAGGACCCTTCACATACTTGACATTCAAGCTAGGAATGATCAATGTCTTATGTACGTACCATCTTGTGGGGGAGTATTGAAGCCCATTTAAGAAGACCCACCCATTAGAGTTTTAGGATCATATTGTGTATGTATATAGCCGACCCCAATATAGTGGGATAAAGGCTTAAGTGTCGTTGTATTGTGTATGTATACAGGTACATGTGTTTACATTAATAATAAATGAGAATTACCATTTCTACATGATAATTGAAATCTTCTGAACCTTCATTTTGCTAGAAACTTAAATATAGTTTTATATATTTCAACCCATCAAACTTTATGAATACGAAGAGATTCACTCAGCTTCTATACTCAAAAGAATCAATCTTATTCTACAGGATATGTTTTGCTGTTAGTTTTATTTGCTTGAAAATTATTTTATTTTCATGAGTAGGGAAATTTTTTTAATAATAAGTTTTTTAAGAGCCTAACCATCAAGATATTGCTATGTTTGACCCAACAAGGCTTTTGTCCTCTTCATGCAACCTCACGAGAGGTCGCCATCCTAAGAATGCATCATGAGCATTCTTAAATTAGAGTTTCTCGCAAAACTACAGTCAGCATAATCAGGGTGGACAAGTACTATAATAGGAGACTCACTGGTATGCTAAGAGGACAAAATTGTGAGTCATGTCAGGAAAAAAATGGAGAATATCTAAGTGGTTGAAAGTTTGGAAGGAAACAAAATCATGAGACGTGTAAGGAAAAAGAAAACATCTGAGAAGTCGAAAAGTAAAAAAACAGTGACGAGGTCGAAAAGTAAAAAACAGTGACAAATCTTTAAGTCGATCTGGACAATATCTCGAAGGATGGGAGTTCGAATTGATATAAATGATATTAGGGAAATGCATCAATTGGTTGTTAGTAACTCATGCTCCAGATGGATTCAACCTTTTAGAACCTTTTCATTTTCCAGCATTGTAACATAATCTTTGTAAATATGGTAAATCCAAAAGCTTGAAGATAACTAGATCTCAAAAGGAGAAAGCTGTGTTTTGTTATGTTAAAGTAAAATACAAAATTCCCTAAATTTTCTAAAATTAAAATACAACAACACTCAAGCCTTTATCCCACTACAGTGGGGTCGGCTATATGGATCATTTGTCCTTCCTTACAGTTTCATTCCAAGTCTTTATTGGTCTACTCCTCTCTCGTTTAACATGCCTAGTGATTAGACTCTCACAAAGCATAACAGGTGCCTCTAATGGTCTCCTTTGTACGCGTCCAAACCATCTTAGACGAGCTTCTCGCATCTTCTCTGCAATTGGTGCTACTCCTGTCTTATCCCTGATACTTTCATTCCTAATTTTATCCAATCTTGTGTGTCCACACATCCACCTAAGCATTCTCATCTCTGCAACTCCCATTTTTTGCTCACGTACACAATTCACTGCCCAACACTCAGAACCATAGAGCATCGCGGGTCTAATTGCAGTACGGTAAAACTTGCCCTTAAGTTTCAGTGGTATTTTATGATCACATAAGATCCCTGACGCGCCTCTCCACTTCAACCAACCCGCTTGAATTCTATGTGTCACATCTTTATCAATACCTCCGTTTTTTGAACTATCGATCCAAGATATTTAAACCACTCACTACGAGAAATATCTTGATCACCCAACTTAATAACGAAGTCATCTGTCCTTCTTGTATTGCTAAATTTAAGCTCCATATACTCCGTCTTTGCCCTGCTCAACCTAAAACCCTTCTTTTCTAAAGTATCTCGCCAAGATTCAAGTTTTGCGTTTACACCCTCGCGTGTCTGGTGAGCTCATCTAAGATAAGGGTAAAGAGATAAGGGCTTAAAGCTGAACCTTGATGTAAGCCAATAGTGATAGGGAATTCCTGTGTTAATCCTCCAGATGTCCTCACCTTTGTCACTGAATTTGTATACATATTTTGATTGTGTCAATATATGATATATTTACACCTTTCTTTTCTAAGACTCTCCATAAGATCTCTCTTGGAACTCTATCATAAGCCTTCTCAAGATCAATAAACAACATATGCAAATCTTGTTTTCTTTCTCGATAGTTATCAATGAGTCTCCTCAAGAGATGTATAGCTTCCATGGTCGACCTCCCTGGCATTAATCCAAATTGATTCTCCGAGATGTTAATCTCTCGTCTTAATCTTCTTTTCATTACTCGTTCTCATAATTTCATGATATGACTCATCAATTTAATTCCACTGTAATTAACACAATTTTGTATATCCCCTTTATTATTATACAAAAGTACCAAGATACTTTCTCTACATTGGTCAAGCATCCTTTTTTACTTCAGTATCTTATTGAAAAAACATGTAAGCCACAAAATTCCTTCATTTCCTAGACATTTTCATACTTCGATGGGTATATCGTCTGACTCAACCGTTTTTCTATTTTTCATCTTATTTAGAGCATCTTTTACCTTTGATACTTAAATTTTACGATAAAGTGTAATATTCTTATACTTCTCTGATTTACTTAACTCTTCCAAGTCATTGTCCTTTGTTTCATTATAGAGTTGATAAAAATATCTTTTTCATCGCTCTTTAATATCCACATCAACCGTCAAAATTGTATATGTCTCATCCTTTATGCATTTTACTTGAATTAAATCTCGTCTTTCTTTCTCTAACTCGAGCAATTTTATATATGTCACGCTCTCCATCTTTGGTAGAGAGCCCCAAACATTAGGAGCTCACAAAATGTTGCACGACTAGCTCCCATCACCAGATTCTCGCTCATAAAGTATCACGAGTCAAGTCCTTTATAATCCCCTCCTATCTCTCTCTCCTTGCCACTTCCTGCTGGACATCATGAATTAAGACAACTACTCCCCTTAACACCTCTCCCTTTGTCCCCTCTCTCGAGGTTCCCGCAAATTCTTCACTCTCAAGAGACCTTTTTACTAGATCTAAACTCAAGCTCAAACAGTCATTTCCTATTTGTAATAAATAGCTTCTAATAATCCTTCCCTTAAATAGATATAATTAATGTTAAACCTTGATTCCCCCCAAAATAGTTCCTAATAAACCCTAATAGATATTATCCTAATTATGAAAAATAATGTTAAATTATCATGTTCTAAACATGAAAGCTCTAATTCATTATAATAATTATTACATACTGTTTATTGTTTATTTTGATTTGTTATCATTTACAACACACATAATAGGGTAGCCCTAATTAATTATAATAATTACATATTCTTTATTTCAATCCATTGGCATTCCACGACACACAAAATGTTACAACCAAATAACCAAAATATGGTTCTACTTGAAACACCAGTTCCCGGGTATTGCAAATAGAATTAACATATTAGAATCAGTGGGTTCACTCAATAACAGTACCAAACAGAGCCCAAGTGTCATGCAAGACAGTACCACAAAAAGAGCCCCCACTTGAAACCGTTTGGGCTAAATGCTATATGGTGGACGCCATTAGTACCTCAAGTTGGGAGACTACAATCAACCTTAATTTTGGTAAATGGATCTCTTAAACCTTGAGAAACATTGAAGTTCTAACAAGAATTCAAAATTTTAACTGCAATCATGATGCAGCACATCTGGGAAGAGTGACCTCCTAAGAAATGCACCAAAGGTACAAAACTGTGAGGCTTGTTAAGCCAGAGGGGAAAATAATTTAATATATGAGAGTTAGGGATGTTATAATTCCAGCCATGTTACTTTAATTTGTATGAGTACTTTGCAAGAAACATAAACAATAGCATGACATGGTAATAAAGTAAAACTTAATTAAGTATTATTACTATTATACAGGTAATTGATTCAAATCCTATTTCTCTAACATGGTGCCTAAGATCAACAAAAAATCTCCCATGAAGAAAACTGGTAAGCACAACTTTACATGAGCAGCTCCAAAAAGTATGGGAAAAAGAAGCACCAAAATATTATAAAATTACCTCCCGTTTCGATTGGTCCTGGACCCGAGAGCGAGCAGCATTCATTTTCATTTTATCATATACTCCATCATAGTCGAAAGCTGATGGATCATCTTCTAGAGCTTTCTTTTGTTGATCATCTATCTTAAAATTCAAAGACAATTCAACCCCCAAAATTAGTAAAGAAACACAATTAGTTGAAATAGATTAAAGCAGAGAGGGCAATTTTCAGGATTACCATCTGAAGGGCTCTGCTCTTGGATGCTTGACGAGAGATCTCCTTTGTAACATCATCATAATCATTGTCATCGCCAAATATGAATGGAGGGGGACGAATTGGAGGCTTTGATGCCATTTTCTTTTGCTGATCGGGAGGAACCCGAAGCTGCAGACCATATTTCTTCATCCTCTTAAGCTATTCACTTGAATCTGCAAAGAGGAAACAAATACAAAATCTTGATAACCATGTAGATTTTAGGGGTTTTAGGGTTGCAGGAAGTTAAGGGTTCTTAAACGATACATCATGTGGCAGGTAACCATGCAAACATCATGATTACATTGATAATTTGAATTTCAAACTTGGCAAGACCGTCACTAAAAATAAGATAAAAATACATCCATAAGAATCAAAAGAATTACTGATACGGTCTCCCGACGGAGACCGAGTGATAGGACCTTCGAGAGAGGAAGTTGCCCGTAGATCCGGCGGAGCGGACGGCCTCTCGTTGGGTTCTATGATTGCGTGCGGAAGGGACCTCCCGGAGGAGCAGCAGGGAGAGAGAGAGAGGGGAGGGAGGAGGAAGAGAAAGAGAGATACGGGCGAGAGGGAGAGGGAGCAGCCGGGCGGCGAGGGTTTCCGCCAACCCTAGCGGGCGTGAGAAAAGGGGTAGAGAGGGGAGAGAGCCGGTTAGAGAGAGAAAGGGAAATAGGTTCTAATTTCATGCATGCCCACAAACAAGAGTTCAACCGGTTAATAAGCCCGGTGCCAAACACAAACCGGCCCCCCACCTGGGCTTAGACATGTGGGTACAAATAAACGTTCGCATACAAAATAAAACATAAATTCTGGAAAGACAAACGGGAATTAAAATTGGTCCTCCGCCGTAAGTCACCCACGGCAAGTGTGAGCTCGCGATGACCTTTGTTGTAAGTCGTTTCCATCCGTTGTTGAGCCTGTAGTAGACGGTGTCGGGCACTGAGTAGGAATTCGTCACGGTCTTGGAGCTTGGCGTCCACGGCGGCCACGTTGGCCGAGCCCCCCGTGTAGGAGAGCAGTCGGGGAGGGTCGCGCCCATAAATGAGGCGGAAGGAAGTGGTCTGCAGGGCTTAATGGTATGCCGTATTATAGCAATATTCCGTCCATGGAAGCCAACGCGGCCAATCGCGGGGCCGGTCACCTGTGATGCATCGCAAATACATGCCCAAGGTCCGGTTGACGACCTCCGTTTGCCCGTCGGACTGGGGATGGTAAGCTGAGGAGAATGCGAGCTTAGTGCCGCTAAGGGTGAACAACTCCTTCCAGAAGGCACTGGTGAACACCCTATCGCGATCCGAGACAAGTGTCTCCGGCATCCCGTGGAGCCGAAATATTTCCTGAAAAAAAACCTGAGCGACCGTCTCCGCCACGAGCGGTCGAGTCAAAGCGATGAAGTGCGCCCCCTTGGGAAAACGGTCCACCACGACCATTAAGATAGACTTCCCGCGGACGGAGGGCAGCCCCTCGACGAAATCCATGGAGAGGTCCGCCCAGATCTGAGTGGGCACGGGCAGGGGCTGAAGCAAGCCGGCCGGAAGGAGGTGATCCGCCTTGTTTTGTTGGCAGACGACGCAGTTAGCAATGAATTCATGGACATGGCGCCGCATCCCCTTCCAAAAGAATTCAGAGCGGAGGCGCTTAAGTGTGTGTTGCACGCCTTCATGGCTTCGAGCATGCACGTCGGCGAGGATAGCTGAACGAAGCGGCGAGGTGGCGTCCACATACAACCGGGTGCGATAGTAGAGCAACCCGTTAGAGGCTGTCCAATACGGGCCCGCCACCCCTTGACCGGCCCGTTGCAAAAGTTCAGATAGCTCCCCCGAAGTGGCAATTTCGGCACGGAGCGCGGGCAAGAGCTGAGCGGTGGGAAAAGAGATGGCGAGGAGGGCACCGTCCGACGGTGTATCCCGGCGGGAGAGCGCATCGGCGGCCCGGTTGAGCGTACCGGCCTTATGCTCGACCTGAAAATCAAAACCAAGGAGCTTGCTAACCCACCGTTGTTGCGGCACGGTCGTGAGGCGTTGCTCCAACAAATACTTGAGGCTATAGTGATCCGTCCGTATGATGAATGGTCGGCCCCACAGGTACGGCCGCCAATGCTGCACGGCCTTGGCGAGGCCAATGAGCTCCTGTTCGTATGTCGGTAGCTTGCGATGGTGGGAAGCGGTTGGGCGGCTGAAGTAAGCGATCGGATGCCCGCCTTGATGTAAAACAGCCCCATAGCCGATGCCCGAGGCATCACACTCGATCAAAAAGGGGGCCGTGAAGTCCGGAAGGCTGAGCACCGGGGCGGACTGCAGGGCGGCTTGGAGTGAACGGAAGGTTTGAGTAGCGGCGTCCGACCAAACAAACGCGTCCTTGCGAAGAAGAGCCATCAAGGGGGCGGCGATAGTGCCGTAATTGCGGATGAAACGGCGATAATAGCCCGTGAGGCCCAAGAATCCCCGGAGCGCGGTGGTGGATGTGGGTAGCGACCAATCGGCCACCCCTTGTAGTTTGGCCGGGTCGGCCGAAACGCCGATGTTGTCCACGATGTGGCCCAAATAAGCCACGGAGCGTTGCCCAAACGAGCACTTGGCCGACTTGAGGATCAAATGGTGCGAGTGCACCAAGCTAAGAACCGTCTGCAAGTGAACAAGATGCTCCTCCCAAGAGCGGCTATACACGAGGATATCGTCAAAGAACACAAGTACAAATTTGCGGAGGAGGGAATGGAATACCTCATTCATGAGCGCCTGGAAGGTGGAGGGGGCGTTGGTGAGGCCGAAAGGCATGACCAAAAACTCGAAATGCCCGTGATGAGTGCGGAACGCCGTCTTTTCCACATCACCTTCGGCCATCCGTACTTGGTGGTAGCCGGAGGAGAGATCCAGTTTAGTGAAAAAGCAAGCGCCATGGAGCTCGTCCAAGAGTTCCTCGACCACCGGTATCGGGAACTTATCCTTGACGGTGATGGCGTTGAGCGCCCGGTAATCCACACACATGCGCCAAGAGTTGTCTTTTTTGTGGACCAACAACACCGGTGATGAAAAAGGTGAGACGCTCCGCCGGATAAGCCCATGTTGCAGGAGGAGGTCGCATTGACGCTCGATTTCATCCTTCTGGAGGTACGGATACCGATAAGGACGCACCACTACCGGGGCCGCACCCGGAAGGAGACAAATGCGGTGGTCCTGGTGTCGGCGCGGAGGAAAAACCAACCGGTCCGTAAAGATGTCCGGAAAAGCCCGTAGAATCGCGACTATTTCGGAGTGGCCCACCTCGGGCTGTGGTAGAAGAACTGGGGACACCAAGTAGGAGGTCGGAGAAGATGTTGGGGCCGTACCTTGCCACCGAACCGAGCGGGTGCCCGCCTGCCAAGAGATCGTCAGCCGGTCGAAATCCCACGTAATGGGGCCCAAAGTCCGCAGCCAGCGGACCCCCAAGACCACGTCGAAGCCCCGCAAGTCGACGACAAATAGGTCCGTGTGGAACGGGTAATCCTCCACCATGAACTCCACCCAGCGGCAGACGCCCGAACAAACCATATGTTGACCGTTGGCCACGGCCACCTTGACGTTGTCGCGAACGACGTAGGGAAGGCGAAGCTGGCTCGCCTTATCCCGGCCGAGGAAACTGTGCGTACTTCCCGTGTCCAAAAGAGCAAGGAGGGGGTGACCCCCAATAGTAATGTATAGCTGGATGGTAGAGCCCTCTCGTGGCCCAGCCAAGGCGTGTAGAGACAGCTGGGGAGTGCCCAAATCCTCACTGTCGGCTTCCTCGTTGTCCGGAGGGTCGTCGACCTCTAACCAGAATAGGCGCTTGCACCGATGTGACGGCGTAAACTGCTCGTCGTAGTTGAAACAGAGACCCTTGGCGCGTCGAGCGTCCATCTCCGTCCGAGTAAGTCGGCGGCGGTAAGGGGCCCGGGTTGGTTCAGCGTGGCCTGGCGGTGGCGAGGGAAGAACGCTGGATGAGCGGGGGCCCGAGAACTCCCGGCGAGGCGGTGGAGAGCGGTCGATGGAAAATCGATAGTCAAAGGCACGAGCCAAACTCATGGCCTGTAGGAGATCGGCCGGCTTTTGGAACTCCACGTCCCAGCGGAGGCGGTCGGGCAGGCCGGCAGTAAAGAGGGGCACCTGCTGCGACGGTAGAACAGAAGTCGCGCGCGATAAGAGCAACTGGAACTGCTCCAAGTAGGTGTCCATCGAGCCCGTGTATTTGAGGGCGATCAGATCCCCAAGAGGGTTGCCCGGCATAGCTGGCCCAAAACGCAGCGTGCACGACGCCCGAAACTCCGCCCAAGTGGCATCTGGGTGTTCCCGAAGA
This sequence comes from Platanthera zijinensis, assembly GCA_039513925.1. Classification (NCBI taxonomy): domain Eukaryota; kingdom Viridiplantae; phylum Streptophyta; class Magnoliopsida; order Asparagales; family Orchidaceae; genus Platanthera; species Platanthera zijinensis. The sequence goes on along the minus strand of CM077081.1, from coordinate 11,636,059 downwards.
AGCTGAGTGACCCACAATTAGGCCGCCCCGAGGAGATGGAAAGATGCCAAACCCACTTTGTCCTCGTCGGCAATGTGTTGATTAGTGAAATAGAACTCACAACATTGTAGCCACGGTAAGGGGTCGTCGCGGCCCTCGAAAATTGGAAAATCCATGCGCACCGATCGGTGAAAGGGAGGTGGGTCGTTGTGGAAGGCGGGTGGATCAGCCTGACTGGCGGTGGAAGAGGTGTGTGGAAGATGGAGAGGCGGGGGAGGTGGGGTACCCTGGAGAGTGTCAAGACGGGCCGTGAGGACATCCATCTTGTCGGCGAGCATTTTCTGAAATAGTTCCATGATCTGATTGAGGGAGGGAGAACTTTCACCCATCGAGACGGGCGGACTACCCGCAAAAGGCGGCGGCAGCCGGGAAGCAGGGGCGGGGGCCGGCAGTAGTCCCGCGGCAAGGCTAGGCGGCGGCGGCAACGCTGCGGAAGAACGGGGCGACCGGGCGAGGGCTGCGCGGTAGGAGCCGGAGTGAAGAGCGCCGGCACCTGGCTCTGATACCAAGTTGATACGGTCTCCCGACCGAGACCGAGTGATAGGACCTTCGAGAGAGGAAGTTGCCCGTAGATCCGGCGGAGCGGACGGCCTCTCGTTGGGTTCTATGATTGCGTGCGGAAGGGACCTCCCGGAGGAGCAGCAGGGAGAGAGAGAGAGGGGAGGGAGGAGGAAGAGAAAGAGAGATACGGGCGAGAGGGAGAGGGAGCAGCCGGGCGGCGAGGGTTTCCGCCAACCCTAGCGGGCGTGAGAAAAGGGGTAGAGAGGGGAGAGAGCCGGTTAGAGAGAGAAAGGGAAATAGGTTCTAATTTCATGCATGCCCACAAACAAGAGTTCAACCGGTTAATAAGCCCGGTGCCAAACACAAACCGGCCCCCCCTGGGCTTAGATATGTGGGTACAAATAAACGTTCGCATACAAAATAAAACATAAATTCTGGAAAGACAAACGGGAATTAAAATTGGTCCTCCGCCGTAGCGGGTGGGCGACGCCGATACGTGTGTCCCCAACGCCCCTCGGGCTCGGTAGGTGCCATAACAGTTATCCAATTCGTGATTTGTCTCTCCCACTCCCTTCAACTTGATAGCAAAAGTTATCAATTGGCCTAACTTCCCTCCCCCGACCCTCCAGATCGACTCTGCTCTGCGCTTTCCTGTTGATGGCAAACCTGTGTATGCATCTCCACGCAACCATCAAAACCGCCTCGCATTTTCTGGGTCATGTAGCAGTTACACCGCCTACGTTCCAACTACATAGTGGATGTCGGCCACCTGCAACATGGCATGTGACAAGGGCGCCCTCTTCTCCGTTGACTCCCTCTCTGACCACGTCGATTGACTTGATACAAAAAACTTTAACCTTCAAGTCCCAATCTGGGACATCCATGCTCTTCTCTCCAACCGACCCTCACGACTGGCTCCTCTGCAACCAACTTTGTCCAATGCGACGACTGGTAGCTCCGGAGACCCGCACAGGTCCCTCCACCCATCTAGCAGAGCGCACTCCCCACAGCGCTCCCTCGACATCTTGATTTTTGATGAGACTATTCCCATAGGTCAAATTTTTTGTGAGAAACTATTCTTCGGGTTGCAAGGCACACCCGACAACCAATAGATTATGGTGGCCACCATCTATATGGAAGGGTCAGCCCTCAATTGGATCTGTTGGATTCGCCAATCCAACCCCGCCCTCTCTTGGGATGACCTCAAAGAAGAACACATGTCGTTACGACCCGCATCAGTCTTACAATACCTTCGAGCAGCTTAACAAGATCCACCAGGCGGAGTCAGTGGACTCTTACATTGATGACTTCATTTAAATAACTACGCAGATCCCTTGTTTGGCCGCAAACCATTATTCAGGCTATTTCATCGACGGCTTGCAATCACATATCCACGCAAGCTTACGCGTCCACAATTGCTTCTAGCGCTATGGAGAAAGTGTTCTTTGTGGAAGATGAACTCATTGCACTCTTGGGGGGGGGGGGGGGGGGTCTTTGGACTGTCTCACCCACAACCAACCCCACCATTATTCTTTCTGATCCTTTCTCTCCTCAAGAAGCTAGATCACTTACACATGCACCCTATCCACCTAACTAAAGCCACTTTTCCACACAACCCTCTCCACGTAAACAAAACCCCCACATCGATTATCCCATTAGGACTATGTCGAGATACATAGCAAGGTTCTCTGATCCGGGTTGAAGAGACACTACTGGCCCACACATGATTGTTCGAGCCGGGATCCATAGATATTCCTCGACGGGAAGACGACAACATCCATGTGGCTGATTGAGGCTCTAAAACTGCACGATGAGTATCTGACACTAGCAGAGTCCACTCATCACACTTAACTTGGCCTTCCTTGGCTCAAAAAGGTTGTATAGTGATTGTTGAGGTCAAATTGGGTAATTTGTGGGTTGGAGGGGGGTTGGGTTGTTTAGAGGGTGGGAATGGAAGAGGATGTTAGGCCTCTAGGATGGCTGGGGTCGGCGGTGAAGGAGAGAGTATGGCCTGACTGAGGGTTAAAGTGTTGGAGATGTTACACCGCACCAACTTTATATTTGAGGACTGAACCCAAATTATGCTTCACTATCCTCTAAAGCATTGATGAGGACAATGAGTTTCAACATTATACTAGGAATGTGTTTAGGTAGACTAGTATTAGGAGGAGAGAGGACCTCAGATGGAGATGGGGATCGGCGATGAGGACACGCAGTGAATCGCGACTTTTGGGCCAGTTCGGGGCCGATTGACAACTTGTCATATTTGGAAACTCCTAATTGACGATCCTACTACGTGTACGCATTTATATTTTCGTTAACTTGCATTTTCATATATTATATTGTTGTTTTCAGTTATTATTTAATGTAATTGAATCTGCTACGTTAATAGCCAATCATAGTCGTTGATGTAAGAGTGTCCTAGGATAGTTCTATTATAAATAAGAGTAAGGGGCAGCCGTTATGGTATTGTTGATTTTGAAAAAAAAATGAATTCACGGAATCCAGAGATCTTTCATGGTGCGACACCGTGAAGCCCTAAGGTGTTGAATCCTTAGATTTGTATTTTATTTTCCCTTGCATCCCCTTTCATCATCACACGATCCCCAACAAAAATCAATCACGTAAAACCTTCCAGCAAGCCACTCAGGTTTTCCCCTGTTCTTTTTTTCTTGTGCTCAAAAATGGATCACTCCTCGAAATCCCATCCTCGTCAAAAAGAGGTGTAGGCAATAGACACTTTGTTATGATTGTGCACGCCGGCCCGTTATCTTTAAATTCAGCATTAGTTGTTTGTTTTGTTATTCGCACCCCCTCATGTATATAAGAGGGGGAAGACTATCTTTTGAGTATGCTTGGATGTTCTGGGATTAGGGTTGCTCCCTAAGTATCTTCCTCCTCTCCTCATCTCCTTCTTCTCCTCCCCTCCTCTGGCTCCCTCCTCCCATAGCCATTCTTCTCATTGTAATACCTCTTAATATTTAGTTCGTATCATTTGGTCTGACCTGCCGCTCCGCCCGCCACAAAGCCGCCGGAGACGCCTTCGCTCGACCTCGCCCTGTTCGGCATCGGCAAGTTCCTGCATCGCCTGCGTCGTCCAGTTCCACGACATCGCCTATGTCGCCCTTCGCTGCGTCGCTCAGCCCCGCTCGTCGCGTCGCCCAGTCCCGCGTCGCTCAGCCTCGCTCGCTGCGTCGTCAAGTTCAGCATCGCCATCCGCGTCGCTCGCGCCTTCGCACAGGACATCGCACCGCGACTTCGCCCGTGCCATCGCACCGCGACTTCGCCACGCCATCGCACCGCGACTTCGCCCGCACCATCGCATCGCAACTTCGCTCGTGCCATCGTACTGCTCCTGCATCGCCCGAGCTATTGTCGGCCGTCCATGCCCCGCTCAACCCGGTTGCATCCGGACATCCCCGCCGACCCCATGGACAACGACGCCATCGCCCGTCGCCTCAACGCACAGGACCAAGCCATCGCCTCTCTCCACGCCTCCCTGTCCGCCATCCTCACTCGCATGGACTCCCTGGTGGCGCCGACCACTGCCTCTGCGGCGGAATCCTCCGCAGCGGCGTCTATCTTAGGGCAACCCCCGGCGGTTGACACTCCACTGGTTGCTCCGCTACCGCTGCCCCTGGCAAGTCTCCCTGCCCTCTCCCTCGACATTCCGTCCTTCACCAGGGTAGACCCGAAGGGGTGGATCGCCAATGCGGAACAATTTTTTGACATACACTCCACTCTTGAGCAGGACAAAGTCACCCGCGTCTTCGTCGGCTTGGATGGCTCGGCTCTTCATTGGGCTCGTTGGCTCCTCCAGTCCAACCCCGCCCTTACTTGGGCAGATTTGAAGCAAGAAATGATTGGTCGTTACGACTTCCGCTACACCGGCTCTGCTATCGAGCGTCTGTGCGGTGTGCGGCAATCGACCTCCTTGGAGGAATACTTTGATGAGTTTGTTACGTTGGTGACCCAAGTTCCGGGCCTTCCGCCGGATCACTACCTTGCCTTCTTCATGCAAGGCCTCCTCCCCACTATCTGCTCCCGCCTCCGCACGCACAATCCGTGGACGCTCTCTGATGCTCTCGACTTGGCCCGCTTGGTCGAGGCCGACATCTACCCGTGGCCACCCGTCCCGCTGGCGGGCCTTCTGCAGGGTCTACCGTCGACAGTCTCGCCACAACCAGGACACGGGGATCAGCGCCCTGGACGCCCTCCGCCCCAACGCCTCTCCAACAGCGAGTACAATGACCTTCGCAGTAGGGGCCTGTGCTTCCGTTGTCGCCAGCCATACTCCCCTGCGCATGTTTGCACCGTCAAAGAGTTCCACGCCATCATCAGCGACGACTGTGACCCGGAAGTCACCTGGGAGGACTTCGGGTCCCTCGGGAACCCCTGGGGGGCCGGCCCGTCAGGCACTGTTGCCTCCACGGACCGTCCGCCGCCAGATCACTGACCACTGCCTTGAGGACAAGACAGTTTTTCCAGACGCCGGCATTGTTACGATTGCGCACACCGGCCCGTTATCTTTAAATTCAGCATTAGTTGTTTGTTTTGTTATTCACACCCCCTCATGTATATAAGAGGGGGAAGACTATATTTTGAGTATGCTTGGATGTTCTGGGATTAGGGTTGATCCCTAAGTATCTTCCTCCTCTCCTCATCTCCTTCTTCTCCTCCCCTCCTCCGGCTCCCTCCTCCCATAGCCATTCTTTTCATTGTAATACCTCTTAATATTTAGTTCGTATCACACTTCCTCAAGTCTAACTCGAGTGGCATACTTATGTCGCTCTCAGAAACAATCTCCACAATCATGATATTATCTCCCTCATCATACACTACCAAGTTAGGAGTGGGCTCATGCTCACCACCCCATTCCCATTCGGCACATTTCCCCTCTCCCGTGGAGCCACTCTTCACACAGTTGATCCCCACTCCCCGCCCTCAACTGCCAGGACTCCTACAGCCGACCAGACCAACAAATCCTCCCTCTCCTCCCTGCTGCCAACTGTTGTCCAGCCCTTACTATGTTCTCCACACAGTCGACAGCACCGCCAACAGCCTCGAAAACTCCAGGAACACCCCCATAACAGACTGACACCTCAAGACCCTTCTCATTCCTGTTGATTGTCACTGTCCAGCACCTCTTTGTGATCTCCATAAAGTCAGCAGCCTCCCTACAGGCTACAACCCCAGAAACTCCAAAATAGTCATATTGCTCACTGTCCAGTAATTCAAAGGTACATCAGAAGCCCAAAATTCAGTTTCTACTTAGATTTCAGTCCCGGGAATACCCTCCAAGCCCTCTACCACCTAGTTGTGTAAATTTTCTAAGTTAAGAGACTTGTATGTCATGTTGAACCGTGTTCTAGTTCCCTACTTGGTATATCTATTCGTAACCGTTGTTGCCAAGCTTTTGAAACATTGTATATTCTTATTTACTTGTGCAATTTAATTACGCGTCCTCTTGCACCTAGATAACTATTCTTGTTATCCTTTGTAAAAGCTTCATTATTGTGGTTTATCTAGCATCAATTTTTTGAAATTATTATTGCGAGTTTTAAAGACGTTGAATTCATGCATGGTTGCATGCAGGATTCGTCATTAAGCAAAGTGGTAGCTTGAGATAGGTAATGATAACTCTGTCAACTTGAGATAGCATGCAATGGAAGGGGCATCAAGGTGGAGATTGTCGTGTCTATGTCACCCTTGCCTTGAACCGGGATGTTCATGTTCTGGTTTACCCCCCCCCCCCCTATTAGGCTATATGCCATACATATATATGATACGATGAATAGAGGATTAGGGTTATGAGAGATCTAAGAGGAGGTCGGCTCTTCCGTCGCACAGGAATCAAGAGAGCCATTTTTTTCCCGAGCGGAATAATGAGGGAGAGGTTTTGTTTCCGGATGAGAACAATCTCAGTCCAGAAGGGCGTGCTTGTGTTGTTGCAAATCCATAGGAGGAAAAAGAGAATCCCTTCTCCAGTGATTCTCGGAGGAAAGCCTTACCGTGGGCCTCGACTTTGGCACTCAAATTGAGACCGCTTACTCGCCCAGGTTCTTGGTTTTATTGTTGTAAACATTGCTCTTATTTTAGTGGATCTTCTCTGACGCTCTCCCTGTGAACATAGGAGCTTGACTCTGAACCACGTATATCTCTGTGTCGATTGCTTCTTTTGCATTGCCTTTCATTTAATTTTGTGACAATTATTACTTCGTTGTTATTCCATTGTGCACTTCGCAGCATTGAGAGATTGTTGCGATTTTATAACAGGTCACTCCTTTTTTTTCAATTGCGTATACCGTTTTTCTTCTTCTATCTCTGATTCTCGCCATTTTCTTCTCCATTCTCCTTTTCGTTCTCGCGCAGCTAGGGCATCTTCCAAACCACTGCTTTTTGATTTTGTTTTACGTTATTGATTTCCTTTTTTAAGTCGGCTTCGTTTTGCATTTTGTTTTGGATTTCGGATTTCGTTTATGGTTTTGGATTTTCTTTTTGAGTTTGTTTTTTATTTCATTTCTTTGCCTGCACCTCCGAGTTATAGGCATTTATTTGTTTTTAATTTCATGCTAGCAGGTGCAAAAGAGCAAGCAAAGGGTGGAGATGAACAAGGTGCATGGAAATTGGAAATTGGGGAGATGAACAAGTTGCTCCGTTCGTTTGGCAGGAAATGAGATGCAGGAATTGGAATTGACCCAATTAAAATTCTTGCAGGAATTGGAATTGAAGTCAATTATAATTCTGTTGTTCGACTAAATGCAGGAATTTTGTCACAAGAATTAAAATTGAAAATTTTGATGTTCGGTTGTATGTCAGATTTCAATGGACGGAATTGAAAATTAAAATTTAAAATATTTAATTTAAACAAAATTGAAATATAAAGATAAAAACATAAGTCCATGTTATAAACACATAAGGCCACAACATAAATAAAGTCCCCGACATAAATAAAGTCCACAGAATAAAAACATAAGTCTACAACATACATAAATTCCGCAACATACAAAACATAGGTCCACATAAAATTAACTGAGTAAATGTAAGCGGAGCCAGGTCCACCTGATTGGAACCGGCAAAGCCATGAACATGTTGCTCTTCATTTCAATATCAGTTTTGCATATATGCCGCCAGTTTTTTATGAAATACAAGCTTATAGTACAAATGTTTTTGTAAACACATAAATTCAATATAATGCATCCCAATGTACCTACTTTAATTCGTGACCTATTTAAGTGTAGTGTAGTTCCCATGTTACATAATGCTTCATAAAGTAATATTTACATTGAAAAAAATATGCTCAAAGTAATAGTGTCTAAGAGAACTGATTTAACACCTGAAATTTCGCTACAGTGTCGGGAGTTCTGAGAAGTCTTTAGGGAGAATCTGCAGCAAGTTTTGTAGCTTCCTTGTATTTTGTTTGAGAGAACAATTCCTAAAACCTTTGCACAACCTGCGTAATCGAATAAGAGCAAAGGTTTTTGATGTTATTATTTAAATTAAGTTTGGGAAGTTAATAGAACCAAAAAGGAACACAATTTAAGCATTTTTAAATGATATGGGATATTGTTGAGTACATAGGAATCATCAAACCATCATAAGTGCAAGAAAGTCAGAAAGATCAGCTTTTACAAAAACATACCACATTTGTATCTACTCCAGTATCCTATATACTATATCTAACAATTAAGCTCCATGCCAACTTGGCTTCCTATATAACTCATAGAAACATGATAGAGCTAGTAACAAGACAAATAGTAGATTAGTAGAACACATTAGATACTATAATTTATAACAAGAATATATCCAAGGGTGCCCAAACTTGATCTAGAGAGGCCACTGTTTTAAAAGGTTTCCATATCACTTGAAACAAAATCTCAGATGACCACTTTAGTTCAACAGCCAAAAAATACGAACAAAGACCATGTTTAAGTGATTAAAAGACTTGGAGAAAAATTCAACTTCGAAACCACTAAATCGACAAAAAATAATGACCAATAAAGCCCAAGTTGAAGACCAAGTTGGTGGTTATCATCAGTACACTACAGAGTAACACTGAGGTATGCACTTATGATGTTCAACAAGTAGCATGCATAGATAGTTCAGAGCAAGCAAAATAAAAGGAAAGTTCACCTGAAGGTGAAGATCCAGCCAACTTGCCCTAAATCAAAGCCGAAAAAATTCACGGATCTTCAACTGGGTCGCCAAAAATGGTTGCCCTAGATGAACAGAACATGTGAGATTCATTGCCTTTGTTGTCTTCTAGCCAGAGGAAGAGTAGAAGTCAATTACCTGAGGTACAGTGAGCGGCAGAGGCATGCGAACGGCAGAAATCGCACAAGAGAAGACTGGTACCAAGCCGCCGCCTGAGTAGAGGGTGGAGGATGGAGGGGAATAATCTGCAGCCGCCTGAGAAGAGCCGGACCTCGCCGGAATCGATCGACAAATTAATCGCCAGAGGAGAAGGCGGCGCTGGGAGCAGGCTGAATCAGGAAAGAAGAACTAGATCCATAGGTCGAATTTGGGATGCCTTTTCCCCGAGTATTGGTGGTTGGTGCTCCCCAGACCTAAATATTCTTGAATAAGCATTGTTAGAGCTGCTCGAGACCAAAATCCCCTGACATTTTGGTACCGGTGCAAAGCGCCAAAAATTGATAATTGAGGGGTGCAAAATGTCATATTAAAGATTTGAAGAACAAAGTATCAAATCCCTTATTTTGAAGATGCAAAATGCCAAAATTTCATCTTTTCCTTATGTATTTACATTACCTAGAGAAATTTAAAAAGAATTCCAATTGAAATTCAATTCCATCCCTTCAATTCCAACTTAATGAATGGGCCTAACTTCCTATCAATTTTAATCTCATGTTTGTGCCTCCCGTACAAAGTAGGGCTGAGCATAATAATCGAAAATCGATAATCGCTCGTTAATCGCTCGAGTTTCCAGTGGAATCGAAATCGAAAAAAAATGATTCGAATCATTTTGACTCGAATCAAAATGACTCGAAATTATTTTCGAGTCGATTTTTTTTTTCGAGCCGATCACGAATCGCTCGATTTTTTATGAGCTGGCTCGGATTAAATATTAAATATTTGATTTTTTTACTGGGAGTCTGGGAATTGGCGATTCGGCGAATTCGGCCAATTGGCCGGCTGTGCAGCGTGCACTGTGCAGTGAGCTGTAAATAATGAATGCAGTTGCAGGCAGTTTCACGGTAATAGCCAATAAGAATTATTTATTAATTTTTCTGTTTTGACTTTTGAGTATTTTGACAAAATGACAAATGCAACTAGCCAACTATGGGAGTAAAAAAGCAAATATTTAATATTTTAAAATTTTGATTTTCCTCTGTTTTGAGCCTGCAATTGCACAACCTCTTCATTTCCTTCGTAAATCGCAACTTCACAAGTTTCTTTCTTCTCCAGCTTTTTCCTGAGTTCCTTCTCTGGCGGACAGGCTGATCATTTCTTCCTTCTGCAAGTCTTCTTCCCAACCGCAGCACGCTGACACAAGTATTTTTTGCCAGTATTTTTTGCCAAGTCCCCTTCCATCTCAGGCTCAGGTTTTGAAACACGAAACCCTAAACCTCTCCAGGCCGGCGGAGGGCCGGAGGCTCTCCTCATGTGAGCAGCGAGCGCAACGACACCATAGTCGTTTGAAGCTTACCAGTACTTGTATGCACTCCTCACAGCAGCTGTAGGTTATAGCACGCGACATGCGGTATGCCTGACTCTATGACGAAGGAGACCTGACGCAAGCGACTGCTGAGGCGCTGAGCAGGTTTGGGGTTTCTTTCCATTTTTATTTTGGTATGAATTTTTATCTATATTTTTTTATGAGTTTGTAGTGTGATGAAGATTTCATCATTTTAAGGATAGATCTTGTTTTTGTAGGAATTATTGGACGATTCTGAGATTCAGATTTCGGATGCTTCACAATTTGGTATGATTATTTAACATTTTCTTGCTTGGATTCATGTTTGGGCAGTCAGCAGTGGTTTCTTTTTCATTGTTTTTTTTTGTCTTGGCTATAATCTATATTCTATACTCTATAGTGTTATAAAAATTATTAGATGATCTCCATTAATAATAAACAAATAAAAAGCTCATAATAGGATAATAGGTAAAAAAATTAATTATTCATAGCAGAATAGTAGATAATTATCTATGACACAAATTTAAAGTTTGAAATTATCCATAGTCCATACTCTATAGTCCATAAGAGAATAATACATATTTTTGTGCATGCATAGAAGACCATGATATGCAAGTTTACAGCAGCATAAACTGCAGGTAGTTGTCAAGTAACTAGTTTATCTCATCACTTATATTTTCTTTGTGGGCACAGATTCACAGAATGACATCATATCGGTTATTGAATTAAATTAGCTTTCTCATTTTGATTTATGTAAGATGAGAACTAGATTTGTTTCATTTTTAGATCAGTTTTCTTGTACCTTAGAGATTTTATCACTATCCAGAGAATATTGGATCATAAATCATAAATCAAAATTTCAGTTTTATATCCATCGTGCATTTATTTGTCTATAATCTTCATCGTGCATTTATCATAAGTCCATGCAACTTGTATGTGTAGAAACAACACTAAAAACAACTTCACATGAATGTTGATGAGTTTATTGTCTTCGCCCCTTCTTAAATTTGGCCAAAGGAACCTAAAATAAATATTGTTATATTATTTTTAGTATAAGCACCTGACAATACTAACAATTAGTAGTCTTGTATATGGTTTTGTTATATTCACTGCTCATAGTTATGATTTTTTTGGTAGAAGTTCTCAATTTAACAAATTTTTATTTCTTTAGATATTATGAATTCCGTAGAAAATTATAGTGACTCGTCATTCTCACCTGTGGAGGAGGATGAATTCATAAATCTCGATGCAAATGCAATTATTACTGATCTTAATGCCCGAGATGTGGAACTAGCACCCATCTCCATTGGCCCCTCTCCTACTGAACCTTCATTAGGTCAACAATCTACTAAAGTAGAGAAGGACAACAAAGGAAAAAAAAAGAAGTGAAGTGTGGGAGCACTTCAAAGTTGAAAAAATGAAAGATATAAGTGGAAATATTATCTCCAAATGGCAATGTAAACATTGCTTCAAAACATACAAGTACCAATCGTCTGGAACTACTTCAAATTGTGCAAGACATATTAAAACATGCTATAAGCTTATACAAGTTAAGAAGAATCAAACCATCTTCAATCAAACGAGAGTCAATATGGTAGAAGATGATATTCAAATGCCGCCCATTTGTGTGTCAGGATCTTATGATTCAGTTAGCATTAAACAACTGCTTGTCAAGTTCATAATTACTGCTGAACTTCCATTCTCAATAGTTGAACAACCATTTTTTAATGTCTACTCTAAAGCTTTAAATCCTAATCATATAAAAATTTCAAGGCATACAATGAAGAATGATTGCATGAAACTATATGATATTGAGAGAGACAAACTTCTGAAGGTACTTAGAAAGGTGGATAAAGTTGCGCTTACTAGTGATTGTTGGACATCTAATCAATCTATTGGTTATTTATGTATTACTCTTCATTATATAGATTCTGATTGGATGCTCCAACATTCAATTATAAATTTCTCAGATCTTGATCCACCTCACACCTGCCAAGTAATATATGATGCAATTCGTGAATCAATCTTACAGTGGGGAATTCAGAAAAAGGTAATGAGCATCACTCTTGACAACGCATCTGCGAATGATATAGCCGCAAGACATTTACAACAAAGTTTTGCTAATTTCAATCGCTTGTATTTAGGTGGCAAAGTGTTTTATGTTAGGTGTTGTGCTCACATACTTAGTATTCTTGTGCAAGATGGCTTAAAAGAGATTTCTTCGTTGATTACTATTATAAGAGAGGTTGTGGGATACATAAGAAAGTCACCTTCACATCTTAAATCATTTGTTGAATCAGCCAAATTATTAGGAATTTTTACATCACGAGGTCTTTCATCAGATGTGAAAATAAGGTGGAATAGTACTTATTATATGCTTGATAGTGCTTATCATTATAGATATGTTATTCATGATTTCTTTAGAAAAGATAAAGGTTTGGTGTGAAACTTTCCTGAAGAAACATGACAGATTTGGTAAAATTAAGAACATATTGGAAGTCTTTGAAGCCGCAACAAAATTATTTTCAGGGACTTCTTATCTAACATGTAACTTATTTTTGCCTGCATTAATTGCTATTAAAGAAGTTCTGGACAAATCTTCAACATTGGATGATGAGTTTGTACGTCGTATGATCACTCCAATGAAAATCAAATTTGACAAATACTGGAGTGATTGCAACTTACTTATGTCTCTTGTCATTATTCTTGATCCCCGACGAAAGTTATTATTCATCACTTATGCTTTCAGTAAATTGTACAATAATTATGAAGCGGTTCAAAAAGTGAAGGTGGTAAAAGATAGCCTTTTAAAGTTTTTTTCCACTTATTGCGATATCGGTAGCAGGGAACATAATACTTCAATTATTAGCTCTGAATCATCCTCTTCAAATAGAGTGGGAGTCATGGGACATTCAAGTGCAACAACTCAACCACAAACTATCACAAATTCTGTTCTTCTTGGGTTTGATGATTTTCTAAGTTCTAGCCCATCAACGCAGCCTCTTAAAAATGAACTTGAAATATATCTAGAGGAAACTCCGGTGCAACCTCCTCTTGAGAGTAGAGATAAATTTGATGTCTTAGAATGGTGGAAGATATGTTCAATGAAATATGTGAAGCTCTCCAAGATGGCAAAGAATATCCTTACAATACCCATCACAACTGTTGCTTTCGAATCAGCTTTTAGCGCTGGAGGGAGAGTACTTGATGATTATAGAAGTGCACTAAATCCCAAAACTGTGAATGCTCTAGTGTGTTCTTCAAATTGGATTCTTCACAATATAAATATCGTGCCAATGTAAGTACTCTTACTTATTTACTCATGAATGATTTTATTAGTTCTCAATTATATTAATTGATCTTAATGTGTGTTTTGCAATCATAGCTTGATGTGGATGATTTAACAAGTTCACTACCGGATGAGATCATCGGGACTTCTACTAATGATTAAACTTCTATTAATGTATTGTCTTTTTTACTCTCATAGTTTTGTTTTAATGTTTCATGTGCTTCTAACAATATTAATTTTCTTTTAACAAAGCATCAGCAGTATTAATTAATTAGTGTTTATGCAACTAGCAAGCTAAGACTTCTAAAACTTTTTCTTGAGAACCATAATGGTTTTGTTCATCTGGCAAGTAGCCTCTGACTGCAAACTTATCCACCCTTATATCTGAAAAAACTGTATTTTGTTGGATTTTATATGGACAAACACTTTTCATAATTAATTTGCAATCACAGATGCCACATTTTCCCTTTGATAGATTTTCTCTGTTGGTGGCTTGATGATGGACCTGCTGGTGAATTAGAATCTGGAAAAAAGGTATGTTCCAGTAAATTCTTGAAATGGTTATTGTTATTTGTCTTGAGGCACCTATAATGACATGTTTGTCTTGATATTGCATGCCAGAAATAATTTCTTCATAAATAAATATTCATTTGTGATACTAAAGTTACTCTCCTTTTGTAATTTTCATTAGTCATAACTAATGAGGTTTGTGATCTTGTTCAAAATTTGAAACGGAATGATTATTGTATTTAGTTTAACTATCTCGAACTTAAAAAAATTAATTAAAAACAAGAAGTATTAGGACAAATAGAACAAAAACACAAAATCTGATCCACACAAATTGAACAAACAACAACACAAATTCAGAGTTAAAACACATTCAAGTGATGATTTTACAGATTATGTAGTAGTGATGGGGATGTGACTATGCCTAGCTGCTGGCTTGATCATTAATTTCATAATATGTCTATAATCTTTTGAGCTATTAGTAAAGTATATATCATCGGATGATTTTACCGAAACTGAATGATCCTACTTGTGTTGTTAATTAATATGCCTATAAATCTTGTACATATATTTATGATCTATCTGTGAAGGCCCAGAGACATACTGACATACTAGTATTTTGGTAATTATGTTGTATGTTGAATTATAGCCCTCAATCAAAATAACATTAACTAGATTTGTTTGACTAGTAAATAACATCAATTCGAATTTTAAAAGTGATTACTCTGTTTTTTTTTACTTACTGACTTATGTGTTTTTTTATAGATTAAGGTGCAGAAGCGAAGATCATTTTCTAGACGATGAATAACATAAACAGCTCAACGCTTAATATTTTTTTGGAGTGTCTAATATGAACTATTTATGTATTTTTATTGGACTGTTTATGGATTTTTATTGGACTAGTTATGTCTTATGAAGTGTTTATTTTGTAGTTTTGTTATATTTTTAGTCAATCACTTTGATTTAAGAAGTAGTTTAATTTTCAAATTTCTTTTTTATGAGATTTAGGTAAGTACTTTTATGAATTTTTTAGTATTGGTATGTAAGTATGTTCATTTTTTTGCCTTGGTATTTTGAAAATAATTGTTCTTTAATGTATAAAATATAAATAATATATAATTGCAATTTTTTTTATAAAGCTCAAACAATATAAATATGAAGCGATCATGATCAACTACTCAATGTCATGGTATATTGATATCTTATATTTATTGTGATTTAAAAAAATATATTTTTTAATGATGCTCTCAATAACTTATAGAAAAAATTATTTAATAGTTTAACATGTATAAATGTCTAATAAATTATTTTTTTATAAAAAATAATTAATTTCGAGCCGATTCGAAATTGAATCGAGCCGGCTCGAAATCGAGTCGATTTCGAGTCGAGCCGACTCGACTCGAAATCAATTTCGAGTTCGAGCCGACTTCGACTCGAAAATTTCGATTTCGAGCCGAGCCCAAATCGCTCGAACTCGACTCAATATCAACCCTAATACAAACGGTCTTCGCTCACGCTTGATGTATTCATGTGTATATCTTGAATTGTGGAAGAGCCAAATATCCAGTTTACAAAAAACACGTACTATTCAACAATACTCTGCTAGAAATCGACAAAATGTCATGTAGTTCATAAGATGAATAACGAGTGGTAAAAATGAGAAGAAAAATGTTAGCTTATGAAGTGAAACTGAGGTTTCTCAAAATGAAACTCCAATAAGCTCATCATATACATATATTAATATCTTAGCAATATTCTCAATCTCCAATTTAATGGGTCTATCATACTCTTCAATTTCAGTGGGTCTATCATAATACCCAATCTTATATCATGAATTATAGTTGTTTTAAGTATAAAAAAAACTCAGATTAGGCAGTTGCAATGAATCTGATGGTGCCTCGTCTACTTTATTACATAACATTTATTTAATTCAATATTTAGCTAGGGGAAAATTTTTTTCCTTCTATAAAACAATGGTCAAAGAAGAACTGTATTTTGTAGGGAAGCTAGTGTATAGAATAAGAACTATGAGAAGTAAATTGAATCATGGACAACATGAATTCAAAAGCATCAGTTTAACAAATTTTTCTCTAGAATAATTTAATGTTAATCTTTGGTAACACATACTATTCCACAATACGATAAATAGTATATATGAACACGTATTATTTAACCATATGCCGGTAATGGCATGATATTCAACAAATTGGAAAATTCAAAATATACACGATTGGAATGCTGATGTAGGCCGAGCGGGTCAAATTGGGATTTGCACGCGAAAATCACATTCTTAACATTTGAATTTCAATACAGTCGCTAATTATTATTTGAGAAGAGCTCTTAGACCTTTTACAAGTTGAACCAAAGCGAGATCTGTACAACCACAAGTGTAAACCACAATAATAATTTATGAAATAACAGAAATTAAATCAGAAAGCATGTTCAAAGGCGAACTTATAGTTATTTAGTTGAATGACATAAATCTAATGCTAATAAATCGGGGCAAGGATACATACAAGATACAGCAAAGGAGGTGGCCCGTTCTGAAGTTCGACAAGCAGAGGGAGGTATCCTTCGTTGAAAGGTTGCTGGGTGGAATGACTATGAACAACGTCCAGATGCGTCCTTAGTTGGTCTCTTAAAGATTACTGAAGTTGAATGTCGTGGTCGACGATAATCAATCGATAGAACAACCAATGATGGGTCGCCAGGAGGAAGGGCGAAGTTGACGACGACCCAAACGTCCGTTGGCTACTGAAGTGCATTGGAAAAGTGAATGGAGACATTGTTGACAGGGTTCCGATCGTCCTTCGCTTGGAACTAATCTCCTTTGTTCAGGTCGGCGACAAAAAAAAGTTGAAGGATGGCGGCGAACAGAGGTCGAGGGCGATCACCAACAACATAGAGAAACTAGGTTTCATTCCACTGTTTTCTAGTCCCCCTTTTCTCTTTTACTAGTAGGCTTTAAATAGGGCATCTTTGACTCTCTCTCTCTCTCTCCTTGAATAACTTGCCAAAATTAGTACATTCCAAATGATTATTTCCAAACAAGTCTTTTCAAGAATTACTTTATAACTTTAATAGCTTACCCATTTTCTTAAAGGTTTTCCAAATAGTATATTTCCAAATAATCAAGTCTTTCCAAACATACTTTTCAATTTTTAAATATCAATTTTTGGATTGGATTGTTTTGGGTATCCTTTTGAGTTTGAATTTTTTCTGATTAAACTTATGCGTATTTAAATAAATTAGGCTTGCATTTTCCATTCTAAATATTTAAAATTACCAGACCTTGTATTCAATTTCTCATCGGATAGTTAAACCGATGAGGCAAAAAACCAAACAAGATCGTTGAATGGGGGAATAGAAACATACATGCTGTAAGATAAAATAAAAACGAAAAAGATAGCTGGCGCGTGATGGTATCACACGTCCTCATAAATTGAAGGAAGTTGCATCAATTCCCACGGGGTTGATGAAGATTGACCCCAGTGAGAACTCAAAAAAATTGGCAATAGAGAGGTCAGACGTCGTCACTAGTGCTAAATTGGGTGGAATGTCTGGGGTCTCGATCGATGGCTTGATACGCTTCTGAATTTGAAATGGACCAAACCTACTGCAATAAGCAAACACCCATCTCTCTTTGAAAAGTACAACTAATGACGATAACGACTGACCTTGAATTATAATGTTCAAAGGTTGCACGCAAATTATTAGCAAAAATGTTATACAATTCTTTTAAATAATTAATATGAGATTGTGCATCGAATGAAATAAGTTCATGAAATGGTAGAGGGTGGCGCTCAAATAGGTGGGGGTATAAAAAATTTATAGATAATTTCGAAAGGGGATCTATTAGAGAGCAATTTTTAGAATTATTAAATGTGAATTTTGTCTGTGGAGGTACAAGACCTCATTACGTGAAATTCTCCCAAATTAAACACCTGAGAATATCTCCCAAACCCCTATTAACGACATCGGTATGTCCATCGATTAGAGCGTGACATGTCATAATAAACTCGAATTTGGTCCTCATTCGACCCCGTAATGTATTCCAGAAATAAGACAAAATATTTAATATATTGATACAACTTACCATATTCACCCATACCAAAATGATAATGTGGTGTAATGAAACATGATCTCTAAATATGAAATTGATATAGTGAGGTGTGCATAATAAGTGAACACCTGATATGATATGAGAAAACTAAAAAGTACAATGTGGCACTTCAAAAACCAATATATGTGGGATTGAGCCTAGGTCATGTGGGGTGAGTGGCAAAACTATATCGCAAGTTTCTTCATGAGGTGAGGTTTTCAGGAGGCAGTGTGGTAAGTAGTAACATTGTGGAGTCAACAAAAAGTGAACTAGAAGACGTAGAAGTCCTACTGTGTGCCCTTGGAATAAGGTAATTCTTATGGGAAGAAAAACAATCTTGCATCAACGGTGCTCAAAGAAATGAGAGTTCCTTGTGATGTCATGCATGAAATGTCGATCGTACTGTCATGATCGCCCTAATAGAACATGACATACATCCATAATGACGACATGACATAACACTATATGAATATGCAATTCCTATAGAAAACTCTACTAGACAGTGGTGAATAACAAGCATAGTCAAGTGACTATTGACTCTGGATAAGTTATAAGATTATTATAACGAGTGTGTCTCAAGCCCTAATGTGTCGATTATATGTTGTGAAATGAAGTTCTCCATACTGCCGCTATCGATGATAACAGAGCAAAATTGTCCCTGGATGCCTGCAGTGGTGCGGAAAATATCGTGCCTCCTATGGTTATCTCCAGTAGACTCTCTAGGGATGATCATGCTATAATGTAATACATGTACTAAGTGTTCATCATGTTTGCCTTTTACTTCTATTGGATCCTCAAACTCAGACTCCGGATCAGGTTGTCATTCATTAATGTAAACTACGTACTTAGGCTCACACCCATCGGTAGAATCAATAATAACGACGAAGTGGAGTCGCGGTCACTCAAAGGATTTATGTCACGGTTCCATGTACTTAAAGCATTGAAATACTCCAGTGTTAAGCTTTTTTCCCAAGAATCTCCTTACCCCTGGAGGAAGAGTCAGAGCCCTAATAGTGATGGAAGGGGAATATATGATCCTAGTTGTGGGGACAAGTGGCAATTCTCGACGAGAGTCTATCAGTAGGCTGATAACTTCTCAAATGAAGTTATCTTTGCCTAATATTTCTACTTCATAATTAGTAAAAAGGAGCTTAAATGATAATAAAATATGATTAATTATTGTTTTAATGATTATGATACTAAGTTAGCCTTATTCTATGGTTTTTATGCAAGGTTTGTTAAGGAAATCAACTAAGAAGAGTGATGCAGAATTTCTATTTTCGGCCTGGCCAGAAACTGCAACATCCAATTCTGAAACTGCAACATGTGTCTGTCCGAAATTCAGAATTTAAAATTTGAATTCCCACCATTTTTAATTATGGAAGGTTGTGTCTCTTGAGGAGGATGGACGTTTTTAATGCCAAAAACTGATTAGAGGAGAATAATTCATCATTAATTTTGGATCTAAGAGGGAGAGCATCATCTAGGGTTGGCTTGGGAAGAAAACCTCCATTGGAGAGCGCCGGCAAGAGGAAGAAGAAGGAGATCTTCGCACGGATCGAAGAAGCGACTCTAGGAAGAAATTCCTGCAGCGATTAAGCGTGAACCGCGATGTTTTGTAAGATCTATTTCACTATTTTGAGTGATTCCTCCAATGCCATGAACTAATTCTTCCTTAATCTTGTATTATGAGATTACTAGGTTGTGTGTGATGGATATTTTCTAATTTATTTTGTTGTGGATTCTTGGTGAGTGTTCTTTATCAAATATATGATCTTTATTTTCTGAAATGTTTGGCCAATGTTTCATTTTTATGCTACGCTTCATAAATCGAGAGAGGAGTTGCGATAGCATATCATAATTTTGATATAGCATTTGAAGAGAGAAGGAGACTTCCTCTTGGTGTTAGCAACTTAGGTCTTTGTTCTTTGAGCGGTTCTTATTTCACCCGAGGGGAAATATAGAACTAGGGGTAGCCGATATCGAGAGATACGGTTATCTATTTTAAGATCGTTGCAAGGCACGCTCACCATGCATTTCCACATCGATACAATCACTCGTCCATCATACTAAACCTAGGAAATCATAATATAAGATTATTTCTCTTCCTTGATAAGAAAAGTTTTGCTCCTAATCCTCATAGTAGTTTTATTTAGAAATTTGCATTCTTAATTTCAGTAGTTCAAGAAAACCACAAATTTTGTCTCACTTGGATTTAAGGAAAAGGCCTAACTGGTATTTGCAAGCACTGAATTCACCACCTCCCTGTGGAGACGATTCATACTCACTTTTATTACTTGACACGGCACGTGCACTTGCGTTTAAATACGTAGACCATTTCGGGCGTATCAAGTTTTTGGCGCCGTTGCCGGGGAGGTGCGAAACGTTTAGTGTTTTATTTTGCAATATTAGTGAATCCCTAGTAATTAGAGATCAAGTTTTGTTTTATCTTTGTTAATTCTCATTGCTATTACTGCTTTGTTTTGTGTCTGTTTTGCTTGTTTGTTTATTATCAATTATCAATTGTTGGTGTGCGTGTTTTATGTCCAGATATCGATCACCTGAATTACTACCGTTAAACCTAGAGATCGAACGGACGTGTAGACAAAATAGGAGAACGTTTCGATTAGAAAATAATAACGTGATAATAATGAATCCTGATAATCATAACGCTCCTAATGAAGTTGACCAGGAAGGCTTAGGTCAAGAAGGTCAAGTAGAACAGAATGGTCACCCCGTTGAACAAAGGAGAACATGTCGTGATTATAATATGCCCTTCCGAGGAGGCTTGCAGTTTAGTATTACTAGACCCGCAATTGAAGCAAACAACTTCAAGATAGATTCGATGACAATGCAACTCGTTCAACACAATAAGTTTGGTGGCCTTAATAATGAAGACCCGAACTCTCACTTAAGGACCTTCATTGAAATATGTGACACATTCAAAATCAATGGAGCATCTGAGGAAGCGATAAAACTTAGGTTATTCCCATTTTCTTTGGAAGGAAAAGCAAGAGATTGGTTGAACTCTCTGCCCAATGGT
The DNA here is from genome assembly GCA_039513925.1 of Platanthera zijinensis. NCBI lineage: Eukaryota > Viridiplantae > Streptophyta > Magnoliopsida > Asparagales > Orchidaceae > Platanthera > Platanthera zijinensis. The sequence continues at coordinate 11,614,923 of CM077081.1, read as the reverse complement.
TCTATCACTACTTGGGCGATTCTGATAGAGAAATTCTTAGCTAAATATTTTCCTCCATCGAAAACTGCCAAACTTATGCGTGACATATCTACATTCATGCAAGGGAACGGAGAGACACTTTATGATGCATGGGAAAGATTTAAGGAACTATTGCGCAAGTGCCCACACCACGGCCTAGCCACACACCAACAGGTGTGGACCTTTTACAATGGTCTCCAGACGTCTACAATGATCCAAGTAGATGGAGCTGCAGGAGGATCATTGATGAACAAATATCCCGAGGATGCGTATGAAATTTTAGAGGATCTATCTTCGAATAATTATCATTCATTTGAGCGCCAAGGTTCCTCATCCATGGGAGGAGCGCACCAAGTTGACCAACTCACTTCTTTCGCTGCACAAATAACCGCACAATTCAACTCGATGAATAAGCGGTTAGATGCCTTAACCTTACATCAAAATCAGGTTCCAATGAACCCCCAAGTTAACAGTATAGTAGCTCCTCCGATTAATATAAATCCTTCACTTACGGTGGAGGAACTCATTAACAATAACGAGGAGGTCAACTATATAGGTGGGCAACCGAGGTACATGAATCACAATAATCATAATGCAATTCCAACTCATTACAATCCGGATTTGCGTAATCACCCTAACTTCTCGTAGAAGAATAACACCGGCACGGGACACCCGCCTGGTTTTAACTCAACTCCACGTCCAACTCAAAACGTTAATTATAATCAGCAAGGACCTTCTAGAAAGCTATCCGATGAGATCCTTATCGAATCCATGCAAAGAAACGATGCACGCATTACTAGTGTAGAGGGTTCACTGCGTGTGATTGAGTCTCAATTGGGACAAATCGCGAGCGCATTAAGCCTTAGACCTCAAGGGTCACTCCCAACGGATACCACACCGAATCCGAAAGGAGACAATCAACAATGCAAGGCGGTCACTCTACGAAGCGGTAAGGAGTTGGAGAGCATTCCTCTAAGAGAGAAAAGTAAGGGTAGTAATGAAAAGGAATTAGAGGAGTTGATTCCTTGTATCCCTAATGAGGGGGCCATACAAGATGGGAATAGTCAGGAACCTGCGGTGGAAGTGTTAGAGAAAAAGAAAGAGCGAATAGATGAAGCTACAAAGAAAAAAGAAGCTAGAATAATTTATCCACCACCACCTTTTCCGCAACGGTTAAAGAAAAGCAAACTCGATCAACAATTCCAAAAATTTCTCGAGATTTTTAAGAAGTTGCAAATCAACATCCCCTTCGCCGAGGCTTTGGAACAAATGCCCAGCTACGTTAAATTTATGAAGGATATCCTATCGAAGAAGAGAAGATTTGGAACGAATGAGACGGTGGCACTTACTCAAGAGTGCAGCGCCATTCTCCAAAAAAAACTCCCACCCAAATTGAAAGATCCGGGGAGTTTTACTATTCCATGTTCCATAGGATACAAATTCGAGGGTAAGGCGTTATGTGACCTAGGGGCGAGCATTAATTTAATGCCATTATCGATATATAGGAAGTTGGGTTTGGGAGAGATCTCCAAGACTTCCATAACCTTGCAGTTGGCCGATAGGACCCTAGCGTTTCCGAAGGGGATAGTGGAGGACGTGTTGGTGAAGGTGGATAAATTCATATTTCCGGCGGACTTTGTCGTTCTAGACATGGAAGAGGATAGAGAAGTTCCGATTATTGTAGGAAGACCTTTCCTAGCGACGGGTAGGACTTTGATTGACGTGCATAAGGGAGAGTTAACGATGCGGGTGAATGACGAACAAGTCACATTTAACGTACTCAAAGCGTTAAAGTTCCCCCACCGGGAGGAAGATAATATGGAGGTGGTCAATCACGTTTCTATATGCGAGTACATGTCTAGTTCACTTTCTGCTGAACATGATATGTTGTTGACTCAATTATTAACGGAGGATGACCAATCCGATGATGATGAAGTGATTCAAGATTGCTTACAAGCATTCGAGAAGCAAACTGCTTGGTTTCGTAGGCCGGAACCATTAGAGATGCCCGAGAAATCCTTGTCAGCTAAACCGTCCATCGTTGAACCTCCATCACTTGAGTTGAAACCTCTTCCCGAGCATCTTACTTATGTATATTTAGGGGATGACGAGACACTACCGGTCATCATAAATTCCAACTTAACATCTGATCAACGGAAACGACTAATTGAACTACTTAAGCAATTTAAAATGGCCATAGGATGGACTATCGCTGATATCCGGGGGATAAGCCCTTCATTATGTATGCACAAGATCCTTTTGGAGGAGTCATTTCAGGGGTCGATTGAGCCTCAACGCCGCTTAAGCCCGCCGATGAAAGAGGTAGTTAAAAAGGAGATTATTAAGTGGCTTGACGCGGGTATAATATATCCTATCTCAGATAGTCCATGGGTCTCGCCGGTTCAATGTGTACCCAAGAAGGGGGGATGACGGTTATAAGGAACGAGAAGGAAGAGATGGTCGCCACTAGGACGATCACGGGGTGGAGGATTTGTATGGATTATAGAAAGTTAAACAAGGCCACCCGAAAGGATCATTTCCCTCTTCCCTTCCTCGACCAAGTCCTAGACAAATTGGCGGGGAATGATTTTTACTGCTTTCTTGATGGGTATTCAGGGTATAATCAAATTACTATCGACCCCGCCGACCAAGAAAAGACCACATTTACTTGCCCCTATGGGACTTTCGCGTTTAGGAGGATGCCATTTGGTCTATGTAATGCTCCGGCTACTTTCCAGCGTTGCATGATTGCCATTTTCTCTGATCTTATGGACCAGGGCATTGAGATTTTTATGGATGATTTTTCCATCTTTGGAAAATCATTTGACACGTGCTTAGAGTGTTTGGAGAAGGTGCTCACACGATGTGTAGAGACCAACCTAGTATTAAATTGGGAGAAATGCCATTTCATGGTTCGTGAAGGCATAGTGTTGGGTCATCATGTCTCCAGGACTGGGTTGGGGGTAGACAAAGCAAAACTAGATGTGATAGAAAAATTACCTCCACCCAAAAATGTGAAAATGCTAAGAAGCTTCCTTGGACACGCGGGCTTCTATAGAAGATTCATCAAAGACTTCGCAAAAATAGCTAAACCCTTGAGTGGACTTCTAGAGAAGGATGCAAAATTTTCCTTTAATGACGATTGCTTGAGAGCGTTCGACGAGCTCAAATCTCGGTTAACCACCGCTCCTATTGTAGTAACACCTGATTGGGAAGAGCCGTTTATCTTGATGTGTGACGCGAGCGACTACGCGGTAGGAGTTGTTTTGGGACAAGTGCGGGAGAAGATATTTTATACGATCGCATATGCTAGCAAGACCCTAATCGATGCCCAGACCAACTACACTACCACCGAAAAGGAGCTATTGGCGGTGGTATTCGCATTCGAAAAATTTCGATCGTATCTCTTATGTGCGAAGGTTATAGTGTACACCGATCATGCAGCGATCCGTTATCTTATGGAGAAGAGAGACTCAAAACCACGCTTGATTCGATGGGTACTTCTCTTACAGGAGTTTGATGTAGAGATTAAGGATAGGAAAGGAACGGACAACCCGGTTGCAGATCACTTATCTAGGATTGAGAGTACACAGTTGACACTACATTCTGAAGTGGAAGAGAGATTTCCTGATGAGCAGTTACTAGCTATTTCGGAGAGTGGTACGCCTTGGTATGCTGACTTTGTAAACTATTTAGCAAGCAATATTTTGCCACCTGAAATATCCTACCAACAGAAGAAACGATTTTTACATCAGGTACGGTCTTATATGTGGGATGATCCTTTGTTGTTCAAGGTTGGTGCCGACGGAATCGTACGGCAATGCATCCCCGAGGAGGAAATGAGAGCGATATTGGAAAAATGTCATAGCTCCCCCTATGGAGGTCATTTCAAGGGAACGAGAACGGCAATGAAGGCGTTAGAAGCTGGCTTCTTTTGGCCTAATTTATTCAGGGACGCAAATATATTTGTGAAGCAATGCGATAGATGCCAACGGAGCGAAAATATACATAAGAACGATGGGATGCCCATGAATATAATGTTGGAAGTCGAACTATTTGATGTATGGGGTATAGATTTCATGGGACCGTTCGTGAACTCGGATGGTAATCTATTCATTTTGTTGGCTGTGGACTACGTATCTAAATGGGTGGAAGCAATTGCGACGCCCAGGAATGATGCGAAGGTAGTCCTTAACTTCTTAAGGCACCATATACTTAGTCGATTCGGAATCCCGAGAGCAATCCTTAGTGATGGAGGCAGTCATTTTTATAATAATCAATTCACTGCATTACTAAATAAATTTGGGATAACTCATAAAGTCGCCTTAGCATATCATCCCCAGACGAACGGGTTAGCGGAAGTATCCAATAGGGAGATTAAGAAAATTTTAGAAAAAACAGTGAGCGTGAACCGTAGAGACTGGTCACAAAAGCTTGTTGATGCATTATGGGCATATCGCACTGCTTTCAAAACTCCCATTGGCCTAACCCCGTACCGAATGGTTTATGGAAAGTCTTGCCATCTACCTCTAGAATTAGAACACCGGGCATTCTGGGCAATAAAGAAAATTAATTATGATTTTCGTGACGCCGGCAAGAAAAGGCTCTTACAATTGAACGAACTAGAGGAGATTCGAATGCAAGCGTATGAGAACTCGAGAATTTACAAAGAGCGCACGAAACGATGGCATGATCGACGCATGAAGGAGAAAAACTTTGAACCGGGACAGCTTGTTCTACTATTTAACTCTCGCTTGAAATTATTCCCCGGAAAGCTCAAGTCCCGCTGGTCGGGCCCGTTCAAGGTTAAAATCGTGCACCCCTATGGAGCTGTGACTATCTCAAATGAGAATGATGGAACCGAGTTCAAGGTAAATGGGGAGAGATTGAAGTTATATCTAGGAGGCGACATTGACCGAGTAGTGTCGCGTTTGGAGCTCGTTTAGTCAGGAGAAGTCCTGCCGGGACTCATAAATCAGGCGCTTGGTGGGAGGCAACCCATTGCATATTTGTATTAGTTCCTATTTTTTATTTTAAAAAGTTTTACGTTTTTTTTTTTTTTTTTTTTAATAATTAATAGTTTCTGTAGCTTTAGGATTGGATTGGAGGGGTGCTGCGCAATGACCGCGAAATTTTATAAATAAAAAGAAATGAATAAATAAAATTTCGGCCAGATTTTGAAAAAGGAAAAATGTTGTAGTCAGAAGAATTGGCGTTGTCGTTTTTCATCTACTGTCCGCTGCCATAGACATCAGCTAGGGAGTGAACCGGGAACCGGTTTGAGTAAACCGCCGGTTCAGCGGAAATGACAACGCATAAAAGGGAGGTGGTCATTAATTTTTTACTGACTGCTTCCGTGAAATTGGCGCTGATGGCGGTGAACCGGCGCCCGGTTCGGGCGAACCGCCACTGCCGGTTTGCTGAGACGTTTCAGTTCAATTTTAAAGGGCGGTTAGTCTAATTAAGCGGGATTTAGGCCGTATTAAGCTTAACTTTCCTTAATTACATAAGATTAACATAAATAAATTATAAAAGGACTTCTAGAATCTTCCCCAAACCCCCGGCCGATTTCTTCCCCAGCCCGATTTCGTCCCCAGCCCCCACCTAGATCGCGATTTCCCCCTTCGCGCTGGAGCAAAACGGAGGGCGGCGACCACCCATTAAGCTTCTGCTGAAGTGTCGAGCGGTGCGAGGCGGCTGCGCGATTGCCTGTCGCCGGACGCCGGCCTACAAACGCGCGGAAGAGGCGGATCCACTCCGTGCGGACGCCATGGGAAAAACACGGCGGACGACGGCAGTTGGATCGGAGAAAAGCGGCAAAGGCTCTTCAGGTATACCTAGGACTCATGTTTTCATTTTCGAAGCTCCTTCATTTAGGGCAATGAGTAATAGAACACCCTAATCTAGGTGAAGACTTGAAGAGGAAGAAACAGGCAAAGGGGAAGTCAATTGCTAAGGGTGGTAGACAATTTCAGGATGATGCGGCTGAGTTAAGGTTTAGGGAGTTGAGGACCACTCCATTCATCATGGAGAGAGGGTTCCAAATGGACATAAGGGCCTGGAACTTATCCTATGCACACCAGATTTCTGCCATTAACTGGGAGCACTTCTGCCATCCCCGAACTGAAGTTGCCCTTACCCTTGTTTACGAGTTCTATGCTAATGCGGTATCAGCGGAAGATGAGACGGCTATTGTGAGGGGTAAGGAGGTCGTGTTTACAGCTGAGAGGATTTCGGACTTGTTTGCTTTGGATGACCAAGCTCAAGTTGATTACACTACAGTCCTTGAAAAGGTTACCCCACAAGAATTGGCGGAGGCCGTTTGTATTCCGTCAGGGCCGGTTTGGACAAATGTGGCAGCGAAGTGCCTGAAGGCAACCTGCTTATCTAGACAGGCCAAAGTCTGGCTCCTATTCATCAATGCAACCATACTTCCGACTAAACACCTCAACAATGTCCCTATCCACAAAATTGCCATACTCTACTGTATCCTCAAGGGCATCAAATTCAATGTGGGGAAAGTTATTGCGCATCGGCTGCAGGAAAAGATAAGGGAGAAAGGCCCAAAGCAACTGTGGTATCCAGTCCTGATTACAGACCTTTGTCGCGCGGTTGGAGTGCAAGAGAATGAGGAGGATGTGGTGAAGAAATTGAAGTGTCACATAACCAAAACGGTGATTGAGGTGTGCATAAAGGTTGCGGATGATACCCCCAAAGCGCAGCCTTCTAAGACACGCAAGGACAAACCTATGGACATAGAAATTCACCAAGAAGATGGGGGCGGTGATCCTGACGCTATGATGGAGGAGATGCAATATATGAAAGCCTACTTGCGATGCCACCACCTATGTGTGCAGGAGGAATTAGAGGATCAAAGATCCATTTTACTTAGTTTATTGGACAAAGCCAAGCTCCCTAGGCCACAATCCAAGTTGAGGATGAGGAAGCAGTTCGACAAAGACGGTTACTTGCTTAACTCCGCCAGCATTCGTGTGGACCCTCGCATTCGAAGAACTGAGGAGGATGAAGGCGATGAGGATGACGATGATGTTGATAAGGGAGGAGATGCTGCTGCAGATGATGTTGATGAGGACGGCGACGACGATGCAGATAGTGACGAGGCCGATGAAGAAAGTGACGAGGATGACGTAGAAGGTGAAGATGACAAAGATGGAGAGGACGAATAGGCAACTCTGATGACTTTTGGTTTACCTTTTAGTTTATGGCATATAGTTTATGTTTTGTGCAAATTATGGTTTGGGATAGTTTATGGTTTTGAACAGTTTTACTTATTGCTGAACTATATTTTGGACTGTTGCTGTGTTTTGAACTATATCTTTGGACAGCTTATATGTTTATTTCCCTCATGCAAGGTGAACCTTTTGTTGGTATATGGAAACCGTGTTTTGGCATGGACACTGCTAAATGTTTATATGAGGTGCTATTGTTGTTATATGGAATCATGGTTTTGCAAAGATCTCCTTCTATGTTATTAGGACACTTTTATAATGGATGCAAGTCCTTCTCCAAAATTATACAGCTGCACTTGTGATTTATGACTTTTTCTAACTGATCCACTTATTAAGCATGTTCACTTTATTAATGGCCGTATACTTATATTGATATAACCCCGTGTAGCACTGCTATCTTGTTGCGTTCTATGTCACTTTAACTGCAGGGAATGCACTTGGGTACACTGACGACGCTCCTTACGCAAATTGAGAGGCATATTTGCACACATGTGGTTCACTCTACACAAGTCTTCGTTTTTTCAGGGAAGTTATTTATTTTCAACTGTTCATTCCTGACTTACAAATGCTCATTAGATAATGTCATTATTATAGTTACACTTCAAGTGTGGAGGAGTGTGTTCTGCTCCTAACTAGTCCTCTAGAAGTAGAGTTGCTAGGGCCTAGCATCGCTTTAAGTGTGGAGGGGTGTACCCTTACACACTGGGTAAGGGTTACTTTAAATATGAATATAGTGATACTTACTGTTGTTCTTGATTAGTCTATGGGCTACTCTAGAGTTATTCAATGATCGGTAGGGCACGTCAATCTTAAGAACCCAACTAATGAATGTGAAGCTAGAAGGATGTTGGTTTGACTGAGCTCATTTAAGCATATGTTTTCGTGCACTAAAATTTTGATGTACGTCCATTGCATGCTTTCCTACATTGTCCTCTACATCCAATGGGGAGTGGTGAGTAAGAGCGAAGTAAATGATGTACACCAAAATATGAGGATAGTTAGTTCGTTCTAACTTTTTGATCAATCACGTCATTAGTTGAGCTTGAACCATTTGTTTCACATCACCCCATGACTAAATTTCATATGTTCCCACTGGTTATGTCTTAAGAAGTAGCCTATTGTGAGTGTTGCTAACAAAATAAAAATTTCATAGTGATATGCGGCCTGAATATATGTACACATACTTAGAATGATCCCAACTATGATAAAAAAAAGGGGTAGAAAAAAAATGGAATTCATAGTGATATGTGGCCTGCGTATGTGAATGCATACTCAGAATGATCCCAACTATGATGCCTATCTATATAAATAAAAAAAAATGAAAATATCATAGTGACATGTGGCCTAGGTATGTGCACTTATATTTGGAAAGATCCCTACTATGAGTAGTTTAAAAAAAAAAAAAAACCCACAATATGGCGAACCTTCCAGATCATTAACTAGGGAACACCATTCCACTTTCAAAGTATCCATCAACGCTAAGCCAAGCTTAAACATATCCTAGTTCTTATTGGAACTACTAACTCATATGAAGGCGAAATTAATTGCGTAGCTTAAGCTTGTCATTACCTGTAGATGTGGGGGTTCAAAAGGAGGTATTGCATGAGAGTACATTATATGTTTTGTCACCACATACCACACTATGATGTTCATTTGAGCTCTAATCCATCATCTAACTAATGGATTTGTGAATGGTTGGATTTTTATTGATTGTTAAACCTATCATCTCAATAAAGCAAATCTTTTGAGTGTGCCTCGATCATTTGGTATCATTGAATCATGCACTACATATTGTCCTTTGCCCAGGTTATTATTTTGAACTTGTCCTTGCTAGGGACTAGCAAGATTTTAAGTGTGGAGGTGTGATAACTTCTCAAATGAAGTTATCTTTGCCTAATATTTCTACTTCATAATTAGTAAAAAGGAGCTTAAATGATAATAAAATATGATTAATTATTGTTTTAATGATTATGATACTAAGTTAGCCTTATTCTATGGTTTTTATGCAAGGTTTGTTAAGGAAATCAACTAAGAAGAGTGATGCAGAATTTCTATTTTCGGCCTGGCCAGAAACTGCAACATCCAATTCTGAAACTGCAACATGTGTCTGTCCGAAATTCAGAATTTAAAATTTGAATTCCCACCATTTTTAATTATGGAAGGTTGTGTCTCTTGAGGAGGATGGACGTTTTTAATGCCAAAAACTGATTAGAGGAGAATAATTCATCATTAATTTCGGATCTAAGAGGGAGAGCATCATCTAGGGTTGGCTTGGGAAGAAAACCTCCATTGGAGAGCGCCGGCAAGAGGAAGAAGAAGGAGATCTTCGCACGGATCGAAGAAGCGACTCTAGGAAGAAATTCCTGCAGCGATTAAGCGTGAACCGCGATGTTTTGTAAGATCTATTTCACTATTTTGAGTGATTCCTCCAACGCCATGAACTAATTCTTCCTTAATCTTGTATTATGAGATTACTAGGTTGTGTGTGATGGATATTTTCTAATTTATTTTGTTGTGGATTCTTGGTGAGTGTTCTTTATCAAATATATGATCTTTATTTTCTGAAATGTTTGGCCAATGTTTCATTTTTATGCTACGCTTCATAAATCGAGAGAGGAGTTGCGATAGCATATCATAATTTTGATATAGCATTTGAAGAGAGAAGGAGACTTCCTCTTGGTGTTAGCAACTTAGGTCTTTGTTCTTTGAGCGGTTCTTATTTCACCCGAGGGGAAATATAGAACTAGGGGTAGCCGATATCGAGAGATACGGTTATCTATTTTAAGATCGTTGCAAGGCACGCTCACCATGCATTTCCACATCGATACAATCACTCGTCCATCATACTAAACCTAGGAAATCATAATATAAGATTATTTCTCTTCCTTGATAAGAAAAGTTTTGCTCCTAATCCTCATAGTAGTTTTATTTAGAAATTTGCATTCTTAATTTCAGTAGTTCAAGAAAACCACAAATTTTGTCTCACTTGGATTTAAGGAAAAGGCCTAACTGGTATTTGCAAGCACTGAATTCACCACCTCCCTGTGGAGACGATTCATACTCACTTTTATTACTTGACACGGCACGTGCACTTGCGTTTAAATACGTAGACCATTTCGGGCGTATCATAGGCCTAAGTCTAGATGTTCACTTTTGAAAGGACTATGCTCTACGAGCGCGACTCGAGATCTCTCTCAGGTCCATATATTCAAATAGCCCTAATTGGTCTCTAATGGAATATCATAACTCATTCAGATAATGAAAAATAGTCATATCATCGTCCTTTTAGAGGTCAATATGAGATTGGAGTACAAGGAACTCATTCGTGTATTCATCCACGATTAATTAGTCATGTCCGAGGTTGTAAAACTTATGATAGATGGTCTGCAAATAATCAAGTGGAACGTATCGTTTTCGAAGTTGTGTTTTAAACTCGGCCCATGTGGTGATAGGGGGAAGCCTAAATTGAATCTACATGATCTAACTGTCTATACTAAATTAGAGTAGAACCTTTTTAGCCTAATTTTAGCATATTTAACTTGTCTAGCTTGGGGAAATTTCTTCTAAGACAGGAAATGGTTCATCTCATCGCACCATTCTAAATAACCTACGTGTTCTAATCGCCCTTCGAAGTCACCTACATCTAACTTGACTCACATATCCCAAAGGGGTTGGTTACGTGGTTCGAGTTAAGGGTGTGCAAGTTCTAGTGGTCTAATGTTATGGTTTACTTCGTTCTCCGAGGCATGAACTCAATTTAGGGGCATGATGTCTTCTATATTATTAATATACGTGTGTAGTCTGTTCACGATATCAAGGAACGTGATTCTCCTGTCCGGTGATTTTGGGGGCTACAACGACGTAATTACCAAGCCGCCACTGCCAAAAGCTTCAAAAGAAGCCCAGTACACTCATTTGAAGATATATTTTCTTCAACACTAGATAGAGAGAGCCCCTTCAAATATTTTCCAGAGTTCTCATTCCGTGTCCGAAGATCTCCTTCGATCCTTGAAGATCTTCATCTCTTTTGAAGATCTTCTTCAAAGACGACTCGAAAATCTCATATCGGCACTAGAAGATATTTTTCGAAGGATGTTCAAAGTACTCATTTTCACATTGTACTAAATTCTTTTTGTAATGAGCGGTGGTCATCACCCTCAATAACTTAACTGTTTGTAACACCAAAAGAAGTCATGCAATTTGATCGGCATCGATGCGGCCCCATAGTTTTTCACATTTTTTTGGTTTTGTCGTAATTTTTTTTTTATTGACAATTGTTAGTCTTCTGGGTGACTGTTTGCACGCTCGACTCACTCTTGAACTGAGATGGTTTAATTCATACGGTCTATAAGAGCATCGAGCGACCCACAACAAGTTCCAAGGATGACAATGCGTCAAAATCACGTGGACCCCGGGCAATGATCTTCTTCAGGGGCCGGCCAAAAAAATTTCTCATTTGTCGCGGGAGAAAATTAAAATGGGAGTTCTGCGGTGGGATGTCTATATGTACTTGTAAACACAAACTTATTGGACCGACATTTTCTGTAGGAGTTTGATAAGATGACCGGAATCAATTTGATGAGTCTAACCATTACACCCAAACACTTCTTTGTATATATCTTTTATACTATATATAAAGAAATCCCTGTATGGTGTAACGGTCGATGAATGAATCTAGACCGTTCGATATTTCATAGGAAGATTTCATCCCATGGATCAAGGAGGGAATTGGGCCGTTAATAGCGTACATAGGAAATTCACCCATGGTTGGATCCCGATTCTCTCTTGATATTCCCCCTAAAAGAATATTGTTCATAGTTTTGCCCAATGCCAGACTCGTCGGTCCTCGACAAACCCGTCGGGGGTAGTCTGGTGACGTTAGGGTTTTTTTTTCCTTGGAGCCACTACACTCAGGAGGAATGAGACTCTAACACTTGCTCAGATCTCTTAGGAGGCCGACAGCTCCTTTCCGCCTAGAAAAATAAAATGAATGCCTCTGGAGGAACCGTATTTAGCCACAGAATCGAGGGGAAGAAGAAGCTCCCCGTCGATTTTCCCAGATCTGATTGCCTAGAGGAACCCCAAAATGAAAAGGTAAAGTTTCAAGTGATCGCAAATTCTGAAGATGATTTAGACCTCCTGCTTGCATTTGAAGGATAAATAAGCTATTAGTGTTCCTTTTCTTTTCTCTCGAGATCTAGAGGAGAGCAGAGCCCTTGGCCGGCGGTTTCAAAAGGAGACGAAGAACGCCCATTCTATCAACCCCTCTTCAAGAGGGCGGACCCACCCTGGGACGAGCGTGGGCGACCGCCCACACTCATTTTTTTCAAAAAAAATTAACAATATTAGCCACGGTTCAAAAATCGTGGTGAATACAGTTCAAACTATGGTGAATAGTCTATTTTTTAAAAATTAACAATATTAGTCACGGTTTAAACTGTGATTAATATCATATTTTTTAAAATTTATCTATATTAGCCACGGATTAAACTATAAATCGTGTCTAATATCCTATTTTTTAAAAAATTATCTGTATTAGCCGCAGTTTAAACCGTGGCTAATACCATATTCTTACAAAAAGTATAGTATTAGCCACGGTTTAAACCGTGGCTAATACCCTATTGTTCAAAAAAAAAATATTATTAGGCGTAGTTTAATAGTATCAATCAAATAACTTGTAAGTCCACCTACACTGAAAAAAGTTTCTGCGTCCACCACTGTCTTATGATGATAAATGACATCATATTTTCAACTTTAATTGGAGAAGCCTAATGAGAGTTACAAAATAAATCCAATTAAAACTCAAATAAATAAAATATAAAATTCATGATTTAATTGGATTTAACTGAAAGTCTACCTAATGTCAACTAGCTTCACCTATGGGGGGGGGGGGGAATATGTGTCTTGCAGCGAATTTGCGAAATTAAAATTGTACCTGCACAAGAAAACAAAACAACACAACACAGACAGGACACAAACAATTTATAGTGGTTCCCCGATTTGGGTACGTCCACTTTCCCCCTTCGACCTATCTCCCAATCAGAGACGACTCGGTCACTTCACCAACAGGATTGAAATCCAATCCTTGCACTAACGGAAGAAACCCTTCCACACGTAGGAGTCACCACTCCCACAACACGGGTTGCACTCAACCCTTACAACTAGAGACCAATCGGTCCTTTACAAAGAATTGAAAATAGCTTGTAAGAAATACAAATAACATATGGAGACTAAGGTGTCCCTCTTCGTTCGACGACGTGTTCTTGAAGTCAACGAAGAGTCCACAACCCTAGATCTCACTTGGATTGAACCTTCCCGAAACCGGCGGCGACTTGGAGCGGCGGCTAGGTTCACGGAATAAGCGGCGGCGACGGAGAGCTGCTGCCGTGCAATCGAGATTCAAACTTCGTAGCAAAGGAAGCAAGGTCTTCCAACGGTCACACTAGGATCGGTCGTCTCGATCGATTCGGAAGGGGAAGGTTTTTCCCGATCAACGAATCAAGAGACAAGGGATCTCTGGTTAGACGCGTGAGACGCTATGCCAGCCTAAGCTTCTGTCGCCGGAGATCTGGAAGAACTTGAGATCAACAGCGGCGACGAACTGCTCGAGGGCGGAGACGGTCGGCGGAGCAAGATCGCGAACTAGGTCACGTCGGCGGCTGTTCTTTTTGAATTCGCGTATCTGGTTATTCTACTATTCATACATACGGAGGTATATATATATTAGGTTAAGTATATGACCGTTGTGGGTCCCACCAGCGATAAGACCTAAGTCCGGTTCGAAATACCGCAGGTAACGTGGACCGGTCCAGAAAGAATCGGAAAATTACCCAAGTCAAATTCGGCGAGAATCGTAGGTGATTCTCGACGAATCGGCGAGAATCACCAACGATTCTTGCCGAATTCTACTTAGCCGAATTCTGGCTGCGCTGATATAGAAGCCGGGGAGAAACGTCGGGAATCACACTTGATTCTCGCCGAATCGTCGTGAATACAAAGACATTCTCGACGAATCGACGAGAATCACTTAGTGATTCTCGACGATTCTGCCTTAGAGAAATTTCTGGCGGTGTCGAGACTGCCGGCTCCAACCGGCGAGAATCAGCTAGTGATTCTTGGCGACTCGGCGAGAATCATAAGTGATTCTCGTCGATTTTTACTTAGGCGATTTCTCCTCTTTCTTTCCGTGAGTTGGTCTTTGGCCCATCCTTGCTCCTTGTCTGCTCTTGCTTTATCATAGCCCTGTACTTGAAATTAAGTACACCCCAATAGAGAGAGTACACGTAGGCCAACACACTGATCTGCTCAATGAGGGATTACGTCGCGCAGACCCGTGTATATTGACCCACTGCACCCTGACATTGGTGTGTACTTTGCGTGGAATAACTGCAAGCACAACTTAAAAGATTTCATCAAACACATTGTCTATTTACCTTAGCTTGTTCAGGGGCTTCTTCAAATCAGGTACATTGTGGATACAATACCCAACAATCTCCCCCTATTTGAAGAAGCTTAAACCCTACAAGCTAAGGTGAATAGAGCATATAGGAATGAAAATCATAAACTTAAAATTGAGTTGAGAGAGATATTCATTACCAATTACTTGAGAGCAAACTTGGAGCCACCTTAGCCTTAGCCGAGAGGGTAATCTCCCCCTTTTTGGCTTCTGCAAATCTGGGTCTGGTGCATTTGACACCATGCTCCCCCTCAGTTCTTGCACTTATGCTTACACTTGAGTTCCTGGCAGATGCTCCCCCTAGATGCACGAGCCAGGAGCTTCTGTAGTCTTCATTCCTCATAGTTGAGCATCCCCAATTCAGTTTTGAAGAGACTGAACTTGGCCTCGTCTAAGGACTTTGTGAAAATATCTGCAATCTGCTTGTCCGTGGGGACATAGCAGAGAGAGATGTCCTTGTTCTCCACGTGCTCCCGAATGAAGTGGTAGCGCACTTCAATATGCTTCGTTCTGCTGTGCGATACCGGATTGTTGGCAATAGCAATTGCACTGGAGGAGTCGCAGTACATTGATACTTCCTTGAACTGGAGGTCATAGTCGGCTAACTGGTTTCTTATCCATAGGAGTTGTGCGCAACAGCTGCCAGCCGAGATGTACTCAGACTCTGCAGTGGAGGTTGCTACACAATTCTGCTTCTTGCTGTTCCATGAAATAAGCCTTCTTCCCAGGAATTGACACGTCCCGGAAGTGCTTTTCCTATCATCCCTACTCCCTGCAAAATCAGCATCTGAAAAACCTATTAGCTCGACATCATTGTTTCTCGGGTACCACAAGCCAAGATTGGGGGTGCCTTTAAGGTATCTTAGAATTCGCTTTGCAGCGACATAGTGAGATTCCTTAGTGTTCACCTGATATCTGGCACAGACACATGTGGAGAACATGATATCCGGTCTACTGGCAGTAAGGTAGAGCAGGGATCTAATGATGCTTCTGTATTTGGTTTCATCGAAAGGTTTACCTTTCTCATCCTTATCCAAAGACATAGTGGATCCCATTGGAGTCCTCATAGAGGTTACATTCTCCATTCCGAATTTCTTGAGGAGTTCATTTGTGAACTTCGTCTGAGAGATGAAGATTCCATCCTCAGACTGTTTCACTTGAAGTCCCAAGAAATACTTTAGCTCTCCCATACAGCTCATTTCAAACTTTCCTTGCATAAGTTTAGAGAACTTTTTGCAAAGATTGTTGTCCGTTGAGCCGAATATAATGTCATCGATATAGATTTGCACCAGCAAGATCTTGTCTTTGACTTCCCTAAGAAACAATGTCTTATCTATTTTTCCTCTAGAGAACTTGTTCTCAAGAAGAAAACTAGACAAGGTCTCATACCAAGCTCGAGGAGCTTGCTTTAAACCATATAGAGCTTTATTAAGAAAATATACATGATTAGGATAAGTAGGATTGACAAAACCTGGGGGTTGAGCGACGTATACTTCCTCTTTCAGGTCTCCGTTCAAGAAGGCTGATTTCACGTCCATTTGATAGACAGTGAATCCTTTGTGCGAAACATACGCCAGGAACAATCTGATGGCCTCGAGCCTTGCCACTGGTGCAAAGGTCTGGTCGAAGTCAATCCCCTCCTCCTGTCAATAACCTTGAGCCACTAGCCTGGCCTTGTTCTTTATGATGACACCATGTTCATCCAGTTTGTTTCTGAAGATCCACTTGGTGCCAATCACATTCTGCTTTTGTGGTCTGGGAACCAGCGTCCAAATGTTGTATCGTTCAAATTGATGCAATTCATCTTGCATGGCCAAAATCCATGCAGCATCTTTGTTCGCCTCGTCGAACTTTTTTGGCTCAACCTGTGACAGGAAGCTAAGATGCAAAATCTCGTTAATGGTACCTCTTCGAGTTCTGACCCCGTCACGAGGATCTCTGATGATCTGATCTCTAGGATGATCCCTCACGTGTCTGAGCTCAAGAAGTCTGGCGTCAGGAGCTTCGACTACTTCTTGGGCATCTCCTTCTTCTAAAGGATTTGCTCCATTTTGATCTTCAACTTCTCCGATCGACGTTGATGTGGAGACCTTGACGTATTTTGGAGTTGCATCTTTTTCGGGCTCATCCAGTTGTAACTTTTCGAGTCTGGCACCTGCATCTTCAGGAAGACAACTAGAAGTCTTGCAATTAAGCAAACTTCCTTCATCAAATACAACATTTATTGATTCCTCTACCACTAGGGTTTTCTTGTTGAAAACTCTATAAACCCGGCTATGGCTACTATACCTCATGAATATGCCTTCGAAGCATTTTTCACCAAACTTAGTACGCGGGTACTTCCCATTATTCAGTACATAACATCTGCAACCAAAGATCCTCAAATAGGACATGGTTGGTTTCCTGCCTTTCAGTAGTTCGTAGGGCGTCTTACAATGACTTTTGTTGATCAACGCCCGGTTTTGAACATGACACGCCGTATTGACAGCCTCGGCCCAGAAGTATTCTGGGAGTGAAGCGTCATTCAACATTGTCGTGCAGGCTTCTATGAGTGTCCTATTTCTCCTCTCCGCAACTCCATTTTGTTGAGGAGTGCGCGGGGAGGAAAACTCATGAGAGATACCAAGTTCTTTACAGAACTCTGTCATAGCTCCAAACTCGAACTCTGTTCCATGGTCACTTCTGATTTTGACCACCGAGCAGTTAAGTTCGTTCTGAATCTGCTTGATAAAGCTGGTGAAGACGTCAAACGTATCAGACTTGCGTTTTAAAAAGAACACCCAAGTAAACCGAGAGTGATCATCTACAATCACTAGCGTATAAGACTTCCCTCCCAAGTTATGAACTTGCATTGGACCAAACAGGTCCATATGCAGAAGATAAAGACATCTGGAGGAGTCTTTGTCTGGGATACCCTTAAAGGTAGCCCGAGTCTGTTTGCCCATCTGGCATGCAGGACAGGGACTATCTTTGATGCACCTAATAATGGGAGCATCCCTTACTAAATCTTTGGAAAACATCATATTAATAGTCTTGTAATTAATATGTGCCAATCTCTCGTGTCATTGTTCACAAAGAGATGCACTGCCTTTTGCTACTAGGCATACGGGGGTGGAAGAATCTAGACTGAGAAAATCTAAACAGAAAATATTTCTGCTCCTAATGCCGGTTAATACTATCTCCGAAGAGGCACATGATATTATCAGGCATTTATCCTTGCAGAACTTAACGTCATACCCTTTATCACATAACTGGCTTATGCTGATCAGGTTATGATTTAACCCTTCAACATAAGCTACGTCAGAGATAGAGAGTATACCGTTGGAAATCATACCGTAACCTCTGGTGACTCCCCGATCAGATCCCCCAAAGATGACTTTGGGTCCATTCTCGACTGGAGAGTACTCCCGCAGCAGGCTTCTTGTCCCAGTCATATGACGGGAGCATCCACTGTCCAAATACCAAATGGGAGTTTTGTTGGCCTTTGGACATTCCTGCAAAACAGAATTAATTTGCCTTAGGAACCCAATCGAACTTGGGTCCTAGATTCCTTGTTAGCATACTCCCCCTCGATTGGTTAGCCCTACGAGTGGTCGGCCTCGCATTGCTAACATAAGGAGTCTCGTTATACCTTGGATTAAACCAACAATCCACGGCAAAGTGACCAACTTTGCCACAACACCAACAGTCAAATCTGTTGTACCTCTTCCTAGGCTCCTTCTTCACCCTGGGAATGGTGGGCACAGCTGGGGCCTTGGATCTGGAGGTGGAGGCATCATAGTGATTGCAGTCGCATGATTTCTTCACCTTCTGTTCCTTCAGTATAACAGGCTTGGCTTTTGGTGCCTGCTTTCTATTATGGCCGCTAGAGAATTGACCATAATTTCCCAAGTGGATTTCCTCATAAGGTGCCATGAAGACACTCTCACCGAAGTTGCGGGGAAAAGTCCAACCATCATATCGGCTCTTCGGCTTTGCAACTGAGGGCCAGAAATGATGACCAAAGGTTGACTCAAAGTCATGTTGGTTGCAGGGAAAGCTAGGCTTTCTGAACTCAATAGGACTGAGTGGGGCTTTTCCCTTTTCAGCAGCAGAGACCTTCTTGGCGGCCTTATTCTTTCTCTGGTTCCTGTTTCTCCTGGATGAGGAACCGGATACCCCTACATGCCCCAAGCCAGCTCCTTTGGCCTGAGCAGAGAAGGTATCAACTAATGGAAGAACAGTTTTTGGCATAGAGAAGCTCTTGACGATCTTCCTTTCTGCCGCAAGTAGTCCTTCCAACTTGTCGACTTCCTCCTGCTTAAGATCAAGGAGCTTAAGAGACTCTGAATGCTTTGAAGTCAGGTCCAGGTGCTCCTGTCGGAGAGAGATCAAACTAGTGATCTCTTCCCTTAAGGAGACACCCTCACCCTTAAGGAATTTCACTTCCTTTTTCTCAGCCTTCAATCTCTTGCGGCACTCCTCGAAAGTGTTGAGCAGAAGCTCATATTTCTCAAGGAGCTCCGCTTCACGGGCCGAAGGGCTATCCTCAAGGTCATCATCCTGAGACTCAGGATCAGATTCAGAGTCGGAGAGAGGGGTGTGAGCTTTTACCTTCCCAGTAAATGGGGGGCATCCTCCTTCTGAGTCAGAGCGACCCATTAGCCCAAAGTAGGCTTCCTCATCATCGCTGGTGTCTGACATATCAGATTCACTCAGCGACTTTGGCTTCTTTGCGATGTAACTCTTCTCCTTCTTCTTGTCTTTTGAGGACCTGTGCTCCTCTCCCTTCCCCTTTTATCTCTTGCCTTGGTGGCAGTCGGCCACGACGTGTCCTGGCTTATTGCATCCAAAGCAAATAATGTCAGAGGAACGATGTTTGTTTGGTTTAGGAGCATACCTGTCAGAAGAAAAATTTTTCTTCTGATGCCTGGAGGAGGAGCCGTCTCTCTTTCTTTGACTCCTCATCTTGAGGAACTTCTTGAATTCCCGTGTGATAAGGGAGAAGTCTTCTTCAGACAATTCTGAGCCGGAGGAGCTAGGCTCAGAGTCTTCCTCTTCATCCTTCTTCCACGCACGGGAAGAAGCAGCACCCTTACCCTTTCTGGAATGAATGGATTTTAGGGCCACCGTCTTTTCTTTGGCTGAGGCTTTATCTGTTTCCTCTTCAGCCTTCCTTGTGTTCAATTGAAGCTCATAGGACATGAGCTTCCCGAATAAAATCTGAGGGTCGGTTTCCGCGAGTCTGCCAAACTCCCGAATGGCGCAGATCTTTGTGTCCCATTCCTTAGTAAGGGACCTAAGGAACTTATCATTGAGCTCACCGTCAGTGAACACTCTTCCGTATCCTTTGAGTGCATTGACGATCTTGAGGAAGTTTTCGAAGGTAACTCCGATCTCTTCCTTGGGCCCTTGCCTGAAGGCCTCATATTTCTGGTTGAGGAGAGATCTCCGATCGTCCCTCACTTCATCCGTGCCCTCCATTAATACAATCAGGCAGCTCCAGAGATCCTTGGCTGTCCTGCAGTTGCAGAAGTTCTGCATCATAGAGTCGTCAACTGCGCTTACCAGGATGTTCTGAGCTTTCTTGTCGAGTCCGAACAACACCATTTCGTCCTTGTCCATTTCCGAAAGTTTCTTGGGCACTTTCTTGGTAGGATCAATGGTGGAGGCCTTAGTGGGAATGTAAGGTCCCTCCTCCACAATCATGAAGAGCGGGGGTCGACTGCTTCCATGTAGAATCTGATTCTTTCCTTCCAGATAGGAAAGTTCAGTCTGGTGCACACTGGGATTTTGCCGGAGTGCTTGAGTCCGTCCATGGAGGATATCGGTCTTCTTCTTGACACTGGTGGCAGGATTCTACTCAAGGTGTGAACCTTTTTGATGAGTAACCTCCCTCTGATACCACTTAAAAGTCCACCTAGTGCCAACTAGCTTCACCTAGGGGGGGGGGGGAATAGGTGTCTTGCAGCAAATTTGCGGAATTAAAATTGTACCTGCACAAGAAAACAAAACAACACAGCACAGACAGGACACAAGCAATTTATAGTGGTTCCCCGATTTGGGTACGTCCACTTTCCCCCTTCGACCTATCTCCCAACCAGGGACGACTCTGTCACTTCACCAACAGAATTGAAATCCAATCCTTGCACTAACCGAAGAAACCCTTCCACACGTAGGAGTCACCACTCCCACAACACGGGTTGCACTCAACCCTTACAACTAGAGACCAATCGGTCCTTTACAAAGAATTGAAAATAGCATGTAAGAAATACAAACAACGTATGGAGACTAAGGTGTCCCTCTTCGTTCGACGACGTGTTCTTGAAGACCTTCCATAAGAAGAGTGACAGCTTTGCCGGCTGCTGTATACTTGTCTTCGAACTTCTTCTCCATTAGATCCATTTTGTGAGTAATTTCCACAACGTTCTTGAGCATTAGATTCTCAGACTTCTTAATTCTTTTTAACACTTTCTTTTGAGCTTGCTCAAAAGATACTTTGAGCTCATTCACTATCCCTTGGACAATGTTTACCGTGTGATTTGCTATATTTGCTTGAAGTGGAGGAACATCAGGCACGCCCTGGTTTGTCTCCTCAGCAGAAACACTGGGTGAGCTGGACACTAGAATAGATTCCACGGGAGGAATACCGGCATCCACTGTAGGATGTTCCGGAATGTTCACAGAAGGTTACTGAGAGGGCTCCCCCTCCATTCTTGCATCCAATTTCTCAGGAGCTTGTTCCTCAGATGGAACATCAGCAGCATCCCGAGGAGTCACCACTTCCATCCTCTCATCAGCTACTTCCTCTTCCACCACTTCCTCAGTTTCCATGTTCTCAGTCTTATCGGCCATATGATTCACATCTTCCTCTTCTTCCTCTTCCTCCTCCTCATCAGCTACTTCATTTTCCAACACCTCCACCTCCTCACTTTCTTCTTGCACAGTCTCAATCGCATCTCTAGCTATCTGAGAGATGTCAGATATCATATTAGCAGAAGCGGGTAGAGGTTCCCCCTCAGTTCCTGCAGTCAGTACATCAGGAACTTCACTGGGAACTGCCACAGTGTGTGTAGGAGCACTGGTGTCCTCAGCTGGAGATGCATCTTGGTCTCTGTCCATGGCAACTTGCCCTATTTGACGCTCCCACCGGTCGAATATGCTTGAGTCCATCCTTTTCAAATAGTGCAGGGGCACTCCTTTGCTCATGTCAAATTTATCTCCGTCCAGCTGATTAAGATAGAGACTAATTAGTCTACCAAAGCTTGGGGATCGGAGAGTGTATTTAATTTTCTCAAAGAGCATGGCTCCCCAGTTGAACCTTTTTCTGCAGACAATCGCTACCAGAAGCTTGAACATATCCCCTGAGATATGGTCGTGTGATCCAGGTTTGCAAATTAGAACCTTCCCAATGATGTTTGACAGCAGTTTCCCCTCCTCATTCATGTCTTTTCTCTTTATTGACCTTGTCCCCCTGGACAGTCCACAGAACAATAGGGTTCTTGTTTTATCATGTTCCTCTAGGTAATCTTCTTGATCAGAACAGGATAGCTGCAGGCATTGGGTCAGCTTCCTTGCAGACATCTTAATCTTTGCCCCAGCAACCTTACTCTTGATGCATGTGTCTTCCTTTCGGAGTTTGGCTGTCGCGAAGAACTCCATGACTTCGTTGTCCAGGATTTTGCAAGGGTGCTCCAGTACGAAAGTGAGTCCCGCTTCCTCAAGCATAATGATGATATTTCTGAATTCATCCGAGGCATGTGAGAACCCGGTTCGCACCAACTCGCATCCGGTGACCAGGCCAGCAGTGGTTCTTGGAGCCATTGCAAACCGAGGGAGGGATTTCCAAGTCTAAGTCTAATCTGAAACCACGAGAGTGAATACCAAAGCTATATTAAGCTTAAATCACTTATACTGGACAAGAGAAGGTTACCTAATGTGGAGAGGAAGAGAGAGTTCCGGCAGCTTCACTAGAGAGATGACGGACCACCCGAAGAAACTAACGACAGTGATCCGCGGCGAAGCTTGGACGACCACCCTAGTTACGAGAGGGAAGGCTTACGGGATTCGGAGTTAGGTCAACACCGGCTCACGAAATCGCCGGGAGGAGAGGATCGGTAGGATTCCTGCGGGGAGGTCTCGGCGAATATCGGAAGTCGAAGAGTTGGCGAGAATGGAATAGCGGAAGAGTTGTCGGGTCTCGGTGAATTTGGTTTGCCGGGTATATGTATATGCAAACCGGGTTTATCTATGTATAACTTCAGTTCGACGGGAATCGCCGGGATTCCTAATTTACGTCTTTGTCAAGGATTGGAAAGGATTCAAAAAGATTGTTTCTTAATCCAAGTATGTTTCAACATACCACACGGCTTAGGAGGCACATCAACTTTGGTTTGCCTAACCCACTAACATGGGCTAGCAATTTCATAAGTTATTTGTAGATCGATAAACGCAAAATTCTTAATGTCAGTTGTCATTCTCAGTGACTCCCAATAACGTATCTTCTTTAGTTTTTAGCTTGTGATTTATGCCCATTAAAGTTCATTCTCGAATCTACCAGTGAATTTACTGGTACATCTTTAATAATGTATCTAAGGGTTATTTTTATAGTTTTAACTTTTCCTTAGGTGAACACACATATATGTGTATATATATAAATATATATATGTAAATGTCGACACAATATGACTCAAGCATTGAAGCTGATCAATGATACCTGGGATTGTAAGATTTATCATTTAATCCTTCTGATTAGAGCATACCAGGTGTTCAATTTGAGTATCCCATTGTAGATAGTACTTCATTTGTTCCAGATACTTGTTCCAATCCATTCTTGGAACATCTTCTGTCTAGCTCCCATCATGTTTACGGGAGCCTAGACTGCCCTGCACCAAAGAATGTTACCTTACCTTAGGAGCCCAATATGTATTGGGTCCTAGGTTCTTGTTAGCATAAAAACACGAGTGCCTTCCCTCAGAAATCCTGTCAGGAAGACTACCTCTGCCCAGAGGAGGTGGAAACGCCCTTGCCCTTGACACAGAGGGGTTATGCCAATAATCTATGGCAAAGTGACCCACCTTGCCACAACACCAACATGTGTGAATGTTGTATCTCCGTTTCTGACCTGACCCGGTGACTGAGGTAGTCAAGGACCTAGGTCTAAATGGGATAGAGCCGGATCTGCTCTCAAAATTGCCTCTTCCATCGTGACACTTGGAAGGGTGGAAGGAAGGCATGTAGTGAGCGTTATGAGGCCTGGGAGGTGGTGCCTTCCTTTCAGTCAGCACCCTTTCAGAGGCCCCATGAGCACTAACTGCATGACTTCTAACCCCCCCCCCTTTGTGTCCTAGGGTGGTGAGAGGAGCATTGAGAGCTGATATCAGCAGATTCATGCAGAGTTGGGGCTGTGGCCGAGAATACAAAGGGTTCAGAACGAGCCTTAGGCATTCTCTCAAGGGTGGCCATGACAGCCCTTGCATTATGGGTGTTTCCACATGAGGGTAGATCACCCTTGCAGTGACCACGGTTGTTCCTGTGATCATACCTGTAGGCATGATGAGTACCTTTCCTTCCTGGAGTGGGGGAACTAAATACCGTTTCCCCATTTCTCCATGAATTGATAATTCGGGAGATCCACCCATTTTCTTCCTTTCTTTTGATAGCATCAACCTTGGAAAAGTTGGATACTATCCTCTTCTCATTCTCTAGACTACTCTCTAGATCTGAGATTTTAGAGTCCTTAACCTTATTGGATGCCAATTGGAGAACCAATAAGATTTTCAGCCGAGCAATCTCCTGAGCTTGCTCCTCAACAATCAGGTTGCTTTTCTGAAGGACACTCTTCAGGGCATCAGGATTTTCTGGAGGGAAATCATCCAAAATATTTCTGTCTTCAGGAACATGAGGAAGAGAGGGGCAAGGTGAAGAAGTTACCTGGTCCTGACTTAGCTGATCAGGAATAGTGTTAGGACTGACCGGGGCAGCTGAGTCATCCTCAGCTGAGCAGTCTTCATCAACTTCCTCCTCAGTCTCTGATAAGGACACAGGAGCCCTGATACTGAGAAATTGGTCATCACTTTCTTCTTCAGAAATGCTGACCCCCATATATGCCTCATCCTCTTGCTGACGACTTATCACTGTTCTGTCTGATCCCTCCATGAGGTCTGATACAGTTTGCCACAATGACTTGGCCGTCTTACACTTTTCAAGTCTTGACCGGGAAGGTCCAGTCCAGACATCCAGGATGATTTTACGAATCATTTTATCCAAGTTGAAAAGAGAGAATTCAATCTCAGACATTTCAGTAGTCTCCTTGGGGATCTGCATATCCTTTCCAGAGCAGGAGGCCTTCATGGGAATGAACGGACCCTCTTCCAAGATGATTGATGCGCGAGGGTCGATGGCCTCCAAATAAAAGGATACCCTCATCTTCCAGATGGGATAATAGTCCTTTGTGCACACAGGGAGTTTTAGCGGAGAGATCCCATAAACCAGCTCCATGCTTGTGACACTGGTGGCAGGATTCTACTCAAGGTGTGAACCTTTTTGATGAGGAACCTCCCTCTGATACCACTTGAAAGTCCACCTAGTGCCAACTAGCTTCACCTATGGGGGGGGGGGGAATAGGTGTCTTGCAGCGAATTTGCGGAATTAAAATTGTACTTGCACAAGAAAACAAAACAACACAGCATAGACAGGACACAAGTAATTTATAGTGGTTCCCCGATTTGGGTACGTCCACTTTCCCCCTTCGACCTATCTCCCAACCAGGGACGACTCGGTCACTTCACCAACAGGATTGAAATCCAATCCTTGCACTAACGGAAGAAACCCTTCCACACATAGGAGTCACCACTCCCACAACACGGGTTGCACTCAACCCTTACAACTAGAAACCAATCGGTCCTTTACAAAGAATTGAAAATAGCTTGTAAGAAATACAAACAACGTATGGAGACTAAGGTGTCCCTCTTCGTTCGATGACGTGTTCTTGAAGTCAACGAAGTGTCCACAACCCTAGATCTCACTTGGATTGAACCTTCCCGAAACCGGCGGCGGCTTGGAGCGGCGGCTAGGTTCACGGAATAAGCGGCGGCGACGGAGAGCTGCTGCCGTGCAATCGAGATTCAAACTTCGTAGCAAAGGAAGCAAGGTCTTCCAACGGTCACACTAGGATCGGTAGTCTCGATCGATTCGGAAGGGGAAGGTTTTTCCCGATCAACGAATCAAGAGACAAGGGATCTCTGGTTAGACGCGTGAGACGCTATGCTAGCCTAAGCTTCTGTCGCCGGAGATCTGGAAGAACTTGAGATCAACAGCGGCGACGAACTGCTCGAGGGCGGAGACGGTCGGCGGAGCAAGATCGCGAACTAGGTCACGTCGGCGGCTGTTCTTTTTGAATTCGCGTATCTGGTTATTCTACTGTTCATACATACGGAGGTATATATATATTAGGTTAAGTATATGACCGTTGTGGGTCCCACCAGCGATAAGACCTAAGTCCGGTTCGAAATACCGCAGGTAACGTGGACCAGTCCAGAAAGAATCGGAAAATTGCCCAAGTCAAATTCGGCGAGAATCGTAGGTGATTCTCGACGAATCGGCGAGAATCACCAACGATTCTCGCCGAATTCTACTTAGCCGAATTCTTGCTGCACTGATATAGAAGCCGGGGAGAAACGTCGGGAATCACACTTGATTCTCGCCGAATCGTCGAGAATGCAAAGTCATTCTCGACGAATCGGCGAGAATCACTAAGTGATTCTCGACGATTCTGCCTTAGAGAAATTTCTGGCGGTGTCGAGACTGCCGGCTCCAACCGGCGAGAATCAGCTAGTGATTCTCGCCGATTTTTACTTAGGCGATTTCTCCTCTTTCTTTTCGTGAGCTGGTCTTTGGCCCATCCTTGCTCCTTTCTGCTTTTGCTTTATCATAGCCCTGTACTTGAAATTAAGTAAACCCCAATAGAGAGAGTACACGTAGGCCAACACACTGATCTGCTCAACGAGGGATTACGTCGCGCATACCCGTGTATATTGACCCACTGCACCCTAACATTGGTGTGTACTTAGCGTGGAATAACTGCAAGCACAACTTAAAAGATTTCATCAAACACATTGTCTATTTACCTTAGCTTGTTCAGGGGCTTCTTCAAATCAGGTATATTGTGGATACAATACCCAACAATAACAACTATTTCAAAACTAATGGGACTGACGAGTCCGGCGGTGAGTGTCGGGCAGGCCGACGACGGCAGGCAAAACCGCGAAGGTCACGTTGTGTAACTCTAAATCCTGGCCCTCACGTTGTTTTTTTAAAAAAAGAAAATTAAAAAATTAAATAATTTAAAATACTTTTAAGAATATATAATAATATAGCATAAATATCCCGCCCGTTATGGGCGGGCGCAACCCACCAGAAACACTACTTGAGTATTGTCGCGTGGGACATATGGGGTCCCCGTGCAGTTTCACTGGTGCAAACTAAAAGTAACAACTAAGGCTCTGTTTGGGAACCCAGCGGGGCACCGTTCCGGTCTAAATGAAACGAGCGGCGGGTGTTTGGCATGCATCGTTTTCAACCGGTCTGTCACAGACTTAGTATTTCAACACTAAGTGTGTGCGGCACTTGACTAGAATTCCCACCAACTTTTACTAACCAAATAAGACTTTCTCCAAAGAGGCAACAGAATGAAAGAAATCCTTTGATTAACTTTCCGAATAAAATTACGAGATGGTTTGAGAGATAGGAACAAGACACACAAAGGATCAAAACATACAACAACACTCAACACTCAATGCTCACAAGTACTCAACCCTTACAAGAGGAGACTCACAACAAGCTCCAAATACTCTATCCTCACAAATGAACACACATCTCTTTTTTATAGACTCCAAATGAGTTTTTCCTCTAATCAAGAGAAGACTGTAGAAACTATCTATTCTGAACACTTTTAAATTATCCTACACTTCTCTCATGACCTCCACACTATTATACAATATTCAAGAGTATTCTAGGCTCTTCTAGATTACCCCCAACTTCTACAAAACTTCATATCATTCTAAATACCACCACACTCATCCAGAGTTATTTATAATGTTCCACAATTTTCTAGAATATTCTAGAAATCTCTTCACGACTCTAAAATCTTCTAAAAATCTCAACATTATTCTAAAATATTCTCAACATATGTAGAATTATCTTGAACATTGGTCATGGTGCGAGTGAGTAAACCTCGACATCGTGACATTCTCCCTCACTGAATCCATGTGTTGTTGTCCTCGACGCATCCCTGTTCCACATTCTCTGTGTAGTCCTTATCGCAGAGAGGGTCGTCACTCCTTTCTCATGTACTCTCCTTATTTGCACCAGGTATGTAGTTGGATCGTCAATGAGGTGCAACTCAGATGTTCGAAAAATGAGAAGTTCTTCAAACTGATCAAGAAAACTCATCCCAATGACGTCATAATCGTCAAAGGGAATAACTTCGATGGGAGCCTTACCCATCCATCCTCCAAGACGAACACTCACATCTGGAGCAAGACTAATAGTTCACACTTCCTGGGAGTTAGCAAATTTGAGTCGTGTTGGTCCAAACTTGATTGGTAGTCCAATTTTCTCTGCAGCAGTGTTGAACATGAAGAAATCAGTTGCACTTGTATCCACTAAGACTCTCATCTTTGAGCCCCGGATCTCAATATCCACCATCATTTGCCCTTCATTTACCATCCTTCTCCTAGTATGGGTTTGATTTGCATTTACCGGCTTGTAGCTGTCCCTTGTCCCTACTTGATCAACAACGATTCTTATAGTCTCCAAATTCAGGCAAGCATTTGCTTTGTGCGGTCCTTTGCAAAAGGAATACTGCAAAGACGAGCGCCTTGTGTAGAATCCTCGAGTATACATGGCATTAAGGCGTTGCATAATACTCAGTCTTGCCATTTCTTGTGGCTCCTTCTCGTCCCCACTTGTTGACTCTTCTTTCTTCATCATTGTCGTCAGGTGCCAAGTTTCGGGCAAACCTTCATGTGATGAGATCCTTTACATACAAAACAAGAGGTTGACTTTCTCCTCTCCTCGAATCTTCTTTGACGGGGTGTATAGTTCTTGGGTTCAACCTCAAGATCCTCGGCATTCATGAGATGATCAGTCTTTCCTCTTGGTTGAACTCACTAAGTGATTTGGCTTCCGTGATTGCTTCATTGACAGTATGTGTGCAACACCTTTGCATCTCTAGTTTTGCCCATATTTGTAGCTCATCCACAAAATAGAGCTGTCGATTTTCCTCAAACATGTCAGGGATTTGTAACATAAGTATTGTAAACTCGTTCACATATTCTGCTATTGTTCGCCTTGTCTCAACTCCCTTAGATTCTTTCGTGTAAGATATACAACATTCTCCAGCGAAAAGTGACGTTTAAGCTCTCTCTTGAACTCCTCTCATGTGTTCGATCGGCACAGTCCTTTACCGATATCTATCTGCCTTCTTCGCCACCATAGTGTTGCATTATCATCAAGTGGGAAGCAGTACGTACCTTGATTGCGTCATCATATAGATGACAATCCTCGAAATAGTTCTCCATCTTTCATAAGAAGTTTTCAACATCCTTGGCATCCCGCTTGCCCAAGAAAGAATCTGGCTTGGGAATGTCCACTCTAGAAATGGCAGTAGAGGTGATGACACTCCCATTGGCGATAACCTTCTTGCATATGACTAATTTTTCCTCTAAGTGTGCGATCTTTTCTATTAGTTGAGTATATTGATTCTCCAATTTGTTGACATGTGTATGTAATGTGGCATTGTCGTCAAATGCATATTGGAGTCTCTTTTCTAGTTCCACACAAATGGCTTCCCACTCTTTTCATACCGTTCGCTTATTGATCTCCATGACCTCCCTAGTCCTCTATAGCTAGCCCCAAATGACTGTCTTTTCGAACCCGGCTTTGATCCCTCTTCTTTTTGCTAGTTTGTTGTGTGGTATCCCGTCCTCGCTCCTCCTCAATATGAGAGTCTCCTCCTCGCTCCTCAATATGATAGTCTCCTATCATATTTGGCTTTATTGCAGCATGATATTTAGAACATCTCTTTGATACCAGCTGTCACGGACTTAGTGTTTCAACACTAAGTGCGTGCGACATTTGACTAGAATTCTCATCAACTTTTACTAACCAAGTAAGTCTTTCTTCAATGAGGCAATGAAATGAAGGAAATCCTTTGATTAACTTTTTGAATAAATTTACGAGACAGTTGAACAAGACACAATATCAAAACATACAACAACACTAACACTCAATGCTCACAAGTACTCAACTCTCACAAGAGGAGACTCACAACAAACTCCAACTACTCCATCCTCACAAATGAACACACATCCCCTTTTTATAGACTCCAAAAGGATTTTCCCTCCAACCAATGGAAGACTCTAGAAACTATCTATTTTGGACACTTCTAAATTATCCTACACTTCTCTCATGACCTCCACACCATTATACAACATTCATGAGTATTCGAAACTCTTATAGATTACCCCCAACATCTACAAAACTCCATACAATTCTGGATACCTTCAGACTCATCTAGAGTTATCTTTAGTGTTCCACATTATTTTAAAATATTTTAGTTTATTCTATTAATTTTTAAAATATTCTAGAAATCTCTACACGACTCTAGAATCTTCTGAAAATCTCTACATTATTTTATAATATTCTCAACATATGTAGAATTATCTTTGAATATTGATCATGAGGCGAATGAGTTAACCTTGACATCGTGACAGACCGGTCCAAAACGCCACCCCCCCTTCTGAACTGGTCCCATGAGCTCCAGCGGTCTTTAAAAACCGGCAGTTTCTTCCTCCCCTTACACAGTTACACTTGCCCTCTTTCCTCCATTAACCGCCTTCAATTAGGGCTGCATTTTTTGGCCATTAATGGCCAGAAATTTGGCAGCCGCCATTAATGGCAGAAGGAAAGAAGATGAATGGTTTAGGGTTACCAGGGAAATTTTATTATTAGGAAAAGACCCACCAAATAGAAGGCGGAGAAGGAAAGTTAGCAGCTACCATTAATAGGAAAGAAATTTTATTATTAATGACACAAGAAAAACTTATTATTAATTATAAGTTTATCATTTTATTATTAATTTAAAGTGATAAATTGATAATTAATAATTTAAAATGATAATTAATAATAAAATAATGATTATTTACGTAAGATAAGAATGATAATTTTTTATTCCTTTTAAAATCGCCGTCAATTTGGAGTTTACCTAATCACAATCTCAGCTTTAAAATCTCAGTATTGAATCTCTCTTTTAAATGGCTCCCTTTTAAAATGTCACTGATATCCTAAAACAGGAATCAGATCCTCTCCATTTTAAATGAAATGGAGAATCAACATAAAATAAGCATGTATAGAATATATTTTGACGATTGTTATTCGCACTACAGTTTCTGTTATTCGCACATTGTTTTGAGTGTTTTTCCCCCTTTAAAAGGTGATAATCGCACTTGTCTAATCCGCACACAACACTATTCGCCCTCACCACCGCCCCTTCTCTATCGGGGAAAATTCTTCCCTGGCTCCCACGACCCGCCCCTCCCCGACGCCGCCGGGCCTTTGCCGGCCGCCGTGCCCTGCCGAGTCTCCCTCGTCGGCGCCTGCTCAAGCCTCCAACCCGACTTAGGGTTTCGCTCCTCCGGCCTCTCTTTTGTGCCTTATATCTTTTCTTCATCTCTAACACAGACGATCTATCTGGCTAATCCGCAACAACATTTGCGTGCCCGCATCGCCTTGGCTATGCTTTGTCTAGTCGTTACACGTTGTTCTGAAATTGCAGCCATCAAGCCAAAGCAACTCCCCAAAATCAGAGATTTTTTTAGGAAAAAAATACTGTTTTTAACCCAAATTTGCTTTCTTTCCACATATATTGGACTCCAACCTTCCCATCTTTGTTAAGAGAAATGGAAATCCACAAAACTAAACCCGATGTACCTCTCAGATCACTTCATCTCATTGGGCTGCAAGCCTCCAATCTACAGAGAGAATCCTGATGCTGCTCCTGCGGTGGCAACGGTGAAGAAATGTGAAGATCTCTTCTCGTGCCAGCTTATGCCACCACCTGTCGGAAGATGGCCGCCTAATTCTCGACATGCCGCCCACCGATAAAGTAAGGTTGCCGGAGACAATATGTTTTGCGGATATCAAAAAATGTAGTGCGGATAACAATATGTTTTACGGATATAAATTTATCAAAAGTGATTTGCGGATATCAAAAATGTGTGAATAACCAAAAATATAGTGCGGATAACAATCGCCTATATTTTCTCATTTATTTCATGAACAACAAACCCGAACAATTACACGCAATGCTGCTCCTTAATTACTTATCTAATTATATAATTGTAACATCTAATATACCATCCTGGCCGCATAATGTTTTTTTGGAGATCCGCATAAGGCCGGCCGATCAACAGCCGAACCAGCATCCCGTTTTGATGTAAAACCATGCCCTTGTACGGACTTTCCCCCAAATAGCACTCCAGCAAACACCGCCGCCGCCGCCCTGATTCTTGACGTCCTTTTCGGCAACCACGCCTTCGTTTCCGGCGAGAGCCCGATACTTATCCTTCCTCGTCAAATTAGTGCACTCGTACAAAAGCCTCCCGGCGATCATCCTCTGCACGTAGTTCGCCACTTCGTAACTCTTCCTCTCACCGCCTCCGCACGTCCACTCCGCCGGCAGCTTGCTCAAAAAGCTCACCTCGTAAACCGGGCTCGGATTCATAAAGAAGTAGAAAGAATCGAACCCCTTCCATCCCCTCGCCGTCGTTCCGTGAAACACGCTCGCCCTGGCCTCAATCGCTACCGGCATGATGTCGTCGGTGAGCTCGGCGAAGAGCGCCGAAAATCGGAGCAGAAAAGGCTCGCGGCAAGTCGTTCCCTCAGGGCATATGGCCAGATCTCCGTTCCGGAGGATTCGACTGATGGCGGCGGCGTCGTGGGCGCGATTGCGGGTGAGGCGGACCGTCTTGATGGGCGAAAGAATCTCAGAGAGGCGGGAGAGCGAGTAGGTGAGGGCGGGGACGGATCGGCGGAGGACGAAGGAGAGAAATACGGGGTCGAGGAGGGTGCGATGGGAGCAGACGAAAAGTACGCCGGAGGAAGAGGAGGTGGGAGGAGGCGGGGGCGTGCCGTGGACATGGACTCGGACACCGAGAGCACGGAGGGCGGGGAGAGCTAGATGGACGGGCAGGATGGAGCCGGCAGCGATGCGGATGAAGGCGAGGACGAGGCCGACGGGGATCCAAAGGACGGTGAGGGCGGCTAGAAGAGGGGTTTGCTTTTGGACCAGGCGGCCGTCGTGGAAAATGATGGGTTTCGGGAGGTGGACCCGATTCACCGGCTCCACTCCTGATTTCCGTTGCACCACGTAAGCTTCCTGTTTCAAGTACAGAAGGATGAAATAAATTTAGGGCTATTCGGAACAATTTTATTTTATATATGAAATTTGAATATATATATATATATCTATACTAATATAAATGATAATTCTGGAGTTCTACAGTATTTTTGTGTGTGTTACATTTGAACCTACTATTTTACCCTCCAACTGGTGTACTTTTAACAAAAAAAAAAAATCAAAAGAGCGACGGAATGACCGGACCCATGGCCAACGGCGGAACAGCGGCGGCCTGACCGCACCCCGCTGACGGGGTCATCGGATGACGGCGACCCCGACGGGGTAGGCCGGAGACGGTCCGGCAGGACGGAGGTTCGTCCGAGGCCTCCATGAATGCGGTTGCGCCCGAGCAGGGGCGGATCCAGAGGGGGGCCCGAGGGACACTGGCACCCCATTATTTTTCAAAATGGTTAGTGTATTTGAATTTCTCTCGTCGAGGCAATGGATTTTGACTACTTAAACGTCAAAAACGGTGGCCAGATGAGAGAAATACAGCTCCGATAAAATTGAAATGTTCAAAACTTTTTTTTGAATGAAGTAGATGTCTGGTCCCCCATATTAAAATTTATAGAACACAGTGACACATTCAAAAAAAAATTTGTGCACCCCCATTATCAATTTGTGCACCCTCATTATTAATTTTCTGGATCCGCCACTGCGCTCGAGGCCGCCTCCCCAATCCTTCCGGCGACGTCTTCCAAGCCCAGCCAGCTGTCAATGTTACCGAGCCAAGGATGCGATGAACGGAGGTCGCGGTGGAGGTGAGTTTGGATGGGAAGTGCTGACGGTGGCGGAAAGAGGCGGCGGCAGCTACAGTGTTGCGGAAGCCGTGAAGGGAGGTGACGGTGGAGGTGGGTTTTGCGAGCGCTAGGGAGGCGGTGGCGGTGGCGGAGTAGGCGGCAAAAATACACGGTGGGAGCGGCTGTACAGAGCCCAGAAAGCTGGAAGATGAACAGTGTAATCAAAAATTAATATAGAATTATATAAAGTTATGAACAGTATTATTAATCAAATATTAATATACAAGTTGAAATATTAATATTATTACTATTATTATATATTGTTGATCCAAATATTTTTATTATTAAATATTAATTTTAAAATCCTAATTTTAACTTATAATTTACAAGCTTTTTCGTCTGGAGTGGCCTTCGACCGCATCCGAACGAGCAGACTCCGCCCGCATCCAGGCAAGCTACACTCACAAAGCAATGCAATCTTTCTGAATGCACAACATTGATTTTAGGCGAGCAAAACATGCATTAATGCGTCCAAAGATCACCCAAAAGTATCAAAGTAAATTTGATTTTAATATAAGGTGAGCAAAACTTGCATTAATGCGTCCAAAGATCACCCAAAAGCATCAAAGTAAATCTGATTTTAATTTACAAGAATACGAGCACCTTCCCAAAAATACGAGCATCTTCGCACTGGCTACGCCCGTGCTCGATGCTCTCGGACGGCCTTCGACTGCATCAAGCGGGCTTCGCCCGCCTGCGCACGGGCTTCGCCCGTGCTTGATGCTTCAGGTGGTCTTCGGCCGCATAGAAGCGGGTTTCGCCCGCTTCCACGCAATCCACCATCTCGACGCCGCACCCGCCACTCGCGGCCCCCCCCAGAGTCCCGTGATTGTTTAATTTTGCATACGCGCTCCGGGGAGCGGCGAGTGGCGGTTGCGGCGTCGAGATGGTGGATTGCGTGGAAGCCGGCGAAACCCGCTTTTATGCGGCCGAAGACCACCCGAAGCATCAAGCACGGGCGAATGCACGGGCTGGCGAAGCCCGCCTGATGCGGCCGAAGGCCGCCCGAGAGCATCGAGCACGGGCTACGCCCGTGCGAAGATGCTCGTGTGTGTGTATATCTATATATATATATATGTATATATATATATTATATATATTAAAAAAAAAGTTATCTCTTAAATACGGTAATAATTATAAGTATGCCGACTTTCAGTTACGTAGTCAAAAATGGCATGTATATAATATAATTTTATATTATTTAGGCTCTTGCTTTAACACAACGACAAAACACCACTGTTATGTTTGGCATGACAATTGTTCCCACCACCACCAAGCAAATTAAACAACCATTAATTTCCGTTGTTTTCAAAATGATCACCTTCCTGACAAACACAGCCTCAGTTAACTATTTAACTAGAAACCAGCAAAACCTTCTTAATTTTTTCAAGAAAAAAATGATCTCAACTATAAGCACACGAAATAAGCATTTTTTAATCATCAAACATCATTATAATCAAGTTTTTTAAAATCGGATCGGATCGGCCGGTTCAACCGGTCGGACCGCAGACCGGACCACCGGCCGGTCTGGTCAAGGTCACAGACCTGGTACCACTGCGGACCGCCCAAGAACCGGAAAATCGGGCGGGCGGACCGGTGAGCCGGGAACCGGGGCCGGGTTTACGAAACCGGGCGGGCCAAGGAGCCGGTAATCATATATCCAGCAAAATGTGAGACTGCTAGGATTTGAACCCAAACCATTTACAGATTAGCAAAAAGAATTAACCACTGAGCCTTTCAATTTTTGTTGTCTTTGTTTATAGTTTATTATAAACATATACATAATAATATAAATATGAAATAAAATAAGATTTCACTTATGTATGTATTAAAAAGTGGTCAAATTTTCTCATTTTTATTCTTGTTTCAATTAAATTTCTTGTACAAACAAAAATTTATGCTATTATTTATTTAATTTTTATGAGCAAAATAAAATAAATATAAAATTATTTATATTGTGTATTGTACATGAGGTATGATTAATATTAGTCTTACATAATACTGTCATCAAGAAGCAATCGGAGCATGCATGTGTGGCGCTGTGGCGCTGACGCATAAAAATGTTGTTCCAACAAATATCTTATCCAAAGATAAATATGGATCAAATGAAATTTTAATCTTTTTTAGATGCGACATTATAAAGATTAATAATAAAATTAAAGATATAAAATTCACAATTAGATCCAATATCAACATGCAGACATTTAATATAATATTAATTGTTTTTATTTTCTAATATAGATATATATATAAGTATATAACGGTTCGATCCCGGTTGAACCGGTTAAACCTTGAATCTCTCCCTCTATCGGTTCTATGTCCGGTCCGATTTTCAAAACCTTGATTATAATATTTTGAAACACTTTTTTGAATTAATTAGAAGAAATCACAAAAAAAAGAGAAAAAATAAAACTAAATTTAAAATAATATAAAAAGAAAAGAAAAAACAAAATATAAAGCAGATGATTTTTGGGTAATGTGCAAAAAAAACTAGGTATTCAAGTAAGGTCCCTCTCTCTCTAAAATTTCTATGCATAAATGTTCACACACAAAAAAAGTAAAAAAAAAAAAGCTTAACATAATAGTATTTGGTCATCTCTGAAGGGTTTGAAGGAAATTATTTTTATAAATTACTACGTCTAAGCAAATCATGTGGTATGATTGCGTGATTTCAATAGCGTAAATTATTTATAAAAATATACGATTTTATTGTGTAATACGATCATATTAAAAAAGTAATCTAAATTGTGATATACACATTACACCCCAACATTTTTTTTCGTGCCTTTAATATATAACATGTCAAATCGTCAATTATATTAAAAAAACTGTAAAATTTATATAATATATTGAAATGTTATATTATGTAAATTACTAAATTATATAATTTGTAGAATATAACAAAATAAAACTGTAAATTTAAAACTAATTAATTAAGATAAAATTTATTATTATTATATATATAGTTATATACATTTAAAAAACTATGGTTGGAAAGAAAAAATAAAACAAATAAAATAAATATATAACTATGCACATTAGACGGGGACATTGTGAATATGAGATAGAGTATGAAGCATCTATATATTATTAGAGCGATGATATCCACACTGTGGTTTTCGATATCCGCACTTAAATATTGTATTTTGTAGGGTTTTTTTATTTTATATTCGCAAGCAAGCCTCGTTCGCCCCTATTCGCATGGTTGGAAATCCGCATAGTCATAGCGCCTTTCTTCCTCCTCCCCTTTGGCGGTTTCTCCTCCATCCCCCCTTCGATTTCACCAGTGATGGCTTCTCCTCCAGTCTTCCAGTCTTTTGGCCGTGGCTTCTCCTTCAGGCAGTCGGTCGGAACTCTCCTCTCACGCGATACTCCTTTCTCGCCCCCTAAGATTTTTCCGTGATTTCTGATTCCGACTGCCGCGAACCTCCTTCCACACCCGGTTAACACTCGCCCCTACCCTCCCTTTCCAGTATTAAGTTCACGAAATGGAGAGATGAACTTTGATTAGCAGGATTTGTGAAAGGTTTTCTCTACTGCTAGCCGAAGATCACATTATAGTCTAAGCAATGACTACATTTCTAATTGTAATAGGTATGAACATACTAAAAAAAGGTTTGTTTTTCAATTTGTTTGTGTCCCATTAATTCTAACATGTATTTTTCGTGACGAAGATTCAAACAAGTCATATGAAGGATTAGATTCAAAGTTTGAAATCGATTTGGGCGGGCGCGGCTCCGCGGCTGCGAGCGGCGGTCGCGGGAGGGCTGCGGCGGCTCCGCGGCCGCGGGCGGCGGTCAAGGGAGGGGGGCGGCTAAGGCGGGGTTGGCCGGGCGCGGACCAACCAACGCCGGTGAAAAGGTTTCAAATAATTATTTTTTCAAGTTAAAAAATAAGTGCAAATAACGTTTTGCTTGCAGATAGCCATTATCTCAAAACAGTACTTGCGAATAGCGGGTAGTGCGAATAGCCAAAACTGCTGTGCGGATATCAGCGCCCTTTTTGTTGAAGCCAAAAATGACCGAGGCCAAAGTTGGCTTCTGTGGAGTTCGGGGTCCCCAAAAAAGGGGTGACCTCACACCTACTACACTCGGAGGAACGTTATGGACCGAAGACTTAGGAAGCTATGAACCGACC
Source organism: Platanthera zijinensis (assembly GCA_039513925.1). Taxonomy (NCBI): domain Eukaryota; kingdom Viridiplantae; phylum Streptophyta; class Magnoliopsida; order Asparagales; family Orchidaceae; genus Platanthera; species Platanthera zijinensis. The sequence goes on along the minus strand of CM077081.1, from coordinate 11,576,823 downwards.
CTTGGCTCTAGCGCGGAGGTCCCACCTCACACCCAGAAGACCTTTGAGGTCTCCCCCTCCCAGCCAATGCTTGAGCTAGGTGCCTTGGAGGAAAGCCAAAGAGAAAATAGTGGCTAAGGAAAGAATGACCAGATTCTCTCCAAGGCACCCCTAAGGGTCTATTTATAGTTTTTCCAAGTCTTGGGGGTAAAATGACCAAAATGCCCCGGAGGCAAAAATGCCTCCAGCCAATAGAAAACCTCCACACCGGGGGGCAAAAAGGGGAAAAACCACCTCGGGGGAGCACCCGCCGGTCTCGCCCGGCCTGACCGCGAGACCGCGAGGCAGGGGTGAGAACCCGGCCCCAGGCCGGTCTCGCCTCACCTGCTCTCGCCTAACCGCGAGGCAGGGGCGAGAACCCGGCCCCAGGCCGGTCTCGCCTCACCTGCCCTCGCCTAGCCGCGAGGCAGGGGCGAGAACCCGGCCCCAGGCCGGTCTCGCCTCACCTGCCCTCGCCTAGCCGCGAGGCAGGGGCGTGAACCCGGCCCCAGGCCGGTCTCGCCTCACCTGCCCTCGCCTAGCCGCGAGGCAGGGGCGAGAACCCGGCCCCAGGCCGGTCTCGCCTCACCTGCCCTCGCCTAGTCGCGAGGCAGGGGCGTGAACCCGGCCCCAGGCCGGTCTCGCCTCACCTGCCCTCGCCTAGCCGCGAGGCAGGGGCGTGAACCCGGCCCCAGGCCGGTCTCGCCTCACCTGCTCTCGCCTAACCGCGAGGCAGAGGCGAGAACCCGGCCCCGGGCCGGTCTCGCCTCACCTGCTCTCGCCTAACCGCGAGGCAGGGGCGAGAACCCGGCCCCGGGCCGGTCTCGCCTCACCTGCTCTCGCCTAACCGCGAGGCAGGGGCGAGAACCCGGCCCCGGGCCGGTCTCGCCTCACCTGCCCTCGCCTAGCCGCGAGGCAGGGGCGAGAACCCGGCCCCGGGCCGGTCTCGCCTCACCTGCCCTCGCCTAGCCGCGCCGAACGGGTGTCTGCCTACTCGCCGCACCCGCCCCTCAAAGGAGCTCTAAAGCTCAAAACTTACTAGCATGCCTTAAGCCTTACTTGGGGTCCTCGGCTCGCGAATACGGGGTTGTACACTTTTATTATATTATATTAAAAGAATCCTAAAATATAATTATCTAACATAATTATATTCTTTAAATAAATAATAAAAGTAAAAAATCAATATATTTATATTCAATAAATGCATATTGTTCTTATTTTAAGGGCTTTTGTCAAATTTTATCCTTGAAATATGAGATTTGACACTTTGTACTGTCAAAATAATATTTTTTTTTGACACTTTGCACTTTAGATCAAAATTTTAAGGATATATAGGTCCGTTGAACACAAAAAATATTCATTTTAATACTTTGTACTATAAATTATTCGTGATGCTTGGACATAAATATTCTTAAATAAGCATTTTTGATGTTGCCAAAACCAAAATACTCTTTAAATTGTGATCTGAGAGTACAAAGTGCCAAAAATTAATAATTAGAACATCCAAAATATTAATTTTAAAATTTTGAAGTGCAAAATGTGAAATCCCATATTTCCAAGAATGTGAAGTGCCAAAAGAATTATTTGAGGTTCCGAAGTTATGAGGACTCGGTGATCAAATCCTGTCTATTAATTTTTTGAATAAAAAAAATCTAGTGGTTCAGAAGCTAAAGCAATAAATTCTGTCCATAAAATGAATCCCTCCAGATCCTGATATGTGACCAAAGGGGATACCTCGGCGCGGCAAAGCGTTGTTTGGCTGTGAAGTTATTAATGTTGGAACCATTGGAGAGCATTCATTACATTAATATAATATATATGTATTGCTAACCTTGCAAATACTCATGAAGGGGAAGTCGGTCTTCCGATCGCCGATCCCGATCTCCGGCGGCGAATCCTCGCTAAAGACTCTCCGAAGGGCGTCGGCCTTCTTATCTCCGACGAGCACGCCGGGATGGCGAACCAATCCCGTGACCCTGCCCATGTACACCTGGAGCTCGGTGCCAATCACCATATCGGCGCCCAAATAATCCTTCAGAAACGGGGCCACCATCACCGTCGGGTTCGCCGTGAGCACGCACCGGCGGCCGCACGCGGAGAAGACCCGCCAAGTCTCCGGGTGCAGGTCCTCCGCGTAGAACTTGGGCAGCACGGCTCTCGCGGCGGACTCGACGCTGGAAAGCTTGGCGCCGGAGAGCGAAGCAAAGATGAGAACTTGGACGCCGGCCGACTCGGATATGAAGTAGTAGAGAAAGGCGGCGAGAGGGGAGAGGAGGAGGAGGAGAAGGAGGCGGAGCGGGCCGCCGATCTCGAAGCAGAGGAGGGCGAAATAGGGGAAGGAGTTGGAGGAGCAGAGGAGCGTGCCGTCGAGATCGGCGACGACGGTGTCACCGCTCCGGTTGTCGTCGGAGCAGGTTTCGATGAAGGGGAAGGACGACTCAGATACTCTGTTTGCCATTCTCAATCCCTTTCCTTCTCTCCCTCTCTCTCTATCTCTCCCACTCTCTCTCTCTCTGTCGTGGCTGGCTCTGTTTTGGTTCCGACTGGTTCTGTTTTGAGTTTGGTTTTGCTGTGGTGAGGGTTTATATAGAAGTTAAGAAGATAATTAATTAGGAGTAGCCGGAAGCTTTAAGTCACTGGCCGGCTAAAGCATAATTAATTAATTAATTAATTAATTAATTCCTGCCCTAAATGGCTAAATGTGCAAACAAAATATATCTATTGGTGCAAAGCAAATTAATTTTTTTTTTAATAAAAATAATGAATTTAATTGACTATTCTTCAGATTTAGAATTTATATACTACAGATAAGCATATATTATTTTTATTTTATGAAAACAATGTTAGTAATCATAAATTCTACAGTTTGCTACAAATGGCTGGCACAAATGATTCCCATATCTGATGTCTGGTCAAGTTCTTTTATTTAAAATGAATCTGTTTGAAATAATAATTGTATGAACTAAATGCTTTAATTATATGTGGAATCTGGACGATATATTTCATATTGTATGGACAAAACTATGTGCGAATATTGTACAACATTTCACGTGTATATGATGAGCTTAATCATAAAACGGTCGCATAAAAGCTTCATTTAAGTATTCATATGTACATGTTTTGAAAAAAAAAAAAAAAATGGATGCATGCGCAACCCGCTCATAAGCGGGCGCAGCCCGCAGTGACGCATCGAGCACGGGCGAAGCCCGTGCGCAGGCAGGCGAAGTCCGCCTGGATGCGGCCGAAGGCCGTCCGAGAGCTTCGAGCACGGGCACGGGCGTAGCCCGTGCGAAAAAGCTCGTGTGTGTGTGTATATATATAAGAGTGACAGACACTGACCTGTTGAATTTTCTCAAGATGATCAACGAGATAGTCTGACGCCAAATTAATATTCTCAGAACTATCAAGATCACACATTGATCAAGCGGAAACTGGGAAAACAAGCTCAAACACCAGATGCAACCAGAAGTGATAAGCAGATCAAATTTTTATTAACTTCTTTACAGGGTGAGGTATACATGCATGTTGAGACATGATTTCGCCAGTACACAAAGAAAAACAAGAAAGATTACAAATCAATCCGAGCGGACAGAAACGGGGACCGCCGAGACCACCCAGTCCGCCGAAGTCGCTGAGACTTCCCGAATTGCTGCTAGAAGACGAATAGAACACAGAGTCCGCCGAGACCGCGAGGTCGCGCGAACACACCGTTATTCGCTGACTGCTGCAAGCTGCCGCCGAACTGAAGAACAGACCGCCTAATTGCCGAGTTCGGCGGATAGGTTATTGAACTTGAAAAATTGAAGCAGAGAGAAAACTGATAAGCCGCCGATTGCAATCCACAAACTTCACTGAACCTGACTGTACAACCTCGTATTCGCGGAGTGGGGGTCCCCCGGCAGGCGCAAGGCTTGCTGTGCATTTTAAGCTTTTTGAGGGTTTTGCACTCTTGGAGGCCAATTTATTGTGAATTTGTGTTTTTATACTATTAGGGGGATTGAAATATTTTTCTCCCCCGGCCCCTTTGAGGGGGCCGCCCAGGCTGCCGAGTACCGCCTAGGCCACCGAGTACCACCTAGGCTGCCGAGTACCCCCCAGGCCGCGGAGTGCCGCTCAGGTCGCCGAGTACCCCCAGGCCGCCGAGTACCCCCCAGGCCGCCGAGTACCCCCCAGGCCGCCGAGTACCCCCCAAGCCGTCGAGTTCACCCAGGCCGCCGAGTTCACCCAGGCCGCCGAGCTCGCCCCTAGCCGCCAACTCGCCCCACCTCAGCTCGACCAATTTGGGGGCATTTCAGTAATTTCAGAGCAGCGTAGGTTGGTTATTGGCAGACCATTCTCAGAAAACTATAAATAGACCCTTGAGGGTGCCTTGGAGGGGATCACTTCTTCATCACTTGAATCCCCTTGCTTTCTTCCTCCAAGGCACATAGCTCAGCATTGGCTAGGGAGGGGAAGACCACAAAGGTCTTCCTGGTGTGAGGTGGGACCTCCACGCTAGAGCCGAGGGTCTGTTCCTAGTTTCTCAAGTCTTTGGTCCGTGACGTTCCCCCGAGTGTAGTAGGTGTGAGGTCACCCCAATTTTAGGACCCCGAATTCCACAGAGACCAAGTTTTTGGTTTCAACACTGATCGAAGTAAGAACCAAACTCCTGGCTCCACAGTGCTAGCCGCGCCACCTGCAAACAACAATCAGTTAAGCTTGCTCAAACCGCGTGGGTAGGAAAACCTAGTCTGCAGCAATTAACCAAGTCTCAACTTACTGTTCACTCAGTTACAAATGAGGTGCTAGAGGGTCCTATTTATAGGCGGGGTGAGCAGGGTGGTTGCCGCCCTAGAGAATAGAGTCAACGCCCTAGCTCGCAGCTAACACATCCCAGTCCGCCAAGTCCGCAAGGACAAAGCTGGACAACAGCCAAACCACCAGGCAATAAGGAAGTCAGTCCGTAACCTTGCGGACACCGCACCAGTCTGCATGATGCACAACATGCGGACACAACAACATTTCACTCACTGCATCTGCATGCTATACGCGAATACGACACTAGTCCGCACAACTCGCAAACACCGCACCAGTCCGCCACACAAGTCCACGACCAACATGCACAGATCGCCCGGTCAATAAGCGGACTCTGCGAACTCTGTGAACACCCTGGACTTGTCACAGTGTGTGACCAAGTCCAGCAACCCACCAAACAGAAGGCGCGAGCTCGACGGACATAAAGCCAGATCGTCAGCTCTAAGGACAGACCGCCACCAAGAATACGGTTATAACCCACCGCATCACCAGAGACCAAGGCAAGGACCATTGCCGATCTCGCGATATTCAAACTTAGTCCGCCACAACGGAATCTGCAGACTCAAACCAAGTCTGCCACATCGCCGCGGGAAAACGACCAATCCGCCTGGTTACAAGAGAACAGGCCACCAGCAGAACCACAAGCCAGACAGACAGACACTGCCACTAGCTCGCAAACGAAAGGCCGCCCAGGCCGCACCACCAGTCCGCCTAGGCCGCCCGAACTGCCCGATCACCCACTTCCACTTCACAAATGTCACACTCTCCCTTGAAGTGAGAAGTGATGATCAAGCCCAGAATTCCCCGTAGCCACTGAAAAGGCCCCTTCAACAGCGGTTTCATGAAGATATTAGCAAGGTTGTCTTCACTCCGAACATGCCCGACCATAAGAGATCCCTCCAATACCTTCTCCCTTATGAAGTGGTGCTCGATCTCTATATGCTTGGTCTTTGCGTGACAAATTGGATTGTTCATCAGTTTGAGAGCACTCTCATTGTCTCCTCAAAGTAAAGTAGGACCTTGCACTTCCTCATGGACGTCCTGTACTAGCCTCCTTAGCCAGATGACTTCTCTAGCAGCCAAGACCAAAGTCTTGTACTCTGCTTTTGTAGTAGAGACGGACACCGAGTCCTGCTTCTTGCTACACCATGAGATGCAAGCTGATCCACAAGTGAAGACATAACCTGATGTTGATCTTCGATCATCAGAGTCACCACCATAATCGGCATCCGAGTATCCTAGCAAAGAGAAGTATGTGTCCCTCCTATAAAGGAGTCTCATATCAGAAGTAGCTTTGACATACTTCAAGATATTTTTTGCCGCCACCAAATGAGACTTCCTTGGCTCTGCCATAAATCGATTTACTCGACCAACAACGTAATCAATGTCTGGTCTTGTAATCGTCAGGTAGATCAAGCTCCCTACTAGAGCTCTAAATACCAAAGGATACGGAAGAATTTTTCCTTCATCTCGTCGAAGCTTCAGCCCTTGATTCAGAGGAGTAGAGCAAATCTTTCCTTCACTCATGCCAAATAGAATCACAATGCGATCTGCATATCCTTTCTGGCAAATGAGAATACTGCTCTCCTTCCTTTCCACTTCGAGACTAAGAAAGTGACGAAGCTCTCCCAAGTCTTTCATCTCGAAGCGAATAACTAGCTCAGCCTTGAGCCTAGCAACCTCCTCCTCAGAATTTCTTGTGATGATCATGTCATCAACATACAGTAGGACCAAGACCTAAAGCTTCCCCTTTTTCTTGATGAACAAGCTTGAATCTGAGTTGGAAGCAAGATATCCGCAGAATTGGAGGTATTCTGCTATCTTCCCATACAAGCTCTTGGAGCTTGCTTCAACCCGTAGAGAGCATTCCTGAGTTTGCAGATGTAGTCTGGATGAACTTTAGAGACAAAACCAAGTGGCTAATTCATAAAAATGTCCTTATCAATCTCCCCGTAAAGAAAAGCGTTCTTTACATCAAGCTGTCACATCCTCCATCCTTGGCAAGCAACCAAAGCGATCACCACCCAAACTGAAGTCATCTTTGAAATTGGACTAAACGTCTCCTCATAGTCTTCTCCATACTGTTGTGAGAATCCTCGAGCAATAAGGCGAGCCTTGTATCTTTCAATGCTCCCATCAGCCTTCTTCTTCAACTTGTACACTCACTTGCAAGTCACTGGAGTAATGTCATCAACCCTAAGCACAAGGTCTCAGGTTTCATTCTTCTTAAGAGCAGTCATCTCCTATTCCATGGCAGTTTGCCACTCCTTGACTACAGTGGCCTCATTGAAGCTTGAAGGCTCTCGCTCATCAAGAGGGCCTGCAAAGAAATAAGAGACAAAACTCACTGTATTCCCTTCGCGATAACGAGTTGGAGGCTTGATGGACCTCTTTGATCTCCGAAGAGCCTGCTCCTTGCTCACCACCTCCGTTGCTTCTTCATGCCCAGCTCCATATCTGGGCAAACTTTGAGCAATGCTCCCCCTGCTTCCTGAACCAGAAGCCTCTTCCCCAGAGCTTGAAGCAACATGAGCTGCTGGTGAAACAACAAGCTCCTCTTGGACAACTTTAGCAGCCACCTCCCGCTCTTCATCAACATTGCTCTATGGTAACTCAACCGAGCTTCCTCCATACGACGTCAGCTCATCAAAAACCACGTCTCTAGATACAACAGAATTCTTCATCGCAGGATCCATGTGTAATGCCCCGAAATTCATAATCGAACCGGTCGCGTCCTAAGGAATTTTTTGGTGCCTAAATAGGGTCACACAGCTTGGGATACATGTGTATCCAAGGTCGTGTCTTTCTCTGTGTTGGTCGGCTGTGTCCAGTAAAGGATACAGAAGAAAACATGACTATGAATAGTAGTGACACGGGCGTGTCAAGCGAGACACGGGCGTGTCCATACCCGTGTCACCACACCTGTCCTTCTCGGGTTGAAAACCTGGGGTGTGTTGCCAGGAGTACACGACCGGGTTATACGGGCGTGTAATGATCGACACGGGCGTGTCCCATTTGACACGGGCATTTCCTTGCCCGTGTCCACCAAGCGACATGACGGTTGGCGTGGCGGTTATCTGTGACACGCCCTAAGGTCACGGGCATGTCGGCACCCGATACGGGCGTATCAGGTTGAGACACGGGCGTGTCTCAACCTGTGTCTTTTTTTGTGCTCGACGATCGTGCTTGGATCGGGGCACACTGCCTGAAACACGGTCGTGTGCAAGGCCGTGTTTGGCCCAGGATTGAGAGATTTCAGGCGAATTCGAGCCGTTCATTTTCTTTAAACAAGATCTGACGGCCCAGATGTGTTCCACGCTTGGCTTCTCCTTGAACAACATCTCATGAGGAGACTTCATATTGATCGGACTCAGAGGCATCCAATATATAACATAGGTTGCGCAGGCCATTCCTTCCGCCCAAAAAGACCTAGGAATGCCCTTTGTATGAAGCCAGCACTTGCAAGTCTCCGTCAGATGACGGATCTTCCGCTCCGCTACTCCATTTTGTTGTGGAGTATGAGCACAAGTAAGCTCTCTCTGGATCCCGTGCTTCCTACAGAAGTTAGAGAATTCGGAAGAGACAAACTCACCACCTTTGTCTGATCTGAACTTCTTGATCCGCAAGCCAAGCCGGCCCTCCACCAGCTCCTTGAACTCCACAAAGAATTGGAAAGCTGCTGACTTCTCCTTTATAAAATACACTCAAGTGTATCTTGAGTAATTATTAATCAAAACAAGCATATATCTGCTCCCACCAAAGCTAGAAGTGGCGGTTGGCCCCATCAGATCACCATGGATGCACTCCAATGGTGTTTTGCTCCTTGTTTGAGATTTATCAAACGGAAGGCGATGAGCCTTGCCGAACTGACAACCTGCACAAACATGACCGTCCCCAAAGGATGATAGCTTAGGCAAGCCTTTCACAAGGCTCATGCTTGCCATAGCTTTCAGCTTATCCATCCCTACATGCCTCAACCTCTCATGCCAAATATCGGCGGATAATGTGCCTTTTCAACTTAGCCTCCGAGATAGGCTCATCAGGATCAAGCGTTGATAGTTCAACACACAGACTCTTCATCTTCAAAAAAATACTTAGAGATAGTCAGTTCTCATTGAGTTGTCCTAGCCAACTCATTCTTCAGGAACTGTAGCCTAGCTACATTCTTCCTGTTGAACAACCCATCAAGGGAAGTCCAAATTTCTGCAGCAGACTCACATCTAATGATGTGATCAAATAACTCCGATGAGATAGCCCGTTTAAGGGTAAACTCAGCTTTTGCATTAGTTTTCCTCCAAACTCTCACCTGCTCAGCAGTTTCAAAAGCAGCTGTAACTTCCTGCCTATCGTCACCACCGGCGACCTTCCATAGCTCCTCGCCCAGAAGATAACTCTTTATGCACGACTTCTACTTTTTAAAGTTAGTCGACGTTAAGAGTTCAATACCTAGACCTCTTGCATAACCCCCTTCCATTGTAGAAAACCTGGTTTAAGCTTTTAGAAGCACAGAACATAACACAAGTTGATCACTGCTCAAGCAATTGGACCTTCCTCTGATACCATGTTGAATTTTCTCAAGATGATCAACGAGATAGTCTGATGCCAAATTAATATTCTCAAAGCTATCAAGATCACACCTTGATCAAGCGAAAACTGGGAAAGCAAGCTCAAACACTAGATGCAACCAGAAGAGATAAGCAGATCAAATTTTTATTAACTTCTTTACAGGGCGAGGTATACATGACATGACATGATTTCGTCAGTACACAAAGGAAAATAAGAAAGATTACAAATCAATCCGAGCGGACAGAAACGGAGACCGGCGAGACCGCCCAGTCCGCCGAAGTCGCCGAGACTGCCCGAACTACTGCTAGAAGACGAATAGAACACGGAGTCCTCCGAGACCGCGAGGTCGCGCGGACACACCTTTATTCGCTGACTGCTGCAAGCTGCCGCCGAACTGAAGAACATACCGCCTAACCACCGAGTCCGGCGGACAGGTTATTGAACTTGGAAAATTGAAGCACAGAGAAAACTGGTAAGCCGTCGATTGCAATCCACAAACTTCACTGAACCTGACCGAAGTTAGAACAAAACTCCTGGCTCCACAGTGCTAGCCACGCCACCTACAAATAGCAACCAGTTAAGCCTGCTCAAACCGCGCGGGTAGGAAAACATAGTCCGCAGTAATTAACCAAGTCTCAACTTATTGTTCACTCAGTTACAAATGAGGTGTCAGGGGATCCTATTTATAGGCGGGGTGAGGAGGGTGATCACCGCCCTAGAGAATAGAGTCATCGCCCCAGCTCGCAACTAGCACATCCCAGTCCGCCAACTCCATAAGGACAAAGCCGACAACAACCAAACCGCCAGACAACAAGGAAGCCAGTCTACAACCTTGTGGACACCGCACCAGTCCGCATGATGCACAACATGCAGACACAACAACATTTCACTCACTGCATCTGCATGCTACACGCGGATACGACACTAGTCCGCACAGCTCGCGAACACCGCACCAGCCCGCCACACAAGTCTATGACCAACATACAAAAATCGTCCGGTCAACAAGTGGACTCTGCGAACACCCTGGACTTGTAATAGTGTGTGACCAAGTCCAACAACCCACCAAACAGAAGGCGCGAGCTCGGCGGACATAAAGCCAGATCGCCAGCTCCAAGGACAAACCGCCACCAAGAATGCGGCTATCACCCACCGCATCACCAGAGACCAAGGCAAGGACCATTGCCGATCTCGCGATCTTCAAACTCAGTCCGCCACAACGGACTCTGCGGACTCAAACCAAGTCCGCCACATCGTCGCGGGAAAACGACCAATCCGCCTGGTTACAAGAGAACAAGCCACCAGCAGAACCACAAGCCAGGCGGACAGACACCGCCACTAGCTCGCAAACGACAGGCCGCCCAGGCCGCACCACCAGTCTGCCCAGGCCGCCCGAACTGCCCGATCACCCCCTTCCACTTCACAAATTTCAATAGGGCATCTGGCCCGATGGCCACGCGCCACAGTACCCGGCCGGCGACAGACGCTCCCGGCGGGCTTCGCCCGCCCCCCAACACATTTTTGAATGTTGCATCAAAGGTATGTTTTCCTATATAGTAGTGAAATATATATATATATATATATATATAGTAAATTGGTTTTGTTTAGGGTTTAAATTCAATTGAAAATATTAGCATTTTAAATTACTCTCTTGGACCTGGGTTCAAGACCCATTGCTACGTATTATAAATTTTTTTTGATAAAAGTTACAGATTAACTCGGCGCCCCGATCGGACCGGAATAAATTAGACCGCCTTAGCTCTTGGGATGACCGAACACGCACACAGTCAATGAAAATAGAGAGTTGACACAAGGGATTTTAACGTGGAAAAACCCATCAACTGGGTAAAAAACCACGTGACCGGATCTGTGCCGGTCAAAGTCCACTATCACCTTGTGGTTACAATTATGCTCAGCTCGGGGAATCGAGGGTGACAGACCGCTTCTCGTTACAACTTGGGGTGAGAGAGAATTCCTGACTCACAATGGGCAACAGGCTGCGTCGAGGGAGTGCTGGATGCTGCTTGGTGGCTGGTGTGCTTGAGCGCTGGTGGTGGTTGTCTTCTTCCGTTCTCTGCGCACTTGGGGACTTGGGCGTTCCTATGGCTCGTAGGCGGCTTGAAGATGACCCGAGTGAGGAGTTCGGCAGAGCTCTGGCTTGAGGAAGAAGAATACTCGAGGAGAAAAAAGGTGAGAAATGATGAGAGCTGAGGGTCCTTCTATAGCCTCCAGGAGGTGGTTATGGTAGACCCCCCACTTACCTGATGGTTAATGAGTGGTTACCTGCTGTAGATCGGACGGCGATAGATGCTCCGTAGTGATCGGACGGTGGCCAACCTGCACGCGGCGGTGACGGCGGTCGGCAGCGGCGGGCGGGCGGCGGCGGCGGGCGGCGGCGGGCGGCGGCGGCGGTAGTTATTGAAGAACATGTCCCCATGATTTATCCTATTGTGGAGGAGATCATCAGAAGTGGGTTGACCGATGAGACTCATGATCTCCACAATAGGAGAAATTATGGAGGAAGTGGTTAGATGAACACCCAAGCCTTTAAATGGGGCTTCATCCCCATCAATAAACTTAAATTTTACTTTGATTTATAATTACTTTACATTAACATAGGGTAAAAAAGAAATTTCATAGAAAAAGTATTTTCATTCTCTTTTTTCTATTTTGTAAATAATTGCCCTACTTATGATAAATTAGGGGTGCAATAATCCATTAATTTTTTTTAAAGAGAAAAAAAGTTTTTCCTCTAAAAAATAAGGGAGTTACAAGAAGATTACCTAAAAAATATTCCCACCAAAATTTGGGTGGTTACCACCTGCGAATAACCAAAAACCCAAACTCGATCGGAGGCACCCCTTTGTTCGAGACCTCCGACACGAGGACCTTATTATCGGAAGGCCACCTCACCAGTTGCAGTTGCATCATTCAAAATTGCTGAGGGTGCTTAAAAAGATGAACAAAATGGTTTTGTTTGGCGGCCGGCGGGGCAGACCGGTCATGGTTGCGTGGACAACACCGCCCGCCGCAGACCGCGCGACGTTATGTGGGGTCACGGCCGTGCGGCGGGGATCCGCCCTGCCTTATAAATACTTGGTTTTCTGTCTCGCGGAGGAGACCGCGCGCAGTTGCGGCCGCCTCCAGGAGGATTTCCTCCATGGGAAATGTGTTGCACCAAATCAGACCAACATGCTTGTAGTATCCTGTGGGACTTTCTCCTTCTCCTTCAGTTTGGGCATTTCAGACTTGAGGGTGATCAACTTAGGAGGTAGCTAGCTCAAAATCAGATTCACAGACGGATTATTGACCATTTCAGACTGTTCGTCTTCCAGCTTGTGACGCATATTTTCTAGTTCTAGGAACTTGAAGTGTTTGTTCAAGCGGTCTCAAATATTTTTCACGGTCTTACACGCACTAAAGGTAATGACAATGAGAGAATTCAGGGAAATCAGAAGGTAATCCCTAAAAAAATTATCGTCTTTGATCCACTGATATTCATCCACATCTTCACGGGTTGTGGCGAAGTTTATAAGAACGGTGTAGAAAATTTCACGTTCTTTCATTCTTAGTTGGATATATTTTTCAACCGAGGAAGTCAGTGGCACCGAAAGACTGCAATTTGACGGTGTCGAGCACTTTTATTCGACATCGTGTTTTGGTTCTAAAAAATAAAAGTAGAACAATCTCACCTGATCTGTGCGGAGACGAGTCCAAAACTTCGGATCCAATCCAGAAAGTAAAGAATTTGCTCCTCTTTGGTTTAGCACAGTCGCCGAAAACTAGAACACCTTTGTAATGCGCAGAGAATTCAAGCAGTACTGAAGATATGTGAACTCCTCCAGACTAGCAATTGTGTTCTTGGTGGAGAGATATGTAATTTAATAGATCTGGAATGGAATTCTTCCTCCTCCACTAGATCTGATGAGCAAACTCAGATCTAAAATCACAGAAATTTGAAGATCTATTGTGGAAATTCGGGGAACAACAACTTGAAAATACGACCCTCGACCTGAGTTGGAACGACTGACTGCCCTAGATCTGTGTTAAAAGCACCAGAAAAATCAAGGGATTGGCGATCTCTCCACAAAATTTCTTCCCGAATCTCGACAGTAGCAGAACACGACAGATCTGTAGTGAGAAACAGAACTGCGACGAGAATAGTAGCGGTCGGGTCGCTGGGATTCGCAGGAGCAGGTCGATCGAATAACGATAGGAAATTGTACTTCTCCCTTGCGATCTTGCGGTGGAAATAGCCGGCGAAATAGCCTGATCGGAATGACCTTCCTCCCGATTTGCAACGACAAACTCCTTCCCGATATGGAGCGGAAAACGCAACAGGGGATCCTTGACGGTGAAACACCCGGATCTGTGACTGAACCAGAGACTCGCGAAATCCAACGATCTTTTGTTCTCCGACGATGAGAGATGAGAAACCTCAGTGATGCACAGGAACCAAGCGATCTTCAATGGAAACACGCAAAATATCGGGAGCGACACACATGATCCAACATAAGGAATTCCTCCTCCTTCGCGATATGCGAGAGAAAATATCTCGACGACGCTGGAAAAAACCCCGAACGGCCACATGCAGCGTTCCTCTTACAGATCCACAAACGACGAAGTGAATCGTGATTGAGAACTTGCCAACGAGTGCCTGCTTGCGGCGGAAGAGAAAATCCTATTCGGAGATGCACGCAGAAATCACGAACGGCGGAGAGAAAAAAACGGGAGCGGAAACTCTAAACCTATCTTGAGAATGTTGATATTTCGCTCAAGATAGCCCACAATGACTCATCAGATGTGGAATGACCATTTATAGTATCTCCAACGTAGAGTCATGACCTAGAGTGACACGAAACTCAATGTGTACAACCCCGTATCCGCCGAGTGGGCTCACGGAGGCCAGACCGGACCGGTCCAGACCGCCTCACGGCCGGGCAGGGTTCACCGCTGAGCTCGGACTCGGCAGATCGTCGTATCGAGCTCGGGGATCGTCGGCCGAGCTCAGGGTCTCGCCAGCCGAGCCCGCACTCGCCGAAGCGGAGCTGCTCGCTAGCCGAGCCCGCACTCGCCGAAGCGGAGCTGCTCGTCAGCTGAGCCCGCACTCGCCGAAGTAGAGCTGCTCGCCAGCCGAGCCAGCACTCGCCGAAGCGGAGCTGCTCGCCAGCGGCCATCCCGCCCCAGGTGGTATGCCCCTGGCCCCTCATAACAGCGGAGTTTGGCTGTTGGCAGACCAGCCCAAGGGGGCTTTCAGTAATTTCAGACCAGCAAAGGTAGGCTATTTGCAGGCCATTTTCAGTTCTCTATAAATAGGACCCAAGGGGTATCTCAGAAGGCACGCTTACGAATTCTCAGGCCACCTAGCGCTTTCTGAGGTACCTTAGCCCGACAATCGGCTAAGGAGGGGAAGCGCTCTAAGATCTTCCGGGTGTGTGGTGGGACCTCCCCGCCGGGACCTTGATCTAGTCCTTGGTTCTTCACTTTCTTGTCATTTTCTTGCAGGAGCGAAGTAGGTGCGCGACCGCCCCTTCCCCGAGGGTCGAACTCCACAGAGACAGGTTTTCCGGTTTCAACATTTTGGTGCGGTGAGCGTGGAGCGTGGTCAGCAGAGAAAATCTTCTGCAGGTTCGATGACCGGAGAAGAAGGACAAGGATCAGGCAGGGGCAGCTCGCCACCCCCTCCCCCGCCCCCGGCGACGGGTGTGCCAATAGAGCTTAGGGAAGAGATCCTCGGGCTCGTCAGGACCACACTCGGCATGCGGGCTGAGAGTGCGACACCAGCAGTCCCGGTGGTCGCCGCTCCCGCGCTCGGCGACGACGCGCCGCTCAGGCGACCAGGGAAGGAACCCGCCGAGAGGGGCGAGCGCGAGTTCCAGGGGCGAGTCCTATTCCCCGGCTCGGCTGCCGAGTACCACTTCGATGAGACAGCAGGGAGGGAGTTCCCATCTCGCCCGGCTGAGGGGGGGAGCCCCTTCAGCGAGTTCGTCTCTTCAGCCCCAGTTCCAGAGGGGTTCTGTGAGTCGGAGATGTCCTATTACTCCGAAAGGGGGGACCCAGTCCACCACATCCAGTGGTTTGAGGACATGGTCTCTATCCGGCAGATGTCGGATGGCTTTAAGTGCCGACTCTTTGCCATCACCCTCAGGGAGAAGGCGAGAGAGTGGTTTCATCAACTCCCGACCGGATCCGTCTACTGCTTTGAGGACCTGCGACGGGGGTTCATGCTGAGATTCACCACTTCTAAGAAGAGGAAGAAGGAGACGGAGTTTTTGTTCCGCGTCAAGCAGAGGGTGGGGGAAACTTTGGGAAGCTATCTGGACAGGTTCTAGGAGGAACTGTCCCAAGTCCAGGAGATGCCGGGACGCACCATGATGGTGGCCTTCACCCTGGGTCTCCAGTCCGGGTTCTTCGCGATGGAGTTGAAGAGATCACCTCTAGTGTCTTTTGAGGCACTCTTGGAGAGGGCGGCCAGAGAAGCTGATATGGAGGCAGCGCACCCGGAGTTTGCGCGGAGGTTGGCCAAGTGGGCCGTAGAGGAGGATAGGCCAGGGGGGGGGGGGGCGAGCTCAGGAGGAGAGGAGGGCTGAGCCCCGGCAGAGGGAGCAGCCACCGCAGCAGCCACAACCCCGGTGGGGGCGTCCGGAGCAGACCCACCGTTTGGGATGGAGACCGGAGTGACAGGATCAAGCACCGCGGAGGGGTTATCAGGGAGGGGATAACCGCCAGGGGGTCGAGGACAGTTCAACCCCCAGGGAGGTAGGCAGGGCCAAAGGCCCCCTCTCCCCGACCAGGAGGAGGCAATGGAAATCGCCATGAGAAGGAGGAGGAGAGGGCAGTTGATGAGAAGGAGGGAGGTCAGGGTAGACCTGCCCTATTGTGATTTCCATCAAGAAGA
Source organism: Platanthera zijinensis (assembly GCA_039513925.1). NCBI lineage: Eukaryota > Viridiplantae > Streptophyta > Magnoliopsida > Asparagales > Orchidaceae > Platanthera > Platanthera zijinensis. Next base: position 11,560,550 of record CM077081.1, on the reverse strand, counting down.
AGGGCACCTCACGTCCACGTGCCCGGAGTTCCTCGAAATGAGAGGGAACAGGGAGCAACAACCGCGAAATCACCAGGAAGTTCGGATAGAGGAAATCCGGCCTTGGGTGGAGGAGGATCGGTGTGAGGACCGGGTTGATTTAGGCACCCGAGGTAGGATTGGAGCAATCCACGGTGGGGCGGGGATCGAGGCTTCCCGAAAGTCAAGCCTCCACACCATGTACCGTAGGAGCGTCGGCTCCACGTCCCAGTCCCCGCCTCCGGACGAGAAAATCACCTTCTCTAGGGAGGATATGCCAGGTCACGAGGACCCCTTTTGCGATGCGCTGGTCATCCAGACAGCCATCGAGGATTTTACTGTCTCCCGGATCCTCGTCGACAACGGGAGCTCAGTCAATGTCATCTTCAAGAGAGCGTTCGACTCAATGAAAGTAGAGGCCAGAAGGGTGTTGGCCTCGGACGGACCCCTGTTCGGCTTCTCAGGAGAAAGGAAAGAGGTCGAGGGAGGAGTAGGACTCCACGTCACTCTGGGGGGGCAGTCCCGTAACTGCAAGTTCGTCATCGTAGACTCCCCCAGCAGTTACAGCGCCATCTTCGGAAGACCCCTCATCAGCGCCTTCCGCTGCGTTCCCTCGTCCTTCCACTAGTGCCTAAAGTTCAACGTCGAGGGGGTCCAGATCCGGATCCGCGGAGACCCTAAGGAGGCAAGGGAGTGCTACGTCTCAGCAGTAAACTCCATCTCTTGGCAGGAGGGGGCGGAGGAGATGGGGCGGAGGTTGGAGGAGGTGGAGCAGGAAGCTGGCGGGGGAGAGATGAAGGTGGAGGGGTACCGCACCCAGGCAGGGGTCGCGGAAGAGGCTCGAGAGCCGGTCAAGCCAATGATCGTGGAGGAAGCTGGGGAAGAAATCCTCGCCCTCGGAGGGGAAGGTACCGAGGAATGGGGGGAGCAGTCTCATCTGGAGGCAGCGGAGGAGGTGGTGGAGATGGAGGTTCTCACCATTGGGGGCGGGATGGAGAAGGTTCGCGTCAGCGGAGGATTGACCTCGGAGGCTCAAGGCAGGATGCTGGAGTACATCCAGAAGAATGTGGACGTCTTCGCCTGGAATGCTGCGGAGATGCCAGGGATCGACTCTAACGTGGCCTGCCATCGCCTCAACCTGGACCCGGAGGCTCGCCCCATCCAGCAGAAGAAGAGGTCCATCGCAGACAAGCTCGCCGAGCCGATCAGGGAGGAAGTCGCCAAGCTCCTTGAGGCTGGCTTTGTATCCGAAATCCAATACCCCGGCTGGGTCTCCAACGTTGCAATGGTTAAAAAAGGGGACGGCCGGTGGAGGATGTGTATCGACTTTTCTCTCCTTAATAAATCATGCCCAAAAGATTGTTATCCTTTGCCTCGGATCGACGCGCTGGTTGACTCAGCCGTCGGTTTCCCTGTAATGAGTTTTCTGGATGCTTTTTCAGGATATTACCAAATTAGAATGCACCCCCTCGACGTCAAAGATGTCTCATTCATCACAGGGGAAGGATGCTACTGCTATAAAATGATGCCTTTCGGGCTAAAGAATGCGGGGGCTACCTACCAGAAAATGATGGACATGGTCTTCCGGGAGCAGAGGGGAAGAAATTTGGAGGTGTACGTGGACGACATCATGATCAAAAGTCTGGACGTCGATTCCCACCTCCGGGACTTGGAGGAGACTTTCGCTACCCTCCGCAAATATAAGATGAGGCTGAACCCCTTGAAATGCACTTTCGGGGCAAGCAGGGGGAAGTTCCTGGGGCATCTCCTCACCCCAGCCGGAGTGGAGCCTAACCCGGATAAGGTAAGGGCAATTATGGAACTAAGGTCACCACGAAATACTAAAGAGGTACAGCGGTTGACAGGGAAGCTGGCAGGGTTGAGCAGGTTCCTCTCCCGGGCCGGGGAGAGGTGCTCCTCTTTTTTCAAAACCTTGAGAGGGGATCGGAAGTTTGAATGGACCTCAGAGTGCGAGGAGGCGTTCCAGGCCTTAAAGAAACAGCTAACTCAGGCTCCCCTGCTCCAAGGGCCCAAAGGGGGGGAGGACCTGTTTTTGTACTTGGGGGTCGGGGCGGAGGCCTTGAGCTCGGTTTTAGTTCGGGAAGAAGGGAAGAAGCAACTCACCATTTATTATGTGAGTCGTGTATTGAGGAAGGCCGAGCTTCGGTATCCCATCTTGGAAAAGCTGGCCTTCGCCCTGGTCATCTCGACCCGGAGGCTCTGACCCTATTTTCAGGCACACTCGATCCGAGTGGTGACTGACCATCCCCTCCGCAGCATCTTCGAGGGGGTGGAGCATTCAGGCAGGTTGGCCAAGTGGTCGGTGGAACTGAGCGAGTTCGACATCTCCTTCGTTCCCCGCCTCTCAATCAAGACCCAAGCTATGACTGATTTCTTAGCAGATTATGTGGTTGAGGTGGCGGAGGAGCAACTCACTCGTCTGGTCCCTTGGAAAGTCGTGGTGGACGGTGCCTCGGGGAGACATTCTTTGGGGGTTGGAGTCATCTTGGAAAGCTCTCAGGGGATAAGAATCGAACAAACCGTGGTGGTGCATTTCTCTATCACCAATAATCAAGCCGAGTACGAAGCTGTAATCGCAGGTCTGCGCCTGGCAAGGGAGTTAGGAGTGCATGACGTGGAAGTCCTCACTGACTCCATGGTGGTGGCTTCCCAGATCAATGGGGAGTTCGAGGTAAGGGAGTCCACCCTGCAGCTCTACCTGGCAAAGGCAAAGAGAATTATAGGGGCCTTCTAGACCTTCTCCATCAGGCACGTGTCTCGAGAGGAAAATGAGCAGGCAGACCAGCTGGCAAAGCACGGCCCCTAGGTAGGGGGGGACACCCACAGATCTCTTCTGACCCTCCATCGAGGAGGGGGAGCTAATGGAGGTGGAGCAGCATCCCTCATGGATGGACCCCTTCGTCACTTTTCTGTCTACAGGAGAGTATCCGGAGGGGATGGATCGTAGGGGGCTCAAGCACAAGGCAACATACTACCTCCTGCGCGAGGGGGAGTTATACCGCAAGACCCTCTCAGGGATGCTAGCCCGTTACGTGGCCGAAAGGGAGGTACATAAAATCTTGGAGGAGGTCCATTCCGGCGAGTGCGGAAACCACTCGGGTAGCCGGACCTTAGAAGGGAGGATCATCAGGCAAGGGTACTTCTGGCCTACCCTCGGTCAAGATGCAGCCGAATTCGTAAAAAAATGTCATAAGTGCCAGCTCTATGCTCCACTCCAGTTACAGCCGGCTCAGAGGCTAAGGAGCATCATGGCACCATGGCCCTTCGCCATATGGGGCTTGGATCTCGTGGGACCTTTTCCTCAGGCTAGCGGGCAGAGAAGATTTTTGCTGGTCATGATCGATTATTTCTCTAAGTGGTTGGAGGTGAAGGCTCTAGCCAAGATAACCTCCCAAGTGATCAGGAATTTTATCTGGGGGGAGATCATCTGCAGGCACGGGCTACCACAGGCAATCGTCACGGACAACGGGCCTCAGTTTGCCAGCGCGGAGTTCATCCGCTTTTGCGAACAGCTGGGAATTGACCTTCGGTTCGCCTCTGTCCACCACCCCAGGAGCAACGGGCAGGTGGAGGCGGCCAACAAAATAATCGTGAACCTATTGAAAAAGAAAGTGGAAAATCTGAGGGGAAGCTGGGTGGAGCAACTCCCTTCAGTCCTTTGGGCCCTTAGAACCACCCCCAATACGGCCACAGGAGAGACACCCTTTAAACTTTCTCATGGCTGCGAAGCCGTTCTACCCATCGAGTTCGAGGTCAGGACACCCCGGGTTACTGAGGCAGAGGCTGCAAGGGAAAAGTGGAGATCAGAAAATAAGGAGGAGCTCCGACTCTCCCTTGATATGATCGAGGAGTTACGCGACTTGTCCACCGTCAGGCAGGAAGAGGTCAAGCGGAGGATAACCAAGTACTTCAACAAGCACGTCCGAGTCAAGCAGTTCACGGAAGGGGACCTTATCCTGAAAAAAGTGGATGCGGCAGGAAGATCGGCCGCTGTGGGGAAACTCCATCCCAATTGGGAGAGCCCCTACATTGTACAGGAGACCTTAAAATCAGGGGGGTATCGCCTCCAGGATGTAAAAGGGGATACCCTTAGCCATACTTGGAATGGCGATGATCTAAAACGTTTTTACCCTTGAAAATATTGTAGGTATTCTTATTCCATGAATCAAAATGAATCTCATCACCGAGTCTCGTGCTTTGGCAAAACTATAATGGCAGGACGATTCGTGATTCGGAGCCCGGGATAGGCAAATATTTCTAAGTCTTCTCGCTCTGGGGTTAGGTCTCGTCGCTCCCCTGCCAGGCTTCCACCTAGCTGGCACGGCTGAGTCTCGATGGACATCACTATGACCCTGGGGCTGAGCCCGGAGGATGTTCAACACCCGCCCTCAAGCTCTCACCTAGCTGACTGGCCTGGTGGTAGCACCCGGGATAGGCAAATGTTTCTAAGTCTTCTCTCTCTGGGGTTAGGTCTCGTCGCACCCCTGCCAGGCTTCCACCTAGCTGACACGGCTGAGTCTCGATGGACATCGCTATGACCCTTGGGCTGAGCCCGGAGGATGTTCAACACCCGCCCTCAGGCTCTCACCTAGCTGTCTGGCCTGGTGGTAGCACCCGGGATAGGCAAATATTTCTAAGTCTTCTCGCTCTGGGGTTAGGTCTCGTCGCTCCCCTGCCAGGCTTCCACCTAGCTGGCACGACTAAGTCTCGATGGACATCGCTATGACCCTGGGGCTGAGCCCGGAGGATGTTCAACACCCGCCCTCAGGCTCTCACCTAGCTGACTGGCCTGGTGGTAGCACCCGGGATAGGCAAATGTTTCTAAGTCTTCTCGCTCTGGGGTTAGGTCTCGTCGCTCCCCTGCCAGGCTTCCACCTAGCTGGCACGGCTGAGTCTCGATGGACATCGCTATGACCCTGGGGCTGAGCCCGGAGGATGTTCAACACCCGCCCTCAGGCTCTCACCTAGCTGACTGGTCTGGTGGTAGCACCCGGGATAGGCAAATGTTTCTAAGTCTTCTCGCTCTGAGGTTAGGTCCCGTCGCTCCCCTGCCAAGCTCCCACCTAATTGGCACGACTGAGTGGACCTGAGAAAAGCCCCAGGGGCGAGCTCGTCAGCCAAGACGGCGAGTTCGGGATATTCCGCCTCCCCTCAGCTCGCCATCCGGGAGGTCATGGTCCCATCTTGGACGTAGGGGGAGAATAGTTCTCTCAAGCGAGTCCGACCTCGCCATGAGCACCAGTAACATCAGCCAGTCCAGCTACGGTCGGCGCCTAGGATCTCGCCGCAAGTGCTCGCCCTAGTTCAAAGACATCCTACAGGCGGGGTCGGACTCGGCAGGATTGCCCAAAGGGGTATCGCGCGCACAGATACAATCGCAAGCAAGCTTAAAAAGAAGTTAGAAAAATTGTGCGAAAATTGTCCGTTTTACTATTATGATCACAAAATCAGGCTTGCCTCGGCAAGGTACAAAAAGAAAAAGAAAGAAGGAGAAAACAAAGGTTGAGGAGCCCCGTCAGCTCTCGCCTTCCCTCCCTGCGCGGCGATCCTCCTCGCCGCCGAGCCGAGTGTCCTTCTCTCCCACCCCTGCGAAGAGCGAGTCGAAGCTGTCTTCTTTCTCGCTGAGCGGGCTGGGTGGGAACAAAGTCGGCAGGAGATCCCGGACGGTGACTCCTTCGCAGCCTTCAGCCAAAATCCCCGTCCCCCGCATGGCCTTCAGAAGGCACTCGGCGGACTCAATGGAGTTGACGCGCAGTCGTTCTGCGACGTCAGCCTCGCCGAAGACCCGAGGCCTCTTATAGGGGAAGGGTGGCTCGCTGGCTCCTGGGGGAATGAGAGCTTCAGCCTGGCGAAGGAACTCGCCATGAAGCTCCTTGTTCTTCTCCTTCAGATCCTCCGCCTCCATCCTCAGCCGAGCAGCGACAACCTCCTGCTCGCGAGAATGCGCCCTCTGCTCGGCAAGCTGGGTCTCCCGCTCGGCAAGCTGAGCTTGCAGCTGAGCCATCTCGCCTCGCAGCGCGTCGGCGGCTTCGGCATCCTGTAGGATTAAAAGTTCAGAACAAGCATAAGAATAATCCTAAGGTAAGTAGAGATATCCAGTGATTACCAAGCCGCCGGCAGATTTCGCGAGTAGAGCGTCGGCAAGGCCGAACCGCCTTTCCGCGTCGGCCGCGCTCTCCTTCGCCAGGTCACGCTCCTGCTCGGCAGTCAGCAAGGCGTTGCTGAGCTGGAAGCCGCGGCGGACCATCATGTGGTGAAGCTCGAAGGCCCGCAGGTGGGCCTGCAATCCCTCATGGCCGAGCTGGCGGGGGGTTAGGTTTTTGTACGACTCGGCACTGTCACGGCCATAGAGGCCGAAGCCGAAGGCGAAGGCGTGGCCAGTGGGAGGTCGGCGAGCTCCCCAGGACGGGGCGCGGGTAGAAACGGAGACTCGGTGGGCCCCCTCATCCCATTTCAGGATAGGCTCGCCGGCCGCATCCTTGCTCCTTCCTCCCTTGCCAAAGTGGGGGTGATCCTTCGGCAGGCCGGGTTCGAGAAGGACGACCCCCTCGGCAGAGTCAGGGGGGGAAGGACCATCCCTCTCCTTCTACTCCCTTCGGGGGGAGGACGCTTCCTTCAGCGGACTCGGCGGGGGGTCGTCGGAGGAAGCCTCTGGCGAGCTCATGTACTTGACGGGCGAGGAGGGAAGATTCAGCCGCCCGCGCGAGACCACCTTGGCCTTTTTCCTCTTCGGCGCTGAGAAATCTGGGCGCGAGCTTGACTCCGCGAGCCCCAGACGCTTCTTGCTAAGGGGTTGGCTCCGCGCCTGTTCGTCTCGGCAGGCCTCCGCCGCTGCTCGGGCCCGCTCCAAGGGATCAGAGAATATCCCCGGGTCGGAGAACGGCGGATGCTCCGGCAGAATTCGCTCCCCTGCAGGAAAAAACTTGGTCAGAAAAACCAAGGTTCACTTTGACAGAGCCCGCGAGAAAATAGGGCGAGATGTACCTTCACCAGGGGGAACGGGTTGAAGCAAGTCGAGGCCGCGGCGGAGGTAGGCGACCTCGAAGTCTTTGTGATGGAAGAATTTGTGGAGATCCGCGTCGCCGCCGGACAGGGAAGAAGGACGGTAGATGTCCTCGCTTTTCTGCAGGGGTCGGAAAGGGATGTTGCCGAGCTCGCCCTTGACAAAGACGAGCCGGGTCATCCAGTTGTGATTCTTGTTCGCGAGCTCGCGAACCTTGATGAGGGATCCGCCGAAGTAGGCGACCCCATCGGGGGTGGCCTTGTAGGAGAACAGCTTGCGGAAGATCATGAGATTGAATTCAATCCGCTCTCGGCGGAGGAAGCAGGCGAACGCCACCATTATGGTGATGGCGTTGGAGTTCAGCTGCGCGGGGACCGTGCCGTAATACTTCAGAATCTGTCGGATCTCTGGCCAGAGGGGGAGGCGCAGCCCCACCTCGAAGTGCGAGATGGGGAAGGCGAGCTCACCCTCAGGGAAAGAGTTGATTGCTTCATGCTCGGCGGGCGCGCGAGCCTGGAAGCCGGGAGGGACGAACTCATCCGTGAACTCGGCGAGCTCCTCCTCTGTGATGTGCCCCTCGAAGAAGCAGTGGTCGACGAAGTGTCGGGCACACTTGGATCGGCCATCCGCGTCAAGGTTAGTTTTCACCATTCTAGCAAACGAGGGAAAGGTGCGAGCTCGGGGTACCGGAGGGGAGGTAAGGGTTCGGAAGCAATAAAGGCGTATCCATGGGGGGTAGGTGAGAGGGTCTATTTATAGAAAGAAAAAGTAAGGCAGGGAAGGGCGAGGGCGAGCCGATCGATCCGCCCAGCCCCTCCACGCCGCCTCGCCGCCCCCAGCTCGCCAAGACCCGCGAGCTAGCCCGGTCCAAGAAGGAGGAATTCGAAAGGACGCTTATCAGGATATCGAGAACACATCTTTATATATATACAAGGTCACATAAAATTTGTTTAAATTATTACAAACAGTCGAGTTATTCAGAGCAGAGAAAAATAAAGGCGCGAGGACCACACGAGGGCGAGCGCGAGCACCGGTCGACCGACAGAGGAGCCGTCCTATTCTCCCCGGTCTCGCCGGTCCGCCGTCGCAGATCGCCGCGCGTGGAGCTCGCGAAGTCGCCCCATATTCCTATTCACCACCCGCAAGTTCTCGTCAATCTCATCCATCAACACCAAGGAAGACGCCTCCTCGAACGCCAAGCTGACCCCAGCACCGTCCGCAAGACGCGAGCACTCCCACTGCAGCCTGTTGTTGTCCTTCCGCAGGTCGTGGAGCTCGCGCACCAGCTTCTTGAGAACCTTCCGCTCCCGTTTTGCACGTTCAGGACTACCCAGTTCGGGGTCCAGGAAGGCGTCTAGGGCGCTTGGAGAAAGGAGAGGCGAGTAAGGAGGTCGATCCACGGACTCGCCGTCCTCCGTCCGGACGAGAAGTTCTGAATGAAGAACTGAAAGACGATCAGAAAAGCGGCCACCCCTAGAACAGAAGAGTATAAAGCTGAAAACTTACCGCGCGAGCCCGGCTCCCCTGGGTTGGCGCGAGGAGAGAAGTGGCGCAGGTCCTTGCCACGCCCATGCAGGAGTTCCTGGGAGGCAAGTTGGTAGCCGGGGACGGGGATATGCCCGGCACCTCCCCCCGCGAGTACGGTACCAGGGGACGGTTGCCGAGAAGGGGGACGACTCGACGACGCCAGTTTCGGCGGGTTCGGCTCCTTGACCTCAGACTCCCGTTCTGGCGAGCTGTCAGGAATGCTTCTGGCCCGCGGGGTGGACGCCTCGCCACTTTTACCCCGACTGGAAGAAAACTCCACGAGGTCTTGTGCAGGAGAATCAAGAGTCGGCTGGTTGGAGGAGGCAGCCCCGCTCCCCAAGGCCGCCGAAAAATCGGCTAGAATGGGCTCAGCCCCCGGAGGAAGGGGTTTCGCCCGTTTAGCTGAGCCAAAATCAGCGAAGCGGCGAGCAGGGGCCTCTAGGTTGGTCAGGCCCGCAGCTTGAGCGGCGATCTCATCACGAGCGCGTGCGAGCAGCTCCAGGACTTCCTTGGGAAGCGACATCTTAGCAGGAGTCCAGGAAGGGCAAGGGTCAGTCGAATGCGTAGGGGGTACATATATATAGCTGCCTGTGGGGCCTACCAGAAGATTCTTCTTTCAGCGCATGACTCCCACTCGCCGGATCCTGCGGGGTTGGATGTATCTTTCCGAGCTTGTCCCAACCTCGCAAAGAGCGGGGATTGTGTACAACCCCGTATCCGCCGAGTGGGCCCACGGAGGCCAGACCGGACCGGTCCAGACCGCCTCACGGCCGGGCAGGGTTCACCGCCGAGCTCGGACTCGGCAGATCGTCGTACCGAGCTCGGGGATCGTCGGGCCGAGCTCAGGGTCTCGCCAGCCGAGCCCGCACTCGCCGAAGCGGAGCTGCTCGCCAGCCGAGCCCGCACTCGCCGAAGCGAAGCTGCTCGTCAGCTGAGCCAGCACTCGCCGAAGCAGAGCTGCTCGCCAGCCGAGCCTGCACTCGCCGAAGCGGAGCTGCTCGCCAGCGGCCATCCCGCCCCAGGTGGTCTGCCCCTGGCCCCTCATAACAGCGGAGTTTGGCTGTTGGCAGACCAGCCCAAGGGGGCTTTCAGTAATTTCAGACCAGCAGAGGTAGGCTATTTGCAGGCCGTTTTCAGTTCTCTATAAATAGGACTCAAGGGGTATCTCAGAAGGCACGCTTACGAATTCTCAGGCCACCTAGCGCTTTCTGAGATACCTTAGCCCGGCAATCGGCTAAGGAGGGGAAGCGCTCTAAGATCTTCCGGGTGTGTGGTGAGACCTCCCCGCCGGGCCCTTTGTCTAGTCCTTGGTTCTTCACTTTCTTGTCATTTTCTTGCAGGAGCGAAGTAGGTGCGCGACCGCCCCTTCCCCGAGGGTCGAACTCCACAGAGACAGGTTTTCCGGTTTCAACACAATGGATCATTCTGAATCGGTCTCGACACACGCGGACATATAATTAATTCTCTAACTAAGATGTGTTGAGAGGGATGCATGAAACATACACAAACACATGAGGTTACCATTTAATCATATTAATTGCTACACTGCTTTAGTTATTACCACCAAGGGCGGACTCACCTTAGGACGAGCGTGGGCGGCCGCCCACACTCATTTTTTTTAAAAAAAAATTAATAGTATTTGCCACGGATGAAAAACCGTGGTGAATACAGTTCAAACCTTGGTGAATATTCTATTTTTAAAAAATTAATAATATTAGGCACGGTTTAAACTGTGGCTAATACTCTATTTTTAAAATTTATTTATATTAGCGACGGATTAAACTATAAATCGTGGCTAATACCCTATTTTTAAAAAAAATTATCTGTATTAGCCACGGTTTAAACCGTGGCTAATACCATATTTTTACAAAAATTATAGTATTAGTCACGGTTTAAACCGTGGCTAATATCATATTGTTCAAAAAAAAAATATTATTAGGCATAATTTAATAGTATTAATCAAACAACTTGTAAGTCCGTCTACACTGAAAAAAGTTTCTGCGTCCGTCACTGATTATCACAAAAGATTAATTTCATGTAGATTAGAAGATTGAGGGACTAAAATCTCACAATAAAAAATTGTGACTAATTTATTAAAGGTGTAAAGATTTAGTGGCTGAAACACTAATTTTGCCAAATTATAAAACTGATCCTTTAATTTAATTTAGGTGAATGAGAGTCTGAACTCTCTAAATACATCAATCCCTTTTTAAAGTTCAAGGACTTTTTTTCAAAAAATGTCAAAAATTTACCTATTTTATAATTTTGCCAATATAAATATAAGAAAAAAACAAGTGCAATAAGTTAGAGTCATGATATTCCATTCAATGTATATCCGTATAAATAAAATATAAATAATGCTTCGAAAAAAATACCTCTTCAACAAAGTGTTTGGTATGGAGCAAAGTATTTGGTATGGAGCAAAGTATTTGCTATGGAGCAAAGTATTTGCTATGGAGCAAAGTATTTGCTATGGAAGCAAGTGTTTCCTATGGAACAAAGTGTTTGTTTAAAGTTGATCTTTTATAGCATTCACAATCGTAAGATTGAAGTCGATCTATGATTTTATACAAGTTGTCTAGCAATCATATTTAATTCATACTACGGTATTGAGGGAAATCAGAAGGCAATATCTGCAAAAATTATCCTCTTTGCTCCACTGATATTCATCCACATCCTCACGGGTAGTGGCGAAGTCGTTAAGAACGGTGTAAAAAATTTTACGTTTTTTCATTCCTAGTTGAACAAAATTTTCAACTGAGGAAGTCAGTGACGTCGAAAGACTGCAATTTGACGGTATCAAGCGCACTTTTCTTCGACATCGTGTTTTGGTTCTAAAAAATAGAACTAGAACAATCTCATCTGATCTGCGCGGAGATGAGTCCAAAACTTCAGATCCAATCCAGAAAGTAAAGAATTTGCTCCTCTCTGACTGACCACAATCGCTAAAAACTAGAACAACTCTGAAGCACGCAGAGAATTCCATTCCAGATCTAATTTAATAGATCTGGAATGAATTTTCCCTCCTCCACTAGATCTAAGCAAACTAATATCTAAAATCACAGAAATTTGGAGAAGATCTGCTGTGGAAATTCGGGGAGCAACAACTTGAAAATGCGACCCTCGATTTGAGTTGGAGCGGCTGACTACCCTAGATCTGTATTGGAAGCATCAAAAAAACCAAGGGATCCGCAATCTCCGGCGGTGGTGCGGTTGAACATCGGACTTCGACGTTGAAAGTTCCAGCGAACCTTGTGCGTCCGCGAGACGGATTACAGTCCAAATCTTAGATTCTCGCCGCGGATCATGCGTGTCCGGTGCATCCACGGCGTGTTCATCGGACGGTCAATTTTCTTCTGTTTTCCTTGTATTTGAATTTATATTTTCATTGTATAATTAAATTGTGTGCACTAACACAAATATGTCAATTATGAACAAAAATTATGAAGGCATTATAATTTGTTGCTAATTGACTACAAATTTAACTATGTAAATAATTTTTGTCTTTTGATACAAGATTATCAACGAATTTTTTTGTTGATGATTTAGAATCAAATATATTTCTTGCAAAATATCACATGATAGTTATAAAAATTTATTTTGTGCTCAAAATTTGTTGTTGAATAATCTCCCCTCAAAATATATGGAGGAAAAATAAAAAATTCCCCCCAAAATTTTAGCACTAGTATATATATATACTCTCTCTCTCTCTCTTTCTCTCTCTCTCTCTCTCTATATATATATATACAAGTGACAGGCACGGGCCTTCGGCACTGGGGGCATTCGACGGGGGTACGACAATCGGCGGGGTGCGACATTCGCCGGGATGCGACATTCGTCGGTGGTGCGACATTTTTCGTGGGAACGACATTTGTCGTGACGGCGACATTTGTCGTGTGCGGCGACATTTGTCGTGGACGGCAACATTTGTCGTGGATAGTACCCGCCCCTATGGCCTCGTGCGACAGTACCCGCCCACTCCCGACGGGCTCCGCCCGCTACGCAACATATACATATGAATACTCAAAATGACCATAAAAAAATATAAATCAAGAATACAATTTTTATTTTGTAAAACAAATTATATTTTAACGTTAAAACATTAATTTTTCTCTTATCATTCTTAGATAGAGACAATAAATTTAGTGTATCTAGTGTTTTATTTTTTATATTTTAATATTGTAAAGTTGTGTAATTAGCTAAAAAGATATTGTCTTTATAATATACTAATATAAAGTTTGGTATAATTGTGTAATTATGAATACAACTATAAGGGCAACATAGGGACATCAGATAATGTTTCACCAAAGAGTAGTTTTTGTATATTAGTATACAAGTGACAGGCACGGGCCTTCGGCCCTGGGGGCATTCGGCGGGGGTGCGAAAATCGGCGGGGTGCGACATTCGGCGGGGTGCGACATTCGCCGGGATGCGACATTCGCCGGTGGTGCGACATTTGTCGTGGGGACGATATTTGTCATGGGCGACGACATTTGTTGTGGGCGACGACATTTGTCGTGGGCGACGACATTTGTCGTGGGCGGCAACATTTGTCGTGGACAGTACCCACCCCTATGGCCTCGCGCGACAGTACCCGATCGACGACGGCGGGCTGCGCCCGCTCCCGGCGGAATGCGCCCGCTCCCGGCGGGCTGCGCCCGCTCCCGGCGGGCTGCGCCCGCTCCCGGCGGGCTGCGCCCGCTCCCGGCGGGCTGCGCCCGCTCCCGGCGGGCTGCGCCCGCTCCCGGCGGGCTGCGCCCGCTCCCGGCGGGCTGCGCCCGACCCGCAACATATACATATGAGTACTCAAAATGACCGTAAAAATAAATAAATCAAGAATACAATTTTTGTTTTGTAAAACAAATTATTTTTTAACGTTAAAACATTAATTTTTCTCTTGTCATTCCTAGCTAGAGACAATAGGTTTAGGATATCTAGTGTTTTTATTTTTTGTATTTTAATATTATACAGTTGTGTAATTACCTAAAAGGATATTGTCTTTATAATTTCTTAATATAAAATTGGGTGTAATTGTATAATTATGAATACAACTATAAGGGCAATATAGAGACATCAGACAATGTTTCACCAAAGAATAGTTTTCGTATATATATATATATATATATATATATATATATATATATATATATATATATATATATATATATAGATATACTTTAGGGTAATCATAACAATTCATTTTCACGCTCCCGGCTCTAACCCATCGCCCTCCTCCAGTCGCCTTCCCGGCATCGTCCTCCTCCCGCCAACCTCCCGTCGCACTCCGTCCGCCCCACTCCAAGCATCATCTTCCCATCGCCCTACTCCGGCCAGTCGGCCTACTCTCGTTGCTCTGCTCTTGTTACCGCGCGAGCCCTAGATAGATCGCTCAGCTTGCCGGAAAATAATATCCAGTGTCGCCATTCTTAGGTGGACGATCTCCCAAGGTAAGATTTGATGCTTTGTGCAAACTATTCCTGCCTAATGGTTTGTTGTTAGGTGGACGATCGCCCTACTCCGCCACATCTCTAGTATTTCCTAATTGATTATCTTGTCCCTATTGAAGGATATTGATATAAATAAGCTTTGGGAACCTCCTCTGCAGCTGGTTGGAGACCATCTTCAGCTCCCCTATCATATTGGTCTTGTATGTATATACATGCTCTCTTGAGATAATATTTCCTTTTGAAAAGTCACATTATTTTATTTTACATTTTCTAGTTAGTTTGATGCAAAATTTATAATAAATTTTTATTGGGTTATGCTGTAGCCCCTCCAACTCAGAGCAATGGCTATTTAAGAGTACTCTGTAATGGTGGTCTAAACCAATATGGCAGTGCGGTATGGGGTTATTTATTTTTTCACTGTATTCTTAACTAAGACCTGGGTAGATTATGTAAATGAATTACTATTCTCCATCTTGAAATTAGCCACCTATCATTTGCAGCACAAGCTCATTTTGTGGCATCAACATATTGAGTTGTAGTTATCAACAAAAAATTGACTTTGGTTTTTTGATTTTCTTATGGAAACTTCTCAATCACTTAATCAAAATCATTTAAGTGACGTTTTGTTTATATGCTTGAGTCTTTTTTAGAGCATGTTAAGCTGGATTTTGTGTTGTTCATATGATTGAGTCTTTCTTTAGAGCATGTTAAGCTTGATTTTTTGTGTTGTACGTTATCTTTTGAGGTTCGATGAATGATATGTACATGAAGATCGATCCGCACACCCGGGAAACCCAAAACTGATTTTGTTTCGGGGGCGTTGCCCCCGAGCCCCCACCGGGGACGCTGTCCCCTGGACCCTTGCCCGCTATCCGATGAACCTTATGCGTCAGGGAGGCGGATTGCAGTCCAGATCTCAGATTCTCGACACGGATCGTGCGTGTCCAGTGCATCCACGGCGTATTCATCGGACGGTCATTTTTCTCCTGTTTTCCTTGTATTTGAATTTATGTTTTCATTGTACAAATTGTGTGGCTATATATTTTGTGTTCTTGTTTACCTGCAATATTTTATAGTTGTGTCTGTGACTCTGTGTGTATACCGAATTTACAACATCCTTCGCTAAAGGTTCTCGGCTCCCTCGAAGAAGGTGTCTGTCCTCGGCAAGAAAAGTGTTCATCCTCGACGAAAAGATGATGCCCTACTCTTTGCTATGCTACCTCCAGATCTGTGAAAGTAAGCTCCAGATCTGTGAAAGTAAGCTCCGGATCTGCCATTTCCATACGCGTAACCTCTTCCTCTTGCCATTTTTTGTTCTCCATCATCTAGGTGTTTCATCTAGTTCCCCCACTCCAAATTTTTGCTTCTCTGTTATGGATGCTTTTCGAACATGGAAAGCAAGAAAATCGCAATCCATATAATGAATTGAGTCCAGTAGTGCTTTCGAGGTGATCATGGATAGAAATCGCCGATGTTCTTGCTAGATGATTTTTTATGTGGGGTTAGGGTTTGTGGGGGAACAAGATGCTGCAAACGATGTTCTTCCAAACAGTTTCTGTGATTCTGCCATCACTCTGCGAAACAGCTGATTATTCCACCACTGTTTCTCATCACTGCTTCTCCATTCGCCCCACCACGCCAAACAGAGGCACAGAGCATTAAAGTTCAAGGACTTATTTCAAAAAATACCAAAAATTCATAGACCTATTTTATAATTTTTCCAATATAAATATAAGAAAAAAAACAAGCGCAATAAGTCAAAGTCGTGATATTTCATTCAATGTATATCACGATCGTAATATTGAAGTCGTTCTATGATTTTATACAAGTTGTCTAGCAATCATATTTAAGTCATACTGAATTTTTGGTCATTTATGATAATGGAATTTTACTCTCTCTCAAACATACAAATTGTTTGTACACTTGGATGATTTGTAATGTTCAGAAAGTTTTGAATTGCTCCAGTGACAGACGCAAAAATTATATATTTGTGAAGATAGTACTAATTTATTTAGAAAAAAAGTAAACAACCAATATATAAAAATATGTTTATGTTTTGCTAATCTTTTTTTTTTACATTACATCCATATGAGATCATGATCATTATGACAATCTCATTTTATTAAAGATTTAGGGTATATTTGGTTAGGCGGTGGCGGGTGCATCCGGTGGGTCGAAACGACACTTTGGAACCGGAGGGGGAGAGGTGGGGGTCGAAACGGAGAGGATCGGGGCCGCCGTTTCCTCCTTGCTGCGGGTGCAAACGCCGCCGTCGTCCGTTTGTTTACCCACCGTCCGTCGGCATTTGCTCCAAATGAAGGCGGCGAAACGCCAAACCAAACGAAGCTAGCCTTAATGGATAGTTACAATATATAATGTATACAAGAACAAATATAATTCATATTTAATTTCTATTATCAAAAGTATTTTCTTAAAAAAATTCAATGCGGGGACTACCTACACTGGGCCCTACGTAGATCCTCCTCTAGTTATAGCCTTTTGTATAGGGGAAACTAATTAACTTTGGCTTATGTAGTCATCTTAAGTGGGCTCTAAGATTGTATTACAATTCAAGGTATGCATGGAATCCTAGTGCCTTGCATGCAAAACCCCAAACAAAATGGTATGCACTAGTAGAAGAGGGCTCAAAAACTCCCATCCAATGATCACCGTCGACTTCGGCTTGGTCTTTGATCCCGATTATCGGACCCGCGTCCATCCTAGAGTTAAGTAGCCCAAATCCGAAAGAAAAATAAAAGGTTTGATGCACATATCGTTTAGAACTGCACACTTTTGCACGTGATGATCACAGTGGTTGGACGGTATTAAACCTGTAAGAGGCTCCGCTCAAGATAGTCCACTAAGGCTCATCAGATGTGGAATGGCCTTATATAGTATCTCCAGCGTAGAGCCGTTACACTCTAGTGACACGAAACCCATGGGTCGTTCCGAGTCGGTCCTGACACGCGCGGACATATAACAAAATACCCTAACAATCTCCTCCTATGTCCGTGGTGAGACCGGCGTCGGAAAAAGGGGTGGTGTGTGTAATGTTCAACTAGAATTCGACTCAATACACAACCGTGTCCATAACATCTGTCAGAGTAAATTGGACTTAAAGAAACATAAGTTTGCATGCACGCATAAGAATAAAACATAAACTCAGCAGCATCACATCATAGTCAAAAGTACAATCAGAGAATCAGGTACCAAAACACCTAGTGTCTCATGACCAACTGAAGAGCAACAAAGGAAAAATTAGTCCAAACAACAGATGAAAAAGAGAGAGCTAAACAGTGCTCTAAAGCCAAAGACAAAAAAAGACCAAACAAACACTCTAATAGTCATCGCCCAACAGGTCATCATCCTCAGGATCCCAGACTGCAAATGCTCCTCCATCAGCAACAACTCCTGTAATTTCCAACAGAGAACTTCATTCAGAATGAATTCAACCATGGAAAATGTACAAAGTATCTAGTTCTACTTATAAGAACGTAGTACTGAAAGGTTAAGCTAGAAGGGCAAGTAGTAGAGTATTTAGGTTCTACCTCAGAATCTGTTATCTGTTTCCAAAAGAAACGATTTCCAGACTTCTGGACACCGCAGCTGTGTCTGTGTTCCTATGTGGAATGTCGCGGTTACTGTTCTTCTAAAGTTAATTGGAACTCATCAAATGTGGAATGGAACCAATAAACGGAAGAAGAGCCAAACCTAGTCAGATTGTGTTATCAAATGTGGAATAACACTCTCCTCCTAGATTAGGAAGACGAAACCAGATGAAGTTGTTAACATCAAATGTGGAATGAAACAACTCACCAAATTCGTACTCAGTAACCTCGAACATCAGCGGAGCACAACACGCTTGCTTTGACAAAGGAAAGTGGAAAAATCAAAACATTTGGACAAAGGCGGAACTGAATCGCCTAACCTTGAAACTAAGGCTGAACTTACAACGCCTTGAGTCCCATTTCCCCCACTGTTTTGATTGATCGGTCTTTAGGCATTCCTTTCGTCAGTGGATCAGCCAGATTATCCTTCGATCGCACATCGATCAAAGTGATAATGCCTTGTTCTTTCAGATAATTCAGTAGAGCGTGTCTCAGTCGTACATGTCGCCTCTTAGTATTAAAAAGGACATTTTTCACGACTTGGACTGCTGCTTGATTATCACAGTACAGGCTCAGAGAATTGACTTGAAGTCTAGACAAGGGAATGTCTAGAATCAAATTCCTGATCCAATCTGCCTCTTCGCCAGCTGAAGCTAAGGCAAACAACTCGGCTTCCATAGATGACAAGGCTATACAAGTCTGTCTTTTGGCTTTCCAAGTGACTGCAGCGCCACCCAAAGTGAAAATAAATCCACTAGTGGACTTGCTGTTCCCAACTTCTGAACACCAGGAGGCATCAGAGTATCCTTCCAAAGTAAGAGGGTAACCAGTGTAGCACAGAGCGTGATCTTTAGTACCTTTCAGGTACCTCATCAGCCGATCTAAGGCATCCCAATGCTCTTTGCCTGGACTACTAGTAAAGCGACTCAGCATGCCAACCGAGAAGGCAATGTCTGGTCTTGTACAACTTGTGGCATACATGAGACTACCAATGATCTTTGAGTACTTTACTTGATCAACGCTGGTCCTTTCATTCGGACTCAACTTGACATTTGGATCAATTGGTGTTTCAACAGGCCTACAATCTTTATAACCCCAGGTAGTGAGAATCTGCTCAATGTAATGAGCTTGACTTAGAGTGACGCGTCCATTGTGTACTCTAACTTTCATACCTAACAGGGTATCTACAGGACCAAGGTCCTTCATATCAAACGCTTTCGCGAGAGCGGATTTTGTATCCCTCACTGCGGCAAGGTCTGAACCCAGAATCAACATGTCATCCACATATAGGCATATGATGACTGTTTGATTTGACAACGAGCGGTAGTAGAGGCACTTGTCTGAGAGACTGGACTGAAATCCAACGCTCTTTACCACTTGATCAAATTTAATGTGCCACATCTTAGGTGCTTGTTTAAGACCATATATCGATTTATCGAGTTTGCACACTTTATCTCTTAGATCTTTATGTACATAACCTTCAGGTTGTGCCATGTATATCTCCTCATCAAGCTCTCCATTTAAGAAGGCTGTCTTTACATCCATCTGATGAACTATAAAGTTCTCGATAGAAGCTAAGGCAAGAAGTATCCTAATAGTGGATAGGTGGCATACAGGTGAATAGACGTCAAAGTAGTCAATTCCCCCCTGTTGTTTATAACCCTTAACTACTAGACGTGCTTTATATCTGGCTATGGACCCATCACTGTGTAACTTCTTCTTCAGTACCCACTTGCATCCTAGGACTTTAGCTCCTTTCGGCAGGTCAACTAGATGCCAAGTGTTGTTTTGTAGCAGCGAGTTCATCTCATCATCGATGGCTTCTGCCCACATTAACGCATCTCTAGATCGCATTGCTTCCTGATAGGAAAATGGATCATCCTCTAAGTGGTAGGTGACGAAATTCTCACCAAAATCCTTAGGGATTCTATCTCTTGTAGATACTCTAAGAGGAACAGGTTCCACCTCTAGAGGTTGGGGAACAGTGCCAGAGGGGCCAGCTTCAGGTTCTACAGTAGATTCTGAGACCATGTCAGTAGACCCGGAGACGGTCAAGCCATGATCTTTGATAAATTTGTGTTCAAAGAAAATAGCATCTCTAGACTCTATCACTGAATTAGTGGATAGATCCAGAAACCGGTCAGCTGCACTATCTTCTGCACTACCTAGATAAACACAGGTTGTTGTCCTAGGTCCCACCTTAGGTCTCTTAAGGTCTTGTATTCTCACATAAGCAATACAACCCCAAGTCTTTAGAGTGTCATATCTACAGGGATGCCCATGCCACAACTCATACGGAGTAGAGTTGAGCTTTGAATGAGGCACTCTATTTAGAATGTGATTTGCATTTATGACTGCTTCCCCCCAAAAGGAATTAGGCATGCCAGCTGTGAGGAGCATAGAATTCAACATCTCTGTTAAAGTTCTATTCTTACGCTCAGCGATGCCGTTTGACTGGGGTGAGTAAGGAGCTGTGGTTTCTAGGATTATGCCCTCAGAGGCACAAAAGTCCCTAAACCCAGTTGCAGTGTACTCTCCTCCTCGATCACTTCTAAATCGCTTAATCTTTAAGTTTAATTGATTTTCTACCCGAGATTTGAAGATCTTAAATGTCTCGAATGTCTCATCTTTCGACTTCAATAGGTAAACATGACAATATCTAGAAAAATCGTCGATGAATGTAATTAGATATTTCCTTCCCCCTCTTGTGGCGTGACTACGGAAATCACAGAGGTCGGAATGTATCAACTCCAGAAGTTGTGTGCTCCGAGAAACGGTCTTGAAAGGGTTTCTAGTGATCTTAGTCTGGGCACAAACCTCACACCTATCAAATCGAATAGACAGATCTAATGGAATGTTTTGACTTTTAGCTAAATCTCGCATTTTCTTATAGTGAATATGTCCAAGTCTATTGTGTAATAACTTTGGATCTATCAGAGTGGAACTCACTTGGTTTATGCAATCGTTATCTAGGCTAAGTCTATACATACCATTGATCAGATAAGCGCAACCAAAGTAGTGAGAATTGACAGATAAAGTCATTCTACCGTTCATGGTTGTGAAAGACATTCCAGCTTTATCAAGCAAACTCATAGAAATCAAATTCTTAGTTAAATTAGGAACTACTTTAACATGTTGTAAAATTAAAGTTTTACCTGAAGAGAGGACTAGCTCTGCAGTCCCAGCATGAGTAACATCTGTCGCTCCTCCATTGCAGTTCTCGACTTTTTCCTTGACCGCTGTGACCTTTGAGAGAAGACCCCTGTCATTTGTGACGTGACAGGTAGCACCACTGTCCAGCCACCACTCAGACGACGAACTGCGGTGACTACTCCCAATCATAGCCACGAAGGACTTGGAATCAGAGTTGTCGACCACCATGTTCGCCACATTTTGTGGGGCTTCCTCTTTTTGTCTTTTCGGACCCTTGCATTCAGCGGCCCAATGACCCCATTTACCGCAGTTGTGGCACTTGCCCTTCTTCCTTTTGAGAGAAGGCTTTTTGACCGCCAACGGTGCGTGGGTATCACCCTTAGGTGTCGGGGGCTTCCGAGAAGGCTTACTAGGACGTGAAACGAAGTTGACAGCCTGTGAAGGCTGCGCAACCTGCTTCATGCTTTTCCCAGCAATGTTTTGATCACTCTGAACAGTATAAAAAATTTCTTGTTCTTTCATTCCTAGTTGGAATTGAATTTTCCAACTGAGGAAGTCAGTGGAGTCGAACGACTGCAACTTGACGGTGTCGAGCGCACTTTTCTTCGACATCGTTCTAGATTTAAACAGAAATAAAAAAAATGCTAGAACGAGGTCACCTGAGTCGTGAGAAGGCGAGTTCAAGACTTCGGATCCAATCCAGAAAAATTAATTTGCACTTCTCCAGCTGAGCACAATCGCCGAAATGACTTGATTGTTGAGCACAGTTAGCCTTTGAGAGATTGATGAATTTATGAAGAGAAATCCTCCAAAAAATCTGCCTGTAATGATCTCCCAAAAACCAGAAGATGGAGAACCTTGAGAAACGGCTAATGCAAACTGAATGATTTGATTCCAATGTTAATATTAATTTCCTGAGATCATTCTTTGTCTTGATCTAAGAAATCCAAAAACCTGCTCCTTGATCTAGATCTAAGAAATCCAAATCCAAGGTCTAGGTCTGCACTTGAACGGTCTACAACAGAAACATGCGAACTGCACGATCTGCAGCGACAAAAAAATTTCCCGGATCTTACTAACGGAGAACTTTTCAACAGGGTTAGGATCCCAGATCAAAAAAATGACAGGATGTCTCCACTAGAAACAAGATCTGCGATCGGAACAAGATCTGCGATCGAAGATCTAGCATGCGGCGTTGAAACCAGAACAGAAGGTAGATTCGTGCACTAGCGGGATGGAGCGCCGATCTACAGATTCGCGATTTCCTGCAAGCAGCGACGCCAAAGAAGACGAAACCAGATCTGGTTCTTCCTTTGCGACCAACGACGGGGATGAAGAACAGGAAGCGGCGAAGGCAGATCTGGAATAGGGAAGCGGCGACCGGGAAAATCCCGATCGAGATGTCTTCTTCCTTGTCAAGAGCACAGGAGCAGTTACCAGATCTGTGAAACGAGCGGTGCTCAGCAACAGTGGTCGTGATCTGCGCAGAGGCGGCCGGATCTGAGCGAAGGCGGCCGGATCTGAGCGAAGGCAGCCGGATCTGAGCGGCGCAAAACTCCCTCTTTTTTTTTTCTCTGGATCAGCGGTGCTAGGAACAGAGACGATGCTTGGGACTTGGGATCTTCCTCTTCCGATCGGCAACGAGCGGGAAAAAGCTTCTGCCGCGAGAAGCGATCTGCTGCTCCTTCTTCCCGATCGTGAGCACGAGAGCGCCACCGAGAACGCCGAAGCAGCGGGCTGTCCTAGATCGGCGGAAATCGCACGGGAGCGGCGGACGAAAACGAGCGGAAAACCAAAAAAAATATCTTGAGAATGTAAGAGGCTCCGCTCAAGATAGTCCACTAAGGCTCATCAGATGTGGAATGGCCTTATATAGTATCTCCAGCGTAGAGCCGTTACACTCTAGTGACACGAAACCCATGGGTCGTTCCGAGTCGGTCCTGACACGCGCGGTCATATAACAAAATACCCTAACAAAACCTTGGTGGCCGGATCTATATATTTTGCCTCCGTTTGTTTCAGCGTTTTTTATTCATTGATGGTGGGGGAAAACGTCAACACCGAAAAAAATTGTTTCATAAAACTCATTTTTCCATTCTCAATGCTCCAAACATCTTTTTTTAACTTGAAACGTCAAGACTGTCCCCTCCCTTCAATCTCAATTCTCACCGCTCTAATTCTCAATGCTCCAAAACATCAGTGTCAAAGCAAACTCAGTCTTCGAAGACAAAAAAAAATGCAATAAAATTGACATTAACTCAAAGATAGAAAAGAAAAGTAATTATGTCATGATATTTAATTTTAGAATGGGAAAAATGATGAAATAATTTAAGAAATTAAGCATATCTAAATAGATAATGATGTGAAATATTCATAAATTAATGTGATTGTTAAACGCAACCCGATATTGGCTAATCGCACCCCAAAATCTGTTAATTTTTCGCGCCTTTTCGAAATACATCTTGTACATACAATTTCAGGAAACGTATTCAACACGAAAGTTGTAGATCTCGTCGAGATCTACAACTTTCGTGTTGAACACGTTTCCTGAAATTGCATGTACAAGACGTATTTCTGAAATGCGTAAAATCTGAGCATATTTCCAAAGGTCTTGTACATGCAATTTTAGGAAAAGTGCTCAACACGAAAGTTGTAGATCACGTCGAGATCTACAACTTTCGTGTTGAACACTTTTCCTAAAATTGCATGTACAAGATGTATTTTGAAAAGGCGTGAAAAATAATGAGATTTTGGGATGCCACTAACAAATAGCGGGTTTGCGGTTAACAATCACCTAAATTAATTTGATAGTAATATTTTTTTTTTTTTAAAAAGTATTGATGCTGAAGTAATGACCCTTTCTAAAGCGTGTTACCACAAAGTTTCAGCCTCTTTGTTTATCTACAGTGAATATAATAAGTGGGTAACTTTAATGGGAAAGCTAATTGGAGAATACATTCCCAGGCCCTCATAGTGCCATATCGATTCTTACTCAAGCATATATCTATACTATCTTAAAAAAATACCAGATATCATGAAATTTAAATTTATTAGAAATATCAGATTCGTCAGTAATGATGACATGATTTGTACAACCCCATATTCTCTGAGTGGGTCCTTCCGACAAGTTCAAGGCTTTGCGAGACATTCAGGTGTAAGAGGCCAAAGTGGGCGAGTGAGGTAAGCAGACCTGCACTCGCCCAGGAGGAGTGAGGGTCCCGCCCCTAGCAGGCGAGAAGGCTCTCGCTAATACAAACGAATAGCAGGCGAGAAGACTCTCACATCCTCCTTTTAGGAGAGCTGTGGAGGCGAGTGCCTGGTTCATCCAGCACTCGCCCCCTTTAGGCGAGTGGTGCCTTCATGGACTATTCACCCAGTAGGCTCCAGGGGCAAATTATCTTGATATCCTTAGAGGTCTGCATTTAGCTCCTCAGAACAGCGAAGTTACACTGTTGACAGACCCAGTTGGGCTGCATATAGCCTTCTAGGACATTGGAGTTGCGTTGTTGACAGACCAAACTCAGAAATCTATAAATAGATCTACAGAGGTATCTCAGAGGGCAAGCTTTTTTCTCATTCTTAGGTCTTATAGCGCTCTCTGAGGTAGTCTCAGCTCAGTGCTGGCTAAGGAGGAAAAGCGCTCTGGGATCTTTCAGGTTAAAGGAGGGACCTCCGTGCTATAGCTTATTGTCAGTTTTTCTAGTTCCGAGCAACTGGCCAGGGGGTCAAGTTCGGGAGAAGTAGGTGTCAACTACTCCCTCGGGTCCGAACTCTCATTGTAATCAAATTTTGGTTCCAACATGATTAATATAGACCGTCCAATTAATTACTTGTTGTGTTTTTGGTTCGTATCAGAAATCAAACCGATTTCGTATCAGTTCTTTCTTTGGAAACACAATGCAAGGAAGAGTTGATGGAGAGAGAATAGGAGCCGGTTTATGGAAAAAAGAAGAGAAATCGGATTATATGATAATGCCTTATTAATAGCATTTATTCTTTAAGAGTGCTCTGTTGAAATTGGTGAAGTGAAAGTGGGTGGTCGGGCAGTCCGGGCGGATTAGGCAGACTGACCGTGCAGACTGGTTATTAGTCCGGCGGGTTGGTGGTTGGCGACCTGCGTTGCTGCTGCGGGCTGTGTTGCGGACTAAGCGGACTGCGTGGACTGGATTGTGTCCGGCAGTGTTCTGTGTTCTGCAGGTGTTGCGCGCGGCCTGTGCGGACTGAGCTTGGAGTCCGCTCTTCTTCTTTGAAGTTGCGGTAAGCGCGGTCTGGGCTTGGAGCTGGCGGACTGGTTTGGTATCCGCCGAGCTCGTTATCCTTTCTGGACTTGCTCTTGTGGAGTTCAGGGTTTCCGCAGTGTCCGCAGTGACCGGGCGGTGTGCCTGTGGTCTGGACATTGCGAGCTGGGCTGTTGTCCGCAGTGTCCGCTGTGACCAGGCGGGTTGCCTGTGGATGCGGACTGGTGCTTGCGGACAGGCGTGTTGTCTTGCCTTCGGCGGACTGGCTTTGTTCTCAGCTAGTGGCTCTTGCGTCCCGGCTAGTCCTGCAGTTTTCTGCGGACTGAGCGGACTGCCCTGAGCTTCTCGCCATCTCGCCCGGACTTGGCTGTTTTGTTTCGTCCCATGCGGGCGGACTCGGCGGGATAGCATTGCTAGCTGCGATCTTGGGGAGGTGACTCTATCTCATAGGGTGGTGACTACACTCCTCACTCGGCCTATAAATAGGACCCCCCCGACACGTTATTTGATATCAGAGTGAACAGTAAGTGAGCTTGTGCATAGGCTGCGGACTGTGTGTTTGCTTATCCGCGCGGGCTGTTTGCTTAACCGGTTTCTGTGTGCAGGTGGCGCGGCTAGCAGTGTTGAACCAGGAGTTTGGTTCTGACCTCTGTGGAGTTTGCGGGCTGCATTCGGCGGTTTCCAGCATCAGCTTTATCTCAAGTTCTTTTCTATCCGCACGACCTCGCGGTCTCTGCGAGTAGGCGGCGGGTTCCTCTGTTCAGCAGCAGTTCGGCGAATAACGGCGAGTCCGCGTGACCTTGCGGTCTCAAGCGGACTCAGTGTTCAGATTGGTTCCAGTTCAGTTCAGGCGGTCTCAGCGACCTGTGCGGCTTCGGCGGTCTCGGCGGTTTCTGGAGTCTGTCCGCCCGAGTTGTTTTGTTTCTATTTTTTCTTGTACTGGCGAAATCATGTCTCGCCATGTATGCCTCGCCCTGTAAAGAAGATTAATAAAAAATTGATTTGCTTGCTTCTGTCTATGCCTTTGGTTATTTGAGTTGCTTCCTGCTTTCCGCGGTTCAAGTTGTGATCTGGGTAGTGCCGAAAATATTGATTTGGTGTTTGAGCTACCTTGCTGATCAACTTGAGAAAATTCAACATGCTCTCTCTCTCTCTCTTGCATGGAATGTAAGCTCCGGTTATATATTTTATATAAATATATACATGTAGAGGAGGTGATTCTCCTGTCCATGTGCGAGAAGCTACATCCGCCCAAAATTTCGGAGTTGGAGAAATCAGCTGCTCCGAAGAATAGAATTTCCGATTTCACTTAAGAGGAAGCCGCCGTGTGAAGGAGTTCGCGCCGCCCCGGGCACGCGTTGAAGGAAGGTTGCCGCCGCCGCCAGTGGTGCGATCCCGTGCAGTGGCATCGACATCGTTGGTGCCGATCTCATCGTTCTCGCCTTGTTTAATTATTCCTCCCATGTGGAACCCTTGACTGATCCCCCGGCTTTGGAGATGATAGCCGCCGATCTTGGAGGAGAGGGTGTTTGCCGGTCTTAGGGGAGATGATGTGGTGCGGGCGTGGCGACGAAGACTTGCGGTGGTGCAGTGGCCTTGACAGAGTTTCTCTTCGGTGTTGCGGGCATGGAGGCGAAGGCTTGCAGTGGTGCAGTGGCCTTGACGGAGTTTCTCTTCGGTGGTGCGGGCGTGGCAGCGAATACATGATGGAGTGCAGTGGTCTTGATGATGTTTCTCTCCGGTGATGCGGCTTGGTGTCGATGGCGTGCGTGGGTGCAGTTGGCTTCGATGGTGTTTCTGATCCGGTGATGGCAGGTGGTTTGGTCTTCACCCGACGATGAAGGTTCTCGATGAACCTTGTGCGTCCGTTGTGCTAGCGGATTGCAGTCCAGATAATTCTCTCTCTCGCGGATCGAGCGAGTCCCGCTCCTCCACAGCGTATTCCGTAACTGACGTCGGTATATTTCTTTATATTTTGTATTGCAGTTGTGTTTTTTACATGTGCATTGTTTCCTGTTCAGATTTATGCGCTTGTATACTTTGTATTAAATTGATTGCACATAGGGGATATTTTCCGCGTTATATCTCAACAAGTGATATCAGAGCCAAGTTCTGTAGGCGATAGATTGAACATTCGAGGAATGGTTTGACTGTGGTGAGTGACGACTAGGTCCGCTCCCCATCTTTTCAAATTTGACCTATGAATTAATCAGGTCTCCTAGACGTGATGTAAGACAACCATGATAGGGAAGAACGTGAATCTAGGCAGTGTTAAAGAAGTGCGATAGTAGCGGGTTTGACCTATGACAGGTGGTACTGCATGAGATGGTTATGATAGCCGCAAATATGTTACATGGAGGTGATTATTTGTGGGAACACAAAGCGTGTTCAAATCGGTTTCCGTGTTAGTTAGAGGCAGCTGGTGCAGAGACGGAGGAAGACGTGAAGACCTCGTTTCACTTCTTACCACTCACATATTTTTACCCGACCTTAGTGACAATGTTCTTGTATGAGAATGATACGGTGGAGCTGGTGGAGGTCACGATCGCAGTGCTATCCAGACATATGTTAGTGGACCGTACTCCTGAGACCGATCACTTCTTGGCAGCAGCGAATGAGTAAAGAGAGATAGTTTGGCAAGGGATTGAGCGGAGAGCACAATCATAATTTGGGCCGAAGTAAGGTATGATATTTTACCATTGCAGGCAGTGTAGTGACTGTAGTCACACATGAGATCGAGTTCACAGCGTGCAAAAGAGTCTCGAGATCAGGGTGCGGACATTGTGGCAGCTGGATCATGGTGCAGAGTGATGAGGTCTTCACCATCACTGAGAGTTTGTGCGACTCTGACAACTAGATGTTTGATATTATTGAGCAGATTGGATTCAGGTGGCTACAGTTGGATGACCCGAGGTGGAGTCCTGATGGTGGAGTGAGGGCGTACCATGCTCAGGAGAGCTGTGCAATGAGGTAGTTTGTACCGACTGATGGGGACAACGATATGAGGTAGTGTGCCCATGATCTCTGCGGCCGATATGGTAGATTGTCGTGGTGGTGCAGAGGATCATCCTTCTAAGACTCGGGTTCTGCGAGTTAGTTTCTACGATCAGGTTGCGACGACGGTCACAGATTGAGCCATAGTGGAGATGAGTTGAATGGAGCAGGTCGGTTGATGTCTCAGACTGAGGTGGTGCTATGTGCAGAGTTGCCTAGTGCAGTTGGTGTTTTGCGCATGAAATGCTTTGTGCAAGTAGTGACTCTGGATCTTGAATAAAGGTGGTGATTGTTGTGTTTTTGATTTGGATCTGAATTCGAACCATTCCGTATCAGTTCTTTCTTTGAAAACGTACGCCGTGCAAGGAAGAATTGATGGAGAGAGAATAGGAGCCGGTTTATGAAAAAAAGTAGAGAAATCGGGTTATATGATAATGCCTTATTAATGACATTAATTCTTTAAGAGAGAGCTCTCTCTCTCTTTTGCATGGAATGTAAGCCCCGATTATATATTTTATATAAATATATACATATAGAGGAGGTGATTCTTCCGTCCATGTGGGAGAAGCTACAGCCGCCCAAAGTTTTGGAGTTGGAGAAATCAGCCTCCCAGAAGAATATAATTTCCGGTTTTGCGTAAGAGGAAGCCGCCGCCCGCGTGAAGTAGTTTGCGCCATCCCGGGCTCGCGTTGAAGGTGTAACATACCAATTTGAGCTAGATCCCTCGTTCATGTTTTGTGTCACCTTAGGTGGCTGAGGCCCGGTAGGAAGGTTTGGGAGAGAGAACTCAAAGGTCACGAGGGTGGCAAGTAGGTCAAATCATCGAGTGAACTCGACGGATCGAACTGTCAAGTAAAATCAACAAAAAGTTAAGTAGAGTCGATGAATCGTCGAGAGGACTCGACGAATCGTTGAGTTAACTTGACGGACCTCACTCGACGAAAAGTTAAGTAGTCGACGAATCGTCGAGAGGACTCGGCGAATCGTTGAGTTAATTCGACGGATGTCACTCGACGAACCGTCGAGTGAACTCGACGAATGGACTTGGCGTCAAATCATGCGTGATGTCATGTTGTTTGCAGCCTGGGAAGTAGAGTGTGTTGGGAATGTGAGCGAATAAATCCCGACCAGGACACCTGTTGCAATTCGAGCAAGCGCAATACCACAAAAATAATGCAGAAAATAATAAAGCACACAGAGAATTTTTACGTGGAAAACCCAACTTCGGCGAAAAAACCACGGGATGATCGGAGTAACCCGGAAAGCCTCCACTAAAAATGTGTGAAAAACACACGCACGGATTACAGACTTTCCCTCAACTGATTCATACAGGATCTCCACTCCTCCACCACAAACACGATCCACAAAGGATCTACACCACTTCTCTTCCAAAAAACACAATCACTTGTTTGACAAAAGAGACATATAAAAACAAAGGCCAGGAGTCGTTACCCGGACGGATTGAACAATCCGTCCCAACGTCAAGAATGACGTTCACCAAAACACGAAAGAGGACGGCTAAACAAAGCCCCTTCCAACTTTGCCTTCAACCTCCAAGCCACGAACGAGTCCGACAACAAAACCGGTCGGCAACAAAATCAGGACAGCGGCGCCGGCAACACGGCGGCAACACGGCGGCGGTGGCATCTCCACACGACGGCGGCGACAGACCTTCCTTCACACAGCAGCGGCGGCGGCTTGGATCCGCACAGGCAAGGCGGCGGAAAATCCTCCTTCACAGACAGAGGCAGCCCGACAACATGGGGCTCAGCCTCCTCTCCTCCAGCGGCGGCCTGGACAGAACGGCGGCAGCGGCGGCGCTCCTTCTCCGCGATTGGCGACGCGAGACAGGGGCGACAGTTCTCCTTCAGCGAGAGGCAACGTGAGAGAGAGAGAGAGAGGGGCACGAAGAGAGAGAAGCCGGGGGGGAGATTGACTGTGCCGCTAGGGCTTTTTCTTTTCTTTTTATATCATCTAATAATAATAATAACCCCCCCAAAAAAAACCGGTCCAGAAATCCTGAAGGAAAAGAAAGGCAGAAAAAAAAGGTTGCAACCTGCTTTTTCGAGGTTGTAACTTTTCTGTCAGAATTTAATAATTGCAGAAATTCGCCCTTTCAATTTCCTTGCACGCCCGGGGGTAGAATCACGAGCCGCACCTAGCGCGCCCGGTGGTTTTTACCGACTCGGATGGGAACCACTCCCAATAAATCTCCCCCTTCACATCGAGGCGGAAGAAACCTCCATCCCGATGATTCTAACGCAATGCTCGAACTTCCCCCTTGGCACGACCTTGGTCAGCATGTCTGCCCCGTTATCATAGTGTGCACCTTCTGAAGATCAAGCTCCTTCTGCTCTAGGACATCTCGTATCCAATGATAC
Source organism: Platanthera zijinensis (assembly GCA_039513925.1). Classification (NCBI taxonomy): domain Eukaryota; kingdom Viridiplantae; phylum Streptophyta; class Magnoliopsida; order Asparagales; family Orchidaceae; genus Platanthera; species Platanthera zijinensis. Next base: position 11,530,160 of record CM077081.1, on the reverse strand, counting down.
CGAGTGTCGATGTGCTTCGACCTCGAGTGAAATGTGGGGTTCTTCCCCAAGTGAATAGCACTCTGACTGTCACACAGCAGTGTGTATCGGTCCTGAGTAAAACCAAGCTCTTTGATGAACCTCTTCATCCAAAGCAGCTCCTTCCCAGCCTCGGTAACCGCAATGAACTCAGCCTCTGTGGTAGACAGCGCAACGCACTTCTGCAATCTCGATGCCCACGAGACGGCTCCCCCTGCAAACAGAATCATGTATCCGGACGTCGACCTCCTGGAATCCACATCTCCAGCCATGTCAGCATCAGTGTAGCCCAGCAGCTCTGGCTCACTGTCTCCAAATCTCAACGTCAAGTCTGACGTCCCCTACAAGTATATCAGTATCCACTTCACTGCACTCCAATGCTCTCTCCCAGGATTGGAGATGAATCTACTAACTGTCCCAATAGCATGCGCAATATCCGGATGTGTACACACCATCGCATACATGAGGCTCCCAACTGCAGATGCATACGGAACCTTCTGCATCGCCTCGATCTCCTTGGGTGTGCTGGGGTACTGATCAGCGGTAAGCCTGAAGTGAGCTGCAAGCGGCACACTCACCTTCTTCGCCTGATCCATATCAAATCTCTGCAGCACCTTGCGGATGTACCGCTCCTGTAATAACCAAAGCAATCTGGCTCCCCTGTCTCGGCGAATGTGCATACTCAGAATTGTCCTCACAGCGCCCAGATCCTTCATCTCAAAGGTGGAACTCAACTGCCGCTTCAACTCAGCAATGCGAGCAGTGTTCCTCCCGACGATCAGCATATCGTCTACATACAACAGCAGAATGATGAAATCACCTGGAGCATACTCCTTGATGAACACGCAGTGGTCAAGGGTGGTCCTCTTGAAGCCGATCTCCCCCATGAAAGAATCAAACTTCCTATACCATTGTCGCGGGGCCTGCTTCAGGCCATATAGACTCTTCTGCAAGCGGCACACCAGACCTTCCTTCCCTTTAACACTGAAACCCTCAGGCTGCTCCATGTATATCTCCTCCTCAAGATCGCCATGCAGAAAGGCGGTCTTGACATCCATCTACTCTATCTCCAAGTCTTGTCTCGCAGCGAGGTAAAGAACAACACAAATAGATGACATCTTCACCACAGGAGAGAAGATCTAATCAAAGTCAACACCCTGTCGCTGTCCAAAACCCTTCACCACCAGCCTAGCCTTGTATCTGGGAGGTGTGGAGGAATCTCCCTGCTTCACCCTGAAGATCCATCGATTCTTCAAGGCCTTCTTGCCCATCGACTCTTCTCGGTGCTATCCACAGCCTCATCATAACTCTCAGGCTCCCCCGCATCAGTCAGCAATATGAACTCTGATGTAGAATATCTAGCGGGCGGGTGCCTGGCCCGATCTAACCTCCGTAAGGCCGGCTCAGGTGCCAGTGCAAGCACATCCCCAGCAATGTCCTCAGCAACTCCTGGTTCACCATCAGTGGTGATATCATGATCCGGAAGTATATCAACGCCCTGTGCAGGCTCGGGCTCGGCAGTCTCCTAAGCATCGTCAGCTCCAACCATAGGTGACTCTGCAGCAGTGCGAGAGTCAACCTCCAACTCAACAGTCCCCTCAGGATCACCAATAGTCTGATCCTCACAGAACACAACATCACGTCTACGTACAAGATTCTTCTCAACTGGATCAAAGAACCTGTACCCAAACTCTCCACTGTAGCCATACCCCAAGAAAATACACTGCCGGGTCTTCGAATCCAACTTCGATCTCTCGTCCCTAGGGACGTGCACAAAGGCTTTGCAGCCAAATACCCGCAAGTGACTGTAGGAGGGGTCTTTCCCATACCAGACCCTATCAGGAACATCCTCCTACAAAGCTGAACTCGGAGAGAGATTGATGACATGCGCTGCAGTAAGAAGAGCCTCGTCCTAGAACATCCCTGGCAACTTCGACCCAGATAGCATGCATTGAATCCTCTCCATCAGTGTCTGATTCATCCTCTCAGCTACGCCATTCAGCTGCGGCGTCTTGGGCGGGGTCTTCTCATGACGGATGCCATGGTCCCTACAGTACTCATCAAAGGGACCAATGTACTCTCCCCCATTGTCGGACCTAATGCACTTCAGTCTCTTTCCAGACTGTCTCTCCACCTCAGTGTGGAATCTCCTGAAAGTATCGAGTACCTTATATTTGGTTTTGATGACATAGACCCAAAGCTTCCTCGAATGGTCGTCAATGAAAGTGACGAAGTATGATGCCCCTCCTCTAGTCTGGAACTTCAGTGGTCCGCACACATCAGTGTGAACAAGCTCCAATGGCTCCGATCTCCTGGTGGATGTGTGGCTGTGGAATGAAACCCTGTTTTGTTTCCCAGACATACAGTGGTCGCTCCTCTCCAAGTGAACATCAGACATATCATAAATCAGCTTCTTCTTCGCCAGGCATCCCAGCCCCTTTTGGCTAATGTGCGCCAGCCTCCTGTGCCATAAGGAGGTGGATGCCTCATCCCTGACGGAGTTGGCCTGAGCAGCTTCAGGCCTCCCCTCCATGTAGTACAAACCAGAATCTCTGTAACCTCTGACCATCACAAGTGATCCCCTGATCAGCTTCCAGAAGTCTCCTCCAAAGACACTCAGGTGTCCTTCGTCTCCAAGCCTGCTAACGGATATCAAATTGAAGCGAATGTCGGGAATGTCGGGCACGTGTCTAATATCCCTTAGAACAAGTAGGGCTCCAGTGCTCGTCTTCAAATGCATGTCTCCACTCCCAAGTACTTTGGACGTATCTCCATTGCCCATCCTCAACACCTCATAGTCATGAGTGGTGTAAGTGGCAAATAACTCCCTATTATGGGAGACATGCGCATAAGCTCCAGAATCAACGATCCAGCATCGGTCGTCACACGAAAGTGCAGCTGTGACGTCGTCGCCAACAATAATGACGTCGTCCTCCTCAGTAGAAACAGTGGCTGCCGTGTGACCCTCATCTTTGCCCTCAGTAGCAATCCCTTTCTTCTTCTGATCGTTCTTCAATGTATAACAAAACTTCTTGATGTGACCCTTCTTATGGCAGTAGTGGCATTCCACGTTTTGATAACGTGTATTCGACTTGCACCTACTCTGACTCCTGTCCTCCTTCCTTCCTCGGCTTTTACTCCTTCCTCTCCCCTGAACTCAGTAAAGATAACGTCGGCTCGTGAAGAAGAGCCCGAAGTCCCTTGAGACTTTCGTCTCATCTCCTCATTCAAGATCCCACTCTTGGCGATCTCCATGGACACGATCCCCTGGGGGGAAGAATTGATCAGAGAAACTCTGACCATCTCCCACGAGTCTGGAAGTGACTTGAGTAGCCACAATGCATTCACCTCATCTTCAAATGTCACCTTCATGGCAGTCAAACGATTAATGATCCCCTGGAACTCATTGACATGATCCAAAATGGGTGAGCCCTCCCGGCATCTGAACTCTCCAAGCTTCTTCAGTAAATACAGCTTGTTGATGCCCGTGCTCTTGGCATACAACGTCTCGAGAGTCTTCCACAGATTCTTTGCATCATTGATGCTAGCCACATGGTTGTAGATGTTCGGCTCCACGAACCGTCTGATGAACCCACACAGCTTTTGATGCTCCACCTTCCATTTTCCCGGGTCCGTGTCCTTTGGCATCTCCTCAAAGATAGGAGCGTGCCAACCCTTCACATATATCAAATCCTCCATCAATAGGTGCCACTTGTGATAGTTGACACCATTCAACTTTACCATCTGCTCTGAACCTGATGTAGACTCCATCCTGCTCTGCCAACTGGCCGGACCGACCACTGATCTTTGAGTCGACAATCTCAAAGTATACAACTGGAGAGGGTAGCCAGCGGGCCAATGGTCGTAAACTACCACTCCCAATTGCACACCCGAGATCCCGATCGACTCGTCCTGAAACCCCAATAGGTCAGCCCGGTAACTGCCCTGTCACTGAAACGTCTCTGTCACTGAACGAACCTCCCTCTGATAGTACTTGTTGGGAATGTGAGCAAATAAATCCCGACCAGGACACCTGTTGCAATTCGAGCAAGCGCAATACCACAAAAACAATGTAGAAAATTATAAAGCACACAGAGAATTTTTACGTGGAAAACCCAACTTGGGCGAAAAAACCACGGGACGATCGGAGTCCAACCTGGAAAGCCTCAACTAAAAATGTGTGAAAAACACACACACAGATTACAGGCTTTCCCTCCAATGATCCACACAGGATCTCCACTCCTCCACCACAAACACGATCCACAAAGGATCTACACCACTTCTCTTCCCACAAACACAGAATCACTAGTTTGACAAAAGAGAAATACAAGAACAAAGTTGATGAGTCGTTACCCGGACGGATTGAACAATCCGTCCCAACGTCAAGAATGACGTTCACCAAAACACGAAGGAGGACGGCTAAACAAAGCCCCTTCCAACTTCGCCTTCAACCTCCCAGCCACGAACGAGTCCGACAACAAAACCGGCCGACAAAAAAATCTGGACAACGGCGACGACAACACGGTGGCAATACGGCGGCGGTGGCGTCTCCACACGACGGCGGCGACAGTCCTTCCTTCACATAGCAGCGGCGACGGCTTGGATCCGCACAGGCAAGGCGGCGGAAAATCCTCCTTCACAGACAGAGGCAGCCCGACAACATGGGGCTCGGCCTCCTCTCCTCCAGCGGCGGCCTGGACAGAACGGCGGCAGCGGCGACGCTCCTTCTCCGCGATCGGCGATGCGAGATAGGGGCGGCGGTTCTCCTTCAGCGAGAGGCAACGAGAGAGAGAGGCGCGAAGAGAGAGAAGTTGGGGGGGGGGGAAGATCGACTGTGCCGCTAGGGCCTTTTCTTTTCTTTTTATATCATCTAATAATAATAATAACCCCCAAAAAAACCGGTCCAGAAATCCTGAAGGAAAAGAAATGCAGAAAAAAGAAGGTTGCAACCTTCTTTTTCGAGATTGCAACTTTTCTGCCAGAATTTAATAATTGTAGAAATTCTCCCTTTTAATTTCCTTGCGCGCCCGGGGGTAGAATCACGAGCCGCACCTAGCGCGCCCGGTGGTTTTTACCAACTTGGATTGGAACCACTCCCAATAGAGTGGACCAAACCGGAACTCGAAAATACTTTCGGGACTTGTACATACGACACATTAATGACCTCTTGTCACTTCCAAAACTTATTTTATGTTATAACTAAGCTTCAGTCCAATAAGAAGGCAACACGTGACGCTTGTCATTCAAAAGCATGGGAAAAAGTCTCCCCATCACCACCATGTGAAAGGTTCAAAGCTTCTCCTTCTCCATTAGACCTTCACCTTGAGCCATTTTTCCCTCATCCGAGAGCTGAAGTCTTCTCCTCTCCTTCTCAGCTAGTGAGCTGATCTCCTTCCTTTGAAGGAATGAAGCTCGGAGCAGGTCGCCGGAAGCCGAATGCCGCCATAATGCCGAGGATAAGAACGCGATTAGTGGCCGAAAATCATGTGAGCTTCCTACCCTTCCTCTTAGTGCTAGATCTTTAGATTCAAAATTATGAGAGACGTCAGACTCAAGAAAGCTTGATTTGGTGAGTTTAATAGAGTTTGTTTGGAAGGAACTACGCTAAAACTTCCGTTCTAGGGCATCGATCGCCGCAAAAATATTTTCAATCATTTGTTCTCTTCAATATGAAGGCGACACACTTGATTTTGTGAAGAACGGTGGTCTATTTAGGGAGAAAGGAGGAGAGAAGTTAAACGCTTTGTACGTTGACAGGAGGAAGAAGATGAACAGATGTCGTCCATCGGCTTTTAAGATACGTGCCGAAACTTTATTATAATAAAAGACAGAAATCTGTTTTGTACGTGTGACAGACTTCAAGCCCATTTTTTAGGTATGATCCAGTTAGATTCAGGTCTCGGGCTCAACAGAATAGTTGTAACCCTCGGAAAGACCTATCTAACGAGTAGTTGCATATTTTCTGGGAAGCACAATAGTTCCCTAAATGTAAAATCGAAGTTGCTGTACTGAAATAATATTGTACATAACATATTCTGTCCAGGTTTGCATGGCCGAGTTCAAACCCAATTTTAGGCATAATAAACTTAGATATGAACATGAGACTTTACATGAAAGTTGTAGTTCTCGAAATTACCTTTCTGGAATGGTGTTAAACTTAATTTTGATGATCTATAGCTCCGAGAAATTCAGTTTCCATAAGCTGTCGTAAACGTACAGATTTTGATGTTTTATGGATTTCTCTTAAAATAATCCAATACTTATGAAAATTGGTAATCGCATGTTTGATGATATTGCTATCACCCCTGTTGAATTTCATAATTTTTGGATAAATATTTGTAAAGATATTGATATATGGTATTATAAATATAGACGTCATAAATGATTACCAGGACGTCTGGATGGACTGAAATTTTGTGAGAATGTTTAAAATAATAGACTTGATATATGGTATGATCTCAGAGAATATGAACGTCGTATATCCTTTTAAATAAATATTTATTAGATGTTTGTCTCACATTAGGAAGCTTGCGTTTTTAGAATTATAATGATGCCCGAATAATTGTATATGAGATAAAAGATGACGGAGATGACATGTTGGAGTGCTGGGCATATGTAAGGTGATGACCTCACCATATTTTTAAAGCACAGGTTGTCCTGTAGGACCCTTGGAATAAATATTCCATGTTTTGCTCGTATTGATGCAAGGTGTTATGACAACACACCACTCGATTGGTTGATGCATTGTTGATAATCGTAGGATAAGTTGTATTCTGGAATGTATTGTGTAAGGATGCGATTGGATGTCCTTGGGTGCTTCTTTGCACGTTTGGTACATGTGCATTACATTGTGTGTATGTTGATACAAGGTTGTTGAATGATCCTAAGTCGAGGATTACTTGTGGCAGGTTTACGGGCTTACCAATCATCACACTGTCGGAAGCTGACAGATAGACCTTGGCCGGTTGGGCTAGATGATAACTTCCCAAAAAGAAGTTATCCAATGCTTTAGTTTGATTTAATATTCACCTTATTGAGAAAAAAATGAATTAAATAAGTAAAAATATAAGTAAATTCATATCTATTTTATTTGTGGCTAATTTGACTATTTTCCTATCGTTTCTTACTAGAAATGCTGAAGAAATCGAACTGGAGAAGTAAAGTTGGATTTATATTTTGGCATGCGCAGGTTGTTGCAACACTGGGTTCTTTGGTGCTTACTTCCCAAAGACCCCTTATATGCTAGTTAAGCCGGTTGGGCTGAGCTCTTTGGTGTTTACTTCCCAAAGATACCTTTCATGTTGTTTAGGCCAGTTGGGCTGGGCTCTTGGTGTTTAATTCCCAAGACCCCTTCTATGTCGTAGTACGCAGGAGCTCCGTTGTTGGTTTTGTTAGCTTTGAGGCGTATAGAGGCCTAAGCCTAGTAGTGTGTATGCCCGCATAGTAGTGGAGATGCCCGCTCCACTGTCACTGCTTGGCCACGACGGGTGATGCCTGAGAGGTTTGCTACCTCTCAAAAAGTGAGAACTAAAGGTATATGTCGACATAGCAAAATAGAGTGCATGTGTAAACATGAGTGAGTCATCATAACACATTCATTGCATTGCACCGCATAAGATCCTCATCATATAAATTTGTATGAACATTTTATATGACGAGTTACTTTCTGTTGTACCCGATCCTTAACTTATAAATTTGTATGAATATTTTTATAAGTTAAGTTCAATTATGTACTTATGTTATTACAACAAGTTTTTATGCTCTTATTCGCACGCTGCTGTCACTTATTCTTATTGTACTTATGTTGTTATTGGTTGTCCTTATTAACTGCTAGTTTAGTGCTTATCACTTGCTTTACTTGTGCCTACTGACTATATTGTGCTCCTCATTCTTTCCTTTCATTCGGTGTCTAAGAGTCATCGGGGTGAGAGGGTGTGAAGCCACTTAGTCTTTAGGACTAACGGTTGCTACACCCACCTTTTTAGGTGGACATCCCGTAGATGGAGTAGCAACAGTACCCCATACAGGAGGGCAGCCAAGTCGGGGAGACAGGGCCTGACACTACGATTCCTTTGCTTCCTCCAGTGACATATTTGAGTGAGCATTTTAGTTGTAGCACCTTTTGAGCAATTTGTGTACTCTGATATTTGCAAGAGCTTTTGTAGCTTCCTGACTATTGTAAATTTCTGAACTTTTACTGATTGTGGATTATGACTTGTGTTATTTTTTTTATTGATGGGTTGACAATGTGATATTGAAAATTAGCTGGCAGAATAGGCGACTTGTGGTACAGATTTGCTCGTGTGCTGATACTATCATAAAACGGCTGTTTTGGGCATAAGACTCCCCTCGGTCGTGTCTTGTGTTCCGGGAGGGAGGTCTTATAGAAGGAAGGCCGCCGCCGCCGGTGGTTGCCGGTGGTGCGACCCCATGCAGCGACATTGACATTGTTGGTGCCGATATCGCCGTTCTCTTCTTGTTTATTCCTCCCATGTGGAACCCTTGACGCATCACCCGAATTTGGAGATGATAGCCGCTTGTCTTGGAGGAGAGGGTGTTTGCCTATCTTAGGGGAGATGATATGGTGCAGGCGTGGAGGCAAAGGCCTGCGGTGGTGCAGTGGCCTTGACAGAGTTTCTCTTCGGTGGTGCGGGCATGGCGGCGAAAGCTTGCGGTGGTGCAGTGGCCTTGACGGAGTTTCTCTCCGGTGGTGCGGGCGTGACAACTAAGACATACGAGAGTGAAGTGGCATTGATGATGTTTCTCTCCAGTGGCGCGGCTTTGTGTCGATGGCGTGGGCGAGTGCAGTTGGCCTCGATGGTGTTTCTGATCCAGTGGTGGCAGGTGGTTTGGTCATCACCCGACGGCAAAGGTTTCCGACGAACCTTATACGTCCGCTGTGCTAGCGAATTGCAGTCTAGATAATTCTCTCTCCCCCGGATCGAGCGAGTCATGCTCCTCCACGATGTATTTTGTAACGGACGTTGGTACATTTCTTCATATTTTGTATTGCAGTTATATTTTTTACATGTTCATTGTTTCCTGTTCAAATTTATGCGCCTGTATACTTTGTATTAAATTAGTTGCGTCTAGAAGATAGTTTTCATGTTATACCTAGAGGTGCATGGAAGTTGAGTTGAGCCAACTCGAAAGCTTGATGAGTCGGCTCGAAAAAAGCTCGAGCCTATGAAGGTCGTACTCGAGCTCGACGAGCATGAGCTCGATTACGAGCCGAGCTCGGATACTATTGTTCATGAGCTCGCGAGCTTTTTATTCCTATTTCTTTTAATTTATTTTAAAAGTATATAAATAAAATTAGGATCATGAGCTAGAAAGTTCGTAAGCAGCTCGAGCTCGAGCTAGGACAAAATGAGTTCGACGAGCTCAAGCTCAAAATGATTTGAGCTCGAAATGATTAGCACTGTAACTACGACAAAAAGAAGGGTCATGAAATCAAGGATTGTTGGAAGATTCAGAATATGAAAAAAAGGAAGACCCTTGGGGACAAAAAGGAAAAGTCTGTCGCATCTCCATGTCTTGAGGATGTAGATGAGGATATCCTATAATATTTTTCTTTACATTTTGTTTTTCCTATTCTGTTTGTTTTCTTTTTTAGCTTCTTGCATTTATGTCCTATTTTTGTTTTTCTGGTTATCATTTCTTCATTTGCTCATATTTATTTCCCTTTAATTTTAATTATGTTATCTCTACACTTGTGTCTCTATGACTCTTATTTTTGAAGTTATTTTTCCTGATCAAAATCTTTATTTTGTGAATGGAGTTTTTTCATCGTCTATTACCTATGATTTTTTCCGTGTTACTCCTCATTTTACACGAACTTAATGTTGGGTGTGGCCCGCCATCCAGGTGTTGGATGGGGTGCCTTCCGGGAGTCGGGTTAATGCAAGGGAGTCGGGTTGGCTCCGGACATGAGTACAGGGGAGTTCCGGGCACGGTTTAAGTGCGAGGGAGCCATGCGAACAGTTTGACCGGTCCTGCTAAAATAATATAAAGGAATTGGTAGCGCCCTTCCTAACACTCTGGGGTTTTGGGAGAGTTGGTAGACATCATTCCTAACACTTAAAGTGTGTCTAATCGAACTTTTTTGATTAGTTCTCATAGGGGTTCATTTTTCCCATGTTGAGGTCAGTTCGTTTGCATTCATAGTTGGTTTGTCTGCATTTGCCAATTTCTCTTCCGCACACACATCATAGGCCAGAAGTCTTGACAAGTTTATTTTGCTATGAAAGATCACCGCTGGAGGTGGAGCAGTTGAAATATAGCATCAAGGTAGATCGTTCTTTGAGTCTGTCATGTTAGTCTAGTTTGTGTGCTACTCAGAATTGGAGGAGTTTTCTTATGATCCGTTCTCGGCCAAAGTTCATTCAGTCTGTTCCTTTGGTTTTGGATCTTGGTGACCGTCGTTGGGGTATTTTGAAGTTATCTCAGCTAGGTGGAGCATATCTTGGAATATGCGTCAAGGTGGAGATTGTTGTACGTGTCGCCTATTCCGCCATATTTGACTCCGCAATTTGCTTCAGACCGGCACTGCCTTTTTTGGAGACCACTCAATTCGAGGCTTCATTTTTGAAACCCCCTAAAATTAATTGATGATGGAGGAGGATCTCTTGGAAGAGATTTGATCTCCTTCCATGGGTTCCACTAACCCCTTCCCCTCTTTTGGAATTCTCTAAATTCCAGCATTTACATTGGTGCCAAAAAATTCTATTTTCCGGTTTTAATTGGATTCCACCGGCCACCCTCCTCTCTACCCAGTTTAGGTCCTTCATGTCTATAAAAGAGGGCTGGCCGAAGAATTCTGACAGGAGGAATACGAGGTGTGGTCGGCCGGAGGCTTGACCGATCCCGAGGTTGTGCAGACTCTTTTCTTTCTCATTGTTCTTGTGGGCGTTTTGGTGGTCGGCGGCCATCCTGTTGGTCGACGAGCTTTCTTCTTGCTGCAGCCTCGTTGACGGGCTTCCTCCTCGCTGAAGTGTGCTTGTCTCTCGGCCGCCGACTTCTTCTCTTGCCACCAGATTTCTTTTTCGTCGCAACATGTACGATCGGGTCTTTGAGGATTCGAAATCGCCATCGATCTCTCGGTTTATTTTTTCCCTCTTTTATAGTCATATTGTATGTTGGAGAAAATAAAATAAAATATTTTACATGCACGGTGAAAGTACCCAATTTCGGGGAATCATTTTATATTTTGTGTTATTTGTTTGTAGTGTTTCTTATTGTTTTGTGCTCATAATTCTTCGTAACAGCTCTTTTGCCGTTAGATTATTTTTGAAGGATTTGAAAATTATCTGCGTACGTAGGACCGGTTTTTTCATAACATTAACATGTATCAAATCGCATACTCATTCTCCGAAAATAATCACCAACCTGCATGAAATAATGAACAAATTAAGTCTAAAATCAGTTGTGTGAAATTATAGTTGAATTAGATATACAAACCAATGAAAATCTTCAAATTTTTTTATGAAATGTCATTTATTTCTGTTGCTCATAAAATCCAAAAATAACCAGAGTGCTGGTATAACTGCAACCTATAAAAAATTGATTACAAAATATCAGACAACATATGCACTTACTTATAACCCTTTTCAATTATATTAAATGTACATACATTTCGTTAACAATGAATATTTATTACGCAAGGAATGCCCCACTACTCTGTCATTTTATCTCGATTATACTGAAAACACCCCTCGTAGCGGTCAATCTTCACACATTTTCAATAGAACGAAGTGATCAAATCTAATATAGATTGCCCTTGTACAAGTTGGAGGTGTTGAATACAATTGAAGAATTAAATGTGAATGACTGTTGGCTTAAAAAATGAATAAATTGCGCATTGTAAAAAGATGCAATTACTGGGCCCATATTAACTGGGGCAAGAACAATATGACAATAAAGTGAGCTCAATAATTCTATTCTCCTTGTCATCCCAAATACCTTGTTATATATATAAGTCTTCGTTCATCTTTAATTCTTAAGATAAATCATGTCGGATTTGCAACCAATTATCACCCATTTCCATAACAATGCTATTATATAATTCTACCCGCAATATCCATCACCCATCATATCAATGCTGTCAATAATATGTGTTGATATATTTATGATCGCAAACATTTAAGAAAATTATTTCTTGTGCCCACAACCTTTCGTGCAACTTTCTTAATATTTATCTTCAATTGTTCTCTTTTTGTAGGTAGGTGTTCTAACATAAAAATTTAATCGGAGTGCCTCCGGCCAATTCAACCCTAACAATTTTTGTTTTTCATTGTAAATAGTCCTCATACTAATAGAGTTTGATGGATTTCTTCTTTTTAATATGTCGCAAGTATTTTGCAAGGTTTAACTTATACATCACACATATCTTCAATTATTTTCTGCTCGCTTATGTTTAATCTTCCCGCATATAAATGTGTTTCTAAGTGAAACAACACATGACTATGAATCACACGTATTATCTCAAGTTTTCATTCATTTAAGTACTTTTCTTTATGTGCTCTGAAGGAAAATTTGCAATCACACCGGTGCTAATTAGAACTTGATTTTCTTAGTTTATTATTAATGTTTTTTTTTTTGAGATTTTGACTATTCCATGCAATTTCATATCTATCACAACCAAGAGTTACTCTAGGTTTTGCACTTTTTTCATATTTTCTGTCCTTAAAATGATTATAATAAATCTCAAGTCTCTACCAATATTTCTCGTCCATTTTATCAATTCATCATTACTAGGAAAACTCAAATGTGTTACAAAAGATGTGATCAAACATCTACTATCGTATATTGAGAAAAGTTTTAATATGTCAACAACTTTTGCTTTTCACAGCTCATTTTAATTTAGAGAAAATTTAAGCAGAATTAAGAAAAAAAACGGGCATATAACATCCACATTCAAAAAATAAACCATAACATCAAACCTACATTAACATTAATGGTATAAAACCCTAACGTACAATGCAAACCTATATTAGCAATATAAACATGTACAATAAATCAACAAATCAAGACAATGCGTAAATTCAAATGCTGATTTGCTACGCGGAAAATGGAATGAAAATTCTAAATCATAGCACAAAGGAAACTCTTATTGGGGATAATAGTAGGAGGAGAATCAAAGCTAGAAAAAAATCCACCGTTTCCGTCATTGGAAAAGGCTGCAAAAATATCCGGTTCAATCGAGCAGCGTGGAGGTCGGGGTGGATGTTTGAGGTGGACTCTGACTGCGTTGGATGTACCAGAATATATATTTATGCCTTTTTCGGCTTAGAGTTTCGTGCGAATTGAAGAATTCAGAAACCGGAGGAAGGAGAGCGGCGAAAAGAGAAGCGGTGTAAGTTTCTTGAACGTTCTTCATAGTGGATTTCTGTGCTGCGGGTGATTGTGATTTTTTCCCCGGATTTGAGATTTTTCCACGTTAATTTCCTGTGTTGTGTTCTGCGTTTTCTGTGATTGTTTTTGCACTCGTTTTTCCCAACAGTGGAGATCTCCATTTTAAAATAAAGCAGCATGGTCGTCTCCTTTTCTTATTCCTTTTCGGCTTCTGTTACCTGACACAACAAGTAGTTTCCTAGTGGCGGAAACTGCGACATCCGACAGAGTAGGCAGTGAACGGAGGCCGACGGAGGGCGCAGTCAAGGGGACGCCAAAAAATAAGGGAGGCCGACTCGCAAAATGTGGGATACAGGAGGAAAGAAAGGGGGCAGCAAACAGATGACTTTTTAAAGGTTATTTGATATTAATTAAGGTTAAATTTGAAGCTGCCACTATTCATTTTGGGCCTGTAAATATAATTAGCACCTTTATTTATTTAAAGCACACAATGTTCCAATGATGCTCATTCACGCGCAGCTTGCCCTATAACTGCAGAGGTTGCAATTGTCCTACAGACTGATATGGTGGGTCCGTGGGTGGGTGACCAAGTGGGACCGGAGTGCCCCACCAATGATCAAGCCTATGTTAGTTGGATTCATGGTTCAAAAGTACGTGGTCGGTTTAATTTGACCAAGTCCAAATAAACTTTGTATAATCATTCAGCAAACTTTTGTGGTCCAAGCCGACCATAACATTGGAGATTTTTCAGTCTGTCTTTTTCAGCGAAATGCGCGCTCAAACTCAATGACGGTCACATGACCACAGCACGAATTTTCATTCCATGGAAACGACGCCGCGCCAAATAATATCTCAGACCGGCGCGATCGACTCATTATTATTATCATTTTATTGTTGACGAGTGCGTATTGTGGTCAACTGAGCATGGGGGGAATGACCCAAGTTGATCTGGTGGTTCAAAAAATCAAGTAGTTCACACATAGAGGGCTATGGACAAACAACCTTGAAGCGACTATTTGGATCAAACTATGAACAATTAGTTTGTGTGTTGTTTGTAGAAACTAGCGTCCGGTTGATGTTGCTCGACCATCTTTGTTGAGGTGGAGATGTCCAGCTGCGACTAAAAATTGTCACGGTACGCATAACACACAAATTTTATTAAAAAGTGTCAAATTATCATTAACATTATTTCAGGATGTATTCAAAGTTGTCACGGGTGAACTGCCTTGTTAGAAGGGGCGAGGTTGGGTCTTCTTTCTCGAAGTTTGCGGATAGTTCAACAAGGCAGTTCACCCGTTCTCCGCAAGTTGAGTGTTTCCCCGTTTTGTTTAGTTCAATAGTATTTGTTTGCACGGTTTCTGCGGATAGTCAATCTTTGCGGTTAGGCGAGCAGAGTTGCAAACAGGTTGATCTCTAGCAGTTGCTCAGTAAAGCTGTTCGTCGGTTTCTGTTTAGGTGAATAGGCTGTTTGGCGGATAGGTGGCCTCAACTCACAGTTTGTGGCTAGGCGGTCTCAGAGTTCTGTCCGGCCGATCGACTTGTTCTTGTCTTGTCTGTATTTTGTATTTCCATTGAGTGCATTATTGTGCAATCATGTATCGCAATATATACCTCGCTTTATAAAGAAGATAGTGGTTATTGCAATTTCAACTCATGTTCTTCTACTGCTTCTTGTTTATTTGGCTTGATTGGTTGAGTGTTCCTGCAACCTTTCCCGCATCTCAAAATTTTACTTGATATCAGAGGGACATATGAGTTAGGAGTGATCAACCACAGAGATTTGTTAGTCCCTTGGAAGTTTCAAGTGAATCAGAGTTATAACAATAAAAGCCGGTTATGCAAGCGATCTTGGAATTGAGCTTCTCACGCAGACCAACTTTAAGAAGTGGTGGTCTTGCATGGAGAGCTATCTTCTGGGCGAGGACCTTTGGGAGATCGTCTGTGGAGACGACATACAAGAGGTAGTTGTTGCTGGAGGAAATGCTGAGGCAGTGAGGGCATGGAGGAGAACGAATGCGAAGGCAAAGTTTACTCTGAGGTAGACAATCTCACATGAGCTCTTCGACCACATCATTGGATGTAAGTCGGCTGTTGAGATTTGGACGATCTGTTTAATATGAAGAATGTAGTTTGACTACAATTTCTGGAAAATGAGTTAGCAAAAGCAACTTAAAGAGAGTTATTCATTTCATGCTTCTTCTTGAAGATGAAGAATTTGTGCGCTCAAATTTCAGCATTGGACCCAGATGAGCCTATCTCAGAGGCAATGCTGAAGAGACACATTATCCATAGGTTGCGGGAGGAGTATGTTGTCTTTGTTACTTCTGTACAAGGTTGGACCAATCAACCATCTTTGCTTGAGCTGGCGAATCTGTTGGCCTCGCGGGAGAGCTTGACAAGGTAGATAACTAGACGCACTATCTCGAGGGGGAGATAGTGATGTTCTTTTTTCTGGGAAGAAGAAGAAGAGATGAATTAGACATAAGAAGACACATGTAGAAGATGGTCCATCAACTTCATCACAAAAGGAAAAGAGCAATGCTCCTAAGCAGGATGGAGAGAGGAAGAAAAGACCAAGATGCTACAGGTGCAATAACCTTGGTCATATCAGGAAAGACTGCAGAGTTAATTTTCAGTCGGGGCACGCTGCAGAAAAAAGGAGAAGCTGAGTCCAGGGATGATGAAGGTGAATGGGGGAATGCTTTCATGACAGATATACCTGCAATAATTATTCATGTCATGACCTCTATCAACTTCAAGGATGACTGTATCGTTAACTCAGGGTGTAGATATCATCTCACCGGGGACGAGTCAAAGTTTTCTTCTTTACAAGCGTACTCAGGTAATGATGTCATTATTATTGCTGATAATACTGTACATACAGTCGAGAAGGAGGGTACGGTTTCTTTAGGCAACGATAAAGGATCACTCACTTTGCAGAGTATTTATCACGTGTCTGGAATGAAAAAAAACTGTTCTCCATAACCAATGTTGTTGACGTTGGGTATCACGTTCAGTTTAACCACGCACGCTTGAAATCTCACACGCTTGAAATCGCAATTCATGAGCCACACCTCATTTTGGAGGAGTTTAGGGGATCCATTTGGTGTTTACACATGTAAAAATTGAAGGTTGATCAATATTAATAATGGACCTAACATACTTTATATAACATTTTATGCCCGAAAAATTGAACCCGAGCACGTGCCCGGGTATGCCTTTTCATTGAGCCTTCCCTACTTTTTAAGATACAACAACAACGCTCAAGCATTTATCCCACCATACTGAGGTTGGCTATATGATTTCTTTGTTGTCATCGCGCCCAATCTTTAATTAGTCATTATGATCTCACTAATGCCTAAATACATCGCCTATTTCCCTATAATTTCACTCAACATGACACCTATACACTGCTACCAATATTGCACATGTCAAATTTGTATAAGTATGCCTAAAAGCTTTCAGCATGACACCAATACAATGCCACCATGCAGCATCTTGTGATGAATAAGTCAACTTCCTACCAAACAAAAAAAAAGAAAAAGCTAAGCAACTTTCTATCAAAAAAAGAGGACGGAACTATACATATCTAAAGCATATCTAAAAATCACAAAAAGTGAGCCTCACACACAATAAATATATTATTTGATTTTTTCCACACACCTAAAACACACAATAAAATATGAGTCGGATTTTTTTATTATATGTGAGACTTATTTTTTATAGTTTTTAAGTATGCTTTAGATTTGTATAGAATTATCTAAAAAAACAAAAGGAGGAACAAGTCAACGAAATGGAGTGGCTTCTCATTGGCAAATTCCATTTGGGGTTGAAAATCTAATATTCCGAACAGATAATTCTACTCTAATAAATACATTAAAAATATTATTATATTTCTCCACCCAATGATTTGCATGAGCCATGATGCATGTTTTGCTTATTTAAATAAATAATCGAATGAAGTACACGTGGCCACGTGGGAGCCTGGGAGGAGTTGATTCTTGCCGCTTGATTAATGAAAGGTTGCAGCAAATTTGCCTTTGAAACGTGGCAAGTGTGGACTGGGAAAGAAGAAATGGGCCCCGCCAATGGTTAGGTATTGGTTAGTTGAGATGTTGAATGGTCACGTCACATTGTTCGGGTTAACTTTATCAATGCCGGTTGACCTTGTCACAGAGGGGCCCACTTATTCAAAATCAGGGCGACATGGCCGGCAGATTGTTGAAAGAAAAAAAA
This sequence comes from Platanthera zijinensis, assembly GCA_039513925.1. NCBI lineage: Eukaryota > Viridiplantae > Streptophyta > Magnoliopsida > Asparagales > Orchidaceae > Platanthera > Platanthera zijinensis. The sequence goes on along the minus strand of CM077081.1, from coordinate 11,512,553 downwards.
AATGTTGCCGGCGGAGGGAGTCGGCGCCGAGATAGTCCCATAATTTGGCTCCTTTTGAAGCGGTGGCGGCGGTTAGGAACATGAAGGTTAAATTGTCATTTGTTAATATTCATCTAAAGAACTTCATCTACTTTTATGTTCAAACGGATGATGTTTGTTAAGTGATCTTTAACAAATGATGATTTAACTCATGCGTTTATGACCACCACCACCGTGCCAAACGGAACTAAAATTAATGACTTTACACAGTTTCTCCCACAATATACAGCGAGAATCCCGTAAGATTTCTGAAGGGTTACCGGATCCTGCACCCCAGTCACCAAGCAAAATTCAGAGTTTGACAAGAGAGATTTTTCAAAGAGTATTGTTAAAAGAACAGCTGCATTGGCTATTTGCAATCAAATTATATTGAAATCTCAAATAATTTTATTTCTACATTGAGAATTGGGATCAGTGTGAGCTCTGATAGCATATGAGAATTTGAAAATAATTTAATAGAAATTAACAATGATACATAAGAAATAGAAAATAATTGAACTTTTATTTCCAAAAAATCTGAATATTATAATGATAGTCTTTTTTTTATATAGAACGGATGAGGTGAGAGAATTTACAATTAAACAGTGTATGACTAATTTGCAGGAATTTACAGAAGGACAACAAACATGGTTAATGTAGTCATACAAGAGCTAATTGCACAGGATGTGCGATTACACCAGGGTACCCGCCTACAACAATTGACATTCATGAGCAGATTTCAAGGATGAATAAGCCGGTCTTCAACACCAAAGTTTGCGGTTAACACATCTTCATCATGATCATCACAAGGCGCATATGTTGCGGTTAAATATGTAATTGCTCCGCTCAAGATAGTCCACTAAGGCTCATCGGTGTGGAATGACCTTATATAGTATCTCCAGCGTAGAGCCGTTACACCCTAGTGACACGTAACTCATTGGATCGTTCCGAGTCGGTCCTGACACGCGCAGACATATAACCAAATATTCTAACAATCTCCTCCTATGTCCGTGGTGAGACCGGCGTCGGAAAAAGGGGTGGTGTGTGTAATGTTCAACCAAAATTCGACTCAATACACAACCGTGTCTCTCACACTTGTCTATATTGGACGTTAAGTAAAACAGTTGTATGCACGCATAAGAATAAACAGAAAATCTCAGCAGCATCATAACTGTATAAAATCCGGAGCGCCGAGAAGCAGAAATCCGAATAAAAGAAGTAAACAAAAGAAACAGAGCAAGCACACAAACACGCAGATTTCAGAGGTTCACCAAAAACCGGGCTACGTCCCCTATCCCTTCCCTTCTCAGTTCTTGTAATCACCAAAAAAAAATACAGATTACAAAGGTTTCAAGGATCTAAACCGATCCTACCTTAACTCCTGATTCTGGACAAGAAACAAAGGAAGAACCCCTTCTGGATCGCCTCCAACAAAGTCCTCGTATGCGCCTCCAAAAGGTATACCAGCCGAAAGCCGTCGTCTCGACCGTATCCCTAAAAAAATGGAATACACCATTAAATAGGCTTCAGCATAACCCGATCGTCGAACTCCAAAGATCCCGTCGAAGATTCCGCCTGGTAGTGCCGACGCTCTCAGCTATTTCGTTCGTCTCATAGTGACGACATCGTCGAGTGTTTCCCGCTACTGCCTCGTCGATCCCTTCTCCTGTCTGCTATCGTTCAGTTCTGCTTCGTTGGAACCCTTGCTGCGTCTTCTTATCCTCTCATCGGCGATGGGTTACTCTACTTCCTGGGTTTCTCCGCTTCCACCGTTGCCGTCTGTACTCCTTCCGCATCTGCTGATGAAGATCCTGTTCGATATTCTTGCTGCTGTTGTCGACGCTGTCCGGGCTGCATTCCTCTTGTTGCCGAGATTCAGCATTTGCATCTCTATCGCTGCACTTCTGGTTTCTATCAATTCCAGCGGCTGCTGCCCCTTCCCGTTTCCCTTCCACGGTTTCAGATCTAGGCGACGATGTTGTTCAGCTACTGCTTGTGTTCCAGCCGCTTGCCACTACTTCATATTCTCTTCCCGTTGTCTCCTTTCTCTTACTGCTACTCATCGATGAAGCTCCAGCCACTACAGCCGCTTTTGGGGGTGCTGATATCTCACCGATACTGAAGCTTTTTGTGTTATTTGTTGTTTTTTGTGTGACTTGTGTTGTTTCTTTCTTTCCTTACTGTTATGCTTTCATGCATGTGTTTTCCACGTGAGGGGGAGTGTTTGGCTATGTCCCCGGCTTGATTCCCCGGTTTGGAATTTCCCCCGGTGGCTCGTCTGATATTTTGTCCCGCATCACCTACCTCCATTGCCGTTAGTTGATGTGTCCAAGTTGAAGGTTCCCCCTTCAACTTGAGGGGTAGTGTTGGAAATGTCACTTAATGTCGGTCTATTAGTGTTTCGTACTAGTAAGTGGGTTTAGTCCCACACCATGAGTCGAGTGTTATGCGTCCATGTAAACTCCTATATAATGCCCATTGTGAATGAATATATTTGTACTGTCTAATTATTTCTCACTTCCAACAATTATAAACTTCAAAGTAGATCATACACAAGTAATGAGAATCCGGTGAAGTGATTGCTGAATTTAGGAACTGGACAGCAATGAGGTCGTAATTCTGCACATATTTCAAAATTCTGGAAGAGGGCTGCTGTAATGATGGATCTCGGTGGGGAATTGGACTGCTGGAAGGATGGGGTGGCTGGGAGGAGATGGTAATTGGGATGGCCGGCAAGTTGCTGTGAAGGTGAGGGGAGGGACTGGAAAAGGGTGATTTGCTGCAGGGATTGAGGTAGAATGCTGATTGACCGCAGGGAGGTTGGCTAATGCAGGATGAATGTAGAGTGAAAGTGCAATTGTGCTCTAAGGGCAACACTAATGATTTGTTTTTTGTGAAGTGCCGTGAAGATCTCGAGAAGATGCATTGTAAAAGTAAATACCCGAATAATTACAATAAATGCTGAAATTATTAATAAATTCTACAAGCATTCATGCGTTTATGTGCTGAGAAAAAGGCTTTACAGGTCAAAGGAATTTGAGAGTGAGAGGAAGAGAAGGTTAACTGGGTTTTTGGAAGAAATTAAGAGGACGATGGTAGTTTAGGCAAGGGGTAGTGCTTAGCCATGAGAGGATTTCAGGATAGGCATCATAGTTGATGGGTACCCCTTTATTAATAGAGGATTTGGGGCTGCGATAAGCAAAAAACCCCTCCATTATGAGGAGTGCTCATAATGGAAAGAGTGGGAGGTTCCATAACCTCCTCCACTATGGGAATGCCCATAGTGGAGATTGGAGAAGACCTTTGATCGCCAAAACCATCCGCTTCAACGGGCACACCTCGCACGTCCCCTCCACTCGGTGGAGGCTATTCGGGATCCAACCGTTGTCGACAGAATGACCACCCGACCACCAAAAACGTGCATGGTAGAGCGCGCGGTAGGCCGCGCACGATCGCGTGCCACAATGCGCACGATCGAGTGCGCACCCTTGGCCGTGCCGCCCTTAGCCGTGCGCCCCGTCGTGCGCTTCCCCCTGCCATGCAGCTATGTGCACGCTCACGACGTTCCGTCCCAGATATCTAGCCGGCGCTTCCCCGTTCACGACATGCTTACAACGTCTCCACACTAACTGCGTGCTCATAACGCTTCCAAGCTCACTGTGCACCCGAAACACTTATGTGCTCATTGTGTGCTCAGAATGTCTATGCGCTCACACAAGCACGCTCATAACATTTCTACGCTCAAGCAAGCGCGGGGAATTACTTCCAAGCACACACTACAATTTTACCTCTTTACCAGACTGTTCGCAGTTCCCAGTTCGCAGTTCGTTGCCGTCACCACCACCAATATTGTCTGAACTGCCCGAAGGGTAAAATCGTCATATCCGCAAAAGTGGCGATCCGTGTGCTCCATATCAAGGAAGGTGTTATGTCCGTCTGGTAGTTATGACAGTTACAACGACGCATTTACCAAATCATCCCTATCAAAAGCTATAAAAGGAGCACAAAGCCTTCATTTCAAGACACCATGCCTTCATCACCAGAGAGACAGAGAGAGCTCCGTCGAAGATCCTTCAGAGTTCTCCTATGGCGTTCAAAGACTCCCTTGAAGACCTCATTCGGGACTTGAAGATCTCCTTTAAACCCCTCGAAGATCTCCTTCGCGCTTGAAGGTCACCTTCAAGTCTTTTAAGGATTACGTTTATTTCTCTACAAAACACTCATTATAACGAGCGGGGGTCTGTCACCCTCGAGTTTTCTACTGCTACTTGTAACACACAAAAATAGTGTGATTTGGTCAGAACCAATCCAGCCACGTAGTTTTTCACCCTTTCCGGGTTTTCCACGTTAGAAGTTTCCTTGCCAGCTATTAGTATTCTCTGTGACTGTTTGCATGCTCGACCCACTCTCGATCTAAGACGCCCCATTTCGACCGATCTACAAGAGCGTCGAGTGATCCACAACAACAGTAATGTTCTATAAAGAAGTAATCTTCTAGGGCGATTATTACAATTTTGGTGATCAAGGCTTACGTTCAAGTTTCTCTAGGAGTTGTTATGTGTAGAGGAGGGGACGATCTTTCTCATGGGCAGTGAATGTGACACGATCAGACTTGGGATGGGGGGAATTGAAGTTCCACTGGGCTAAGAGAGCAAAAAACTATCAATGGCAGCAGTTAAGGGCAGTTTTCTCTGGACTTAACGGGAAAAGTAGTTATCAAGTAGTTATGAAGGTGATGGATGGTTATGGTGATGGTTAATGACGCTTACAACTTACATGTAGTTACGATGGAAGTTGGTAATGGAGAGAGAGGAGGGTGTGTCTGGCCGATGCTTTGAGAGGTGGTACAGGCGGCCGGAAAAGATGGGGAAGAAGTGTTGGTCGGCCAAGGGGGAGGGGGAAGTGCTCTAGAATTCCACAGATTTGGCATTGCGAGAAGATTACGAGATTACGAGAACCAGACAATTTTGTCCAACTTCAACAATATATGAAAATCAGCCCCTACACTCATATTTAAGATTTAGACCTCAGTACAAATGACCAGGATCATCTGGGACATAAACCACTAAATTGGCATGAAATAAAAATACAATGTACAACCCCATATTCGCTGGGAAGGACCCAAAGGCTTCAACAGTCAGGATTGGGTTAGTCTCAGGCTAACCTCGGGTTAACCCTGAGGCATGATTGTGGAGTTCTCGTCCTGTAGGAGCTCTCGCCAAGGACAGGCGAAAGCTGAGGAAACAAGGGCAGATAGTCGACCTCTCGGCAGGAGAGATCGTCGACCGACAAGGGCAGATAGTCGACCTCTCGGCAGGAGAGATCGTCGACCGACAAGGGCAGATAGTCGACCTCTCGGCAGGAGAGATCGTCGACCGACAAGGGCAGATAGTCGACCTCTCGGCAGGAGAGATCGTCGACCGACCAAAGCAGAGGGTCTGACTAAGGAAGCTTCCGCCTTAGGGCAAGCTCCCGCCCAGGGGAGGCGAGAAGGCCCCAAGTAGGCCTTCAGCCGCGGTAGTTTCAAGACCGTGAAGGGCGCGAACCTCCCTGGCAAGGGGTCTCGCCAAGGTTGGCCCGGGTGGGGGTCCAGCGAGAGCCTTCTCAACCAGGGTTCTCGCCAAGTGGGCCCACGTGGTGGGGCCCGGCGCTCATAAAGAGGATTATTTTACAATATATTATCCCGAGGTGAAATTACCCAAATGCCCTTTAAATGACAGCGGGATTTGGCTATCGGCAGACCCCTCAGGGGTATTTCAGTATTTTCAGGTCAAAGGAAGACTATAAAGAGACCCATAAGGGCTCTTTAGAAGGCAAGTTGATCATTTTCCTCTAGCCCTAGTGCCTTCTGAAGAGCTCCCAGCCCAGCATTCGGCTTTGGAGGGGAAGCTCTCAGAGATCTTCCGGGTGTGTGGTGGGACCTCCCAGCTGAGGCTTTGGGTCAGTGTTAGGGCCTTAGCCACCTGTCAGGGGTCGAGGTTTGAGAGAAGTAGGCATTGACTGCGCTTTGGTTCGTGAACATTTGTTGAGGTCATTTTTGGCTTCAACAGTTCTGGTGCGGTGAGCGTGGAAGCAGTCGGTGCAAGAAAATCTTGAGTTAAGTCCCATGGCAGGAGGCGAGGGTGAAGGATCAGGCGCGGGAGGATCCCCCACCCGGGTGGACGAGGCGACGAGGAAAATGTTTGAGGACTTCAGGCGAGAAGTCATGCAGACGATCAATTTGGCCTTCTCGGCAAGGAACGAGTGGGAGACGCCGCAGGTTCCGGTGGAGGTGGTTCCGCTGCTAGGCGAGAACGCTCCAGGGCAGCGCCCCGGTAAGGAGGTCCCGGTGGAGGCAGGCGAGAGGGACGTAGCCGCGCGGGAGCTTTTCCCAGGCCAGCGTCTCGAGAAGGAGCTTCCGGCGGATCTGGGCGAGAAGGAGGCGACGGTGCGAGAACTCTTCCCTGGGCAAGGTCTCGCGGATCGGTCCAGCCAACCGAGATCGCGGGACGTGCCTTCTCGCCAGGCAGGGGGCGAGACCCCCTTTAGTGAGCTCATTGTCTCGGCTCCAGTGCCGGAGGGGTTCCGGGAGCCAGACATGACCTACTACACCGGGAAGGATGACCCGGTCCAGCACGTGCAATGGTTCGAGGACGTGGTGTCCATCAGGAAAATGTCGGATGCCTTCAAGTGTCGGCTTTTTGCCATCACTCTGAAAGAAAAGGCCAGGGACTGGTTCCACCAGTTGCCGGCAAGTTCCATCTACAGCTTTGAGGATCTGCGGAGGGGTTTTCTGTTGAGATTCTCAACTTCGAAGAAAAGGAAGAAGGAGGCTGAGTGCCTGTTTGCAGTGAGGCAGGGGCCGGAGGAGACATTGGGTCGCTATGTCGACCGGTTCCAAGAGGAGGTTCTCCTGGTCCAGGAGGTCCCGGGGTATGCGCTGATGCTAGCCTTCACCCTGGGGCTGAGGCCAGGGTTCTTTAGCATGGAGTTGAAGCGAGTGCCCCCTCTCTCTTTTGAGGAGCTCATGGAGAGGGCGGCGAAGGAGATAGACTTTGAGAGGGCAAACCCTGCGTTTGCAAGAAAGCTGGCCAGGCTGGCCGAGGACGACGTGAAGGAGCCGGTGGCGGGAAAGCAGAGAGAGCAGAGAGAGCAGAGAGAGCAGAGGGAGCAGAGGGAGCCGAGGGAAGATCGGAGAAGAGAAGAGCCCCGAGGGCAGGGGCAACAGCATGGGGGGGGCCAGGGAGCCAAACAACCGACTGGGTTGGAGGCCTCAGGAGGGTCGCCCCCAGGGCCAGGGAGGACTTCAGGGAAGAGATAACTTCCGGGAGCCCAGAAGGCTGGAGCAGGGAGGATGGCGACAAGGACCAAGGGGTCATTTCCCACCGCCGCAGGAGGCTATGGAGGTGGGAAGGGGAAGAGGAAGAAGATTTCGGGGAGCCGGAAGAAGGGGAGGAGGAGAAGGAAGAGGGGGCAGGGTGGCGTTGCCTTATTGTGACTTCCATCAGGAGGAAGGTCACGCAACGGCCACCTGCCCAGAGTTTCTGGAGATTAGAGGGGCCAGAGGGGCCGGAAGGCAGGATCCGCCCGTAAGGATCGTGGAAGTACAGCGGGAAGAGGTGGAGGATAGATGTGAAGACAGGATTGACGTGGGGACCCGAGGAGGGATTGGAGTGATCCACGGGGGAGTGGGGATCGAGGCAACCCGCAAGGGGAGCCTTCAAACCATGTTCCGCCGAGGGGTCGCCTCGACCTCCCAGGCTCCACCCCCAGAGGAGAAGATCACTTTCTCATCCGCGGATATGCCAGACTACGAGGACCCGTTCTGCGACGCGCTTGTGATCCAGACAGCGGTAGAAAACTACACCGTCTCCCGGATACTGGTGGATAATGGGAGCTCGGTGAATGTGATCTTCAAGAAGGCCTTCGATGAAATGAGAGTGGAAGGAAAAAGGGTCCTGGCTTCTGACGGACCGCTTTTTGGCTTCTCCGGAGAAAGGAAAGAAGTGGAAGGGGGAGTGGGCCTGCATGTGAGGCTTGGGGGCGTCTCACGGAACTGTCGGTTCGTGATCGTGGACGCCCCGAGTAGTTACAATGCCATCTTCGGACGTCCCCTCATCAGCGCCTTTCGCTGTGTACCCTCCTCGTACCACCAATGCCTCAAGTTCAACAATGGAGGGGTGCAGGTTAGGATCAGGGGGGATCCGAAGATGGCAAGGCAGTGCTATGTGACGGCGGTTAACACCGTGTCATGGATGGAGGAGGCAGAGGAGTTGGAGAGGGAGATGGCTGAGCAGGAAGGAGTTGGGGAAAGGGGGATGAGCCTGGGAGAGGCGATGGAGGTTGCTGAGGAGATAGCGGAGGCGGAGGAGTCGGGGAAGACCAGCCTAGAAGAGGCGAGAGGAGTGATGGGTGAAGAAGAACAAAGGCAGGAGGAAAGCCTGGAGGAGGCGATGGAAGTTGATGAGGTTGGGCGAGAGGAACTCGAGTCTGAGCAGGAAGAGGCAAGGGTAAGTTGGGAGCGGTCGGGGCTGGAGCCGGCCGAAGAAGTGGTGGAGATGGAGGTGCTTACAAGAGCGGGGGAGGTGCAAAGGGTTCGGATCAGCGGAGGCTTGAGCCTCGAGGATCAGGAGCGGATGCGAGCCTGCATCCAAAGCAACGTCGACATCTTCGCTTGGAGCGCGGCAGACATGCCGGGCATCGACGCGGACGTGGCCTGTCACCGCTTGAACCTGGATTCCAGAGCCCGCCCCATACGCCAAAAGATGAGGGCCATCGCCACCAAGCTAGAAGCCCCCATCCGAGAGGAGGTCCAAAAGCTCCTGGACGCAGGCTTCATCTCAGAGATCCAGTATCCAGGCTGGATCTCCAACGTGGTAATGGTAAAGAAGGGAGGAGGAAAATGGCGCATGTGTATCGATTTTTCCTTATTAAATAAATCATGCCCCAAGGATTGTTACCCCTTGCCTCGAATCGACGCGCTGGTTGACTCAGCCGTCGGTTTTTCTCTTATGAGTTTTTTAGATGCATTTTCAGGTTACCACCAGATCCGGATGCACCCTCCTGATGTCAAGGATGTTTCCTTCATCACAAGAGAGGGATGCTTCAGCTATAAGATGATGCCCTTCGGATTAAAGAATGCAGGGGCAACATACCAACGCATGATGGATCGAATCTTTCGAGATCAAAGGGGAAGGAACCTGGAGGTCTATGTGGATGACCTCATGGTCAAGAGCAAGTGTGTTGATTCCCACTTGCGAGACTTGGAGGAGACGTTCGCCACCCTGCAGAAGTTCAAGATGAGGTTGAACCCCTTGAAGTGCGTCTTCGGGGCTAGTCGCGGCAAATTCCTCGGGCACCTCTTGACTCCCGCGGGGGTAGAACCCAACCCTGATAAGGTTAAGGCTATCCTAGACCTAGAATCGCCTCGCAACGCCAAGGAGATCCAGCGCTTGACCGGGAAGTTGGCCGGGTTAAGCAGGTTCCTCTCGCGGTCAGGGGATAGATGTTCCTCCTTCTTCAAAGTACTTCGTGGCAACCAAGCATTCGAATGGACGGCCGAGTGCGAAGAGGCTTTTCAGGGGCTGAAGAGGCAACTCTCCCAAGCTCCGTTACTTCAAAGCCCAAAGGAGGGGGAGGACCTAGCCTTGTATTTAGGAGTGGGAGGAGAGGCGGTGAGCTCCATCTTGGTTAGGGAAGAGGGGAAGAAGCAATTACCCGTCTATTATGTCAGCCGAATCTTAAAAAAGGCAGAGCTCCGATACCCCATCCTGGAGAAGCTAGCATATGCTTTGGTCATCTCAGCTAGGAAGCTTCGCCCTTACTTTCAAGCACACTCGATTAGGGTGGTAACAGACCATCCCCTTCGCAAGGTCTTGGAGGGGGTGGAACATTCAGGAAGGTTGGCAAAGTGGTCCATCGAGCTAAGCGAGTTTGACATCTCTTTCGTCCCGAGGCTCTCTATCAAAGCCCAGGCCGTAGCGGATTTCCTGGCGGACTATGTTACCGAGGCGGAGGCCGAAGAACCAAAGCCGCAAGAAGCGTGGAAGATGGTGGTCGACGGGGCCTCAGGAAGGCACTCCCTGGGAGGAGGTGTGGTGTTGGTAAGTCCTCAGGGAGTTACCATAGAGCAAGCAGTGACCTTCCACTTCCCTGTAACCAATAACCAAGCGGAGTATGAGGCTGTGATAGCTGGCCTTCGCTTGGCAAAGGAGCTGGAAATCCAGGATGTGGAGGCCTTCACCGACTCAATGGTGGTAGCATCGCAGATCCGAGGCGAGTTCGAGGCCCGGGAGCCTACCCTCGCAAGATATCTATCAAAGGTAAGAACTATTATTGGAGGTTTCCGTTCTTTTTCTATTCAACATGTTCCCAGGGAGGAAAGCATGGCAGCTGATCGACTGGCGAAGTTCGGGCCTCGGGGAGGAGGTACCCTAACCGAACTATTCCGACCAGCCATTGAAGAGGGGGAGTTGATGGAGGTGAATCGGCGGTCCTCATGGATGGATCCATTGGTGACTTTCTTAACCACAGGAGAACTGTCGGAAGAAGTCAAGGATGCAAAGAGCTTCAGGCACAAGGCGGCTCATTACCTGATGCTGGAAGGGAGCTTGCATCGGAAGATGTTGTCAGGGCTCCTCGCGAGATGCGTAACCGAAGAGGAAGTCCCGAGGATCCTGGAAGAGGTGCATTCTGGAGAGTGCGGCAGCCATTCAGGGGGAAGGACATTGGAAGCAAGGGTGATAAGGCAGGGATATTTCTGGCGGACCATAAGGAGGGATACCGCTGAATTCGCAAGGAGGTGTCGGAAGTGCCAAGTACATGCTCCTCTCCAGCTCTTGCCCGCCCAAAGACTTCGAAGCATCACGGCGCCGTGGCCCTTCGCCATTTGGGGGATGGACCTGGTTGGACCCTTCCCTCCAGCTAGCGGGCAAAGGAGGTTCCTCCTAGTGATGATTGACTACTTCTCCAAATGGCTGGAGATCAAGCCGTTAGCCAAGGTAACCTCCCAGGTCATCAGAAACTTCGTTTGGGGGGAAATCATTTGCAGGCACGGATTGCCCCAAGCGATAGTGACAGACAACGGTCCTCAGTTTGCCAGCGAAGAATTCATCAGCTTCTGCACCCAATTGGGGATCGATCTCAGGTTCGCCTCTGTCCACCATCCTCGGAGCAATGGTCAGGTGGAGGCGGCAAACAAAGTCATCGTCAACTTGCTCAAAAAGAAGGTCGAGAACCTGAAGGGTAGCTGGGTGGAACAGCTCCCTTCCGTCCTGTGGGCCTTGCGAACAACTCCGAACACGGCCACTGGAGAGACCCCCTTCAAGCTCTCTCACGGGTGTGAGGCTGTCCTCCCGGTGGAGTTCGAGGTTCGGTCCCCGAGGATCGCGGCCGCAGCGGAGGGAAGCGAAGCTTGGAGGTTGGAGAATGAGGAAGGGTTGCGCCTCTCATTAGATATGGTGGAAGAGCTGCGGGATGTTGCCGCCATCAGGCAAGAAGAAATAAAACGGCGAATGGCCCGGTACTTCGATAAGCACATCAGAGTCAAGCAATTCGCCGAGGGGGACCTAGTACTGAAAAAGGTCGACGCTGCAGGAAGGTCGGCCGCTGTTGGTAAGCTCAACCCTAGCTGGGAGGGGCCTTATATAGTAGAGAAGGCTCTGGTTAACGGAGGCTACTATCTCCAGGACGCGGAGGGAAGGACCTTGAGTCACACCTGGAATGGTGATGACCTGAAGCGCTTCTACCCGTAGGAGGGAAAGAAGGATTGTAGTGTTGTAAACAACTGTTGCATTTTCAATAAGTTTATTTCAAAATGTTGACTGTCGCTGAATAGGCAATCTTTATGTTTTAGTTTTAACTGGCTATGATCCCTCATCCCAGTGATAGAATAGGCCTGGTTGAAGGGATCTTCATCAACACCCCGAGCTCGGCTCGGCCCCAGGTAGACCCGCTGCGCAGGCTCTCATCTAGCTGGCAGGTCCGAAGGCTCGCCTGTGGGGGAGAGGCTTGGTTATCTTCATCAACACCCCGAGCTCGGCTCGGCCCCAGGTAGACCCGCTGCGCAGGCTCTCATCTAGCTGGCAGGTCCGAAGGCTCGCCTGTGGGGGAGAGGTTTGGTTATCTTCATCAACACCCCGAGCTCGGCTCGGCCCCAGGTAGACCCGCTGCGCAGGCTCTCATCTAGCTGGCAGGTCCGAAGGCTCGCCTGTGGGGGAGAGGTTTGGTTATCTTCATCAACACCCCGAGCTCGGCTCGGCCCCAGGTAGACCCGCTGCGCAGGCTCTCATCTACCTGGCAGGTCCGAAGGCTCGCCTGTGGGGGAGAGGTTTGGTTATCTTCATCAACACCCCGAGCTCGGCTCGGCCCCAGGTAGACCCGCTGCGCAGGCTCTCATCTAGCTGGCAGGTCCGAAGGCTCGCCTGTGGGGGAGAGGTTTGGTTATCTTCATCAACACCCCGAGCTCGGCTCGGCCCCAGGTAGACCCGCTGCGCAGGCTCTCATCTAGCTGGCAGGTCCGAAGGCTCGCCTGTGGGGGAGAGGCTTGGTTATCTTCATCAACACCCCGAGCTCGGCTCGGCCCCAGGTAGACCCGCTGCGCAGGCTCTCATCTAGCTGGCAGGTCCGAAGGCTCGCCTGTGGGGGAGAGGTTTGGTTATCTTCATCAACACCCCGAGCTCGGCTCGGCCCCAGGTAGACCCGCTGCGCAGGCTCTCATCTAGCTGGCAGGTCCGAAGGCTCGCCTGTGGGGGATAGGTTGGCTCTTGTGATACTTTGTTCTTAGCCACTTCAACGACACCCCGAGCTCGGCTCGGCCCCAGGTAGACCCGCTGCGCAGGCTCTCACCAAGCTGGCAGGTCCGAAGGCTCGCCTGTGGGGGATAGGTTGGCTCTTGTGATACTTTGTTCTTAGCCACTTCAACGACACCCCGAGCTCGGCTCGGCCCCAGGTAGACCCGCTGCGCAGGCTCTCACCAAGCTGGCAGGTCCGAAGGCTCGCCTGTGGGGGATAGGTTGGCTCTTGTGATATTTTGTTCTTAGCCACTTCAACGACACCCCGAGCTCGGCTCGGCCCCAGGTAGACCCGCTGCGCAGGCTCTCACCAAGCTGGCAGGTCCGAAGGCTCGCCTGTGGGGGATAGGTTGGCTCTTGTGATATTTTGTTCTTAGCCACTTCAACGACACCCCGAGCTCGGCTCGGCCCCAGGTAGACCCGCTGCGCAGGCTCTCACCAAGCTGGCAGGTCCGAAGGCTCGCCTGTGGGGGATAGGTTGGCTCTTGTGATACTTTGTTCTTAGCCACTTCAACGACACCCCGAGCTCGGCTCGGCCCCAGGTAGACCCGCTGCGCAGGCTCTCATCTAGCTGGCAGGTCCGAAGGCTCGCCTGTGGGGGATAGGTTGGCTCTTGTGATATTTTGTTCTTAGCCACTTCAACGACACCCCGAGCTCGGCTCGGCCCCAGGCAGACCCGCTGCGCAGGCTCCCACCAAGCTGGCAGGTCCGAAGGCTCGCCTGCGGGGGATAGGTGGAGTCCTTGACCTTTTGATCCTTGGTTCTTGATTGGTAGTTACTACGTTACAACGAGCTCGGCTCAAACCCCGGTAGACCCGCTGCGCAGGCGCCCATATAAGCTAGCAGGTCCAACGGCTCGCCGGCGGGGTAGGGGTTTGATTGGTTGGAAAAATACGTGGGCAGGACCCTGACCTAGACCGGGGGCAAATCCCTAAAGGGTCTCGGCTCAGGGGTCTCGGCCAGTAAAGGTCTCGGCTCAGGGGTCTCGGCCAGTAAAAGTCTTGGCTTGGAGGTCTCAGCAGATCGCGGCCCGGAGGTTTCGGCCAGTGAGGATCCCGGCCCAGAGGTCTCGGCCAGCAAAGGTCTCGGTTAAAGGAGGCTCTCGCAAAAAGAAAGCTCCCGGCGGGCCCAGGCAGGACGATTCAATCGACGATGCGAGGTTTCCGCCTAGCTGATCTCTAAGTAAGGTCACCCTAAAGAGACTAAGGGTCTCGGCGGAAGCTCGCGCGGAGGTCATTCGGCACAGTGATATACGCTTAAAAAAACACAATGACAGTGAAGAAATGAAACATTACTTTATATAAGGTTAATTACAAAAGTGAGGAGCTTCTCGCTCATTACAAAAGGATATTCAAAATAAAAGACAACTTAAGGAGACGCGCTGTAGTCCCCACTGGTGCTCTCGCTTGAAGCATCGCCAGAGCCTTCCCCGGACGTCTCGTCAACAGCGGGAGAGGACCTCGGGACGTCTGAGAGCGGCGAGTCCGGCGCGCCCGGGGGTTTGGGAACTGGGTCGTAAAGCCAAGGGAGAAGTTGGCGAGCGTCGATGGTCGCGCCGTCCTCCCGGAGCAGCTCGACGTCTCGCAGCGTCTCGAGCGTCAGCCTGACGGTCGCTTGAGCGTTGGCTTGAAGCAGCTTATCAACGTCATACTCCGAGAGGTAGCGACTCCGCAACCTCGCATCTAGCTCCGGGGGCGGGACCTTCGCCAGCTCTGCGCGGAGCTGCTCCCTCAGGAGGACGCTCTCGCAGCGCGCGTTGGCCAGCTCTGCGCGAAGCTCCCTGACTTGGGCGGAATCCTGCAAAAGGGATAAAAGATTTTAGTCTAGACGCGGTACACAGTAGAAACTTCGAGGAAACGGAGACAAGGGTTCAGGAGGATCTCGCCTACCTCGGTCGCGGGGCGCAGAGACAGCGCCAATCTAGCATCCGCGAGCTCCTGTTGAGCTCTCGCGAGTTCTTCTTCCGCGACATGCGCGCGAGCTATCGCGTCCTCCCTCGCCTTGCGCATATCGGTGAAATTCTTGTCAAGGGTGATGCTTCGGCGCGCACACATATGCGTGAGCTCGAACGCGCGCATTAGGGCCCGGGTGGCGTCGAAGGCTAGGAGGCGGGTGGACATCTGGTCAAAAACGCCGGCATCCTCCCGGCTGTAGAGACCATACCCAAGCGAGAAGGCCTCGCCGGTCACATTCTCCCCCTCCGCCCATCTGGGAAGGAGGGTTGAAACCCTGATCGAGTTTGACTCAGGGTCCCATTCCATCTGAGGCTTCCCCTCCGAGTCGGCGTATCTAACGCCGAAGCCAAAGTTTCGGTGCCCTCTCGGCACCTCCGGGGGCGGGACGCTGACGGAGGTTTCGGCGGCGACCACTTCTCCACCAGCCTCGCTTGCGGCCGATATATTCCTGGCGGAAGCCTCGGCACGGCTCTTGGCGGCGGCATCCATCTCGCTGGCCATCTGAAGGATCGCTTCAAAGGACCTGCCCTCGGGAGGAGGTTGGACAGGCGGGACGGCCGGGGCTTTTCCCTTCTCAAGGGCAGAGGGTTTCGGCCTCTTCAGTGTGCGGAGAGAAGGAAGGGTGGCCTTCCGCTTCTTGGCCGGTGGCGGCATGGAAGGGGTTGGATCTTCTCGGCAGGCGCTGGCGCTGGCTTCCGCGAGCGCAAGGGGGCCTCTCGCTGCCAGACCCCCGACACCCCGTCCTGCGGCGAAGGGTTGGCGCAGAGGAACCTCCCGCTCTCCTGCAAAGTAAAAACGCTTTAGCACTTCAGCGCAAGAAAATCTTTGATAGAAAAAGGGAATCTGAGGCGAGACCGTACCTTCGCCCGATTGAACAAGTGGGAGGGAGTCGACGTCCCGCAGAAGATAGGGGACGTCGAACTCCTTGGTCCCGAAGAATTCCAGGATTGCGCTCTCGCGCGATCCCAGAGCGGGCGGCCTGTAGGCAGTGTCTTCATACTGGACGGGCTGAAGCGGGACGTTGCCGAAGTCCCCGCTGACGTATACGAACTTCTCGCCCCAATGGTGGTGCTTATTGGCGAGACCGGTAACCTCGAGCTGTTGCCCGGAGAAGAAAACTACCCCCCCCCCCCTTGGCACGGAAGTTGAATAGCTTCCGGAAGATGGGCAGGCTAAACTCGATCCTCTCGGATCGCATATAGCATATGAATGCTATAAGGATCGCGACGGAGTTCGGGTTTAGCTGGGCGGGCACCACCCCATAATAACGGAGAGCTAACCGAACCTCCGGCCACAGGGGGAGGCGGAAGCCCACCTCGAAATGCTCGAGGGGGATGGCAAGCTCTCCCGCCCCGGGGGTATTCACCCTATCATGATTCCCCGGGTTCCGCGCCGAGAAGCCGGCGGGAACGTAGCGGTCGACGATCGCGTTGTATTCGTCGAGGGTGAGCTTGCAGGAAGGGAAGAGATGTTTCTGGAAGGCTTCCGCGCAATGGGCGCGACCCTTGCTCTCGCCAGGCATGGCTAGTTCGTGAGTAAGAGCGAGAGCTGTAGGGGGGTCGAAGCGGAAGCAGGAACGCGAGAGAACGAAGGGAAGGCTGAGGTTCCGGATCGGAGAAATAAATGCGGTTGGTAGGCTTCTCTATTTATAGGGAATCGTAGTCATCATGAGTTCATCCGGCGGAGAGAGAAAGTGACAGCGGAGTACAGCTGTCAGAATCCGGGCTAACGACGCCTCGGTTCTCCCCCTCAGGATGACGGCGGTCAACGGTCGCTTCGGGTTTCGACGCGACTGCCTGGATCGGCGCAAGCCTCCTAGACTGGCGCAAGCCTCCTGGGTTAACGCAAACCTCCTAGATCAGCGCAAGCATCCCAGATCGGGGTAAGCGCCTTGATTGAAAAGCCCCGCAGAACGATAAAAAGGAAAGGGAAAAGAGAGACATGGGTAGAAGCGAGACTCTCGCTAGCGCAAGCCGGATAAAACTTAATTAATAATAATGTTTATTACAGACATTGAAAAAGAGAAACAAGGGGAGAAGAAAAAAGAGATACATTAAGTTTCAGAGCGTGAAGGCTAGTAGGGTTTCCAGCTCCATCGTCCCCGTTCTCGCCGCCTAGTCCTTGGGGGCGCCAACGGGTTGAAGTAAGACGATAGCGTGGTACACCCAAGGTTGATCCGCCTGGCGTAGTCCCGGATCTGCGAGATGCACCTCCCTGGCGAAGACTCGGCGGAAGGCCCGCGCGGGCAATCAGTCTCGCCCAAGAAGAAGTCCCGCTCCAGAGCCTCCAGTCTTTGCTCCACGGATTCGCGGAACGCTTTCGCCGCGGCAGCATGGGCACGGTCTCGCCGGACAAGCTTGGCCAGGATGGCCGAGATCTTCCTCCGTCTCCCCTTCGCGCTCCCTGCACTGTTCAGGGTTTCCTCTATCTCGCCAGACGAAGGGAGGGGGGACTCTTCATCCTCTTCTTCCTCGTCTTCTTCTTCCTCTTCCTCTCCTTCCTCGTTGACTTCCAAGCCAGGATCACCTGCGGAAGAAACACGCGAGAATTTTGGTCAAGACATGACGATCGACAGTCCGACAAAGTTTTCGCATACCTGCGGCTGGGCGAGAACCGTCAGCCAAAGTTGGACGAGAAGGCCCGGCCCCTCCGTTGGTTCCGTAAAGGAGGTGAAGAGGCTTGCCCAGCCCCGGGCGGAAGGGCTCGCGCACGATGATCCCGGCCTGGCCGGAAGCATGAGGGGAGTGGTCTTCTCTCAAGGGGCGATCAGCATCCTTGAGAGTAGCGGAAGGTTTAGAAGCCGCCCCCCCGCCTGCAGGAGAGGATTGGCCACCGCGGGAGGCACTTCGGCGGTTCTCGTTTCATCTTCCCGGGTGGATAGACCCGGGTCGGCGGGAGCTGGCACTGCGAGAAGACGGTTCAGAAAAGAAATGGTCTGGTTGAAATACTGACAAGGGAAAATGTACCTATCGTTCCGGTCTCGGCGGGAGGAATCCTTTCCGAGACCCGTGTTTGGCCCTCGGGGGGATGAGCGGGTAGGTTCGAAGAGCTGGGCGGAAGTTCGGCGTCATTATTGGGAGCGGACTGCTGCGAAAGCATACTTTAATCATCGAATCTAATGCACAGTTAGCTCGGTAGACACGGGCGAAAGGCTTACCTTCTGTGGGGAAGGATCTCCCGCAGGATTGGGAGTGGGGGAAGGAGGATCTTTGTTCTCGCGAGAAAGGTCCCGCCGGACCGCCTTCGCCCTTTTCTTTTCCTTCTTCTTCGGCTCCGAAGGCCCAGTGGTTGAAGTCTTTTTCGCTAACCATGGAGCCACCGCCGCACAGTTAGCCAAGGCCCGCGCTTGGGCAACGGCTAACCGGGCTTGGAGGTCTTGCGGAAGCGGTTTGGCAGCGCGTTTGGGATGCATGGTAAGCTCGCGCGAAAATCCCTGAGGCGAGAGCTCAGTTGGAAAACCGTATTTTAAGGGCAGGGCGTATGGACGCCTATCAGTGCATATTTATAGCCGCAGTGGGACCCACCAAAAGATTCCCTCGATGGGCGGGCACGTGTCCAGCGAATATTTTGGGGGTTGGACTTGTCTTGTCGAGCGCAGGGCTAGCTCGAAAAGAGCGGGGATTGTGTACAACCCCATATTCGCTGGGAAGGACCCAAAGGCTTCAACAGTCAGGATTGGGTTAGTCTCAGGCTAACCTCGGGTTAACCCTGAGGCATGATTGTGGAGTTCTCGTCCTGTAGGAGCTCTCGCCAAGGACAGGCGAAAGCTGAGGAAACAAGGGCAGATAGTCGACCTCTCGGCAGGAGAGATCGTCGACCGACAAGGGCAGATAGTCGACCTCTCGGCAGGAGAGATCGTCGACCGACAAGGGCAGATAGTCGACCTCTCGGCAGGAGAGATCGTCGACCGACAAGGGCAGATAGTCGACCTCTCGGCAGGAGAGATCGTCGACCGACCAAAGCAGAGGGTCTGACTAAGGAAGCTTCCGCCTTAGGGCAAGCTCCCGCCCAGGGGAGGCGAGAAGGCCCCAAGTAGGCCTTCAGCCGCGGTAGTTTCAAGACCGTGAAGGGCGCGAACCTCCCTGGCAAGGGGTCTCGCCAAGGTTGGCCCGGGTGGGGGTCCAGCGAGAGCCTTCTCAACCAGGGTTCTCGCCAAGTGGGCCCACGTGGTGGGGCCCGGCGCTCATAAAGAGGATTATTTTACAATATATTATCCCGAGGTGAAATTACCCAAATGCCCTTTAAATGACAGCGGGATTTGGCTATCGGCAGACCCCTCAGGGGTATTTCAGTATTTTCAGGTCAAAGGAAGACTATAAAGAGACCCATAAGGGCTCTTTAGAAGGCAAGTTGATCATTTTCCTCTAGCCCTAGTGCCTTCTGAAGAGCTCCCAGCCCAGCATTCGGCTTTGGAGGGGAAGCTCTCAGAGATCTTCCGGGTGTGTGGTGGGACCTCCCAGCTGAGGCTTTGGGTCAGTGTTAGGGCCTTAGCCACCTGTCAGGGGTCGAGGTTTGAGAGAAGTAGGCATTGACTGCGCTTTGGTTCGTGAACATTTGTTGAGGTCATTTTTGGCTTCAACATACAAAAATAAATATGTTATTGTCACTTTGAACGCGACCACCGACTTAGATCGCCTATCCAACAATCTTATCTCCACCTCTGATATTTATAGAAAACAGAATTAAACACTGCGCACGATCACAGGCGCACGACCAGTGGTCGTGCGCTATATGGTCCGTGATCGTGCGATATGGAGGCAGCAAAAATGGAAAAAGAAGGTGTGACTGCGCACGACCGGCAGCGCACGAGCAGTGATCGTGCGCGGTATGGCTGGTGATCGTGCGATATGCTGGGACAGAACTTTCACAGGAGAGGTCATGACTGCGCACGACCGATGATCATGCGCCAAAGAGGTCGATGGTCGTGCGTGGGTAAAAACGCACGACCATTGACTCCTTTGTCAAAAAGGGTGAAAGCCCTAACCCGGACGCCCACACGATCCCAGAACCTGCAGGAAAACTGGACGGGATGTCGACATGGCAGTCACAGACATAAATATAATGCACAGCAAAAGGGAAATACACACATGCACAAAAATAGGCTAAAAAGGTGCACAAAACGTGGAATGTCATAGCGAAACAAAAGAAGTGCTAATGGCGCTAAACGGTGTGCAAAGACAAGAAAATAAGCCTAGATGAGTCCGAAAATAGGTATATAAAGAGGACTCATCACCACGTCAGCTTGTTTGATGGCCTCCTGCTGGCCCAAGTTATAGACTCTAGGCTGAGTCGGAGCATAGTGGGACGCGGTTGACTCCACCGCCTTGCCCTTCTCTTCGTAAGTAGCTCCTTGCTTTCTCTCGGACTTTGGGCGTCCGCTCCAGCAATCGCGGGCAAAGTGCCCCGTCTTTCCACACGTGAAACAAGAGTCTGGGGTTCGATTAGTAGTTGCCCCCGAGGCACCCGCAGAAGAAGCTGGACCTGTATTTGGTGGAGCTTGCGTACAACAATGGCTACCAAGCGAGTATACAAATGGCACCCTGTTGGGTATTGTATCCACAATGCACCTGATTTGAAGAAGCCCCTGAACAAGCTAAGGTAAATAGACAATGTATTTGATGAAATATTCCTCTCCGACCATAGTAGGTGTGTCCCGAAGTCTTCCTTTGCTCCATCCTGTCTGTTCAGCGACTTGAGCTTCAGATAGTGCTGAAGCAGAAGAAGTTCGATGTTGCTTTCTTCCGCCAGCGAGTCGACCTACTTCCCTTCATCAACCCAGTGAGGGTAAGTGTGCGCGAGTTGGCTCTAAATATCGCTTTGTCTACTTAGCATGTTCCAACGCGCCCTTTGTACAGGAGTCTGCATGATTCTAGTAACCACCCTTCCTCTAGGTGGCAAGGCTACTCCTCTGGCATCCCCGAGAATTCCCATCCGTGGAACGCCGAAGGGTCTCCAATCATCCTGGTGAGGGGACTTCCGACAGGAGAAATGAGGTTACTGCCTTAATTTGGCATTCCTTCCGAGATACTTTAGGAGGCTCTAAGACGGCCCGTGGGCAAGCCCCGAAGAAGGTGAGATGGACAAAGTCCATAGCTCACAAAAGGAGCCGCGAAGAGGTCGATGATGACCCTGACAGTGCCCCCTACTCACACCCCAACTATGGACATGGGGAGGGGAGCGCCGACATCAAGGGCAATCCCCTTCTTTCTTGGGACGATGAGAAGAATGTCATCCGGCTAAGCTCCCACCTTCCATAGTGGACTGAGGACGGCAAACCGAACTATGATATGAAAAATGTCCTATTTAGCATGTATGGGGAAATGATGCAGAGGTTCTACGAGAAGCCTTTCCTGCCGGCCAGCATTCCCGCGTAGCTACGATACCTGGAGCTCGTGCATTAGACGTCCCGAAATCTCCTCGCGAGCGAGAGCAAGGTCCAGGTGCTTCTGCTCCGACCCCTAAATAAAGGAAAGGATCATCTCCTTCCCTCGGGCTTTGCAACAATGGTGCTTGCGTCATCTGCATCTTTTCTCTCTCAAAAGTCTCCTCGCACTCCACCGTCCACTCGGACCTTTGACTACTTTAAAGAGTTTTAAAGAATGAGGAGCAATTCCGTCCTACTTTTGACAAGAATCGGCTTAAACCGACCAGTCTTCCCATTAGAAACTGAACCTCCTTGGTATTTTTGGGTGACACAATCTTCATCATTGCCTTCATTTTGTCAGGATTGGGATCCACTCTTGTTGCAATTAAACGCATTAGTCATGATTCGGATGAAAATCGCACCCTCAAACCATTGTAAGTTCCGAATGAGATCATCCTTCCATGTGTAATAACTTAACGCGGGTTCCTGGATCCCTCTGGAAGTAGAGTTAATAAAACTTCACCAATCAAAGGCTCCTTCCTCAAAATTGGCCAGTTAGTCCCATCTCGTCTAAGTGAGTTACTTGAAGACTCGTCTGGGACTTAACTTCTCAAAAGAGGACTCCCTGAGAACTCGTCGGGGCAAACGCTGCTCTGACTCTTCACGGGCGACTTCCTTGCCTGGTCTCCAGGACGACTCGCCGTCTTCGGAAGAAGTAATGTTGCGAGACGAGGTTGTCGTGACCTCGGCGCGAAGAATTTTGTAGTTGCTGGCGACATTTTGAGTGCAGAATTTTGTGCTCGGACTTAGAATTATGTACAACGATTGCTGATTATGCTCCAGTTTTTGAAACATGCTTTTCAAGAAAAATACTTAAAACGCGGAAATTAGAAATTATGTTATACATCCCTGCACACGAGACTGTTGCACGCCACCTGTATACGGGTGGCTTTTGAAAGAAAAAATTAAGTTTTCAAGTAGCTATTGCAAGCTGTATTTAACCAAAACAAAATACAGATTATTAATAAACATATTTTAATACACATTTTAAGAACTATTTTGTCCGTCAAATATTATTTTTTTTAAAAATCATCCGGCCGGGCATCTTCAAGGAAATCGCTTTTTTTATATATAAATGACCTTTTTGCTGGTCGTCTGATGGCTGATCGGATGGCTAAAATTTCGCCCGCACAAAATAGATACGCATAACGTACGCAAAAATTGCTCGTTCAAGATAGTATAAATCTAAACAAAACATGATATCTCGCAAAAGGAAAAAAATGAGGCGTTTACAATTTTTAATTATAAATAATCTCTCTTTTAGCAGATAATTGTCCAAAGTCGAATATTCTTTCAAAACATTTTTATAGGTGGGTGTTCTTGGATGACTTTTATCAACACTTGAGCCAACCTCCACGTTAAATAAGCAGAATCTACTCAATAAGGGGACACCCAAACAGCCAAATACTAGTGGGGGACTCCAATTTCTTCATTTCCTACTTTTCTTTGTTCGTCGGGGATCGCCTTTCGCTACTCACCACCGACATCAAAAAATTACAGCAAAAAATCTGTGTAAGGTCTTGATATTTGGCCCCCTTCTTGAAATTCCTACGACTAATTCCTAGTATAATAAAACTATAAATACGAACAGGCAAAATATATATATGTTAGTGCGCTCGAAGCATCCCGTGCGACCGTCATGTTTGGAACGACCTCCACGTTGTCCCCAACATGAGTATTTATAGGTGCAAGCCTAAAATCCCGACGGATTATTGGATGTCTACCGGATCCTAACCAAACCCATTAAATACCTATTACTGTTTATATAAATACACCTCAACAATTAACGTCCAAACTCTCAAAATTAGTATTGCAAAAAAATGAGAAACAGATGAACCACACAGTAAGCCTCTGCAAGCGAAGCTAACCTGTTTGGGAAGATGGTGGCGATTGAAAATAGAGCGGTTGAGGATGGAGATGCAACTCCATTCTTTAAACTTGATTATTTGACCGTACAAACAAACAACTTCCTGGCTTGTATTTATTCAGGAGAATACATTATTTACATAAATCACCTGGAGAATAAATACATACATATATAAAAATATAATTACATTTTGGCGAATATATTTCTCCATTCCTAATGTGATTTAAAAACAAGCCATTCTTTGGCGCTTCTCCATCTCAGGCATCATTGGCGTTTCCTTCTTCTTCCTCTAATTCACCCAGCTTCTCCCCAAGGGCACTGAACTTCAAGAATCCCTTCCTCTTACACAACTCCATGAAGAAGTACAAGGCGCAGCCGAACACGGTCAGACCTCCGCTGATCGCAAACACCTTCCAGCCGGCGAGCGCCATGACCAATACGAGGAATGCCGAAGGGACGAGGCACATGAAGATGAGCCCGGGCATTCGAAGCGGCACTCGGAACGGCCTCTTCAACCTGGGCTCCTTCCTCCGCAGATGGAGGAAGGCGGCGATCTCGAGCAGCATCCCGAGGCCGTAGAGGAAGTTGGAGGAGGAGATGATGTCGTCGAAGGAGAGGAAGGAGATGCCGAGGGTGATGAGGCTTGAGATGACGATGCCGACCCACGGCGTGTCGAACCACTTGGATCGAAGGGCCAAGAATTTCGGGAGGAAGGCGAGGTCGGCCATGCCCAGGAGCTGGAATGCGGAGCTGCTGAGCTGAGCCTCGTATAGCCCGATCGCTGACAGTACTGCGCCCACCTCCATCCAGTATTTCAGCCATTGCCCGCAGATCATGCCTGCGTTAGAAATATGGCATTGTGCATCAAAAATCAGTCATTAGCTTGAATTTCTTATCATAGACATAGTTTGGTTGATTTTTTGCTCTAACAAAGGCGTGAGTTTTCTCGAGAAATCGGTGTTTGATTTTAGAAAGTATTCATACTCATCCTCGGAAGATCAAAAAGGTTCTTTCAATGTCTCATATTAGGGTCCAATGGAATTCTCAGGATATAGGAAGACGCCCCGTCAAAAAGATTGTTAATACGAGATATGATCATCAAGTATTGACTGCTTCTTGCATCCCGAGAATCACGTGAAAGTAGGATACTCTAACTTTGGTGATCAAAGAGCTTCCTAAATCAAATTTGATTAATAATTCATAGTTTTCCAAAATATTTACAGATGAAGAACTACGAGATCGGCCCTTACATTTTGGGATGGCGGAGGGATCTTAATGCACAGAGCGGAAATTAATAACTTGGTTTGACTTGTTTTGTTGAGGAGAAGTTGAAGGAATATTTTGGACTGAATAGAGAATTGTCAATGGAGAATTGCATTTGTTTATATTTACCAAGTAAATCCAATAATACAGTAGTTAAATTTCTTCAAAACCAATGACACCCTTCAAATTTTTTGTTTAGTTAGTAAGACTGTTGATTGGGCTTGGATAATGAGCTTAAATTGATTGTTTGGAGCAATTAAATTATTAAAAGAGTGAGCTTAAGGAAATATTTTATCTAGGTGAGATGGCATATGATACAATGGCGAGGAGAGATAATTTCATGCTTATATGAACATTAAAATCATTATCAACATTAGAAAAAGAAAAAAATAATAACAAATTGTATTATACCCTTTTATTCCTATTGCCTTCTCATTGATAGAATTAAAACCTCTAATTCGAAGCACTTGAATCTAATTTCTATACTAATTTTAATTGATTATACTCTCGCAGCTTTATTGAACTTTGCTCATTCATAATCTTGGCATACATTCATCTCAAAGCTTAATTTGGTTTATTAGAGACTTCTTTATTAGGGAAATATGCATCCAACCTCAAATCAATTAGTATATAAGTGGAGGGGATGATCAAGATTTAATTAAGTGCGCAATGCTACTGAGTTTCTCGGCGTGAGACTATATTCTCAACATGTCCCATCATGTGTAAGGTTGTTGCCTCTGATATGTGAATGAGAGTGGACTATTATGCATGATTTGCTTTGATAGATTGATACCATGTTAGAACCCATGAATCTAGTGTTGTAATGATGTTTTGTAATTAAGATTGCTTATATTTTTAGTTTGTATTTTTACTTTCATTATAAAGGGCTTTCTGGTCTTTACCCCCCACCCCCACCCCACCCAATATAAGTGTACATATAGTTCTCCTTCGTTTAATGAGAATCAAGCATTTCATATTTCTTTCATGGTGATGGGGATGAGATCAATTTTATACTATTACTGGGGTGCAAATAGCTCACTCCCCCATGATCCCACTACCTTAGTTGGATCGTGGAGGAATCTCCGCGCGTGCAACCGGCGCGCGCAATCACGCGCGGGGTCCCACTTCCGTCAACCAGCCGGGGCCGGCCGGGAGGGCCAGTCCCTCTCTCTCCAACGTCCGGTCGGCCGGCTCAAGCCGCCCTGGATTCCGGCCGGCCGAGAGGCCGCACCTTGCGGCCGCGTGTTCGCGGTTGCACGGAGCGCCGACTGGAGGGCCGAGCCCCACCCACCCCTTCTCCGCCCGCCAACCGCGGGAAGTCGTCCCGGCACCCGGCAGGCTCGGAGGTTGCGCCCCGAGGCCGCGTCTCCGCGGCCGAATGGCTCGGCGGCCTGACTGGTCTCCCCGACCGGCGGGAGCGGCTCCTCCCGCGCCCGCCATTGCGGTTATAAGACGTGACCGAGAGCAACCGGTCGGCCGCGCCCAGCCTCCACCGACTCCGGTCGGTTTCTCCCCGTGGCCGACCAGCACGGCACCAACGGTCGACAGCCAACATCGGGGCCGGCCACCCGTGGTGTGAGTGTCGGTCGCCTCCCTCGCCCACCATCTCTCTCTGTCGCCCAATCGGCCCCGCCACGATCGCGATGGTCCGTTGCGGGGGTAACCACCCGCATAACTACCGTCGTTAGTAGGGGAGAGACCCATGATCTTAGTGGTGATTTGCGTTTAGTAAATATTACGCGATTTATAAGCGCTCGAAACTATGCTTAAAATAATAATATTTGTGGTTACGGTGTGCGGATAGCCGCATGACCAAAATAACCACCTCCTGTAGGCTATAAAAGGAGCCCTAGGTTTCCTCATTTCTCATCTTTGTCCTCTGTGCTTTCTTCCTCCAGAGAACAGAGCTTTGCCGGAATTCTCCTACGAGTCACCGCCTCTCCATCGAAATTCTCCTACGAGCCACCACCTCTCCACCAGGAATTCGCCCAAGTCCACTGCAAACAACAAGTCTTGTCAATCGCTCAGGGAAGCCTCTTCGCACACTCCGCCAACATCATTTCGCCCACTCCGCAGTCGTGTTCAACATTCGCGCGAAGCCCAGAAGAGCTCACTACCTCCAGAAGTTGTTAAATTCAAGCTCCACGTGAGGCGGTCTGTCGCCCACCGAGCACGTGTGCACTCTCTCTCATCCCAAACTGTAACGAGAAGCAGCCTGTCGCCCTCGATTATGCAACAAATTAATAACCCGGACTCCGGAGCACATAGTGAAGTTTGACCGGCACTGATCCGATCACGTGATTTTTTACCCGGTTGAGGAGTTTTTCCACATAAAAATCATCTTGTGCACTACCTCTCTTGTTCTGTGACTGTGTATGCGCTTGAACGCTCCGCGGGCTAAGACGGCCGAGTTTAGCCACTCTGTCAGGAGTGTTAAATTGACCGCAACATATGGTATCAGAGCTTTCTCATAGGAATTGTGTGCCCAAGTCGACAACCCGCTTCCTTCATTGTAGAGCTCGACGAGATCGAAGAGGCACTTTACTTAGCCACTGTCCGTTACTTTCATTACAGTCCTCGACGACGACAAAGAGGCATTTTGTGCCCGAGAACAAAGAAATGACATTTTATGCTCGACGATGAAGGGGAATCATGTGCTCGCCACTGACTCCAATGACAATCCCGTCATCATCTGCAGTCACCAATCTTGTCTTCCTATGCAAACATCAACTTTGTATTCCTCTTGCCGACTGAAAGTTTTTTTAAGAGTAGCTAAACACTTAGAGGGGGGGAATAAGTTTCTTTTTGATCTTTTAAGCCTTTTTAAAGATGTACTTAGTGTGTTGTTGTTAGGTTAGTAGCTTTCAAGAACACAGAAAACACAAAAGTAGTTTATAGTGGTTCCCCTTAGTTATTAAAGGCGCAAGGCGCACCAAGGCGCAGAGCGGTCTTGGAGCCTAGGCGCAAGGCGCAGAGTGGTCTTGGAGCCTAGGCGCAAGGCTCAAGGCGCAGACGCGCGCCTGACGAAGGCAAGACGTAATCACATCCATTTAAAATAATCAACATCAAACATCATTTTAGCTTCTCGATTAAATTCTTCTTTTAGTCTACTAATTAATCATTCATTACTGTTGTTTGTATTTCTTATTAAATAGAATCAATGTGGTCACTTGCATCATATCTAAGTATCAACGCACAATTATCTTTCATGAACACTAAATCAATAAAAAATATTGAGTTCTTAAATTATTTTTTTCTTAATTTTTGAAGAAAGAAATTTATAACAAAAATCTCACTCAGACGCGCCTTTTATATTCTAAAGGCGCAAATAAGACACACGGAGGCGCAAACCTCTGAGCCTGGAGCCTTAGGCGCGTCTTTAATAACCCTATCTAGGGTACATCCACTTTCCTCCTTCACCTATCTAGCAAAGAGCTAGATTCGGTCAACTTCTCCAAAACTCGGATCAATAGATCTCAGACATCAGATCCTTCTCAGGATTTTACACCTCAGAGTGGCTTCCACTCCTACAACTCAGACTGTTCTCAGTGCTATCTCAGAGACATCAACAAGTCTCTTACCTCAGGCTCACAAGCAAGCTCTACTTCAGTCTTTATAACACATGCCTACCTCAGATTCTCTACAAGAATCCAACCTCAGACTTTGAAAAAAGTCATACTCTCGACGCCTTTATAACTTAGGCCTACACTCAGATCTTAGAGATCTAATAACAGAGATGAAAGAGTATTTGATTTACAATGACTCAAAAACAACAACTCTGTAGCCTTCTTCTTTAGTTGTATCACCAGACAACTTCTCTTCACCACAGCAACAAAAATGATTTTCAGGTTAGAGACAGACTATGATGTATTGAATACTTGCAGAGATTTTCTTCTTCTTCAAGCTTTAGAAAGATTTTTGTGTAGACCACCAAGCTTGAAGACAATGAGAAATAGTTCTAACTCTATTGGCGGCGACTTTTTGCGAATTAGAGTTTCAGAAAGTTTTCCCAAAAATTTCTTGTAAAAGTCTCACGCACTTAGCTTTTATATCTTAACATCTACAACGACTATAATCTTGATTAGTTATGCGGCATGACTAGCTTTAATGGTTGAATCATCCCAAGATTGTGTGTCAGAGAAATGCGGAAGTTTTCGTCTTTTAACGCCCAATCTGCTTCGATTTGAATTATGTATGACGTCAGCAGAATAGACTAGACGCCAATTAACTTAGAATAAATTTTTGATCTTCTGTAGAGGCGTTGAGTGATGGAAGCAACATAACTTAGTCAAATATTTGAACTCCGATGAGGCGTTGAGAGACAACACTTAACTCAGCTCATTCTACTTAGACATTGAGTGAAGTCTTTCTGAAGAGGCGTCGAGTGACGACAGTTAACTCAGCTCAAATAACTTTGGCGTCGAGTCAAGTATTATGTCTCAACGCATTTGTACTTTGACAGTTTTCCTGCTTCACTGCTGAGCCGTTGAGTGAATGGTTTTCACTCGACACATTAGTACTTGGTTTGAATCTCAGCTCTTTTACTGAGGCGTTGAGTGAAAGATCTTCACTCGACGCATTTGTACTTGGTCTGAATTTCTGCTATTATACCGAAGCGTTGAGAGAGTATCATTCAGTCAGCGCATATGAATTTTAAGCGTCGAGTGATGTGAGATAACTCGACGCATTTGAACTTAGACAGATTCTCAGCTTCTCTTCTGAGACGCTGAGTGAATAGCATTGAGTCAACACATATAGGCTTTAAGCGTCGAGTGAAATGAGATGACTCGACGCATTTATACTTAGCAAATATTCTTCACTTCTGGAGTGTGCTGACTTATTCACAAGCTGTTAGTCAATCAAATACTGATTTCCTGCACATGTTACTTAGAGAAATATCAAATACATATTTGTGTATATTATTGACTTATGAGACTTCTTTAAATCTAGGACATTGTGATCAATGTTCCCAACAATCTCCTTCTACTTGAAGAAGTTAGAATCATAGTCAATGATATACACTATTTCAAAATATATAATAAAGTTCAACTCAAAATATGCAAACACTCAGACAAGTAAGATATAACACATTAGATAACATTAAAGAAAAAGTTTGAGGATGCTTACAATAAACATTCTATATTTGACAATCCTTAGGAATCTATAATTTTATAACATTGCTAAGATTCAGGTTCCCTAATTACAGTGCCCCTCCCCCCCAGATTTCTTTGCAGTCTTCTCTACAACCTCTTTCTTTTTCTGTCTTTGCCTCTCAAAGTAGTTATAGGGCTTAGGATGATATCTGCGGTTCTGGGGCATCCACTGGTAGAATTCCAGTAAGCTTGTCTCTTCTGAATTTTCTCTTTACCTCTTCTTTCTTTTCATACTTAGCTCATTCTATAGAACTGTATAGTTTGGCTCTATCTGACTTGTTCTCTTTGATCTGATTCTAGACAGCCAGAATGATGACCCTGGAGGTTGGGCTCCACTGTACATAATCTGACCTTGTTTCCAGTTCTTCTCTGTGCCTCTTTTTCCTCAACCTCACATCCTCTTCCTCATCAACAACCTATTTGCCCTTGCCCTTTGATAGATATTGAGAGGTGGGGTGAATGCAATTTCATCATCAGGAACTGTAGCTACAACCTCATCTTCAGCACCAGCTCCAACTCCATCTTCAGAAACAGCAGGCTCATCATACTGGATAGCATCTAGGCCCAGGGGTTCCCTGATTACATTGGAGGTCAAGATAGCATGGTCTCCACTTGCTCTTATCATTGACATCTTCCCCTTTATGACTTCTTCTGTAACTAGATTGCTTAGGGAGTCTTTGGAGGAGGTTATCTTGTTAACCAAGTGATTGACACCAGTTGTGACAAGATTCTTGACATCCAACATATAATCATCCAAGATTTGGGTGCAGGAATTCATTCTCCTTTCAACAATCTTCTTGTGCTCTTCCATGTTGGTTTTTGTCACATTATAAACCATTTGCATGTTTTCAGAGTCACTTGACCTTTTTCTTCTTTAACTTCTCCAGTAAAATGGTTAGCCTCCAAAAACACATATAAAGATATCTATATCTAAAGACAATAATAGTTTATAGTCATTAAAAAGACTTACAGGTGGTATCAGAGGGAGGTTAGTAGCTTTCAAGAACACAGAAAACACACAAGCAGTTTGTAGTGGTTCCCTTATCTAGGGTACATCCACTTCCCCCATTCACCTATCTAGTAGAGCTAGATTCGACCAACTCCTCCAAAACTCAGATCAATAGATCTTACACCTCAGATCCTTTCCAGGATTCTACACCTCAGAGTGGCTTCCACTGCTACAACTCAGACTTCTCTTAGTCCTACCTCAGGGACAGCAACAAGTCTCCTACCTCAGGCTCACAAGCAAGTTCTACCTCAGCCTTTATAACACAGACCTACCTCAGATTCTCTACAAGAAACCTACCTCAGACTTTGGAAAAAAGTCATACTCTCAGCCTTTATACTTTAGGCCTACACTCAGATCTTAGAGAGATCATACATCATAGATTAAAGAGTATTTGATTTACAATGACTCAAGAACAAAAGCTTTGGAGCCTTTTTCTTTAGTTGTATCATCAGACAGCTTCTCTTCACCACAGCAACAGTAAATGATCTTCAGGTTAGAGGCAGGTTGTGCTGTGTTGAATACTTGCAGAGATTTTCTTCTTCTTCAAGTTTTAGAAAAATTGTTGTGTAGACCACCAAGCTTGAACACAATGAGAAATAGTTCTAACTCTGATGGCGGTGATTTTTTACGAATTAGGGTTTTAGAAAGTTTTCCCAAAAAGTTCTTGTAAAAGTATAACGCACTTAGCTTTTATATCTTAACATATGCAACAGCTATAATCTTGATTAGGTATGTCGCATGGTCAGCTTTAATGGTTGAATCATCCCAAGATTGCGTGTCAGAGAAATGCGGCAGTTTCCGTCTTTTAGCGCGCAATCTGCATCGATTTGAATTATGCATGACGACAACAGAATAGACTAGACGCCAATTGACTTGGAATAAATTTTTGATAGTCTGTAGACGCGTTGAGTGCTGGAAACAACATAACTTAGTCAAATACTTGAACTTTGATGCGGCGTTGAGAGACAACACTTAACTCAGCACATTCTACTTAGGAGTTGAGTGAAATCTTTCTGAAGAGGCGTCGAGTGAATACAGTTAACTTAGCGCAAACAACTTTGGCGTTGAGTCAAGTATTATGTCTCGACGCATTTGTACTTTGATATTTTTTTGCTTCACTGTTGAGGCGTTGAGTGAATGGTCTTCACTCGACGTATTAGTACTTGGTCTGAATCTCAGCTCTTTTACTGAGGTGTTGAGTGAAAGACTTTCACTAGACGCATTTGTACTTGGTCTAAATTTCTACTCCTTTACTGAGGCGTTGAGAGAGTAACATTCAGTCAGCACATATGAATCTTGAGCGTCGAGCGATTTGAGATGACTCGACGCATTTGAACTTAGACAGATTATATGCTTCTCTTCTGAGGCGCTAAGTGAATAGCATTGAGTCAACGCATATAGACCTTGAGCGTCGAGTGAAGTGAGATGACTCGACGCATTTGTACTTAGCAAATATTCTTCACTTCTGGAGTGTGCTGACTTACTCTCAAGCTGTTAGTCAATCAAATACTGATTTTCTGCACATATTAACTTAGAGAAATATCAAATACATATTTGGGTATATTATTGACTTATGAGGCATCTTCAAGTCTAGGGCATTGTGCTCAATGTTCCCAACACCGACGTCGATCCCGTCTGCGTACAGTACCGATGACTTTTTTGATGCTCCAATCTTCTCTGCACCTATGATTCTATCTGTAGTTGTTGTTACTGTCTTCTTTTACCGATGTTGATCCCGATGCTCCTCCTGTTTCCCGACAAACCAGCCTACCCTGTCGACTCTATATACTGGATCAGACAACCTAGTATTCCTTAACACCAGTCGTAATTCTCCTTCAATGCTTCTTCTTTAGGGTGTTGTTGTTCTCGTAAACTTCCTTTGTTGTTTCTTTGTATTAGAATAGCAGATCAATAAAAATCAATTGTCGGCTCCTCAACTACGACATCTCACCTTAGCCATAATGATTTTCCTATCCTCCATCTCAACTATTGCCTTAATGAAAAAAAACAACCTTCAATGGGAACAAGTTATCCGCACAACTCTGAAAGAACGAAGAAAGTTGAATCACATTGAAGGAACAACCCTTGTGAACCGATGACATGTTTCAAGATTGGGATGATGAAAATTCTCTTGTTATGACTAGGTTGTGAAATTCCATGACCCCCAAGGTGAGCCGAAATTGTATATTCTTATTCATAACACAGTGCATCTGGGAAAATCTGTGTCAAGCCTACTCCACAAAGTAAGATGTTGCCACATATTATGAGTTAAAGGCAATTTTTCTCTACAAAGTAAAAGAACCTCTCTGTCACAAATTACTATAGGATATTGAATGGACTATGGATTGAAGTGGACCAATATCAAAACTTGAAGATGGAATGTCATAAGGGTGCTTCAACCTTGGCTACCTTTGTTGAAAAAGATAGCGTTGAAACCCTAGTTTGGATTTGGGCAAAAAATACTATTATGATATTTTTAGATTGAGAAAAAATGTATAGTCAAGGTCATAGGATTATTTCTAGGTCTGTCTCAAAAGAACTCAAGAGAAATGTTGCAGAAAAGAAATCATGCAGAAATCAGTCTTGACAAAGACAGGAATTGAGCTCGACAATCTTCAAGTTGCGTTCGACGATAGTCGAACTCAGGTCGACGAAACTCAAAGTTCTATCTATGAGTTGAGCTCGACGATCTCCGAGCTCCAGTCAACGATCGCTGATCTCAAGACAGAATCTCAGCTCGACGCAAAGATTATTCAGGTCGACGATCTCTGAGCTGAGGTCGACGAATAGCAGACTGAGGTCGACGAAATCTATGCAGTCTTACAGACAGAGATTTTAATAGCTGACAGAATTAATTGAGGCATTTAATATTTCTCAGACTTAATGCTTATAGCCGTTCAACAACAGTAGTTAATATGATTAATTCTCAGGCATCTTATTCTCTCTCGGGAATGCCTCAGCCGTTTCAAAATAGAATTAATTCAAATGTTTGAATACGGCTAGGGGATATACATTCAGATTGGAGGTCTTGCAGACATAGAAGAAGTGATTGACAACAAAACAATGATATAGTCAGAATAGAGATTCTGAAGAACACAACACAGCTTTCTATCATACAGTGTTCTTCATCATCTGCTCCAGGCTTTCAAGAGACACAAATCAATATCAGTTTAGAAAGTTTGCTGGAGATCAACATCAATCTGAAGGCCTACACCCTGAAGCAAAGCTTCCTATTCTTCCTGAACCTTCAACTTCTTAGGGGGAATTGACGGTCTGGCTTGGCGGGTTATTGACCGGGCGGTCTGGCGGTTTGCCTTCAGCGGTTTGGTTGCTGTGTTGAGGTCTGAGGTCCAAGCGGTCTAGCGGTCTGTTACTGGCGACTAGGAGACCGGGCGGTCTAACGGTCTCACATGGCGACTTGTCTCTCTCTCTGGCAGTGGCCGAGCGGTTAGCCCATCTGTCTAACCGCGCGGCTTGTTCCGGTCTGTTGTTCTAGCCGCCCAGATTTTTTGTATAGTTTTAGTCCCACATCTCTTATTTGTATTCTCTTTTCTCTCCTTCATTCTATATAAGGGAGGTCATACCTTTGTAATAGATACCTTTTTCTGATAATAAAATTTTAGTAATACCATTTCCGGCTTGTTTTAGTTCGCTTCTCACATGGTATCAGAGGAATCGATCCTTTCCTTCTGATTCTGTGCTCCTCTCTGTCCGCGCGTCTTGCCTCTCCGGCTTGCGCCCTGTCCGCGCGGTCTCCTTGTCGTTGCCCTCTGTGTGCGCAACCTGTTGCCTTGTTCGCTGCGGTCTGTCGCCTAGTCCGCCTCTACCTCCTACTCCTTCCGAGAACCTTGGCACCGTTTCCAAGCTTGTCGGCTCCAACTACCCGGATTGGAGCGTCTCTTTCACCTTTCTCCTTCGCTCGCAACGCAAACGCCACCATCTCGTTGATGACCCTCCTCCTACCACTTCACCTCTCTTTGATGACTGGGATGCGAGTGACGCTCTTGTGCGTACTTGGCTCGCTAACAGTCTATCCGATGAGTGCCTTCCCGTCATCCGTCATGATGAGACGGTGAAGGCCGCTTGGCTTCATCTTGCTGCTTTGTATTCCAAAGGGGCTCAGACGTCCCGCATCTATACGTTGTATGCGGACCTCTTTGCCCGGCCTACCTTGTCTCCTGCTGCTGCCTACCAACAAGTTCAAGCTCTTGGGGCTGAGATTCTTCAGAATCGCCCCTTTTCTGCGGATCTGGCTCAACAACACAAGCACTTCCAGGAGCTTCTGGTTGTGTGTTATCTGCTCCGTCTTCCTGACACTTATGACATGATCCGCCAACAAATTCTGGGTGAGGCGGAATCTCCTACTTTAGATGCCACCGCTGCTCGCATCGCCGCTGTCACCTCTCTCCTTCAGCGCCCGCTTCTGTCCGCTCCTTCTCCTCCGGATAACTATGCTCATCAAACTCAGCGGAGTGGCTCTGGTAGCCGCAGTCATCAGTCTGGCGGACGTCCTTCTTCCCGCTATCTCTGCTCTCATTGCGGCCGCACCGGACACACTCTTGACCGCTGCTGGATAAAGCATCCCCATCTTCGCCCCTCGGGTGACTCTTCCGCCTCTTCTTCCAAGTTGTCTGCTTCCGTGGTCACATCATCAGGTAGTGCCCATGTGGTCACTCAAGGTAAATGGCTTATCGACTCCGGTGCAACTAATCATATGACGGGCAATCCTCAGTGCTTCTCTCTCCTCGAACAGCATGATCGGTTGCCCCCGGTCCTCATTGCAGACGGTTCTCCCTCCCCGGTTCATGGGTCGGGAGTGGTTCATGTTACTCCGTCCCTTCGGCTAGAGGACACTCTCTATGTGCCCAAGTTTCCGTGCAATCTGTTGTCGGTTACTTCTTTGTGCAAGCAGCTTCAATGTTCTGTAACGTTTACTCCATCTTCTTGTTCTTTTCAGGATCCGAGCTCCCAGCGGACGATTGCTACTGGGACTGAGAGCGGCGGCCTCTACTTCCTCGACAACGTTTCCGCTTTGTCCGCCTTCTCTTCTTCTTGTACGGATCTTCTCCAGTGGCATCTCCGTCTCGGTCATCCTCCACCACGGCTTCTACATCAGCTTCTGCCCCACCTCCCTCCCTCCACTACTCCTCTCCACTGCGAAGCATGTCAACTTGGCAAGCATCATCGTTCCTCCTTCCCGCCGAAGCAAGGTCGGGGCTCTACCCGTCCGTTTGATCTAGTCCACTCCGATATCTGGGGACTTGCTCCTACCCTTACTATTGGTCGGGGTAGTTCTTATTTTGTAACCTTTATTGATGATTTTTCTAGATGTACTTGGGTGTATCTCTTACGAGATCGCTCTGAACTTTTTAATGTATGGACCTCCTATTATCATTTAATCAAAAATCAGTTTGGTGTTGGTATTAAAACTTTTCGCTCTGATAATGCAAAAGAGTACTTAAGTCATGCTTTTACCTCTTTCTGTGTGCAACATGGCGTTATTCATCAGACAAGTTGTGTCTATACATCCCAACAAAATGGGGTGGCGGAA
The DNA here is from genome assembly GCA_039513925.1 of Platanthera zijinensis. Classification (NCBI taxonomy): domain Eukaryota; kingdom Viridiplantae; phylum Streptophyta; class Magnoliopsida; order Asparagales; family Orchidaceae; genus Platanthera; species Platanthera zijinensis. The sequence goes on along the minus strand of CM077081.1, from coordinate 11,476,543 downwards.
CGCAAAAACCGTCACCTCCTCGATGTTGCTCGCACATTGATGACTCAAATGCATGTCCCTCGCTCATATTGGGGCTATGCTGTACTTCTTGCCTGCTATCTCATCAATCGCATTCCCTCCTCCGTTCTCAAGGGCAAAACCCCTTTTTCCATCCTTTATCCAGGCAAGGAGCCTTTTCCTCTCCCTCTCCGAATCTTTGGGTGCACTGCTTTTGTGCATGCCCCATCTGCCACCCGTGATAAACTCTCCCCTCGCTCCACCAAATGTGTCTTTCTGGGGTACTCGGCCACTCAGAAAGGCTACTGCTGCTTTGATCCTGTTCTTCGTAAGCAGTTCGTCTCCGCTGACATTACCTTCTTCGAGAATGCCTCATACTTCTCGGATGACTCCTCTTCTCTTCCCCCCACCTCTGATTCTCCTGTTATTCTGTTCGTTCCCTCGTCTCCTACTGCGATATTTGCTCCTCCTCCGTCTCCGCCCACTCCTCTCCCTCCGCCTCTCTCTCCGCCTCCATCTCCCTCATCTCCGCTGCCGTCGCTCTCTCCTCCCGAGCCAGCTCTCTCTGCCACGAATGCTCTGGATGCCGAGGAGCCCGCCGACCTGGATCTTCCTGTAGCTCTTCGCAAAGGGGTGCGGACGTGTACCCTACACCCCCTTGCTGCTGTTGTTTCATATGATCGTCTTACCCCTTCTCGCAGGGCCTTTGCACTGGCTATCTCTGCTACTACCACACCTCGTTCCTACCAGGAGGCCCTTGCCATTCCTCACTGGAAGCTGGCCATGGATGAGGAAATGGCGACCCTCACAGAGCGGGGTACCTGGACTCTTGTCCCTCCTCCCGTTGATACAGATGTTGTTGGCTGTCGCTGGGTCTTTGTAGTCAAATTTGGCCCAGATGGCACTGTGAACCGTTACAAAGCTCGCCTGGTGGCTAAGGGCTTTACTCAAACCTATGAGACTACTTTGACACCTTCTCTCCCGTGGCTCGTCTCAGCACTATACGGGTCCTTCTCTCTGTGGCGGTCAACAAAGACTGGCCGCTTTCCCAGCTGGATATCAAGAATGCCTTCCTTTATGGTGATCTTCAGGAGGCCGTCTACATGGAGCAACCTCCAGGGTATGTTGCTCAGGGGGAGACACGAGTATGCCGGCTACAGAAGGCAATCTATGGCCTCAAGCAGAGCCCTCGAGCTTGGTTTGACAAGTTCAGCGGCATCGTGGCAGCCGTTGGTTTTGCTCGCAGCGCTGCTGATCACTCTCTATTAATTCGCAAAACCTTTTCGGGACTGGTGGTTCTTGCAGTATATGTTGATGATATTCTTCTCACTGGTGATGACCAGGAAGGGGTAGCCTTGACAAAACGGCATCTTCGCCAACATCTAGTCACGAAAGATATGGGTTCTCCGAAGTACTTTTTGGGGATCGAAATCTCTCGGAAGCCCAACTCTTTAGTCCTCTCTCAGCGTAAGTATGCTCTTGATATTTTAAAAGAAGCAGGATTGACTGGGGTCAAACCTGCCCGATGTCCCATGGCTGTTGGAGAAGACAAAACCTGGACAGATGGTTCGCCTCTTCTTTCAGATGCTTCGCGGTACAGGCGTCTAGTTGGTAAGCTCATATACCTCATCATGACTAGGCTCGACATTTCCTATGCTGTGGGCAAGGTGAGTCAATTCATGCAAGCTCTCAGGGAGTGCCATCTACAGTCCGCCTTACGGATCTTGGAATACGTCAAAGCAGCCCCTGTGAAAGGATTGCTCTTTCAGAAGAATGATCATCTGCGGGTTGAAGCTTACTCAGATGCGAGTTACGCTGATGACAAAGGGGACCGCAAGTCTACCTCCGGTTTCTGTACCTTTGTTGGGGGCAATCTGGTAAGCTGGAAGAGCAAGAAGCAATCTGTTGTCTCCAGGTCCAGTGCTGAAGCAGAGTATCGGAGTATGACATCGACCACTTGCGAGCTAAAATGGCTACGGGCTCTCATGTTGGATTTAGGAGAGGTCTACAACCATCCTCTACCTATGTTCTGTGACAACAAGGCTGCTATATACATCTCCAAAAATCCAGTCTTCCATGAGAGAACCAAGCACATTGAGGTCGACTGTCATTTCATTCGTGAAGAGATTCTGAAGGAACAAATTTGCACTCCCTTCGTTACGTCTGAAAAAGAGCTGGCTGACATCTTCACCAAGCAAGTATCCGCCTCGTTTCTTCATATATGTGACAAGCTGGGCATGATCGACATATATGCTCCAGCTTGAGGGGGAGTGTTGAAGTTAGAGACCGGGAGGTCTGTCGGTCTGGCTTGGCGGGTTATTGACCGGGCGGTCTGGCGGTTTGCCTTCAGCGGTTTGGTTGCTGTGTTGAGGTCTGAGGTCCAAGCGGTCTAGCGGTCTGTTACTGGCGACTAGGAGACCGGGCGGTCTAACGGTCTCACATGGCGGCTTGTCTCTCTCTCTGGCAGTGGCCGAGCGGTTAGCCCATTTGTCTAACCGCGCGGCTTGTTCCGGTCTGTTGTTCTAGCCGCCCAGATTTTTTGTATAGTTTTAGTCCCACATCTCTTATTTGTATTCTCTCTTCTCTCCTCCATTCTATATAAGGGAGGTCATACCTTTGTAATAGATACCTTTTTCTGATAATAAAATTTCAGTTATACCATTTCCGGCTTGTTTTAGTTCGTTTCTCACAATCAACATCAATCTGAAGGCCTACACCCTGAAGCAAAGCTTCCTATTCTTCCTGAACCTTCAACTTCTTAGGGGGAGCTTTGACACCATCAGCATCCACAAAGTCTTCTCAAAGTTGCTTTTGAGAATAGAGAAGACTAACATCACTTTCTTTTCCACCCCACTGTACAGGGTTTTAACTCCCTTCAAAAGTTAGCTTGGTTGCAAGTCTCCTGACCAAAAGACTTGAGAGTGGTTTTTGAGCACCTGATCAAAAACTCAAAGGTGACAGTCACCTGATCAAAACCTGTTAGTGATTTCCTACCAGGGTGGTAGAAGAGTGGATGTACCCAAGTTGATTGGGGAACCACTGTAATCCTTGTGTCGTCTGTGTGCTTGCTTTTTCCTTCTTTATCTTTGCGCTGCGAATTTTTATATATTAACTCTATATTAGAATAAAGTTAAGATCTATCCCCCTATCTTTCAATTGATATCAGAGTGTTGTTTCTTTGGTTATACAGGCTAACACCTGAACCAAAAAGATCTGATAGATCTTATTTTTTTTCTAAGAGTTTGTCATAACACAAAATGAAGAATTTTCATGCACTAGACCTCCTAAGTGCAATCTGGATAAGCTTGCACTATGGAAGGCAAGGATTATGATGTTTATGAATTCTATTGATGAAGTCATTTACAACTCTATTTTGTCAGGTACCACTACTCTATCTGCAGACTCAAAAGCCCAAAAAATGCTAAAGATGGCTGATGCAAGAGCAATGAACATCCTTGCTCAATCAATGTCTGATGACATTTTTGAAGGAGTTGCAGAATAAATTTCAGCAAAAGAAATCAGGAACTCTCTCACAGCAATAGCTGCTGGATCAGCTAAAAATAGAAAATATGATGTTGATATTTGGAGTGACACTGAAGCTTCACCCTGTACAACTGAGGATGAAGAAGAAACAAGAGCAAGAGAGTTTTGCCTGATGGCAATAAATGCATCCTGCAGCAGATCTGATGATGAATCAGAATTTGAAGAATCAGAATGTGAATCAGAAGAGGATAAGGTTATCTCTTATTTTGATTTTTCCTCAAAACATTTTAAAAAAGATTTTAAAATTTTATGCAATGATTTAATTCAATCTGAGAAGGAAATAAAACTTCTCAGAGAGAAAGTGTATGATCTATTTTTTGAAAACAAAAATCTTAAAGAAGATTTAAAAAATATTTCTGAACAATTAGCTTTTTTAGAAACAATTAAAGACAAAAAAAATATAATAGATTTAGAAAATATAACTGAATTTTTACCAAAAACAATTAAACAATTTCAGAAAATTTGTGTTCAACATAATTCGTCGAACGGAGCTCGACGAAAACAACACTTTTCGTCGAACTCAGGAAGACGAACTCTGAACAGAGATTTTGATTTTAACTTGTCTGGAAATTATGATCGACGAAAGAAATTTGCTTCGTCGAACCGAGATCAACGATCGTGGAACACAGAAAATAGATATTATCATTCTGTGAACCGAGATCGACGAAATCGATTCCATTCCTCGAACTCAGGACGACGAAATTATTTTTCGTCGAACTCAGAATTTCAAAACAGAAACTTTTATCCTTTTGAAAATTATAATCAAACTCAAAACTTTATCAATCCTTTTATCCAATGACTCATCCCTTCTAGGAAATTTCACCCTCTAGGTTACAAAGATCAACCTGTATGTTCTTTTATATTTAATTATTATGAAAAAGAACTGAGACCCAAGATAATCTGGGTCCAGAACTCCTAACCCCATATTTCAGGAAAAGACCCTTCAGTACAGGGGTAGTTGTATAGGGGGAGACTGTTTTAAAGGATACAACAACAGCAGTTTCAATTAGTCAGAAATCAGGGGAATGATATCAAGGAAATTGCTGAATACAGCAGGAGCAACATATCTGAAATATGCTCAGTTAAAGATAAGCAAAGAACAACTACAGAGCCTATCAGAAATTTTACTCTTATTTTTAGTTCAAAACTTTGCTGTTGTTTATTTTATGTTTCAAAACACCAATTTTAAATTTACTTTGTATTCCTTTTATGTAAATAGTTTCATCACCCAAATAAGGGGAAATTGTTGGAACCCTAGTTTGGATTTGGGCAAGGAATACTATTAGGATGTTTTTAGATTGACCCAAAATGTATAGTCAGGGTCATAAGATTATTTCTAGGTCTGCCTCAAAAGAACTCCAGAGAAATGTTGCAGAAAAGAAATCATGCAGAAATAAGTCTTGACAAAGGCAGGAATTGAGCTCGACAATCTTCAAGCTGCGTTCGACGATAGTCGAACTCAGGTCGACGAAACTCAAAGTTCTATCTCTGAGTTGAGCTCGACGATCTCCGAGCTCCAGTTAACGATCGCTGATCTCAAGACAGAATCTCAGTTCGACGCAAAGATTATTCAGGTCGACGATCTCTGAGCTGAGGTCGACGAATAGCAGACTGAGGTCGACGAAATCTATGCAGTCTTACAGACAGAGATTTTAACAGCTGACAGAATTAATTGAGACATTTAATATCTCTCAGACTTAATGCTTATAGCCGTTCAACAGCGGCAGTTAATGTGATTAATTCTCAGGCATCTTATTCTCTCTCGGGAATGCCTCAGCCGTTTCAAGATGGAATTAATTCAAATTTTTGAATATGGCTAGGGGATATACATTCAGATTGGAGGTCTTACAGACACATAAGAAGTGACTGACAACAAAACAATGATATAGTCAGAATAGAGATTCTGAAGAACACAACACAGCTTTCTATCATACAGTGTTATTCATCATCTGCTCCAGGCTTTCAAGAGACACAAATCAATATCAGTCTAGAAAGATTGCTGGAGATCAACACCAATCTGAAGGCCTACCCATGAAGCAAAGCTTCATATTCTTCCTGAACCTTCAACTTCTTAGGGGGAGCTTTGACACCATCAACATCCACAAAGTTTTCTCAAAGTTGCTTTTGAGAATAGAGAAGACTAATATCACTTTCTTTCCCACCCCACTGTACAGGGTTTTAACTCCCTTCAAAAGTTAGCTTGGTTGCAAGTCTCCTGACCAAAAGACTTGAGAGTGGTTTTTGAACACCTGATCAAAAGCTCAAAAGTGGCAGTCACCTGATCAAAACCTGTTAGTGGTTTCCTAACATGGTGGTAGAAGAGTGGACGTACCCAGGTTGATTGGGGAACCACTGTAATCCTTGTGTCGTCTGTGTGCTTGCTTTTTCCTTCTTTATCTTTGTGCTGCGACTTTTTATATATTAACTCTAGATTAGAATAAAGTTAAGATCTATCACCCTATCTTTCAGATATGATCTTTGAGTTATTTTCAAGTTTAAAATTTAGTTTGATCCCATCCGTGTGCAGGTTCTAGGGAAGGAAATACTTCCACCTATATTTGAAATATTTGATACTATTTGAGGTGAATAAAGTCATACAAGCATTATGATGAATGACAAGTACAACGACATGTCTGCTTTTGCTGCAAGTAAGAATGATAAATCTAGTAAAATTGTTCCATATCATGTTCCCTGAACCAATGTTGACAACCATTGGTGCACATACTGCAAAAAATCTGGTCACATTAAGGAGAATTGCTTTAAACTACATCGAAAAGAGCAAGTTCTTCATCGTGTAGAGGGATTTAAAGGAATCGAATGAAATCAGGACAACCTAGCTGCACCTGAGACCACAGAGAAACTGTCATAAAGCCAAAGGTGAAGCTATTGATAATATCTCAGCTCTCCGTAAAGATGAGTTAGAAAGTACGTGAACCCTTATTGGTTCCTTCAGTAAGGCATCTAATAACTGCACTCTTTTTATGTTTGGTAAGAACTTAAGTTCAAAAATTTAGCGCTTCAAGTACTAGAGTTGATCATTCATGGGTCATTGACTCACGGGAGCTACTAATCATATGGTTTCCTATAAAACTTATTACTCATCATTTTTATCTTTTTCACACCATAATTCTATTATTATTGCTGATGGATCCAAAATATTGGTTACAATCTTTCTAACTCTAAAATCTTTTTTTTATAGCAGAAATAGGAAAGGGTGTACAATCTCGACGAATTATTTCCAAATTGGATTTCATTCAGAAATAATATGTAAGAACCATAACATTTCGTGCTTAATTGGTAAATCAACTTTGATTCTCTATCAACCAATAATATTGAGGTCTTTTGCATGGTTAAAGATAAATTATTTGAAGTCCAGGCACAACATAGCATGGTATTCTTTACTGGTAAGGGAACTATCGAGCTATGTCCATCCCTTCACCTAAATAATGTCATTCATGTTCCTAAATTATCCACCAGCCTTATTTTGTCCATAAATTAATTACTGAGCAAAATTGCAATGTAACCTTCTTTCTTTCTCATTATGTATTTCAGGATCTAGGATCTCGCCACGGGGAGGACAATTGAAGCTGCTAAGGAGAAGGGTGGGTTGTATCACTTTCTTCAGAATTCTAATGGAACGGCTCATCAATCCTTTCATTCAGTCCATCAGTTTGAGGACATTTTATGATCATGCTCCACCACAAATGACTGGGACACCCTCTATTCTCATCTTAAAACTATATTCTTTTGCATTGTTTCTTAAATAATTTGTTAAGTTATTTCATTGTGAAGCTTGTGAACTAGCTAAATATTGTTGTGCTTCTTTTCATCTTGTAGGTAGCCTCGTTCATTTTGATGTTTGAGGTCATGTTTCTACTACTACTATTTCTGGTACTAAATTAAGTGGCCTGTTATTTTCATATACGATTGTGCTAGAATATCTTGGGTCTTTATAATGAAAGGCACAAAATTGTTTACTTAATTTCATTATATAATCCACACTCAATTCAACAAATCTATTAAATGTGTTCATTTGGCCAATGAGAAAGAATATGTATGTCAAAATGTTATTAAGCTCACCACTAAGGCTCCATTTGGTTCGGCGGTGGCGGGTCGATCCGGCGGGTGGAAACGGAGTGTTCGAACCGGAGGGGAGAGGTGGCTGCTCCAAACGGAGCTTTTTGAGGCTTTTCTCAAGGCGGGCGGGTGGAAACGGAGGAAACGCCGCCGGAGGTTCATTTGTTTACCCTCCTTCCGGCGGCGTTTGCCCAAAACGGAGCAGCGAAACGCTCAAACAAACAGAGCCTAAAAATGGAATCCTCCATGAATTCAACTGTGTTGATACTCCTCAGTAAAATGACATCTTCGAACACAAAAACAATCATCTCCTTAAAGTTACTCGAGCTCTACTCTTTCGAATGTCTGTCTCTAAATTTTAATGGGTTGAAGCCCTTCTTACTGCCACCTACATCATCAATTCCCTACCATCACAAATTTTTGGTGGGTTCAGTCTTATTCAATTCTTAACATCATTCTTTCCTTCTGTCTCTATTATGTAAAGTTTGCAAGCACGTGTGGTAACCTCCATGGATATCACATTTTGTGAAAATAAACCATTGTTTTTGTACAACCCCTATTTGTCAAGGGTCAGCAGTCAACAAGTCAGCAATCAACGATCAGCACCAGTACATGAAGAATCCTATTGATATTCAATGGCCAGCAGGGAAGGCAAGGAGACCTTTACATGCAAGCTAGGATCATACTCGCCAGGGAGCGCGACCACCCAGCAGGCAGTAGCGCGGGTGAGCTTCAGAAACCTTTCAGTACAAGCGAGCTCCGAACAGTACAAGCGAGCTCCGAACAGTACCGATGACAAGCAACAACAATACTCGCATAACAGGTGACTTCCGGCCAACACCGCAGATGATCGCCAACCAATACTCACCAATAGTCGAGCAAGGTGTAACATCCGAAAATTTTACGCGAAATTTATGTTATTATAGGGTCGAGTCGCGACGGATTTTGACCGGGACAGCGCGTCGTCGAGGTACGTTGTTCTATGATTATAAATCGCGACCGTTTATTTTGAGAATGGGTGTGCCGATAGCCGTGTTTAGGTGGTTTTAGGGTGGAGTGGGGTGCCAACAGTAATTTTCCCCCTCTCCTTACGGTTAAAAAGAAACCGCAGCCCGATTTCTTAAAGCCCACGCATCTCCTTTTCACGGATAAGAACCGCATGTCCCGTCCTGTTCCGTCTTCCGCAAGAGCCGCGCCCGACGCCTCCCGCTTCCGCCAGAGCCGGCGACTCCCGCTGCCCTAGCCGACGACCGATCTCCCTCCGAATTTCTTTTCCGACTTCTCCTCCCTCCTCTGCAGGCGCCGGGGAGTATTCCTTTTCCTTCCTTGGCCGTGGAAGAGCCGATTTCAACCCTAACCGAAGGAGGTTGATTTTGTTTCGGTTCCGGTGAGTCGATCCCTTCCTTTTCTCGATTTCTACTTGGATATCCTTCGTTTTGGAGGTAGACTAAACTAATTTTCATTTCTTTTGCGCTATTTTAGGTTTTGGTGTTCGTGGTTCACCGCGGAGTTTGAGTGGGACGCATTGAGAACCCCAATATCTCCGCATAAAGGTAATATACGAAGCTAGTACGCATTTGTTTTGCAACCTTAGATGATTTGGATTTTTATCACCGGAAAACCCTTAGGGAAAAATTATGAATTTAGGTTTGCCTTGAATTGCAGGACTTTGGTAGGTTCGAGGCAGCTTTCTGAAGGTCCCCAGTAGTAGGTTTACTTTCGGAATAGAAGATGTCGCCGCGCCGAGTCTACGAGCGCCGCACCACCGCTGTAAGGAAATTTAATACCTGTTAGTTAGACATAACAAAAGTTATATTTTGTATACGCATATGTAGGTTTCGTACAAGCAACATAACCATGCATAGTAAAGTGTGGCGGTAGGAAAAGGGTCGCGGAAAACGTGTAGGATGACGCCCTTTTCCATAACCCAGTTAGTCAAGTTATGAATAATTATTTTAAGTACGAAACTTTACCCGCGTACGTAAGCTTGGAATTTGTCCAACTAAGGGCGTGAATGTCCCTTCAAGTCGACCACAAGAAATTCAAGGGGTCGCTTAGTAGTACACCAGAAAAGATATCCCTTGCAGAGTAGCGTCAGACCAAAAAGGTCAGCCAGCACACAGAGTTTCTTCCGTGCTAGGTAGAGGCGCACTACCTTTCTCATAAGGCACATGGAACCTTATGAGTAGTACAGACTTGGGAAGTGTCTTCCCTTGAGCCAGCTAGTAGATTCGAGACCGTGTCCGCGTGACACTAGAACAATTGGGTTCGTAAGATGGTCTCGGGTCGTCAGTTTCAGTTGCGCGTTAGGAGCTACTCTGCCTAGAGCCTTCCTAGTAGATGAGCAGGTTAGAAGCCGCCTAGAACTCAAGTATAGACCTGACATGAGACAGTACGCTAGTTAGTGAACACCAGGTCTTGAGTTAGAAAAAAATAAAAGTCACGTGCTTAGTACGAGTAGATGTTTGACCAGAGAATAGTGCGAAGACATGCATAGCACATAGCATAAAAGCTTTTAATGCATAAAAGTATTTTTCAAAGGCATACATGCATTCATATGTAAAATTGGGTTTTTAGTGTCACTAGGAGGGGTTATTTTTCCTTACTCTGACCCTTCGTGGGCACTGTTTTTCAGGTGACCCAGGTGGGAAGTTACGTCTAGGATGAGCATGTGGTGGCGTCAGTTTGTACTATTTATCTTTTTCAGTTTACTCTATTTCAGCATGTACCTGTAGATGAGAACATTGTATCAGATTAATGTTTTATCTAATTTATTTCAGACTATTTATGGTTAACCAGATTTTCAGTTAATTCAGTTTTACTTCCTGTTTAGTGGCTCTGTGAAATCCAGATATCAGGTATGTGGTTACCCTTAGTTTACTTTATTCAAACTTCCGCTGTAAGTCTTAATGTGCGTAGTATAGATTTTATTACCTGCTGTTACTAGTTTTAATACTGTTTCCTAGTTTTCTTTATATCGCTGACCCGGCCGGACGGCTGATTTCTGAAATACTGGGAAGGGGTGTTACAAATTGGTATCAGAGCGAGGTTTAGGATCCCTGGACCCTAGAAAGAATTCACAGAGCCATAGGAGCGTATAAGAGTAAACTATTGTCAGTAAAGTACCTTAAGTTGCGATTAAGCCTTAGTGTTCGCTAGAGTACAAAATAAGTTGCTAGATCAGATTTCTTAGATGCTTGATAAATAATCAGATTTCCTTTATATATTCTATCAGGCACCACGAGTTAGTGAACCAGGTGAATCTTCACGCCAGAACCCGGTTCCTAGTGCAACTATGGGAGACGCTGCCATGCCACAGGTACCGCCAGTTCCAGCAGCTCCAGAGGGCACTGACATAGCGTCTCAGATTGTCAGGGCGGTTACTGTTGCCTTGATGGAGTTTCAGAGAGGACTGGCTGCAGGGTTTCCAGCTCCAGTACAAGTACCAGTCCCTGCACCAGCTCCTGCAGCAGCACCTGTGGAGATGACCCTGGAGCGCTATTTGAGAAATTTCAGAGAACTTCAGCCTTCGAACTACAGTGGGGATGAGACCTCGATGGATACAGATGATTGGATAGCTAACACCAGAGACCTGCTGAATGTCTTAGAGTGCCCGGAGAATAAGAAAGTTCCTCTGGCAGCTTTCCTCCTCCGAGGAGAGGCAAAAGTCTGGTGGGACAAATACCGGACAGATGATCCTGCAGGTAAAGTGTTATGATCAATTCCTTTATTTTAGGAAGTAATGTGTTAATTTTAGTATGGTATGATCGTATTTTTGTTTGGCTAGGCCGTACCCCAGACATGTTCACTTGGGGCGAGTTCTCTAGAGCTCTTGCTAGTTGGTTCGTGCCTCCTTCCGCACGACGAGGTCTCCAAGAGAAGTATCTGAGGCTTTTCCAGGGGGACAGGACAGTTACTGAGTACGAGCGAGAGCTGACTCATCTGGCTAGATATGCGGGCGTGATGCAGGGAGATCAGACTGAGAAGTGCAGTCGTTTCGTGGATGGCTTACGTGACTCGTTGAGGCAGCCGCTGATGACTATGGTCAACGCTGATTACAGGAGCTTAGTGGATACAGCTCGCAGACTGGAGGCTGATCAGCAGAAGGTTCAGAAGCGAAGTAGCTTCCGTGCGAAGCGATCTCAGGATTCGCATCGGCCGCAGCAGAACAAGAATGACCAAGGTAAGAACGGGAACAAGAAGCCGAAGCCTGATGCTAAGAAGAATGGTCAATCTGGTGACCGAAGCAAGGACTATCCCACGTGTCCCAAGTGTCAGCGTCGCCATTCAGGAGAGTGTTTGGCCAGTGCTGGCGTATGCTACAAGTGCCGACAACCTGGACACATAGCTCGCTTCTGTCAGGAAGCTGGGACAAATCAGGTAATCAAGGTCCTTAGGTATTGATTACATTTATGTAATTACGATAGATTTTTAATGAAATTTATTTCCTGCAGTCGAAGTTCGAGGTTGGTGGCTCTAGCAGGGTAGATAAGGGCAAAGCATTGATGATTACTGATGGGAGACCACAACAGGGTCGAGACTTAGTGCAGCCCAGAGCTTATGGGCTAGGTCAGCAGGAGGCGAAGGATCAGGAGGATGTTGTGACAGGTAAGTGTTGTTTGATTAGCAAGTTAGTTTTAAAATCCTTCGTAGTGACACATTAAATTTTTCATCCTTCATAAATCATTCATGTAGGCATCCTTATGATTCGTAACTTACCCTCTAAGATTCTGTTTGATACGGGTGCCTCGCACTCGTTTATCGCGGAATCTTTAGTGCGTAAGTTGGATTTAGAAGTCTTCCCCGAGTCAGTACCGCTGGAAGTCATGATGCCGAATGGATCCCTTCTGCAGACCAGAGACAAGTGCAGGGTGCCAGTGCAGTTTGGGGACACTGAGATTATCGTGGAAGCTTTGCTGCTACCTATAGCAGGGTTTGACTTGATTTTTGGAATGGACTGGCTTGCAGCAGTCAACGCCAGGATTGACTGTAGGGCGAAGCAGATTCAGTTCGATGGCCCCAACCAGACCTCTTTTTCTTTTCAGGGATTGAAGGGAGTAGTGAAGATGATCATATCTGCAGTCCAAGCGAGAAAGTGCATTAGTCAGGGTTGTGAAACCTTCGTAGTACTGATGAGCGCGGAGTCTAAGGCTGATTTGTTAGAGGTACCAGTGGTGCAGGAGTTTCCAGATGTTTTCCCGGAAGAGCTCCCTGGTGCCCCTCCAGATAGAGAGATTGAGTTCCCGATAGACTTGCATCCTGGGGCTACACCGGTAGCCAAATCTCCCTATCGGATGGCTCCAAGGGAACTAGCAGAATTGAAGAGCCAGTTGCAGGAGCTGCTTGATTTGGGTTTTATACGCCCTAGTACTTCGCCTTGGAGTGCTCCAGTGCTTTTTGTGAAGAAGAAGGATGGTAGTCTGAGATTGTGCATAGATTACCGCGAATTGAATAAGCTGACCGTTAAGAACAAGTACCCGATTCCCAGGATTGATGATTTGTTCGACCAATTGGTGGGAGCGAGCACTTTCTCCAAGTTAGATCTGAGGTCGGGCTATCATCAGCTGAAGATTCGTGACGCGGATATACAGAAGACTGCTTTCAGTACCAGATACGGACACTTCGAGTTCGTGGTCATGCCGTTCGGGCTGACCAATGCCCCGTCAGTATTTATGGACCTGATGAACAGGGTATTTCGGGAGTATTTAGATCGTTTTGTCATCGTCTTCATAGATGATATTTTGGTGTTCTCTAAGAGTGCAGAAGATCATGCAGCACACCTCAGGATTGTTTTGAGCACACTCAGGAAGAACCAGTTGTTTGCTAAGTTTTCTAAGTGTGAGTTTTGGCTTTCAGAGATTGCATTCTTAGGTCACATCATCAGTCAGAAAGGGGTTAGTGTTGATCCGAAGAAGATAGAGGCTATTAAGAATTGGCCAAGACCGACGACAGTTTCAGAGGTTCGCAGCTTTTTGGGTCTTGCTGGATACTACAGGAGATTCATCAGGGATTTCTCAAAGATAGCCTTACCACTGACTTCCCTCACTAGGAAGGGAAAGGGCTTGGATTGGACAGTTGAGTGTGATTTGGCTTTTGAGGACTTGAAGGATAGGTTGATGACCGCACCGATTTTGAGTTTGCCTTCAGGGCCAGACGGATTTCAGATTTATAGTGATGCTTCAGGTCAGGGTTTGGGTTGTGTTCTCATGCAGCATGGAAAGGTCGTAGCATATGCCTCGAGACAGTTAAAGGTTCATGAGAGGAACTATCCCGTACATGACTTGGAGCTTGCAGCAGTCATTCATGCTCTGAAGATATGGAGACACTACCTCTATGGAGTGCGTTGTGAGATCTTCACTGATCATAAGAGCCTCAAGTATATCTTTGATCAGCGAGAGCTCAATTTGAGACAACGCAGATGGTTGGAGTTTCTAGCAGACTACGATGTAGACATTCAGTACCACCCAGGAAAGGCGAACGTGGTAGCTGATGCCCTTAGCAGGAGAGGCTCGTGTTTCTATCTTCTCACTCAGCAGGAGGAGTTAGTACGAGAGCTGGAGAGACTGGACATCGTCGTTGTGCCACGTTGCAGTTTTGGTTCAGCTTGGTTGAGTTGGATGGAGATTTCGTGCGATATTAGAGATAGGATCAGGACAGCTATACCGTTGGATCCAAAGATGGCAGAGATTTGGATCTCAGTGCAGTCAGGTCAGAAAGAGAGATTCTCTATTCAGGATGAGTTATTATTGCATGATGGCAGAGTGTGCATCCCAGATGTTAGTCACCTTCGTGAGGACATTCTTTTCGAGGCACACAATTCCAGGTATTCTATACATCCCGGTAGCACGAAGATGTATGCAGATCTTAAGAAGACTGTCTGGTGGCCAGGTTTGAAGGGTGATGTTGCAGGTTATGTAGGGAAGTGTGAGACTTGCAAGTTGGTTAAGGCCGAGTGCCAAAGGCCTGGAGGCAAGTTGCAGCCACTTCCCATTCCAGAGTGGACATTTGAAGATATATCCATGGACTTCATTCATGGTCTGCCGAGATCGCAGAGTGGGAATGACTCAGTGTGGGTTATAGTAGATCGACTCTCTAAGGTCGCGCATTTCATTCCTCTTAGGAAGACGGATCAAGGTCCGAAGCTGGCCCAGTTATATTTAGACGAGATAGTTCGACTTCACGGTGTTCCCAAGACTATAGTTTCAGACCGAGATGGCAGATTTACCTCCAGGGAGTGGCGATATATTCAGGAGCGGTTGTGTACCAGGTTACATTTCAGCACCGCATTCCATCCCCAGACAGATGGTCAGACTGAGCGCACAAATAGGACTTTGGAGGATCTGCTACGGATGTGCATACTAGATTTTGGAGGAAAGTGGGAGAAGTATGTTACCCTTGTGGAGTTCTCCTACAACAATAGTTTTCAGGCGAGTATTGGGATGACACCGTTCGAGGCCCTATATGGTAGACGTTGTCGGACACCGTTATGTTGGGCAGAGAGTGAGGAAAGATCTTCTATCAGAGAGTCATGGATTGATAAGACCACTGATAGGATCAATCTTATTCAGGAGCGTATGAAGACAGCTCAGGATCGCCAGGCCAAGTATCATGATCAGAAGCACAGGTCAGTAGAGTTCAGTGTTGGAGACTACGTTTATTTAAAGGTCAGACCAGTTAGAGGAGTCTCTAGAATAAAGCGAATGAAGAAGCTGAGTCCCAGATTCGTTGGTCCTTTTGAGGTACTGGAAAGAGTTGGTGAGGTTGCTTACAGGTTGGCCTTACCTGAGGAAATGAGTGGTGTACATGATGTATTCCACGTCTCCTATCTGAGGAGAGCAGTCAGAGATCCCAGTCAGATCATCAGTACCGATGAAGCACCAATTGAGACAGATCTTAGTATTGGAGTTAGACCAGTCAAGATAGTGGACTCAAGGATTCAGAAGCTCAGAAATAGAGAGATTCGCATGGTCAAGGTCCTTTGGATGAACTGTGGCCGCCCAGAGTATACTTGGGAGCGAGAGGATGAGCTAAAGGGCAATGCAGACTATTCTTTTCTCTTCGATTCAGGTATGTTTTCAATTTTCGAGGACGAAAATTTTTGTTAGGAGGGGAGATTTGTAACATCCGAAAATTTTACGCGAAATTTATGTTATTATAGGGTCGAGTCGCGACGGATTTTGACCGGGACAGCGCGTCGTCGAGGTACGTTGTTCTATGATTATAAATCGCGACCGTTTATTTTGAGAATGGGTGTGCCGATAGCCGTGTTTAGGTGGTTTTAGGGTGGAGTGGGGTGCCAACAGTAATTTTCCCCCTCTCCTTACGGTTAAAAAGAAACCGCAGCCCGATTTCTTAAAGCCCACGCATCTCCTTTTCACGGATAAGAACCGCATGTCCCGTCCTGTTCCGTCTTCCGCAAGAGCCGCGCCCGACGCCTCCCGCTTCCGCCAGAGCCGGCGACTCCCGCTGCCCTAGCCGACGGCCGATCTCCCTCCGAATTTCTTTTCCGACTTCTCCTCCCTCCTCTGCAGGCGCCGGGGAGTATTCCTTTTCCTTCCTTGGCCGTGGAAGAGCCGATTTCAACCCTAACCGAAGGAGGTTGATTTTGTTTCGGTTCCGGTGAGTCGATCCCTTCCTTTTCTCGATTTCTACTTGGATATCCTTCGTTTTGGAGGTAGACTAAACTAATTTTCATTTCTTTTGCGCTATTTTAGGTTTTGGTGTTCGTGGTTCACCGCGGAGTTTGAGTGGGACGCATTGAGAACCCCAATATCTCCGCATAAAGGTAATATACGAAGCTAGTACGCATTTGTTTTGCAACCTTAGATGATTTGGATTTTTATCACCGGAAAACCCTTAGGGAAAAATTATGAATTTAGGTTTGCCTTGAATTGCAGGACTTTGGTAGGTTCGAGGCAGCTTTCTGAAGGTCCCCAGTAGTAGGTTTACTTTCGGAATAGAAGATGTCGCCGCGCCGAGTCTACGAGCGCCGCACCACCGCTGTAAGGAAATTTAATACCTGTTAGTTAGACATAACAAAAGTTATATTTTGTATACGCATATGTAGGTTTCGTACAAGCAACATAACCATGCATAGTAAAGTGTGGCGGTAGGAAAAGGGTCGCGGAAAACGTGTAGGATGACGCCCTTTTCCATAACCCAGTTAGTCAAGTTATGAATAATTATTTTAAGTACGAAACTTTACCCGCGTACGTAAGCTTGGAATTTGTCCAACCAAGGGCGTGAATGTCCCTTCAAGTCGACCACAAGAAATTCAAGGGGTCGCTTAGTAGTACACCAGAAAAGATATCCCTTGCAGAGTAGCGTCAGACCAAAAAGGTCAGCCAGCACACAGAGTTTCTTCCGTGCTAGGTAGAGGCGCGCTACCTTTCTCATAAGGCACATGGAACCTTATGAGTAGTACAGACTTGGGAAGTGTCTTCCCTTGAGCCAGCTAGTAGATTCGAGACCGTGTCCGCGTGACACTAGAACAATTGGGTTCGTAAGATGGTCTCGGGTCGTCAGTTTCAGTTGCGCGTTAGGAGCTACTCTGCCTAGAGCCTTCCTAGTAGATGAGCAGGTTAGAAGCCGCCTAGAACTCAAGTATAGACCTGACATGAGACAGTACGCTAGTTAGTGAACACCAGGTCTTGAGTTAGAAAAAAATAAAAGTCACGTGCTTAGTACGAGTAGATGTTTGACCAGAGAATAGTGCGAAGACATGCATAGCACATAGCATAAAAGCTTTTAATGCATAAAAGTATTTTTCAAAGGCATACATGCATTCATATGTAAAATTGGGTTTTTAGTGTCACTAGGAGGGGTTATTTTTCCTTACTCTGACCCTTCGTGGGCACTGTTTTTCAGGTGACCCAGGTGGGAAGTTACGTCTAGGATGAGCATGTGGTGGCGTCAGTTTGTACTATTTATCTTTTTCAGTTTACTCTATTTCAGCATGTACCTGTAGATGAGAACATTGTATCAGATTAATGTTTTATCTAATTTATTTCAGACTATTTATGGTTAACCAGATTTTCAGTTAATTCAGTTTTACTTCCTGTTTAGTGGCTCTGTGAAATCCAGATATCAGGTATGTGGTTACCCTTAGTTTACTTTATTCAAACTTCCGTTGTAAGTCTTAATGTGCGTAGTATAGATTTTATTACCTGCTGTTACTAGTTTTAATACTGTTTCCTAGTTTTCTTTATATCGCTGACCCGGCCGGACGGCTGATTTCTGAAATACTGGGAAGGGGTGTTACACAAGGTCGCCAGAAGAAAGCAGCCGATGATCGCAGGATTGGGTCTTCTCTCCTAGAGACCCCCCTCCCTTTGGATTTGCCTATAAATAGGACCCCATGGGGTACAAGAATATAGACTTCGAAATCTTGAAAAAGATCTTGACCACCTCTTTCCTTGAACTTTTAGCTGAGCCTTTGGATCATTTATCCGAAAAGTCGAGTTCCCAGCTAGTGTCCCCCTTGTACCCAGCTCGACCATCTTTGGTTGTGGAGGGGAAGCTTCTTCTAAGCATCCGGGTGGTGTGACCTCCCTGCCGCAGCACCTTGGATCAACGATGTTAAAAATGCGTGTAAAAATGTAGGATCGTCCGATCCTACGTTTTTTTTACCTCAACGAGCCACGTTCCCGCTAGTATCGCCGGCCCGTTAAGATCGTTGGGATCGCAGTGTAAGATCGCTAGAACGGTAGGATCAACCGATCTTATCGTGTCGACTGAAGAGTCCCATGCGTGTTTTAAATCAAGAATTTTACTTACCCTAGCCAACTCGCATTCGATTTTCTCGCCAACGCAGCTTCTTCCTGTGGTTCTTCACGCGCTGCTTAGTGGATTTCTGTGGATCTTCAAGAGCAGCTTCTTCCTTGCCTCTTCCCTTCTCGAGCTCATCACGCGGCTGTTCATGTCTTCTCACGCGGGCCACGCAGCTTCTACCCGTGGTTCTTCAAGTGCTGCTTAGTGGATTTTTGTGGATCTTCAAGTGCAACTTCTTCCCTCCCTCTTCCCTTCTCGAGCTCATCACGCGGCTGTTCATGTCTTCTCATGCGGGACACACGGCTGACTCTGTGAGGTTCAGGTTCTACTTATACAGTTAATTGTTAAAGCTTGTACCTTGTAGTTTATTATTGTGTTAAAAATGGCTTCAAGTGGTGCTTCGAATAGTGCATCTGGGAGTAACAATGTTGATGCTCGTATGGGATCTAGAATGCAAAATACTGATGCAGGATCTAGAAGTGATATTGGATGAAAGTATGACATTCCATTTGAGGGAGATGTTAGGAAAACAAAATGCAATTTTTGTGAGAAAGTAGTGACCGGAGGGATTTATCGTTTAAAACATCATTTGGCGGGAACCCAAAAAGATGTTGGAGCTCGTAGGGTCGTGCCAGAAGATGTGAAAAAAGAAATATGAGAGATTTTAGTTGGTTTGCAAGATAGATTATTGAAGAAAACAATCCCCCCCCCCCCCCCGTAGAAGGAGAGTCAAGTGGAAATGTGAAGAGGAAAATAGATTATAAAAACTCTTATAGTTTTTTTAAGAGAAGTGCAAAAACACAATCAACAACATTTTTAAAAAGGGGGTGCGAGAAGAAGCATGTAATGATATTACTTCTTTCATCTACAACAACGCTATACCATTTAATGTGGTAAAGAGTGATAAATTCCATAAAATGTGTGAGTCTATTTCAAGACATGGATTGAGTTTCAAACCACCATCTTAACATAAAATTAGGTTCAAATATCTGAAGCAACAATATGATTTGATAATGGAGACTCTTGCTGAACATAGAGTTCATTGGAAGAAGATGTGATGTACAATAATGACAGATGAGTGGACTAATAAAAGAAGAAGAATACTAAAAAATTTCTTAGTGAACAGCTCTATGAGAATAGTTTTCCTTAAATCTATTGATGCATCCCATATGACTAAAACAACAGAAAAGATCTTTAAAATGATTGATAACATTGTTGAGGAGGTAGGTGAATAAAATGTTGTCCAAGTATTGACAGATAATGCTACAAACTACAAAGATGTTGGTGAAATGTTGATGGCTAAAAGGAAAAAAGTTATATTGGACATCTTGTGCAACGCACTGCATTGACTTGATGTTGGAGGATATGGAGAAGAAGATATATGTTCATCATGAAACAATTCCAAAGGCTAGGAAAATTACAACTTATTTTTATTCAAGGACTAGTCTCATCTCAATTTTTAAAAAATTTACAAAAGATAAAGATTTGGTGAGACCCGGAATGACTCGCTTTGTCACTTCATACTTAACTTTGGGATGCCTTAATGACAAGAAACTTGCGTTGATTAGAATGATTAATTCAGATGAATGGAAGGGTAGTCGGTTTGTTGGTTCAAGAGATGGAAAACTGATTGAAGACGTGATTATGGATAAAGAGTTTTGGAAAAATATTGTTATTTGCTTGAATGAGGCATATCCATTGATAAAGGAGCTTCAGTTAGTTGATTCAGATGAGAAGTCGGCCATGAGATTCATTTATGAGGAAATGAATAGGGTCAAAGAGAAAATTGCACATGTCTTTGATGGTATGCAAAAATAGTAAGTCTTTTTTTTATGTAATTAATAAATTGTAGCATTATTTATTTGTATCTTGATTTTAACCTACTTCAATTTTTTCATTATTTAGTTATCAACCAATATGAGAGGTTATTGATGCAAGATGGGACAAGCAACTCCATAGGCCTTTACATGCTACTGACTATTATTTGAACCCCAAATTTCATTACAGTCCTTCATTTAAAGCTTATTATGAAGTAAAGCGCGGACTATAAATAGGGGAAATATAGATGAAATTTCAAAAATTAATAGCCAGCTTGAAGATTTTAAGAATAAAAGACATTTTTTGGATCTATAGTTGCCAAAACTGAAATTAATATCAAAACTCCAGCAGCATAGTGAAATTCATATGGGAAGGAACATCCAGAGCTTCAGAAATTTGCTCTCTGTGTGCTAAGCTTGACATGTAACTCCTCTGAATGTGAGAGGAACTGGAGTGCCTTTGAAATGGTATAATTTAAAACATAAGAAATCTTTTTGATATTCCATTCAAATTATGTTATGTATATTAACTTATTTGAATTTTTTAGGTGCACACAAAGAGAAGAAATCGCTTAAAGCAAAGGACAATGAATGATGTCATCTTTGTGATGATCAATTCAAGATTGGGCAAAATGAAAAAAAGGAGTACTGATAATTTAATTTTTGATGATATCACTTCAGATGATGAGTGGATTACTGGAGATGAAGATGAAGAATATCTGAATGATCTTGTGGACACTTATGAAGTAGATGCTCCACGTGAAACGGAGTTGGATATTCCTGATTTTATTGAAGAACTTGCTGCAGGAGAGGAAGAAGAGCAAGTGATGGTTGAAGGAGAGGAATATGATTTGGGGGAAAATTTGAATTTTACCTTGAATGATTTTATTTAAATTTGAATTAAACACTTTTGACTTTTCTGAATATTTGAATATTTAAATATACTCATATTATATTTTGATGTGATGATATGCATTATTTACAGTGTCTTTTATATTAATATTTGTCTAATGTTGATTGTTATATTTTTTTATGTTTTTGTTTTATACAAATAATCAGCTATTGTGTTTAAATATAAATAAATTTTTTTTATTTTTATTAAATACGATCTTACGATCCGTATCGATCCTACGTTTTACGATCTTAGGGATGCCTCCCGATCCTAAGTAAAATCTCGATCTTGAAAACCTTGGTTGTTACCCTTCCCCTTTCGGCGTGAGACTCATCTGCTGTTGTGATTTTGGTGCCCCTACTCTTCCCCGCCTCCTGGTGCGACTCCGGCGTCCTCGACCCCTTCCACTCGGTGCGACTTCGACGAACCTCCACCAATTCGTGCGAAGAGTCAGGGGAAACTCATACCCGAGCTGTTGCCCGCCCCTAACCCGTGCCCCTCCATCCCGATCCGCTGCCCGTCGGGAACTCGTCGGCGTGGTTCTGTGGAGATTGGCGATCTCCGTTCGGCGTAACTCTGGTGGAACCGTAGTAGAGCGATTCGCCACGTGATATCCTCCTCGAGTGTGGGCAACGAATTCTCTTTCTCATCTTGTGTGTGATTCATCTCTTATACATATTTCTTGTGAAGAAAAACGGTGGCGATAATTTTGAAATCGAGATTACAACGTGATTTTCTTCGGATTATTCGTTGTTGAAACTCTTGATTTCTCGGCGTTCAAAGGATTTGATTTTTCACTGTTTTCTTTTAGTTGGGAGAGATCAACCGTTTTTTGGGGCATCGATTTTTTGGTGGATCTCTTTTGGAACAACACACAACCGTTCGGATCGTGTAGGTCCATTTCGCTTGAGAAAATATTGACAAATAGTCCTTATTTAATCTCTAGAGGATTGACGAACCTTTGTGTTTGCGTGCGAATGATAATAACGCGATTCGGTGTGGTTACGTTTTAGACTTTTAGTTATGTGTTAGTTTGTTGGAACGTGAGAGAGCGACTTGTGAGTTTTCCGATCATCTCGGTCGCGTCGGTGGGACTTGCCTGCATCAATTTTGGTATCAGAGGGAGGTTGGCCAATTTCCTAACTTGGCCCCGGTCCGCTCTATATTACTTAGGTTTCGCGCGACACTCTAGTTCACGCTAGGTCTCACATGTGCGCCAATATTTTATTTTCCTACAAAAATAAAAAAATGTTGTACACATCGCATGCCCACTAGATCCGGTTACGAGTATCACACCTACTCCGGTCACAAATGTCACACCTCCTCGTCGAGTATGGCCGACGAGCGACAACCAAACCAAAATCCCTCTCCGGTTGATGATCTTCGCAATGAGATGAACCAACAATTGGGGGAACTTCGGGGAATGATGGCCAAACTTTTGGTCAACCGAACCCCGTAACCACCTAGAAGCCATAGGCCACTCGACTGTCACCACCACCACGAGGATGACCACCTCGATGACTTGTCTCCACGTGCTCGTCCACCACAACGTCACCCTGAACGCGACGTCGACCTTACTCACGCCATTAAAATCAATGCCCCCACCTACGATGGCTTAGGGAATCCCCAAATTTTTCTAAATTTGGTTATGGATATGGAGTGCTATTTTGAATGACATCGCCTAGTGGACCCACAGAGAGTTCAAGTGGTTAGGATGAAGTTAACGGGACGAGCCAAAGTATTTTGGTTAAATGATGAGCGACGTTTCGGAGTTGAGAATGGTGCCCCCCAGTCGGTTGACACGTTATGAAAAATCTTCTCAAGGATCAATACGTTCCCGCCTATCATCGCACTCAAATGTTTGATGAGTTAGCCACCCATCGGTAAGGTGATAGGTCCGTAGCCGATTATATGGGAGATCTTAAGGATAAGATGGTCCGATGTGAGGTCCAAGAGATGTCGGAAGTTACACTGTCTAGGTACCGTAAGGTTCTTAGCTACGACATCCAAAAGAAGCTCTTACGCTACGATCACACCGATTTGAGCACCACCTTCAACGCTGCACTAGATATTGAAAAGCACTTGACCTCTAAGTCCAAACCTAAACACAACTCTTATAATGGTAGAGCTACGTTTAACTCTTCCGTCTCTACCTATAAGGACAAATGAAAATTTAATACTAAGGATTCTTCTAACATCGTTATCACGACTATGGACACTAAGAACTCCCTAGGGGAGCGCATTCCCGTAGGAAAGATTAGTAAGACTAATGCCACTTGTTATGTTTGCGAGGTAACCGACCACTATGTTGTTGAATGCCCAACTAAAACGGACCTTGGTCGTAGTCGAGTCTACTAGTGAAACACCCGAGTTTATCTACGAGGCTACGGATGAGTCAGAACCGGAAGGATTTCCTAGTGACATGGAAGATGACAATAACCTGATGGTGATGCGTTGTATCTTGTCAGCCCCACGTGAGATGGATGATTGCACTACACCAACATCTTCTCGTTGGTTTTTAAGAGCGGTGAGAAGCTTTACAAGTTGATTATAGACAGCGATAGTTGTATGAATGTCATTTCGGAGAAGGCGGTTACACGTATGTCGTTATCCGCAGACCCGCACCCGCATCCCTATCACGTCGCGTGGGTTAATAAAACCTCCCTTCCAATCACTAAGCGTTGCCTAGTTCCTCTTACCATCAAAGCTTATTCAGAACAAGTTTGGCGTGACGTTATCCCCATGGATGCTTGTCACGTGTTATTAGGACGTCTCTGGCTTTTTGACCACGATGTTACGCATTTTGGACGCGCCAACATCTATGAATTTAAATTTAATGGGAAAAAATCACTCTTAAGCCCACCCCACCTAAGGACTTCACTGTTCCTTCCAAAGATACGGTCATCCCGGTAGAGAAGAAGACTTTGAGTTTGATTGGCAAGAAAGAGTTTGCTAGAGATTCCTTTTTGAGTGGAATGCTATATGTGTTTGTTTGTTTGCAAACTAAAGATGGAGTCTCTACTTTTGACGAGTTACCCGTAGCGTTGAGGAAACTTTTAGAAGAATTCAAAGATGTCTATCCGGATGAGTTATCTTCTATGCTACCTCCCATGCACGATATCCATCATGCGATAGATTTCATCCCGGGTTCCTTTTTGCTCAATCTTCCTCACTATAGGTTGAACCCATCCGCACATCATGAATTACAAACACAAACTTCAGATTTATTATCTAAGGGACTCATTCGGCATAGCCCCGTGTGCCGTTCCCGCCTTATTAACCCAAAAGAAGGACAGAACGTGGAGGGTGTGCGTAGATAGTAGAGCTATAAACAAGATCACCGTTAAATATAGGTTTCTCATCCCTCGTTTGGATGATTTGCTTGACATGTTAGCGGGGGTCACAATTTTCTCCAAGTTGGATCTTACGAGTGGTTATCACCAGATCAGGATTAGAGAAGGGGATGAATGGAAGACAACTTTTAAATCCAAAGATGGACTGTATGAGTGGCTAGTAATGTCATTTGGACTTTCTAATGCTCCAATCACTTTCTCAAGGATGATGACTCATGTGCTACAACCCTTCATGGGAAAATTTATTGTGGCATATTTTGATGACATCTTGATTTTTAGCACTTCTTCGCATGATCATGAATCTCACTTAAGAGTACTCCTTACTACGTTAAGGTCGGAAAAATTATTTGTTAACATAAAAAAATGCACGTTTTTTGTAAGTTCCGTAGAGTTTCTTAGTTATATTGTGAGTTCGAAGGGTATTCTTGTTGATCCAAAGAAGGTCCAAGACATTAAAGATTGGCCTGAGCCCACCACCCTACGTGAAGTGAGAAGTTTTCACAGTCTTGCCACTTATTACTGTCGCTTCATTCGTGACTTTAGTAGTATTATGACGCCAATTACGGAGTGTTTAAAGAAAGGAGATTTTAAATGGACAGCGTCGGCCACTAAGGCATTTCAAACTATCAAGACCCGAATGTCGGAAGCACCGGTCTTACGATTGCCTGATTTTGGCAAGGTTTTTGAATTGTCTTGTGATGCATCCGGGGTAGGCATTGGTGGTGTTTTGAGTCAGGAGGGCCACCCGATTGGGTATTTTAGTGAGAAGCTTGTTGGTCCTAAGTTAAACTATTCTAATTATGATAGAGAATTCTACATAGTAATTCGACGCATCCAACATTGGCGGCACCATCTCCTCCCCAAGGAGTTTGTTCTCCTATCGGACCATGACACGTTGAGATTTGTTAACTCACAAAGTAAAATTAATTCACGTTATGCTAAATGGATTTACTATCTACAAGAGTATACTTTTATCATTAAACATCTTAAAGAGACTCTAAACCCCGTAGCTGACGCCCTTAACCGTGTATCCTTATTATTGTTTACGTTACAAGTGAAGATTATCGAGTTTGAGAGGATCAAGGATGAGTATGTTCAATGTATAGATTTTAAAGATATTTATTTATCCGTTCAAAGCAATTCACTAACTACTATTTTGGCATATTATATTAGGGACAGTTATCTATTTAAGCATGCGAAGTTGTGCATCCCACAATCTTCTTTGCGCCACCTTATTGTGTAAGAGTTGCATAGCGGTGGCCTTGGTGGTCACTTTGGTCGTGGCAAAACTATCACATTGGTAGAGGATAAGTTTCATTGGCCCGACCTCAAGCCGTTGGTTAGTAAAATCGTTAGTAGCTGTCGTGTTTGCCAATTGGCAAAGGAGAATAAGACTAATGTAGGTCTATATACGCCTCTCCTGATTCCGTCCATTCCGTGGGAGGATGTTAGTATGAATTTTATCTTGGGTCTACCACTCACTTTTTGACGTCATGATTCCATCGTAGTGGTGGTAGATTATTTTTCAAAAATGTCATATTTTATTTCATGCGATAAAACTAATGATGCGTCTCATATCGCTAAGTTGTATTTTAAAGAGGTTGTCGGGCATCGTGGCGTTCCTAAAACTATAGTTACTGATAGAGACGTTAAATTTACTAGTTATTTTTGAAAAACTTTATGGAAGTTAATGAACACCAAGCTTTTGTTTTCTTCGGCCTATCATCCGCAAACGGATGGTCAAACGGAAGTGGTAAACAGAAATTTGGGAAACTTATTGAGGTGTCTTGTGGGTGATCACAAGGGCACTTGAGATTTACTTCTCCACCACCCCTAACTAGTTTATAACAACTCCAAAAATAGATCTACTGGTTTGTCCCCCAACGAGATCGTGTATGGTTATAAGGCTCCCGTGTCACTTGACTTGATTCAGTTACCACCATCGTATAAGTCAAGTCAGTTTGCACATGAGTTCGCTCAACATGTTCACAATTTGCACAAACATATTCAAGAGACGTTGGTCACTCAATACACGTCTTATCAATCACACGCAAACTTGCATCGGAGAGTAACTCACTTCAATATTGATGACTTGGTTTTAGTTTGTCTCATTCCTGAACGGTTGCCTTCGGGCTCCATAAAAAAGTTAGCTAATCGGCGAGCCGGTCAAAGTCCTATCAGTTTGACTCAAAAATCTTTAGAGGGAACCCCATCAAATGCCCCTAAATTTTCACAGGCTGTGATCCGCGAAGCGACGAGTCCGAAATTTTTTAAACTTGATTATTTCAATTGGGGTCATGTATTTTGAATTATTACTTTGTGTGCGCGAGATGAATTACTTTTCGTTTGCGGCGTGAAGTATCCTTTTTGTTAGGCCTGGAGGTGTATGTTGATCTCTTTGTGCCACTTGATGTCGGCCTTGCGAGTTGAAGATCTCATAGTTGTCATTTGGTGGGGGATTTTGGCAATCACTAACTTGCGCATTATTTGTCTTTGTAGCAGTAGGTGCGGCTTGGCGCAGTAACATGCTTTTGCATGTTTGTCGTTTGGTGGCTCTTGCGGTGTATTACGGAGATGTCCACCTGTTCAAACCGTGTGTATTATGACGGATTGGAAGTGTTTTGTTTTCCTTTTTTCACGGTAACGCAAATTTGACGTCACGTGTTCGCTTCGGTGATTATTGTTTGGCATTAGTGTCGGAGGTTAATGTTTGGAAGCAATACGGAGGGACATTTGTCCCCCTTGTCCTAATGGCGCGGGAGAACTCAGAGTCCGTTTTCTTCAAAAGATGCAGGAGGATTCACGGTCTTACACGGGGAGGAATCTGGAGGATTTGTGGCTCGCTCCTGTCTTGAGAAGTAGAAAGACTCGGAGTCCGTTCTTGTCGTAGAGTAGGACACGAGGTTCGTTTGTTTGAAAGGAGCAGAAGGCCCCGTGATCCGTTCATAAAAGAACTCGGTGTCCGTTCTTATGTCAGAGCATAGAAGGACTCAGTGTTTGTTCTTATCGAGAGTTGAGACAGAGCAGTTCAAGACGGAGGCCGAGCGTGATGCGGCTGAAGGAGGAGAAAGCGTGGATGACTATTGCCTTCAGGACATCATGACGGCCCAGACTTCCTTGATTACCGAATGCAAGGATGGATACTGCCCTTCAGGAGGTCAGCAATGAAAATTCTATGTCGCTAATTTTATTGAGATGTCAAAAGTAACATCCTTCCTAAATTTATTAACAATGGACCGGGGTCGAATGCTCTCCCTGGGTATAGAATGGTTAGGCCTGAGCCCAAGCTAGGCCCGGGACCCTAACAGCCCCCCTTTTATGAATGCAGACCAAGCTTCTGCCTGGTCAAGTGGCCCGAGCACCTGGCTTAGCTCCCTTCAAGGCAGGGCCAGCTGGGCCAAAAATGATGGGCGGACGGACGGTTCTAACTGCCCTCCTGGTCTGGGCGGGCACTTTTGTGCACCCTGTGATGAAACGGACCGCAGAAACAGTCAAATCCAACTGTCTCTTTTCCTCCACCACAGAAAGCCAAACCAGCCTATAAATGGATTAATTTTCAGGTACGTCTACGAAATGGATCCGCATGGATCCGCATGGATCCGCATGGATCCGCATGGATCCGCATGGATCCGCATGGATCCGCATGGATCCGCATGGATCCGCATGGATCCGCATGGATCCGCATGGATCCGCATGGATCCGCATGGATCCGCTGAAAAGCAAATGATCGGCCGGCGAACGGCGAACGGCGCACGGCGAACGGCGCACGGCGCATCGCCGTCTTGGAAAAATAAACATACCTGCAGCGTCGGCGTAGAAACCATCATCCCATGATGAGTACGGAACATCAAGCGCCGCAGTCACGACGAGCAGCGGCACAAGGTAAGCGGCCGACGTGAGCAAGCCGGAGGCGAGAAGCGCCTTTGGGAAAGTCCGCTGAGGCCGATCAACCTCGCCGGCTAGGGTGCTCGCGTTGTCCCAGAAATTGAGATTCCAAAACAGCGTGTTCAAGTACAGACTCCAATCCTTATTCGCGGCGACGCCTCCCCATCGCCGTGGATGAAGCCTCGGCAGCGCGGCGGCGGACATAATGAAGAAGGGGGAGAGTGAAGCGGCGCAGAGCGCCATTGCCGTGTATCCGACGACGGAGAGGCCGGTGTAGTTGAGGAAAGAGAGAAGGATCGTCGCTGCGGTGACCGCGATAGCGCGCGGGGCGCCGGAGGAAATGGAGGGGATGTTGCGGGCGACGTAGTCGGCGCAGAGTGCGGGATAGGCGGCAGAGTTGATGGCGCCGGAGAGGAACTTCCAGGTGCCCATGAGGGAGCCAAGAAAGGGCCCGAATGCGCGATCGGTCCAGAGAACGAAGCCTCCATTACCGGGAAGGGCGGTGGAAAGCTCGGCGGTAATTAGGGCTTCCGGGATGCTCCACACGAAAGGTAAGATTACGAAGCCGAGAATGGCGAGGAGGGGGCCGCCTGATTGGACTGTCTGCTCTGAGCCGTAGGGGCCGCCGGAGACCTCGAAGTAGATGAGGAATACGAGGGGGAGAATGGCGAGCTTGCTCTTATCCCTGTGGTGTTTCTCGCCGTTGCTCTGTACCGGGAAGATGGAATCGTCGAGGGGTTCCGGCATGGAGGCGGAGATTTGGGAGTGGAGCTGGATTTCTCCGGTCATGCGTCAAGGCTACGCTCTCTGCAGATTGGGATTTGGGAATGATGATGAGAGACTCCCAAGTCCCAACGAAGCTGCCTGGGTGGTTGTTTGAGTAAATTAGAATGATGGAGCATTGAAATAAAAATTTAATTAAATAAAAAAAGAAAGGAAATATTTTAATTGAAAGCCATTTGAAAGTTTAGGTTATCAATTTGATAATTTTGTTATATATACAACCAATGGGACGGCACGGATCCTTCTGCTATTTTTTTAACCGTAAATTATTTCCAATAAAATTTTAGGGCATTCTTATATAATAGTCTATTCATATTTATGTTGCAGTCCAATAAATTTAAAAGTCTTTCGTTTCAACGACATTGATATTGAAGTATTGGCTTTTATTTTAATATCAATAGATATGAGAAATGATTTTGAGTTTAAATTCAATTCTTTTATTCAGTCACATGATGACTTTCTGTCATAGGAATTGACATTAATCATTTTTTATTGTTCGTTTGTAGAAAGATATTCAATCATAGGAATTGACATTGGTTGCTCTCAATTAAAAATAACAAACACGTATTTTTCGCCCGTCATCAATTTTATCGCTCGGACATGATTTTTTCGTCATGACGCGATATTTTTGCCCGGGCTTACATTTTTTCGACCCGAACGCGAAATTTTTAGTTCGAACGCGTTTTTTTCGCCGAGACACAATTTTTTTGAACGGACGCGATTTTTCCGCCCGAACTCAAATTTTTCGCTTCGACAATACTTTTTTTCCCGGACGCGATTTTTTCGCCTGAACGCGATTTTTCGCCCCAACGCGATTTTTGAACGGGGTTTTCCTCTTTCTCTTTTTCAATGAAAGATTCATATCAAGCAATTTCAATGTACTTGACGTGATTTTTCGCCCGGACGCGAAAAAAATCGTCTGGCCGCGCTTTTTTTCCCCGACGCGAAATTTTTGTTTCGGGACGAAAAAATTGTGTCCGGGGAAAAAATCGCATCCGGGCAAAAAGCCATCGGGGCGAAAAAGTCGCGTCCGGGCGAAAAAGTCGCGTCTGGCCGAAAAAGTCGCGTTTGGCCGAAAAAATCGCGTTCTGGCGTAAAATCGCGTTTGGGCGAAAAAAACGTCCACGAGCGTAAAAATCGCGTCCGGGCGAAAAAATTGCGTTCGGGCGAAAAATCGCGTCCGGGCAAAAAATCGCGTCCAGGTGAAAAAATAGCGTCCGGGCGAAAAAATCACGTCCGGGCGAAAAAATCGAGCCCGGGCGAAAAAATCGCGTCCTGGCGAAAAAAACGCGTCCGGGCGAAGAAAATGCGCACGAGCGAAAAAATCGCGTCTGGTCAAAAAAATCACGCCCGGGCTAAAAAATCGCGTCCGGACGAAAAAAAACGCGTCCGAGCGAAAAAAAGCGCATCCGGGTGAAAAAATAACGTCCTGGCGAAAAAATAGCATCATGGCCAAAAAATTGCGTCCGTGCAAAAAAGTCGCGTTCGGGCGATAAAATCATGTATGGTCAAAAAAATCACATTCATACTGAAAAAATTACTCTTCTTTTGAAAAGTCGATGTTGACAATCTCAATATCCGCACCTCGAGATAGATATTGAATCAATGAGTTTTTAGTTTTGTGTAAATATCTACGGCTTACCACCAGAAAGTCAATTCCACTCTACAATTTTTGATACGAACAACGAAATGACTTTCATTTTCTTAAAGTCAATACTTTAATATCAATGTCGTTGAAACGAACGGACCCTAAGAGTTTTTATAATTGCTAATGAGATCATATAAATTTATAGAAAAATTGGTGTGTAAATAACCGGTAACTCATGATTCCCACTAACTTCGTGGAGATCATGAAAATAACCACCGCGCAAGCGATTAGCATGCCCGATCTTTGTGCAATTCGAGCACGTGATCCTGCTTTCTGCACCACCCGACTAACCGCCCGCGGCTGGCCGCCTACGCCGTCATCATTATCGCCATCGTCGTGCCGTCATCACCGGTGTCGGGCGGTCCTCGTCCGATAGCCCTCCATGAGGCCGGCGTTGGGCGGCCATCGCCCGGCCGCCCTCCGTGAGGCCGGCGTCGGGCGCCGCCCGGCCGGCGTCGGGCGCCGCCTGGTCGGCCTCACGGTGGCCGGCAGCTCGCACAATCCTTGTGCAATTCGTGCACGTGATCCCACTTCATCCACCACCAAAGTAACCACCAGCGGCCAGTCGTCGTCACTGTCACTGTTGTCGCCATCATCGTTGGCGTTGTCATCATCGGTGTCGGGCGGTCCTCACTCGATCGGCCTCTGTGAGGCCGGCGTCGGGCGGCCCTCGCCCGACCAGCCTTCGTGAGGCCGGAGCTGGGCGCCGCCCGACCGGCCTCCCAAAGGCCCGCGTCAGGCCGCCCTTACCCGACCGGCCTCCGTAGGGCCGGCGTCGGGCTCCACCCGATCGGCCTCACGAAGGTTGGCATCGGGCGATCCTCGCCCAACCAGTCTCTGTGAGGCCGACGTCGGGCAATGCCCGGTTGCCCCCCCCCCCCCCCCCCCCCGGGCGGCCTCCCCGACCTGCCTCCTTAAGGTCGGCGATCGCCCGGCCAACCTTCCCTCGGCTGGCCGCCCAGTCAGTCTTCCCCGACCAGATTTTTCCAGTCAGTCTCCCTTTAACTGCCACATCCATTCGAGAAGTTTGAAAATTCGTCTAAGTTCCTGACTCTCTGGAGAAGAAGATGAACCACCGACCTCTCTAAGAATTCTCCAATGTAAGGTGTTCTGCGAGTCCCCCGCAATAATTCCCATATGTGCACCGCTACTACACATTGCTTTCGGTAAACGTCTGAGAGTGTTCTCCGCCAACAACAAGAGACGGATTTTGAGCTTAGTGAGTGACGGTCTGTCGCCCTCCGAGAGCGCCTGTATTTTCTCTCATCCCCAAGATGGAACAAAGAGCGATCTGTCGCCCTCGATTTCTCTGACACTTTGTAACCGCCGCTGATAGTGAAGTTTGACTGGCACTGAACCGGACACGTAGTTTTTTACCCAATTTACGAGTTTTCCATGTTAAAAATCTTCTTGTATACTCATCTTCTTACTTAACTATTTGTCCTCTTGATCTCTCCCGAGCTAAGGCGGCCCAAGTTAGCCCGGTCAACCAGGAGCCGCAAGCGGCCCGCAATAGTTTAGAGTCGTCTGTGGGAAAGTAGTTTCCCAAAAACCGAAGAAGACCCGGAAGATAGTATCTTCAACACTGTGATACTTGAGACTAACAGCCATGGCAATGAGAGGTGCTCGCACCACCCAAAGATTGACCCGAGAAGGACGCGACAACCCTAGTGCTTCTCTCTCCCTCATTAACATAGCCCGACTATAGGAGACTGTCATTGCACCCAAGAACGCGCTTGTTGAGCACGTCGCCCGGGTGAAAGAGCACCAAGTTGAGATCCTAGACCTCTTGATGAATCAAAGAACGACACAAACTCCCGTTGCGCCCTCACGCTATTCAATGAGCCTCTTACACTTCCAAATCATGTCATAGAGAATGGAAGAAGGCCTCGATGAATCCTCTGAGGCAGCAAATACCGCGTGCCACGCCCGTTTGGCTGGGGCCACCGAAGACGACCATCAACATCCTTGTCAGCGAGAGGGCGCCCCTGAGAACCCCACAGGAAGAGCAACCAGAGAAGAGATCGGAGAGCTGGTCGTTAAAGAGCATGACCAAGTCGACCAACATGTCGTGTATCTGCACCACACCATCGGGACCAAGTCCTCGCTAGCGCCCGAAGTTCTGGCACACCCAATCCCGCACGATTTTAAGATCTCAAAAATCGAGACATTCGATGGAACAGACAATCCATCAGAGCACGTCCACCATTTCTCCAACATCATGAGACTCCATAATGCCCCCAATCAGCTGTTATGTCAAGTATTCCCAACAACTTAGAAAGGACAAGCTCGAACTTGGTTTTGCTCTCTGAAGGAAGGAAGGATCGACAAATTTACAAGTTTATCTCAACTCTTCGTCGATCAGTTCATTGCAAATCGGAGGGTTGCACATGACCCCACACACCTTTTTGGGATCCGACAAAGCGATAGAGAAACCTTTAATGATTTCTTTCGTTGTTTCATCACTAAGGCACAACAAATCTCAGGAGTTGACCCAAAACTCTTGCGTTGGTTCTTCTCAGGAGGACTCCGCTCCAGAACCGTCTACTCAACATTAATGAGAGAAATAATACCAAGTTACCATGAGTTGGTACGACGAGTCAAAACACAGATCAATGATAGTTTGATAGGGACCTGAAAAGAAGGAGGGGCTAAGGAACCTCATCAAACGTTGGAAAGAGCAAGGGGTGTCGTAGCAACCCGCGACCAAGATAGTATCAGAACTTTACACCCCTTAATTGTACAACCCCATATTCGCAGAGTAGGGCCCTCCCGACAGGCGCATGACCAACTATAAGTTTTAAGCTTTTGAGAGATTTTGCCCTCTTGGTGGCCAATTTTGGCCTAACCCTCGTAATGTACTAGTAGGGAAAGGAAAAATCTACCTCCCCGTTTGGCCCCTTTCGGGAGCGGGTGCGTAGAGTTGGCCGACACCCGCCCCCGGCTTGATAGGTGTGAGGTAGGAGCAGCAGGATCGGCTGGAGGCCAGGTTCCCTCCCCCTGCACCTTAGCCCTGGGTTGGGACGAGACTGGTCGGGCGGTCAGCTCGGGGGGCGAGAGCGGCCTGCGGCCAGGCTCTCCCCCCATGCGGTTAGTTTGCGGGGCGAGACCGGCCGGCGGCCAGGGTCTCGCTCGCGCGGTGAGCTCGCGGGGCGAGACCGGCCGGCGGCCAGGGTCTCGCTCGCGCGGTGAGCTCGCGGGGCGAGACCGGCCGGCGGCCAGGGTCTCGCCCGCGTGGTGAGCTCGCGGGGCGAGACCGGACGGCGGCCAGCGCAGTGAGCTGCGGGGCGAGACCCCGCGGCCAGTGAGCTCGCGGGGCGAGACCGGCCGGCGGCCAGGGTCTCGCCCGCGCGGTGAGCTCGCGGGGCGAGACCGGCCGATGGCCAGGGTCTTGCCCGTGCGGTGAGCTCGTTGGGCGAGACCGGACGGCGGCCAGGGTCTCGCCCGCGCGGTTAGCCCACTCGTCTCGGGTGCCCGGGGAGGTAGGGGTATGGCTTGGCCTCTTCCCGCCCTTGGACCTCTTTGGGCTGTGCTTTTACCGTTTTGCCCTCGGGGGGGGGGTTACTTTTTTACCCCCTGGTGTGGAGGTTTGCTATTGGCTTGAGGCTTATTTTCCCTAGGGGAATTTGGTCATTTTTAACCCTAGGACTTGGAAAATCTATAAATAGAACCTTGAGGGTGCCTTGGAGAGCATTGCTTCTTAGCCACTTAAATCCCCTTGGCTTTCTTCCTCCAAGGCACCTAGCTCAAGCATTGGCTAGGGAGGGGGAGACCTCAAAGGTCTTCCGGGTGTGAGGTGGGACCTCCGCGCTAGAGCTGAGGGTCTGTTCCTAGTTTCCCAATTTTTTGGTCTGTGACGTTCCTCTGAGTGTAGTAGGTGTGAGGTCACCCCTCTTTTGGGACCCCGAACTCTGTAGAGGTCAATTTTGGCTTCAACATTTTGGTGCGGTGAGCGTGGAGAGTGACCAGCACAGAAGATCTCGGGAGAGTGTCATGGCTGGAGATCAGGGAGGTGGTGACGATCTCGGAGAGCTCCCCCACCCCGAACCCTTCGTAGGAAGGGAGGAGTTCATGGCGTCCATCCAAGGCCTCGTGGAGATGCAACGAAGTATTGCTCCTCGGGGTGGCAGCTCAACTCGCCTAGCCGCGGCTCTCGCCAAGCCGTCAAGCTCGCACGCCTTCGTCTCGCTAAGCCTCCTGCTCGCGCGCCTTGGTCTCGCCTAGCCGCCGATCTCGCCAAGCTGCGTGCTCGCGCGCCTCGGTCTCGCCCAGCCGACGCTCTCATGGAGAGCCTGAGCAAGATGGAGGTATCCAAGGGGAAGGCTGACGGCCCTCATGTCCAGGCCCCCTGAAGAAGCCTCGCCTCGACAGAGTCTTGTATTTTTTTCTTATGATGTAATGAGTTCAGCCCCCGACCAGTTGAGTCGGGGGGGGGGGGGGGGTCATGTAACCCAACTCTTTTTCCCCGTTGGAGGATGTTAAATTCTAGTAATACTCAGGTAACATGCCCAGTTCTTTTAACTCAGAGATGATTCCGTCGACCAGACTCCCACTAGCTGGCAGGGCAGGTTGATCTCTCGTGGAGGCTAAGGGTCTGTTTGGCGCAGCTCTGGCGGCTGGATAATCTCTATTCCAGCCGCCAGAGCTGTTTTTTAACTGTTTGTGACAGCTCCTTATGAAGAGCTTTTCAGAAATCTGAAGCTGTTTTGCAGCTCTTCAGAAATCTCCCCCTCCCAGCTTCAGCTTCTGCAAAATAGCTTTCTCTCTCACAGGTTTTGGAAATCTGATGGGTTCTTCAGTTGGAATATGCTCAAAGGCTGGACGACCTTCTTCCGGCGATTCCGAGACCCGGACTGCCTTCCTTCGGCGATTCCGAGCCCCCGACGACCTTTCTCCGGCGATTCCGAGCGCACTTCTGCACAGAACACCCAAACACTCTGCAGCTTTTCAAAAATGCTCCCCAGAGATCTATTTTAAAACAGCTCTATCCGAACAGCAGCTTTTCAATTCGCCAGAGCTGTCCCAAACAGAGCCTAAGTTCTTTTAGCTCAGAGATGATTCTGCTGTCAGACTCCCACTAGCTGGTAGGGCAGGTTGATCTCTCGTGGAGGCTAAGTTCTTTTAACTCCGAGATGATTCTTCTGACCAGGCTCCCACTAGTTGGCAGGGCAGGTTGATCTATCGTGGAGGCTAAGTTCTTTTAGCTCCAAGATGATTCCGCTTGCAGGCTCTCACTAGCTGGCAGGGCAGGTTGATCTCTCGTGGAGGCTAAGTTCTTTTAGCTCCGAGATGATTCCGTTGCCAGGCTCCCACTAGCTGGCAGGGCAGGTTGATCTTTCATGGAGGCTAAGTTCTTTTAGCTCCGAGATGATTCTGCTGCCAGACTCCCACTAGCTGGTAGGGCAGGTTGATCTCTCGTGGAGGCTAAGTTCTTTTAGCTCTGAGATGATTCCGCTGCCTGGCTCCCACTAGTTGGCAGGGCAGGTTGATCTCTCGTGGAGGCTAAGTTCTTTTAGCTCCAAGATGATTCCGCTGACCAGGCTCCCACTAGCTGGCAGGGCAGGTTGATCTCTCGTGGAGGCTAAGTTCTTTTAGTTCCGAGATGATTCCGCTGTCAGGCTCCCACTAGATGGCAGGGCAGGTTGATCTCTCGTGAAGGCTAAGTTCTTTTAACTCCGAGATGATTCCGCTGACCAGGCTCCCACTAGCTGGCAGGGCAGGTTGATCTCTCGTGGAGGCTAAGTTCTTTTAGAGATAATTCCACTGCCAGGCTCCCACTAGCTGGCAGGGAAGGTTGATCTCTCGTGGAGGCTAAGTTCTTTTGGCTCCGAGACGGTCCCGCTGTCAGGCTCTCACTAGCTGGCAGGGCCGGTGGTACCTCTCGTTGATGCCCTTGTTGTCTTTGCTCTGAGACGATCTTCTTTCACCCCGAGGTGGTCTCGTCACCCAGGCTCTCATTAGCTGGCAAGATAGGTTGACCCCTCGTGGAGGCCAAGTGTTTTTCACCCCGAGGTGGTCTCGTCACCCAGACTCCCATTAGCTGGCCTGACAGGTTGACCCCTCGGGGTGGCCAAGTGTTTCTCACCCCGAGGCTGTCTTGTCACCCAGGCTCCCATTAGCTGGCATGACATGTTGACCCCTCGGGAGGCTAAGTGTTTTCACCCCGAGGTTGTCTCGTCACCATGGCTCTCATTAGCTGGCATGACAGGTTGACCCCTCGGAGAGACCTTATAATCTTTCAAATCGCGAGAAGAGGCCACTCAGTGAATACGTTGGGTTGGATGTTTCTTTCCGAGCTTGTGCCAACCTCTAAAAGAGCGGGGATTGTGTACAACCCCGTATTCACAGAGTAGGGCCCTCCCGGCAGACGCATGACCAACTATAAGTTTTTAAGCTTTTGAGAGATTTTGCACTCTTTGTGGCCAATTTTGTCTTAACCCTTGTAATGCACTAGTAGGGGGAGGAAAAATCTACCTCCCCCTTTGACCCCTTTCAGGAGCGGGTGCGTCGAGTTGGCCGACACCCGCCCCCGGCTCGATAAGTGCGAGGTAGGAGCAGTAGGATCGGCTGGAGGCCAGGATCCCGCCCCCTGCACCTTAGCCCTGGGTAGGGCGAGACTGGCCGGGCGGTCAGCTCGCGGGGGCGAGAGCGGCTTGTGGCTAGGCTCTCGCCCTACGCGATTAGTTCGCGGGGCGAAACCGGCCGGCGGCCAGGGTCTCGCCCGCGCGGTGAGCTCGCGGGGCGAGACCGGCCGGCGGCCATGGTCTCGCCCGCGCGGTGAGCTCGCGGGGCGAGACCGGCCGACGTCCAGGGTCTCGCCCGCGCGGTGAGCTCGCGGGGTGAGACCGGCCGACGGTCAGGGTCTCGCCCGCGCGGGGAGCTCGCGGGGCGAGACCGGCCGGTGGCCAGGGTCTCGCCCGCGCGGTTAGCCCACTCGTCTCGGGTGCCCAGGGAGGTAGGGGTATGGCTTGGCCTCCTCCCGCCCTTGGACCTCTTTTGGCCGTGCTTTTACCATTTTGCCCTCGGGGGGGGGGGGGAATTACTTCTTTACCCCCTGGTGTGGAGGTTTGCTATTGGCTAGGGAGAGGGAGACCTCAAAGGTCTTCCGGGTGTGAGGTGGGACCTCCGCACTAGAGTCGAGGGTCTGTTCCTAGTTTTCCAAGTCTTTGGTTCGTGACGTTCCTCCGAGTGTAGTAGGTGTGAGGTCACCCCTCTTTTGGGACCCCGAACTCCACAAAGGTCAATTTTGGCTTCAACATTAATACCCCCAAACAAACCTACTCTACGCAATCAAGATAAGGTGGCACTCCGCAAACCCAAACTGCTCGCAAAAAATACAGGCGTCCAGTCAAAGTACTGCGAGTTCTACCACGGACGAGGACATAACACAAAAATTGCTCCAAGCTGAAAGAGGAGATCGAGCGCCTTGTCAGAAAAGGGCTGTTGAGAAAATTTTTGTGGGGCCAAACACCGAATCAAGCAGCAGGAGGTCAACCATACGCTCGTTAAGAAGGACCGGGGGAAACCCCTAAGGTATTTAACCCAAGAGAAAGCTCCCTGCCCATCAACAGAGATCTACCTGTGCCACCACAATGCTTTATCAACTTTATTTTTCTACGAATGCTTCATGTAAATTACTGCGTGAACAGACTTGTGATTGTGACACTAATGATTTTCAAAGTTCGTTCATTTCATGTCTATATAAGGTAAACATCATCCGCATCATCAGGACTACATACACATCTTGCCCAAAAGAAAGAACACTCGCTTATCTTAACAACACCTGCCCTCGTGTAGTGCGCTCATTAACAGTATCTGCCTCCGAACAGCACACTCACGGCACATGCCCTTATGCAACGCGCTCATTAGCATCACTTGCCTCTGGGTAGTGCACTCACAACACTCGCTCTCATCCAGTGCGCTCATTAACAACACTTGTCTCCAGACAGCGCGCTCACAACACATGCCCCTTGTGTAGTGGGTTCATTAACAACACCTGCATCCGAACAACACACTCACAACACCTGCCCTTGTGCAATGCACTCATCAACAACACCTGCCTATGGGAAGCACACTCATAACACCTACCCTCGTGCAATGCTCTGATTAACAATACCTGTCTCCGGGCAGTGTGCTCACAACACCTGCTCTCGTGACCCACGCTCGTTAACAACACCTGCCTCACGATAGCACACTCATAACACCTGCCTTATGATAGTGTGCTTTGCCATTGTGACCTCTGGCTACTTGGACAGAAGTACTTGCTCTCAACTCGATAGAAGACTACAACATCACCCGAGTCACTCCCTCAATTATGAACATCCAAGTAGGAGATCGTAGTCATGCGCCAAGCGACAGTGTCAGTACCACACAAGTCGATCAACACATAAATAAAGATATATGTCTAAGAAATCAATAATAAAAGATGTTATGCAAAGAGGACGTCCAAAGTGCCACCAACAACATACAAAGCTGCTACAAAGTGCCAGAGTGCAAGAATACAAACACACAAGTCTACCGTTAAATAACACATGCATAAAAATACAAACAATAGAAAGTACAAAGACAAAGGTGTAAAAGAAAGATGACTACTCGCCCACTATATCAACGTCAGAATCGAAGCTCGAGCCTTCGTCCTAAGAAAGACCGTCAAATCCAAGATTAGACACGTCACACTCGAGCTTCCTGGCCACCATCCAAAGAGCCTTTGACACTCGACGCCTGGGAACAACCTTTCGTACATCTTCAATCTGGGGCTCCACCTCATTGGTCCAAACCTCCTCCCAGATTTCCTCACTAAGTAAGCAGTGATCCCGCATAAAAGTCCAGAGAGTCCTTGTACTCAGCAAGTCTAGCCGCTTTGAGCTCTACAACTCGATCTTTAGAAGAGAGTCACACTACTTCAGCCTTTGAATTCCCCAACTCAGCCTTCAAAAGGGAAGTCTCTTCCTGTGCGTTCCTCAGTAGCTGCGCAGTCTTCTCCACCAAGGATTTTTTTTGTCTGGAGTACCGCTCGCGATTCCTCAAGCTTTGCCTTCAGTCATGACCCAATCTGCCGAAAGCGAGATATATCTCGATCACGCTTCT
The DNA here is from genome assembly GCA_039513925.1 of Platanthera zijinensis. Taxonomy (NCBI): domain Eukaryota; kingdom Viridiplantae; phylum Streptophyta; class Magnoliopsida; order Asparagales; family Orchidaceae; genus Platanthera; species Platanthera zijinensis. The sequence goes on along the minus strand of CM077081.1, from coordinate 11,436,691 downwards.
CTCTCAAGTCAGAAAGAGAGCTACCCGCTTCTCATAGCTTCTCTTGAAGCGCCAAGTATCCGTCTTTTAAGCTCACGTAATGATTTTTTCATGTAAGCACTATATTGATCTGATCCTCAATCTGCAAACAATAAAAAGGAATCAGATTTATGCTAAACAATAAAACTTCAAACAAAAAAAAGAGTTTACTCACCGCATTGCTCATTGTCTTCAAAGAAGAAGACACACGTTTCTCTTTCGCCACCTAAGGTACAAGAGCCTCTGTAGGAGCAGCCTGAGGGGAAGAAGACCCCAGGACCTCAAGATCAGAATCAATTGGCACAGTCTCATCCCTGGATCCGCAAGAGACCTCCTCAGTCTGATAATCTCCCTGTCGTGAAGATCGGGGCTCCACGCCCGCAGCTGCAATTTTTGATAACTAGTTTCCTCTTTCAGTCACAAACTAATAGCATTGCGGTTACATGCACAGGATCAACAAAAAGTCCACACAACAAGAAGCGTTCCTCCTCCACAAATAAGAAAATGGTAAAGAGACGGATGACTAGCTCTATGAACCCCAACATTGGAGTAAATTCCAGCTTACTCCCCTTCATGCGATGACAATGATTAGATAGTGAATTCCAAAGTTCCGCTAAACTCCAGGAATTCCGGACATAACCAAATAAATTGTTTCCATGACGACAATTCGTCTGACTCTTAAAACCAAGCCATCTTTTGTTGTTGTGAATCTCAATGCGTGCACCACAATCAACTCGAATCTCGCATTATTCTCTAAACAAGTCCAAAGAGAACATTGAGTCGTACTTCCTGAAGAATGCAACCAACACCATAATGCGCGTCACTCCAAGAGGAATAAATTGGGATATGGGAACACCACCGAACTTCAAAATCTCGATCACCTACTTACACGACGGAAGATGGAATCCGGATCTCAGTATCGTCTCACACAATTTCAGTCAACCCTTTAGTGGATTCTGGACTCTCTCCCCAACACGTGAAATCCTTACATCAAACTCGGCAGATATCCTGTATCTTTCTCCAAACTGCGATATGCTCGACGGTACGCGAGGAGAGCAATCACATTGGCCAATATTACACATTATGCCTTGGAATATGGAAGGAAAAAGTAAATCAAAATTACCCAGAAGAGCGCCAAAAGTTCAAAAAGTGCTCATGGGCAGAAAAGTAGGCCGTCTCGTAGGCATGACAAGTGCACCCTGGGCGTGCATCAAAAAACCCTCTGCATACGAGCACAACACATAGGACAACACTGCGAGAGTGTTGACCCGCGTAGAACTGTGTGCAAGTGCGTATGCAGGCCCGCACGCACTCGCAAGCCCGCGCGCGGGTGTGCGAGCATACATGTGCAGACCTGCGAGCGAATGTATGCAGGCGCGCGCTCGGACCCGCACGGCGGGTAAGAGCGTGCAGTGCGTGCCGGTGCGACGCAGTGCGTATTTGCACCATGTGCATAGTGCAAGTGTCTACCACGTACGCACCCGTGGACCATTCACGCGCATAGCGCCCGGGTCCCCTCGGCGCGCGTGCGCGCATGTAAATCCAGCGCGGCACGCCTTTTTCTGTTTCACCTCTCCGCTCCTTCACGTCTTACCTTGGTGTGTGTCCCGCCGCTGTCTGCATTTTCTGGCATCTCTCTGTTCACCTCCACCATGATCGTCACAACTCAATCTCTCGTAAAAAGTTCTCGCTCTTCTCACGCTCCGACTCTGAACATTGAGCACTTTGGAGGCAAATGATGGGGCATAACATAATTTATAGAAAAATTGGTGCATAACTAACTGGTAAACCATGATCACCACTAACATAGTGGGGATCATAAAAATAACCACCGCATGCGTGATTGGCGGGTCCGATCCTTATGCAATTCGTGCATGTGATCCCACTTCATTCACCACCCAAGTAACCGCCTGTGGTCGGTCGCCATTGTCGTCGTCATTGTTGCCATCGTCGTCAGTGTCGTCATCACCGATGTCGGGCGGTCCTCGCCCGCCCGGCCTCCGTGAGGCCCGCACCTAGCACAGCCCGGTTGGCCACCCCCGAGTGGCCTCCCCAGGCCGACCTCCTTAAGGTCGGCGGCCACCCGGTCAGCCTCCCCCCCGGTCGGCAGCCTGGTCGGTCTTCCCCGGCTGGATTTTTCCGGTCGGTCTCCCTTTAACTGCCACCATCTAATCATCCCCCGGAGATCGCCACTGTCCCTTACGCGAGTAATCACTGTCTGTTACACGAGTAACTACCCGCATAACTGCCGGTGTAACCACCCTCATGAGTGGAGGAAAATGGATAAAATAATTATGGCCTATGTATACTGAAATTGAAAAATGATATATACTTAAAAATTATATTAGATATGGTCTGCACATAACCATTTGAGTGATTACTGTTTGTGGATAGCCGCATAACCACTGTAACCAGCTCTTGAAAGCCTATAAATAGGATCCCCAGATCACTCTCATTTTTAACGTTCTCCTCCCAGTCTTCTCCTGCTACATGTCATGGTTGTGCCGAAATCCTCTTACAAGCCACCTCTATTCGAGAAGTCTAAAAATTCGTCCAAGTCCATGACGTTCTAGAGAAGAAGACGAACTACTGACCTCTCCAAGAATTCTCCAACACGCAGGGTGTTCTGTGTGTGTCCTACAACAATTCTCTTACGCGCGCCGCTACTATACATTGCGTCTGGTTAACGTCCGAGAGTGTTCTCTGTCAACAATAAGAGACAGATTTTGATCTTAGCGGGTGACGGTCTGTCGCCCTTCGACTGCGCCTGTATTTTCTCTCATCCTTAAGATATAACGAGGAGCGACCTGTCACCCTCGATTTCTCTGACACTTTATAAACCGCAGCTGATAGTGAAGTTTGACTGACACCAAAACGATCACGCGGTTTTTTTAACCTAATTCATGGTTTTTTCACGTTAAAAATCTTCTCGTGTAGTCATCTTCTTACTCTGTGACTGTTTGCCCGCTTGACTGTTCCAGGGCTAAGATGGGTCATGTTAGTCTTGTCTACCAGAAGTTTCAAGCGGCCCGCAACAATTGCAAACTATCATTTTAAGTGATTTTAGGACCACAAATAGTCATCGTAGGACTGCTAATAACATCACCCAAATTATATATGTAATTAAACTTATAATCTTTAAATAAATTATAAAAAAAACAATCACAAGTAAATCCTGTGAGTTTGGACAAAAAAAAGGTCACGGTCCTCAAATGTATAGTTGGCATATAACAATTATGGGTGCCTCCGTACGACGGGTCATAACCACAATGTTCGTGACCGTCACCGGTACGTGTGTGCGGGCATTCAACGCGGACGGTTGGATGTCCGCACTTCACGCCTCACGGTAAAGTGCACTACCTCCCCCGGACCCGAATTCATTATAGAGAAAAGACGTCTTCCCCAATTCTGACCTCGCGAGTCAGTTTTCCAGATCCTACCCTTTACCCATCGCGACCCCGACGCCTCTTCTCCAATGAATAAAGACGATGCAGACAAGTTACCTCCATCCTCCGCACATTTGTCTATGACGGCGACATTGTCTTCTTCTCCTCCACACATTCGTTCGCTTTTTTCCCAGTTTCTTGATTACCGGCGTTGTCTTCTTCTCAAGTCTACGCTCCTTGACGTCCTCTTTTTCTCCCATCTAAACAACGACGTCTTCGTCTTCTCGCCTCTCGGGGCTACAATCACAAGCGTCTTCTTCTCCCATCAGAAGAACATCGGTGTCTTCTTCCTTTTCTTCTCCGACATCTTCTTCGCCCCCCCCCCCATTGGAATAAGCATTGAGGTAAAGATCCGGTCTTCTTGTTCTATTGTTTGCTGAGAACAATAGAACACCTGTCTTCTTCTTCTCAGGGCTTGAATGTGCAGTTCCGGCACCCTAATCTTGAGCTTGCGGTTGATGGCTAAATTCGGCAATGCCTTCTCACTTTTTTACATTGGTTTCATTCATAATGAATTTGCTCTATTTTTTGATATAGCGCTGTTTGTTTTCGTATATTGGGGCATTCAGACTATGGCAAATCTCACGGTGTACGTGTATGTGGTGTATGTGGTGTATGTGGTGTATGTGGTGTATGTGGTGTATGTGGTGTATGTGTGTATGTGTATGTGGTGTATGTGTGATTGCATGTAAGTTTGTATTTGTGTTTCTATGAGCTTGTGTGTATTTGTGGATGAAACAGTGTATGTGTCTGTGTGTAAGTCAGTAAGTGTGTGTTTAAATTTGTGTATGTATGTGGTTGTGTCAAGTGTGTGTGGTTTTATGTGTGTTTGTGATGTGTGTGGATTTATGTTGATGAAAATGTGGTTGTGTATGATTGTGTGTGTGTGTGTGAAATTGTATGTATGCGCGAAATTGTGTGTATTTATTTGTACATGTATGTGTGTTTGTGTGTGTTTGTGTTTGTATGTGTGTTTGTGTATGTGTGTTTGTGGGTATTTATTTGTGCATGTATGTGTGTTTGTGTGAGTGTATTTTTATTTGTGTATGTATGTGTGCTTGTGTGAGCGTATTTTTATTTGTGTATGTATGTGTGCATTGTGGTCTAAACTTCAAATTTAATTTCACTGAATTTTAACATATAGCCTAACAAAGAAATTAACAATTTTCATTTTTTGTGACATTATTCTGCATCTAGCCAAACAGTAAAATGACGAATTTCGAATCATACATCTCAATTCCTCTCAATTGAACAGAGTCAAATAAAAAAAATTACATCAATGACATCCAAGCAACTAAAAATTAAATGAAACAACTAGGCATGATCTTATGTTACATGGTATTTGTAGGCTGTGTAGAATGCATTAAGTATATATCCTCAACAACGGTCTTTTTATTATTATTAAATGCCCAAAATTATAGACATCAAATTTAGCACGATATTTTGAAACTCATTTATTTTACTACATCAATTTCAAGGAATAGATAAGTTCCTTTCAATGTATATTCTTTAAAGTTCCTTTCAATGTATATTCTTTAAAGTTCCTTTCAATGTATATTCTAAATTTAAAAAACACGTAACATAAGCAAGAACAATTAATAAACAAGATGAAAATTTAACACTTTGTCTGCAAGCAAGATCCTTAAGCACCTGCTAGCATTCTAAGGCTCTGTTTGGCGCGGCTGCAGCGATTGGAGAAGTAGTGGTGGAAAGTAGTGGTGGAATAATCAGCTGTTTTGCAGTGATAACAAAATCTGTGAATCTGTTTGAAAGAACAACGTTTGCAGTGCTGTTTATATACATTATATAACTTAATATTTAATATATTTAATATAATAATCTTTAGTAATAATATTCATAATATATATAACTTAATATTTAATAATAATAATAATTTAATATTAAAAAAAAGCTGCAGCGACCAGCCCCTTTAACATTATTTGGCGTGACGTTTTGAAAAACCGCGGCACCTCACCCTTAAAACGCCGCGTCAAACAGAACCTAAGACTCTCACGCAGTAGCGGAACTCCCACGTGACAAGGTTGCGATCCCTCTCTTCCTGACCCGAGGCTCCTAAGCCTCCCGCTGTCTCAACTAATCCCATGGGCAATCTTTGTTGTAATGCAAATAGAAAAAATAAACAATCAAGAATTAAAAGATTTTGGGTGCTAATAGTCAAAGTTATAGTGCTAATAACAATGGATTTATATTTATTTATTTGGTTTTTAATATCTGTTTCCCATCCCCATTTTGCCTCCCCGCCGATCTTCTCTTCCTTCTCAAGTTAAGAGGGTTGCAAATTGTAATCACACAAACTTTGAGGAAAGGTCTCGGTAAATAACTCAAATTTCTTTGATAAGCTCAAGTTAACATGATGAGAAGAGTAAATGCAATTTATGATTTTTCAAATTAGGCAGAACAAGAATAAGAAACAAAAGTAATTTATTAATATTTCATAGTTTTACTATTACATAATCACATTATTACAAATCTTGCATTTTTTTTTTCAAATATTGCATAGTACATAGCTAGTTCTGTGATAATTGTGCATTTGTGCTCTATCACCCAGATCTTCGTATACATACACACAAATATATATATATATATATATATATATATATATATATATATATATATATATATATATATATATATATATATATATATACAAGTGACAGGCACGGGCCTTCGGCCCTGGGGGCATTCGGCGGGGGTGCAACAATCGGCGGGGTCCGACATTCGGCGGGGTGCGACATTCGGCGGGATGCGACATTCGTCGGCGGTGCGACATTTGTCGTGGGGACGACATTTGTCGTGGGCGGCGATATTTGTCGTGGGCGGCGATATTTGTCGTGGGCGGTGACATTTGTCGTGGGCGACGACATTTGTCGTGGGCGGCGACATTTGTCGTGGACAGTACCCGCCCGCAACATATACATATGAGTACTCAAAATGACCGTAAAAAAATATAAATCAAGAATATAATTTTTTATTTTGTAAAACAAATTATATTTTAACGTTAAAACATTAATCTTTCTTTTGTCATTTATAGCTATAGGCCATAGGTTTAGGATACCTAGTATTTTTATTTTTTGTATTTCAATATTGCAAAGTTGTGTAATTACCTAAAAAGATATTGACTTTATAATATATTAATATAAAGTTATGTATATTTGTGTAATTATGAATACAACTATAAGGGCAATATAGGGAGATTTGCAATGTTTCACCAAAGATTAGTTTTCGTATAATAGTAGAGATATATATACGAGCATCTTCGCACGGGCTACGCCCGTGCTCGATGCTCTTCGCATCGACAGTACGCCAGCTGCGACGGTACCTCCACCCAAACTCGGCCCTCTCTGACACTCGATCAATTGACAGAGCACAGGGAGCCCCCGTGCCCTACGCGACAGTACCCCCGCCTCGAGAGTGTCCCGACATGGCGGGGCTTCTGCAGCTCACACAGCCCCCGTGCACATGATAAATTAGGTATGTGGGAGAGCACCATGCACATGGGGCGTGTGCACGGGGGTGTGCGAGGTGCAGAAGCGCCGCCGCGCCGGGACACTCTCGAGGCGGGTGTTTTGTCGCGTAGGGCACGGGGGCTCCCTGTGCTCTGTCAATTGATCGAGTGTCAGAGAGGGCCAAGTTTGGGTGGAGGTACCGTCGCAGCTGGCGTACTGTCGATGCGAAGAGCATCGAGCACGGGCGTAGCCCGTGCGAAGATGCTCGTATCCTAGAGAAAACAATGAATGAATGGATCACGGTATCTCGCGTGCCCGATGACTGTAAGAATATCTTTATTTAATATAGAAATACCTTCCAAAGCGTATATTTGGAAAAATAGAATGTTGACTCGAGTATAAAGTTAATGTTAGTGATATAACATCAATTGTTAGTAACAATAGTTATTTCAGACACTTGAAAAATATGTAATTATAATTTCAATCGACTGTTAGAAATGCTCTTTTGGTTTTTATGTCACAACCTGGCCCATGGCACGCTCGCCGACCCCAAGCGTGGTTACAGGGCTGCAGCCCAATACACCACAATGCCTCTCCGACCTGTTTATCAACACGGCACGTTGTTCGCGTTAGGTTTCGAATCAGTAACCCTTGATAAGCAACCTTCAACAGTTCTCATCACCAGGTCTCAGGCAGTGTGCCCAACCCTCAACGATCGTCGACTGCATCTCGTCGACCACACTGAAAACTCGTCCAACCCGAGCATGACACGGCCCACGCCTGTGTCCTAGGCCGTATGACCCTTACCAGGGCCCAACCTTGGCTTAAACGCTGCACGTTCCTCTTTTGAGTTTCGGGGCGTTACAATTCTCTCCCTCTTAAAAGAATTTCATCCCGAAATTACAGAAAAGAAAAAATACACAAAACAAAACGATACCTGAGTGGAATAACTCAGGGTACTCCTCATGCATGTTCTGCTCTCGTTCCCACAAGAGCTCCTCTCGACCGCAGTTGTCCCAACGGACTTTGACCATCCTTATGTCCTTGTTACGAAGTCGCTTGACTTCAGAGTCCTCAATGTGAACGGGCTTGACCTTCGTCGTCAACCCAACATCAACTGGTATTTGATGACCGTAATCACTTGCGAAGGCTCTTGCACCGCCTTCCGCAATACCAAAATATGGAATACGTCGTGTAGACCACTCAATTCCACCGATAGCTTCAGTCGATAAGCTGCTTCACCAATTCGCTCCAGGATCTCAAACGGTGCAAGGTACCTCGGGCTCAGCTTCTTCAAGCGTCATACCCGTGAAACACCCTTGAACGGCTTAATCTTCAAATACACCCAGTCACCAACTGTGAACTCAACGTTCCGATGCCTGACATTATAGTATTTAGCTTGTCTGTCCTGAGCAATCAACAATCGTTCTCGAATTGTTCGTACCAACGAAGTTGCGTCTTCCACTTCTTGCCTTTTTTACAGCTTCGACTCACCCGTTTCCAACCACAACATTGGCGTACGATGATTTCTACCATATAGGGCCTCGAAGAGCGCCATTTGAATGCTCGCTTGATATCTATTGTTATAAGCAAATTCCACCAAGTACAGGTGATCTTCCCACTGCTTTCTGAAATCCAGGATGCACATACGAAGCATGTCCTCCATCATCCTATTGACCCTCTCGATCTGACCATCCGTCTGCGGATGAAAGGCCGTGCTGAAACTCGGCTTGGTCCCCAACATTTGTTGCACCAACCTCCAGTCATTGGACATGAACCGTCCATCTCGGTCGCTCACGATACTGCGGGGCACACCGTGCAGTCGAACAATGTTATCCACATAGAGTTTTGCCAGTTTATCCACCGAATAATCCTTCCTATTCGGAATAAAGTACGACACCTTCATCAATCGATTTACGACCACCCAGATGGCGTCGTTCCGCTTCTGCGATCTTGGGAAATCGTGCACAAAATTCATAGAAATATTGTCGAACTTCCACTCCGGGATAGACAAGGATTTCAAGAAACCTCCGGGCTTCTTGCACTCCGCCTTTACCAAGACGCACGTCTGACACTTTGCCACTTAAAGTGCCACGTCCTTCTGAAGTCCTGGCCACCAGAACAACTTTTTCATATCACAATACATTTTTGTGCTCCCTGAGTGAATCGAGTACTTGGTATGATGAGCCTCGTACATCAATTCCTCTCGCAGATTACCCACTTTTGGGACGCACATAAGACTGTCCCTCCATAATAGTCCATCAACAACATCAAATTGGGAATTTGACCCATCCAATGCCTCATCCATGATCTACTTCATGTTGCTATCCAAATCCAAAGCCTGCCGAATCCGATCAGCCAGGTCATACTGAACTTCTGTCCAGTTCAATTGTGCTTCGGCACTAGTCTGCTTGTCAACATAAGATATCTCTAATGCCTCCAACTCCCGAATCAAACGCTCGTCATGAACCGAAAACCAGTTGGCCTGTGCGAGAGCCCTGCGACTCAACGCATCAGCAACCGCATTGCCTTTACTAAACACATAATGAATCTTGAATGTGTAGTCCCCCAGGAACTCCATCAATCTCCGCTGCCGTATGTTTAGATCCTTTTGATCCAACAAGTATTTTAGGCTCTTGTGGTCGGTATAGATATCGACCTTCACCCCTTACAGGTAATGTCTCCACAGCTTCAGAGCAAATATCACAGCCGCTAACTCCAAGTCATGGACCGTGTTGGGTCCGGTGTTCCTTCACTTGACCCGTGGCGCTTTGCTACTTATTTAAGAAATTAAGTAGCGCCCTCTCCAACAGTCTGGGCTTTTGGTGCAGTTGGGTATGCGCTTGATCCTTCAATTGGTATCAGAGGAGGTCATGGGTTCAAGATCGGGGGCACTATTAAATCCTGATTTTTCCCTTCTACCTGTGTGGGTCCGGCGGGTCAGGCAAACCGTGGACATATGGTAACCCCTCCTCTGAGCCATGTGGTAACCCCACCTCTGAGCCGACGGGTTGTGCTGGACACCGGGGGGGATTGTTGGGTCCGGCGTTCCTTCACTTGACCCGTGGCGCTTTGCTACTTATTTAAGAAATTAAGTAGCGTCCTCTCCAACAGTCCGGGCTTTTGGTGCAGTTGGGTATGCGCTTGATCCTTCAGACCGGATAATTCCTCTCGTGTACCTTCAGCTAGCGCAAGCCATAAGCTATTACACTCCCATGCTGCAGTAGAACACAACCCAAACTACTGCTCGAAGCATCACTGTAGATCTCACAACCTTCGATCCCACTCGGCGAACATAGAACAAACGTCGTGGTCAACCGTCTCTTCAGCTCCTCGAAAGCTTTCACGCATGCAGGCGTCCAAAACAAACTTTTGATCTTTTCTCGTCAAAGTCGTGAGGGGTAACGCTATCCGCGAGAAGTTCTCTACGAAGCGCCTGTAATAGCCGGCAAGCCCCAAAAAACTCCGGACTTCCGCTACCAAAGATAACACTGGCCACTCCCGTATCGCAACTATCTTCGCCGGATCCATCGCAATTCCCTCTCCACTAACTATATGACCGAGGAACGCTACCGAGGACAGCCAAAACTCGCATTTGGAGAACTTGGCGTATAGTTGGTTCCTCCTCAGCGTCTCCAACACCAAATGCAGATGCTTGAAGTGATCCTCTTCGCACTACGAGTACACCAATATGTCATCGATAAAGACTATCACGAAATGGTCCAGGTACTCTCTGAATGTTCTGTTCATCAGATCCATGAACACGGATGGCGCATTAGTCAGCCCAAACGACAAGACAGTAAACTCATAATGCCCATATCTCGTGCTGAAAGCTGTCTTGGGGATATCACTTTCTCTTATCCTCAACTAATAATACCCGGACTTAAGATCCAATTTCTAGTACACCGATGACCCGACTAACTGATCGAACAGATCATCAATCCTTGGGATCAGGTACTTGTTCTTCTCCGCTAACTTGTTTAGCTCTCAATAATCAATACAAAGTCGCAATATTCCGTCCTTCTTCTTAACAAAAAGGACCGGTGCGCTCCAAGGCGACGAACTTGGACGCACATAACCCTGTTCCAACAGTTCTTCAAGTTGAACCTTCAATTCCGCCATCTCCTTAGGCGCTAATCGATACGGAGAGCGTGACACAGGTTTGGCACCTGGCACTAGCTCAATTGTGAAGTCAATCTCTCGATGCGGTGGGGCTCCAAGAAGATCGCCAGGGAACACGTCAGGATACTCGGATATAACCGAGATACTGTCCAAATAAGGCTTAGGCTTCGAAGCCTCCACTAGTGTGAAGAACAGCTCTGCACCAACACGAATTGCCTTAACCACCTGAAGAGCAGACATCAACGTCTTGCTCGACCCTTTCAAGCCTACAAATGTCATCTCACGACCAGTTCCCAACTTGATATCCTTGCGATTGTAATCGATATATGCCTGCTGCTCCGAGAGCTAGTTCATACCAAATATCATGTCGAACTCCACTAGCGGTAGTAACGACGCTTGCAAGTTGAACTCCTGACTCACAATCTGTATCTTTACGCAACAGACTCTATCCGCACGCATTGAACACCCGTTAGGCAACAACACATCCAATTTATTCTTTTCCATTGAAGTGGGTACTCAGATGCATGATATAAATCATTCGGACAAAAAGGAGTGTGAAGCTCCCGTATCGAACAATGCTCTCACCGGATTATCGAAAGTCAAAACAAAGCCTATACAAGCAGTAATAAGCTAACATGCGCAAGATAACAAGTATTTAAAGCTAAGCTACTATAAATTTAAACCGTACCTGTCACCTCATCAGCTTGCTTTATGGCCTCCTGCTGGCTAAGATTATAAACCCTAGGCTGGGTTAGAGCATAGTGAGATGCGGTTGAATCCACCGCTTTGCCCTTCTCCTCATATGTTGCTCCTGGCTTCCTCTCGGACTTTGGGCGTCCACTCCAGCAATCACGGGCAAAATGCCTCGACTTCCCATAATTGTAGCACGTGCCCGGGGTTCGGCTTGTAGTTGCCCCCGAAGCACCAGAAGAAGGGGCTGGACCCGAAGTCCTAGCCTTCTTATTAAACTTGTGAAACCCAGACTTTGAGGTAGTCGACACCTTGAACTCTGTCCTCTTTGCACCAGAGTCTTTCTTCGCTTGCACATTCCTCAGATCCTTCTCCAAAGACCAGGCTGTATTTACCAGGGTCAAGAAGCCCTGTGTCATAGGCCCCGAGAGCAGTAGCCTTAAGTCATCCCTCAGACCCTCATAGAAACGGTTTGTATTTCTCTCCTCATCAGCGAATGCAGAGCTTGTATAACGACCCAACCGTGTAAATTCGTGGAGGTACTCGTCCACGCTACTCTCTCCTTACACCAGCTTCCGGAACTCATTCTCCATTGCAATAATCTGAGCCGAGGGAAGGTACCTTTCCAAGAATAGTCTCGAAAATTCCTCCATAGAGACGTCTGTGAGTGGCCTTTCCCCCAAGTGGTGTAGCTCTAAACCTTCCCACCACAACCTTGCATCACCATCCAATAGGAAAGTGGCTATGGTGGTATTTTGCCACTCCTCCGTTTCCGTAGCTGTCAAGACTCTTTTTACTCGAGAGAGCCAATCCTCAGCTTGAGATGGGGTTCCCATCCCCGAGAACACCGAAGTATTGAAGCCCATAACATGCTTGAGCTGTATTTTAGTCGCTCTTATCGACATCAACGGCTCCACTACCACTTGCTCCACCCTTCTCGGTTCTGCCGCTTGAAGCGGTACCTGCTCCACCGCAGGAGCTAGGTGTTACACCTGCCTTGCAGGCTGGGAATTTATCATAGTGAATACCGCTTCAACCACCAATATTATGGTTTCTGTCGAAGGAGGTATTGTAGGCACATCATTTGGTGCACTACTTGCTTCAGAATGCGGGTTTTCTGAAGGCCCTGCACCACTCCTGGTCACCTATAAACGTATAAACCACCGTTAAATGACCGAACAATATTGCAAAAAGTAATTATAGGAACACGCAGGTTCCTCAAACATCTGTATTTTCATTCCTAAGTGGACATTCATGAATTCTTTTTATGTTATAACGATGACGCGCGCACATGTGCTCACCATCCCTTAAAAGAATTCATCCACGAATTCATTTAAGCACGACCGAAACCGGTAGTCTGATACCAAATTGTAATACCCCTATCCGTCACACAGCATATAACAGTAGGTCTGGCCGAGGCTCGACGCCATATACCGCAGACAGACCGGTGGGTTATTAAATGAAATCATCCTTCCAATAATACACGTCCTATCCAGAGTACATTCTAGCAGAAGCAATTTATAAGTTGCAAAGATAAGAACCCAAGCCAAAAGCATGAATGTCCACTAACAACCCAAATTAGGAATGAACGTACAAAATACACAAAGTACATGGTATTATGACATTACAAGGGTTTACTTAAATAAACAGTGTTTTCCAAACATCGGCACGCAGGTCGGTCACACATGAATATAACAAGTAAACATTCGCATGGCCTTCGAGGGCCGGCTCAGCAACCAGGGCTTCAACCCGCTACTTGCCACTAGGCTCCGCAGCACCTGCAAGCAACAATCCACCACAGCGGTGGATAACAAAAACAACGGTCAGCTAAAGCTGACCAATTTATAATGAACCCGCCCCTAGCTCGGGGCGGCGGTGCTCCTTCCCTGAATTGCATTAGTATAATCCAACGATTAAAGTGTAAGTACAGCATTAGCACAATACTCCACAAGTGTTGGCACGGACGGCCACACCCCCCGTGCTCTTAGGGCACATTCTCAGTGAACCCGGTAAAATCCGTGGTCTCACCACCGCCTCCAGGATGGCAAACCTCATGCGCATTATAGTCTTTCTGGCCTAAGCCTAAGACCCTCCATCTATGCCAACGGTAAGTACCAAGTACCTTAAGTCTCTTTAACCGAACCACATAGAGCGGGTATGGTTCCGCCTAACCCGTTGCTCACACCGCAATGTCAATTTAAGTCATATGCGCGGGTCAAGCTTCCCCGAGTCCCAAAATAATTACACAAATCTTACATAACCCAGTTATATGCAAGTTGACTCCCATGCCACCAAGTTGGAAGAATCACGCTTCTGCCTAGTTTTCCGAGTGCACCTTGGAGTTAATCCCCAAGACTCCCTGTTGCAATCTACCGTGTAGGAAACCCGAAAACAACCATCGGCACAGAGTCTTCTCCGACCATTCATGCATAATGAAACATCACCGATCCAGACCAACTTATCCGGGTAGGCTTCACACACCATGCATATGTCCGTACTTCGATTCCAAACTCTACATGCAAAACAACAGGGATAATTCATGTCTACCCGAAGGAATACCTCACATTCACCGCATACTCGCGAGAGCGGGCTTCCTATGCAAAAAGGAAAGAGTACTTCACATGTACAAAAAGAGAATCGTTACCCTATCATTTCTCTTCGGTGCCATGAAGATCGAGTTGGATGGAAAGCACTGTATCGGCCTCGCCTTCATAGATCCAGACTCGGATCGAGAATCAGGGCTTCGAAGCTCAACCGACAGCCAGAGTTGACCTTCTCCTTCTTCCTTGCTCTCCCTTCTCTCTAAACCTTAGAAAGAGAATGCTCTAAGTGAAATGAGGGTTTGAAAACCCTATTCCTGGCCTTAAACCCAGCCAGAACCAGCCTGGGCCCTTGGATCCCTTTTGAAAGAAACGAATGACCACGATTCACCCTGAACATAACATTTTTGGGCCGAACATGGCTTGCGACACGCCCGTGTCCAAGGGCGTGTTCAACACTCGCCATAAACCAGGGATTACAGAATAGGACACGACCTCTAACACGGCTTGGTACACGCCCGTGTCAGCCCTAGACACGCCCGTGTCCTGGGTCGTGTGCCCCAATCAATGCTGAAACCGTCGCACCCCGAACAGGACACGGGCAGCTTAGACACGCCCGTGTCAACCTTAACACGTCTGTATCAATCAGTACACGCCCGTGTTCCAGGTCGTGTTCCTCAAACGACATAAGACCAAAACATCCAGAAGAGGACACGGCCATGTGACACGCCCGTGTCACATGCTGTGTGCCAGACACGCCCCTGGGACACGCCCGTGTCCTAGACCGTGTAACTCTCTCGACACAGCCCGACTAATAGCCCGAGCAGGACATGCCCGTGTCTCAGGCCGTGTGCCCAACCCTCAACGATCATCGACTGCATCTCATCGACCACGCGGAAAACTCGTCCAACCCGAGCATGATACGGCCCCGGGACACGCCCGTGTCCCGGGTCGTGTGACCCTTACCAGGGCCCAACCATGGCTTAAACGCTGCCCGTTCCTCTTTTTAGTTTCGGGGCATTACACATTGCACCCCAACCAAATCTCCGCGCCTGTTTATCAGCAGCAGTAGGTTGTTGCCACGGGGTTTCGAACTCGCAACCTTGATAAGAGAGTCTTATTACCACTCATCATCACCAACTGAGCACCTACCAGCTCAGATGGTGATGAAGAGTGGTATTAACACTCCTTATGAAGGGTTTCGGGTTCGAGACCCAATGCCAACAATGCGCGCGGCCGATAAATAGGCACGAGAGGCTTTGGGGTGCTTGGGCTGCAGCCCTGTATCGACGCTTGGGGTCGGCTGGTTGTCGTGGGCCGGGGGGCTGAGCTCAATTGGTGATGAGGAGTGGTAATAAGACTCTCTTATCAAGGTTATGGGTTCGAAACCCCGTGGCAACAACCTACCGCTGCTGATAAACAGGCGCGGAGATTTGGTTGGGGTGAAATGGGCCTGCAGGCCTTGATGTTTAGGCTTACTACCAGTGGTGCTGTGGGGCGGTCTAAAGGGCCTAAACTCGGGCTGCTGGTAGGTCGGCGACGCTTGGTGCTTGGCCTAGCTGGACCGGGTCGTTACACATAACATCGTCATGAAGAAGAAGACTTTGAGGAGATCTCTGAGGTCGCAAGCACTACTTATCCCACCCGCTTGGCCAGGTCTATCGAGGCTGATCAGCAACATCAGCACCTGCGGGCGAGAGCCCCCGACCACCTAGCTGGAAGAACGAAAAGAGAAGAGAACGAAGAATTGCACGCCAAGGCTATCAAGGTTGCGGGTTTGAAACCCTGTGACAACAACCTACCGCTGCTGATAAACAGGCACAGAGATTTGGTTGGGGTGCAATGGGCCTGCAGGCCTTGATGTTTAGGCTTACTACCAGTGGTGTCGTGGGGCATTCTAAAGGTCCTAAACCCGGGCTGCTGGTAGGTCGGCGACGCCTGGTGCTTGGCCTAGCCGGACCTGGTCATTACACATAACATCGTCATGAAGAAGAAGACTCTGAGGAGATCTCTGAGGCCGCAAGCACTACTTATCCCGTCCGCTTGGCCAGGGCTATCGAGGCCGATCAGCAACATCATCACTCGCGGGTGGGAGCCCCCGACCACCTAGCTGGAAGAACGAAAAGAGAAGAGCTCAAAGAATTACACGCAGAGGAGTACATCCAGGTGGGTTAGAGAGCTATGTATTTACACCGCCCGATTAGGGTTATTTCCCCATTGGCGCCAGAAGTCCCGGCTCACCCAATTCTGCATGAGTTTAAGCTTCTCAACATCGAGTCTTATGATGATACTAAGGACCCACTCGAGCACATCAATAAATTTTCTACCATCCTCCAGATATATAATGCACCCGATCATCTGCTCTGTCAGGTGTTCCCGGTTACCCTCAAGGGCTAAGACTGGACGTGGTTCCATTCCCTCTGAGAGGGAACCATATGAAACTTCACGAAACTAACGCATCTATTCCTTGATCAGTTCACAGAGTGAGGGGGAACCTTCAATGAGTTCTTCCATCGGTTCACGACAGAAGCAAGAAAAATCCCTGGTGTCGAGCCTAAGCTCCTAAGAGGGGTCTTTCTTGGAGGACTCCAGCATAACAGATTCTACTCCGCCCTAATAAGGGAAATATTTCTCAGCTACCCTAACCTAGTGCATAGATTCGAGGCTCAGATCACGGCAGACAAAGCCATCAAGGCCCACCGCCGATAGTTTGAAGGGATGAGAAAGAGAATGAGAGAAGAACCAACACCAAGGTGTCGAGAATAGTACAGAGTAAATCCCTGCCAGCAGGATCGTCATGGGGATTGGCCTCCCAGACTATACCAGGAGTATACACCACTCAACACTTCACGCGCAAATGTGTTCTATGTAATTCATGATGACCCGGCACTACGAAAGCCGCGAGAGGTCCCCATACTAAAAGGAGATCAGAACAAGTACTACAAGTTCCATAGAGGAATGAGCCATTCCACCGAGGAATGTGTAAATTTGAAGGATGAAATTGAGCGCATCATCCAACAAGGCGCCCTGGGAAGGTTCCTGCAAGATAAGACGAGGAACCAGCAAGCCCAACCAAGAAGGGAACAACCGATTGCATAGTATGATGTATAGGGGCAGGTAAGCAGTGGGGACCATAGAAACCATCACTGGATCCCCTTTTACCATTATTAACTCCATCGCCCAGCAAGGACAAAGTGCACTGCCGCTAGAAGATCAGCTTCGGAGAAGAGGACTTGAAGGGGCTACTTGTGCCACACCAGGACTCGTTAGTCATCACCATGGAAATTGGAGATCCCAGCTTCTGCTTCAAGCGGATACTAGTGGACAATGACAGCTCGGTCAATGTCCAGTTCACGCCAGCTCTCTGCGGAATGCAAATTCTGAAAGAAAGGCTTCAGCCGACCACGAGCCCAATTTATGGCTTTAACGGAGGGTCAGGCCTGGTCGAAGGAACAATCACTCTCTCCATGACTTTAGGAGAGTTTCAATAGTAGGCCACACATCAGATTCAGTTTGTGGCAGTCGACCCAGAATCTCCGTACAACACAATCTTCGTACGCTCGCTCCAAACAACATTCAGAACAATTCTCTCCATTCCTCACCTCGCCATGAAATTTGGCACACTGGCAGTGATAGGGGTCGATTGAGGAAACAAAAAGACTGTGCAAACAGGGTATTTACAACAATGCAACCTGAGCAGGCGACGACTCCCTGTAAGATCGTGAAAAGGGGAGCTATAGACACGAATGGAACAAGCCGGTCAGGAGGGCCCTAGGAAAAGAAAACAGAAGATAAGCTTAGAATCAGACAGGTGTGCCTTACTATATTTCGGCTTAACAATATCTACTTTTATCTTTTTAATTTTTTGTTTGTATTGGTAAACACTCTTTAACTCTAGAAAGACGCGAGTCTATACACGCACACAAGCTACTATTTACTGTTTCTCTTAGTATATCAAACTTTATATGCACTTTATTTTTGTTACTTGCTACTAACTCAACCATCGTAGCAAAATTCAGAATAAGACCTTGGGCCTTGCACCAATTGCATGCCCTTCGTTGATAGACACAAGATGGACCCCTGGACGCCTCCCACAGTCGTGGATCAAAAGTTTGTCCTTCACCCCTATAAGTGGGTGAAGGCCACTAGCATTGTCCACTCGCTTCTACCAATGGATCTAAGAGCTCGTCCTCTACAGTAGATCGCGGGATGGGTCCCTGGAGGCCTCCCACAGCCGCAGATCGAAGGTCTGCCCATCTCCCCAGTAAAAGGGAGAAGGCCACCAACGTTGGCCCCCTTGCTTCTACCAATAGATCTAAGTACTTGTCCTCCACTGGAGATCTTAGGATGGATCCCGAGATGCCTCCCGCATCCGCGAATCGAAGTTCTACCCTTCTCCCCCACAAGTGGACGAATGTCACCAACGTTGGCCCCTCGCTTCTACCAATGGATCAGAGTGTCTGCCCTTCACTAGTGATCGCAGGACGGGCCCCTCGACGTCTCCCACTGTCGCGGATCGAAGGTGTGACCTTCTCCCCCACAAGTGGGTGGAGGCTACCAGCGTTGGCCCTTTTACGCTTCCACCAACAAGTTCGAAGATTTGCCCTTCATAATCCATTAGGGACTACATCCCAGCGATCTCCCACTGCCGTCGAACGAAGTTCCACCTTTCTCCGTCGTAGTAGGTCGTTATTGTATAACCCATATTTGTCGATGGTGGGCCAACTCAAAGTCATGTCAGCAAATGGTTAAGGTTAATAGGTCAAGACGGAAGTCAAAGGCAACATTTGAGATAGTAGAAGACCTGAGCGAGTATGGTAAGCATCCCTCTCATACTTGTTGGGTGGGCAATCAAGATAGATACTCACCCAAACCGGGCAAGCCCCCCTTGGATTTGCCTATAAATAGGACCCCGAGGGTACAAGAAAAAGGATATTTTTTGGACTTTTGAGTAAGCTTTTGGATCTTGCAATCGTGGAATTGAGCCGTGAGACAATGATCATCCCCCTCAGTCGCCATTTCATGATATTTGTCAATTTAGTGTCTACTTTGTACCATGCTCATCCATTTTTGTTTGTGGAGGGGAAGCTTGTTTTTAACATCCAGGTACGTGATGTGACCTCCCTGCCGTAGTGTTTGGGATCATCTAGTGTTTCCTTCATCTCATAGTTCTTGCCCATCAAGCCATCATGCCTGACTGCTAGACCAGTAACCATAGGCTGCATTGGTCCGATTTTGGAGTAGAGAATTTTTCCGTCTTCAATAATGGCGTCGCTAGAGCTTGCCTCCCTCACACTCGCCAGCGGTTCAAAGGTCCTCCCTTCACCATATCTTCTGGGCTTCATGACCCAACGATCTGTTGGAGTTACCATGGTGATCTAGAAGTGGTCAAACATGTAATCTCACTGCCAACGCGATATGAGCCTGCAGAGTCGTATATAAGAGCATGTGGAGAAGTTGGAAGATTGACTGTGTTGGTAAGGGTTACCAATCACCACGCAGGATGGAGTCGGGCAAACGTTGCCAAAGGAATTTCGTCGAGAGTCGTCGAGTTTGACTCGACGACTGTAAGAAACGAACTAGAAACAAGCCGGAACGGGTATAACTGAAATTTTATTATCAGAAAAAGGTAACTATTACAAAGGTATGGCCTCCCTTATATAGAATGGAGGAGATGGGAGAGAATACAAATACCCAATGTGGGACTAAAAATACAAAAGACAACATCTACAAAGTTAACCGCCAAACCGCCAAGCAGACCGCCTAACCGTGCGGTTAGTAGAAACTAACCGCCCGGTCACTACCAGAGAACACACAGCCGACCACCAAGATCCCAGAGACTAGCCGGCAGACCGCCTGGCTACCAAACCGGCAGACCGCCAGACCGCCCGGCTACCAATCCGCCAGATTAGCCGGGCTGACCGCCCGGCTACCAGACCGCCAGTCTTAGCCACCTGTCCGCCCAGGCCTATACAATAACTCTCCCCCTCAAGCTGGAGCATAGATGTCAATCATGCCTAGCTTGCTGCAAATGTGGAAGAAAGAGGCGGACACAGGTTTTGTGAATATATCTGCCAGCTCTTTCTCCGAGGTAACAAACGGAGTGCAAATCTGGTTCTTCAACACTTCTTCCCGAATGAAGTGACAATCAACCTCTATGTGCTTTGTTCGCTCATGGAATACCGGATTTTTGGAAATGTAGATCGCAGCCTTGTTGTCACAGAACATGGGAAGAGGATAGTTATAGACCTCTCCTAGATCCAGCATGAGAGCCCGCAACCATTTTAACTCACACGTGGTTGATGCCATGCTACGATATTCTGCTTCCGCACTAGACCTGGAGACGACTGACTGCTTCTTGCTATTCCAGCTAACCAAGTTTCCTCCAACAAACGTGCAAAATCCGGAAGTCGACTTGCGATCCCCTTTGTCGTCCGCATAGCTAGCGTCGGAGTACGCTTCGACTCTTAGGTGACCGTTTTTCTGAAAGAGAAGACCTTTCCCAGGTGTGGACTTCACATACTCCAATATCCTTAGAGCAGATTGAAGATGACATTCCCTAGGCGACTGCATAAACTGGCTGACCTTTCCCACTGCATAGGAGATGTCTGGTCTGGTCACCGTAAGGTAGATGAGTTTGCCAACCAGACGCCGATACCTCGTAGTATCCAATAGAGGAGGTGATTCGTCTGTCCATGTCTTGTCTTCTCCAGGAGCCATGGGACACCGGGCAGGTTTAGTACCCGTCAACCCTGCCTCTTTCAACAAATCAAGAGCATACTTCCGTTGGGAGAGAACCAAGGAACCCGGTTTCCGAGAGATTTCAATTCCCAAGAAGTATTTTGGAGAGCCCATATCCTTCGTGACTAGGTGTTGGCGGAGATGGACCTTCGTCAAGGCTACACCAGCTTGATCGTCGCCAGTAAGAAGAATATCATCCACGTAAACAGCTAGCACAACCAGACCCGAAGATGTCTTGCGAATGAACAAGGAGTGATCAGCCGAACTCCTGGTGAAACCGATGGCCCCAACGATGCTACTGAACTTATCGAACCACGCCCTGGGACTTTGCTTTAGGCCATAGATGGCCTTCTTCAACCGGCATACTTGAGTCTCCCCCTGAGCAACATACCCAGGAGGTTGCTCCATGTAGACGTCCTCGTGAAGGTCACCATAGAGGAAGGCATTCTTGACGTCCAACTGCGAAATAGGCCAATCCCTGTTGACCGCCACCGATAAAAGGACCCGAATGGTGCTGAGGCGAGCAACTGGCGAGAACGTGTCAAAGTAATCAA
The DNA here is from genome assembly GCA_039513925.1 of Platanthera zijinensis. Classification (NCBI taxonomy): domain Eukaryota; kingdom Viridiplantae; phylum Streptophyta; class Magnoliopsida; order Asparagales; family Orchidaceae; genus Platanthera; species Platanthera zijinensis. The sequence continues at coordinate 11,415,113 of CM077081.1, read as the reverse complement.
CACCATAGGTCTGAGTAAACCCTTTTGCAACAAGACGGGCTTTGTACCGGTCCACACTGCCATCAGGACGGAACTTGACGACAAACACCCAGCGACAACCAACCACATCCGTGCCAAAAGGAGGAGGCACAAGGGTCCAAGTGCCCCGGTCAGAGAGAGTAGCAATCTCGTCATCCATGGCAGCCTTCCAGTGAGGAATATCAAGGGCTTCCTGGTAGGTGCGAGGTGTGGTAGTCGCGGAGATGGCTAGGGCGAAGTCCCTGCGAGAAGGTGTTAGCCGATCATAAGAAATAACAACTGCCAGCGAGTGCTGGGTGCACGTCCGAACCCCTTTGCGAAGGGCAATGGGCAGCTCCAGGTCCTCGAGTTCCTCAGTCGCCGGTGCATCCGTGGCGGAGATAGCTGGCCCGGGAGAAGAGAGAGACGGCCGAGGGGACGAGGGAGAAGGATCATGATCAAGATAAGGAGCGGCTGGTGGAGGTGGGGATGGAGGAAGCTCAAGAGGAGTGGATGTGGTGGAGAGAATGGGTGGAGAGGTCGAGTCGGTAGGAAGAAGAGGGAGGTTCGATCCATCGACCTGTGGGAGATCAGAAGAGAAGTAGGCGGCATTCTCAAAGAATGTCATATCCGCCGAGACGAACTGCTTGCGATGAACAGGGTCAAAGCAGCAGTAACCTTTTTGAGTTGTGGAGTAACCCAAAAAGACACACTTCGTAGCACGAGGGGACAATTTGTCGCGAGTTGCGGTAGGGCTATGAACAAAGGCAGTGCACCCAAAAATGCGGAGAGGTAAGGGAAAGGGGTCCTTGGAGGGATAGAGGATGGAAAAAGGGGTTTTGCCTTTGAGGACGGTAGAGGGAATGCGATTGATGAGGTAGCAGGAGATGAGGACCGCGTAGCCCCAATAGCTACGAGGAACCTGCATCTGCGTCATGAGAGTGCGAGCGACATCGAGGAGGTGACGGTTTTTACGTTCCGCCACCCCATTTTGCTGGGAGGTATAGACGCAGCTAGTTTGATGAATGATGCCATGTTGCGTACAGAAAGAAGCGAAATCACTACTCAGATATTCTTTTGCATTATCAGAGCGAAAAATTTTGACAGAGGCATCAAATTGATTTTTAATCATATAATAAAATGAAGTCCATACAGAAAAAAGTTCGGAGCGATCCTTTAATAGATACACCCACGTACAGCGAGAATAATCATCAATAAAGGTTACAAAATAGGAACTTCCACGCCCGATGGTGAGGGTAGGGGAAGGTCCCCAAACATCCGAGTGAATAAGGTCGAAGGGCTTGGAAGAGCCACGACCTTGCTTAGGAGGAAAGGGGGAACGGTGATGCTTGCCCAGTTGACAAGCATCACAGTTGAGAGGAGAGTCCTGCTGAGGGAGGTGAGGAAACAGCTGGTGGATGAGACGCGAGGGAGGATGCCACAGGCGAAGGTGCCACTGAAGAAGATCTGTAGAAGCGGGAGAGAAGACGGTAAGAGCAGATACATCATCAAGGAAGTAGAGACCACCCCTCTCAGTCCCAGTAGCAAACGTCCGCTTGGAGTCCGGGTCCTGAAACGAACAAGAAGAAGGAGTAAATGTTACCGAACACTGAAGTTGCTTGCAAAGAGAAGTAACCGACAATAAATTGCACGGAAACTTGGGCACATAAAGAGTATCCGCCAGGCGAAGGGACGGAGTAACTTGAACCATGCCTGTTCCATGCACCGGAGAGGGAGAACCATCCGCAACGAGAACAGGGGGCAACCGATCATGTGTTTCTAGGAGAGAAAAGCACTGAGGATTGCCCGTCATATGATTGGTGGCGCCAGAGTCGATTAGCCATTTACCTTGGGTAACTACGTGGGCACTACCTGAAGTCGTGGCCACGGAGGCAGATGGCTTGGAAGAAGGAGGAGTATCACCAGCGGGACGAAGATGCGGATGCTTTGTCCAGCAGCGGTTAACCAAGTGTCCTGGGCGGCCACAGTGAGTACAGAGGTAGCGAGAGGGGCCACGCCCGCCAGAGTGGTTACCACGACCACTAAATCCACCACGATGAGCCTGGTGGGCATAGGCATCCGGAGCCGGAGGAGCGGCAAGCAAGGGGCGTTGGAGTAGAGAGGTAACAGCAGCAATGCGGGCAGCAGTAGCATCCAGGGTAGGAGACTCAGCCTCTCCAAGAATTTGCTGCCGGATCATATCGTATGAGTCCGGAAGTCGCAGAAGGTAACAGACCACTAGGAGTTCCTGGAAGTGCTTCAGCTGAGCGGCCACATCTGCCGAGAGAGGACGATTTTGTAGAATCTCAGCTCCAAGGGCTTGGACTTGTTGGTAAGCTGCAGGAGGGGACATGGACTGGCGAGCAAAGAGATCCGCATAGAGAGTATAGATGCGAGATGTTTGTCCCCCCTTGGAGTAGAGAGCGGCCAAGTGATTCCAAGCTTGTTTTACCGTCTCATCGTGACGGATGACAGGAAGACATTCATCAGACAGGCTGTTCGCCAGCCAAGTACGAACCAGCGCATCATTCGCATCCCAGTCAGAAAACTGGGCAGAGTCCGCAGGCGGAGGGTCATCGGTAAGATGATGACGCTTGCGTTGAGAGCGGAGAAGAAAAGTGAATGAGACACTCCAGTCGGGATAATTGGGCCCCAAAAGCTTAAAGACGGTGCCAAGATTCCCTGAAGCAGGAGGAGGAGGAGGAGGCGGTGGGACAACGACAGTAGACGAGGTGGAGCCATCAGAATTGGTCATCCTGAAGAGAGGTCGCGCGGTTAAGAGGAGAGACCGGGCGAGCAAAGGAAGGAAGAGTTCGCAGCGGTCACAATTAGACCAGCGGCAAGCAATGCCACGACCAAGCTGCGAAGCACAAGAAGAGAAGCCGCACGGTTAAGAAGGGAAACCGGGCGGGAAGAAAAAGAAGCCGCGCGGATAGAGAGAGCGAGAAGACCGCGCGAACAAAAAGCAAACCGCGGCGGGCAGAGAGAACAAGCTGCAACGGTCACGGTGTCAGCACACTAGCGGCAAGAAGGACAGAGAGGCCGCCTAAACAAGGCAGAACTCGCGCAAACAGAGAGAAATCGCGCGGATAGGAAGAAAAAGATCTGCAGCGGTCACGATGGCAGACACCAGCGGCCAGAGAAGCCACGACCAAGCCGCAGAACCAAACAGAGGGAGAGAAGTCGGGCGGCTAGCAGACAGACCGCGCGAACAGAAGAGGAGGATAGAAGAATTCACTGGAGAGGAGAGCTCGCGCGAGCTGAAAGACAGACCGCGGATAGGGGGCAGAGGTCGCACGGACAGAAGAGAACACAATCAGGAGGACTAGATCGGGTCCTCTGATACCATGTAAGAAACGAACTAGAAACAAGCCGGAACGGGTATAACTGAAATTTTATTATCAGAAAAAGATAACTATTACAAAGGTATGGCCTCCCTTATATAGAATGGAGGAGATGGGAGAGAATACAAATACCCAATGTGGGACTAAAAATACAAAAGACAACATCTACAAAGTTAACCGCCAAACCGCCAAGCAGACCGCCTAACCGTGCGGTTAGTAGAAACTAACCGCCCGGTCACTACCAGAGAACACACAGCCGACCACCAAGATCCCAGAGACTAGCCGGCAGACCGCCTGGCTACCAAACCGGCAGACCGCCAGACCGCCCGGCTACCAATCCGCCAGATTAGCCGGGCTGACCGCCCGGCTACCAGACCGCCAGTCTTAGCCGTCTGTCCGCCCAGGCCTATACAGCAACAACGACTAAGGCAAATTCGTCGAGAATCGTCGAGTATGACTCAACGAATCTCGATGAGTTCGTCGAGAATGATTCGTCGAGAATCGTCGAGTATGACTCGATGACTCTCGACGAGTTCGTCGAGAATCATTCGTCCCAAATGATTCGTCGAGAATCGTCGAGTGATACTTGACGACTCTCGACGAATTCGTCGAGAATCAAAAGTGTTTGATTCCCGGCGATTGGTGATACTCGACAATTCTATCCTTGATTCTCGACGAATTGGCAGATGATTCTCACTGAATCTGCCTGCTGATTCTCGCCGATTCTAGATCTGATTCTCGCCGAACCTGTGCTGATTTTCGGCGGATGACTCTGATACCCTAACCTGGGTGGTCTGCGGATAGCGATATTATTTGGACTATTTATGCCTTTGGTATAAATAGGGGACTTAGGGTTTTGGTAACAAGGATCGATTAATAATCATCAGGATTTTCCTGTAGACGAATCGAGATGACGGAAGAGTTCCGCCGATCTCCCGATCCTCCAAATCCCGACCCCGCCGGCCAGAAACGTTCCGCCACCGCCTGTTCGCTCCGCCGACGACCTCATCTCCGACGACCGTCGCCGGTCTTGCTTTTCCTTGCGCGGACCTAGCAGTCCGTGGGAAGTGCAAAGGTACGGTTGATCTTCTTCCCGACCCTTCGTGCGACGAAGCTCGGGGTTCTCCCGCTCGTGTGGATTTCTGCAGAGACGTGGACGTTATTCCACGTAGAACTTGCCACCGACAAGGAAACGAAGCTTGGAGCATCTCCGTTGAGTTATGACTCAACGCCACTAAGGTAATTTTTGCCTAGTTTTTTGTTAACTTCTTGATTCAATTTTCTTGGCCCGATCCCATCTCTTTTGGGTTGTCTTGATGTTTTATTCCTTCCGCTGCGTGCACAAGCGTTGTGCCATCCTCATAGAGAAACCCAACAGTGGTATTATAGGGAGGTTCGGCCATGATTGTTGTATTGGAAGTTAGGTTATTCCAGTGCGTGTAAACCTAGGGATTTAGAAGTGTTCTAAATGTCTAGATTTACTCCTGGTACATCAATTGTTGATGGTTTTTCCAAGGGAAATCGGTGGGCCCATGACCCACAGGTTAGGGGCTCTGCCCCTTGGAATCCTGCCAGGAACGTCTAAAATTTCGTGGTTATTTCTAATTGTTAGAAATTGTTGTCTCCTTAGCAGTAACCGTCCCTCGAATGGTTAATGAACCTGTGTATTGTTTTGGATTTTGAACCCAACAATGAGAGACGAGCTTGTCTACTGCTTTAAGTTGAGTTGCCTTTACTTTTGTCCAATGCATGTAAATCTGAAGATTTGGAAATGTCTAAAAGTTCAAGTTTAGCCCTTCCTTCTATCAAATGTTGATAGTGCCAGGTTGTGCACATAAGGGATGCATGTGACTTTTAGAAATTATGTTTTTGTGGATGTGCACAATGATCAAATGTTGATCATGGTTAATTGTTAACCTATAATCAAAAATCCCTTAATCTAATATTAAGTGTTCGGATGCCTTCCGATGGATGACACTCTTCCTGCCTCGATCGATGAAGTGTGGGCTTGCCAAAGCAAGGTGCATTAATCTATCTTGGTAAGGGTGCGAGCGGATAATTGTGATATCCCACTGTCGACATCGGGTCTAACTTAACTAGGTGACCTCAAAGGTTGAGTGCCTAGAGGCATAGGGTTGACATGCACCATATGATGGATGCGAATAAGGAGTTATTCACCAACCATACAAGAATTGCATGAGGATGCAATTGGCAAGCGTTGCCTACCTAAATAACCATATTGTGAGAGAAAAGCCAAAGCTGACTCATTGTGTTGGTGAAATACGGATCTTGTCCACTAAGAGAGTAGCTCGCATTAACTCTCCAAATTGATAGTGAGGGCTATTATTTCGAATAAAATAGTGGGAGTTTTAATTGAAGTCCAAATTAAAATAAATTGTATTTGAAATTTTTGGTACTGATATTATTCTGCATGAACTCTTATAGAATTCCATGGCAAGTGGTTCACACTCCACTCTGTCTCTGAGAGCCATCCTTGAGAAGGATAAGCTCAGTGGGACTAACTACATGGACTGGTACAGGAACCTGAGAATTGTTCTCAGGCAAGAGCGAAATCTCTATGTCTTGGAAGAAGAAGCCCCCGAGGTGCCGACCGGGAATTCTTTCCGTGCTGATAAAGATACTTATAAGAAGTATACTGATGACGCTTTAGACGTCGAATGCCTTATGCTTGCCACCATGAACTCTGAGCTTCAAAGGCAACATGAGAACATGGGGTGCAAGGAGATTGACGAGCATCTCAAGAAAATGTTTCAAGGGCAAGCTCGTCAAGAGAGGTTTGACGTTACAAAAGCGTTGTTTCAGTGCCAGATGGGAGTTTGAGACTCAGTAGGGACTCACGTACTCAAGATTATTGGGTATATAGAGAACCTTGAAAGGCTGGGTTTTCCTCTGGGTCAAGAGTTGGCCACAGATCTGATCCTGCAATCGTTGCCGGACAGTTACGAGCAGTTTGTCTTGAACTACAACATGAATGAAATAGACAAGACACTGCCCGAGCTCCTAGGCATGTTGAGAACTGTCGAGATAAATATGAAGAAGGCCAAGCCTGCCAGCCCCATACTAATGGTGCATAAGGGCAAGGGCAAGGCCAAGGGCTCTAAGAAGACGAAGGTGGGACCTAAGTCACATCTCGAGCCTAAGTCTTCTGCACTGATGAAAGAGAAGAGCACGGTGAAGGAAGCGAAATTCCACCACTGTGGCAAGGCTGGTCATTGGAGGAGAAACTGTCCTTCTTACATTGAGGGTCTGCAGAAAATGAAGGGAGGTATGACTTCCGCTTCAAATATTTACGTTATAGAGATAAACCTTTCTGCTCCTTCATCTTGGGTATTGGATACCGGATGTGGTTCTCACATTTGTACAAATGTGCAGGAACTGGGAAGGAGAAGATTGCTGCGTAAAGGGGAGGTAGACCTGCGTGTCGGCAATGGAGCAAGAGTTGTTGTTGTAGCCGTAGGGGTTTACCGTCTTTTTTTGCCCAGTGGGCTTGTAATAGAACTAGATAACTGTTATTTTGTTCTGGCCATAACTAGAAACATTATATCCATTTCATGCTTGGACATGATTGGATTTTCTTTTATAATTAAGAACAACTGTTGTTCTATATTTAAGAATGATGTTTGTTATGTTGTAGCCCAATTGTTTAATGGTCTTTATGTTTTAAAATTAGACCATCAGATCTATAATGTAGAAAATAATAAAAGACTAAGAACAAATGACTCAAACCCTACATATTTCTGGCATTGTCGTTTGGGCCATATAAACGAGAAGCGCATATTCAAGCTCCATAAAGATGGACTTTTGGACTCATTTGATTATGAATCATTTGAGCGATGTGAATCTTGTTTGTTAGGCAAGATAAATAAAGCCCCTTTCACTGGTTATACTGAGAGGGCTGAGGATCTCTTGGGTATTGTACATAGTGATGTATGCGGACCCATGAGCTCCATGGCTAGAGGTGGGTATTTCTACTTCGTTATATTTACTGATGATTTCAGTAGATACGGATATGTGTATCTTATGAAGTGCAAATCCGAGACCTTTGAAAAGTTCAAAGAGTTCAAGAATGAAGTAGAAAACCAGATGGGTAAAAGGGTTAAAGCACTCCGATCTGATCGAGGTGGCGAATACCTGAGTCATGAGTTCCGTGATCATCTGAAAGAGTGTGGTATTGTATCACAGCTCACTCCACCTAGAACACCACAGCATAATGGTGTGTCTGAGAGGAGAAATCGTACTTTGTTAGACATGGTACATTCGATGATGAGTCATGCAGACTTTCCTGTTTCCTTTTAAGGTTTTGCTTTAGAGACTGCTGCAATGACACTGAATTGCGCTCCGACGAAAACGGTTCTGAAGACACCATATGAGATATGGACTGGGAAGCGTCCTAGTATGTCGTTCATTAAAATTTGGGGTTGTGAGGCATACGTGCGACGTCAAATTAATGTCTGACAAGCTGGAACCCAAATCAGATAAATGTTATCTGGTGGGATATCCTAAGGAAACGAAAGGGTATTACTTTTACCTACCGTCTGAGGGCAAAGTGTTTGTCGCAAAGAATGGCGTCTTCTTGTAGAAAGAGTTCTTATCAAGAAAGACTGAAAAGGTAGAACTTGAAGAGATTCAAGAACCACCAATAGTGAATGAACCGGAATTGGATTCTGAGATAGGACTACAAGATGTTGTAGCTAGAGAACCTGCTCAAGAAACACAAGTCCTACGTAGATCTGGTAGACCTAGATTTGAGCTTGAGAGATATGGATTTCTTGTGTCTTAAATAGGTAATGTGTTGCTTATGGATCATGATGATGAACTAGTAACCTACTAAGAGGCTATGAATGGACCGGACTCCGACAAATGGCTTGAGGCTATGAAATCCGAAATGGACTCCATGTATGCAAACCAAGTTTGGAACTTGGTAGAACCACCTGAAGGGGTACGACCCATAGGGTGTAAATGGGTCTTCAAGAAGAAGACCGACATGGATGAGAATGTACAGACATTCAAAGGGCGACTGGTGGCTAAGGGTTTCAAGCAAATTCATGGTATTGACTATGATGAGACTTTTTCCCCTGTTGCCATGGTAAAGTCCATAAGGATATTACTTGCTATTACTGCGTATTATGACTACAAGATCTTGCAGATGGATGTCAAAACAGCTTTCCTTAATGGAAACCTCCTTGAGAAAGTATACATGACACAACTCGAGGGTTTTGTATCCCCAAATGAAGCCACTAAAGTATGCAAGCTGAATAGGTCCATCTATGGACTGAAGCAGGCCTCTCGAAGTTAGAATCTTCGTTTTGATGAGAAAATCAAAGAGTTTGGTTTCATCAAGAATGAAGATGAGCCTTGTGTTTACAAGCGAATCAGTGGGAGCATTGTAGTCTTCCTGATATTGTATGTAGATGACATACTGTTGATTGGGAATGACATTCCTACCCTGAAAGTTGTTAAGAACAACCTAGGGAACTGCTTTTCTATGAAGGACTTGGGTGAAGCGACTTATATACTCGGTATTAAGATTTATAGAGATAGATCGAAGAAGTTGCTGAGTTTGACCCAAATTACATACATTGAGAAGGTGTTGAAGCGGTTCAACATGCTTGAGTCCAAGAATGGATTTTTACCCATGTCTCATGGTGTGAATCTCTCTAAGGACCAGTGTCCAAAATCTTGTGAAGATAAGGACCGCATGAAGTTGATTCCATATGCTTCGGCAATTGGATCAATCATGTATGCAATGTTATGTACTCGACCCGATGTCTCCTTTGCTTTGAGCATGACTAACAGGTATCAGTCAGACCCCGGTGAGTGTCACTAAATTGCAGTCAAGAATATCCTGAAGTACTTAAGAAGGACAAAGGATGTGTTCTTGGTGTATGGTGGAGAGGAAGAGCTCGTTGTAAGTGGTTACACGGACACTAGCTTCCAAACTGATAGGGACGATTCAAAGTCTCAGTCAGGGTTTGCGTTTTGCCTTAATGGAGGAGCTGTGAGCTGGAAGAGTTCCAAGCAATAGACAGTTGTTGATTCTACAACAGAGGCCGAGTATATCACTGCAGCTAACGCAGCGAAGGATGCTTTATGGATTAGGAAATTCATCGGCGAGCTTGATGTAGTTCCTAGCATTGTTGGTCTCGTAGTTCTCTACTGTGATAACAATGGTGCAATTGCACAATCTAAGGAACCTAGATCCCATCAGCGCTCCAAGCACATACTTCGGCGGTTCCATCTTATTCGTGAGATTGTCGAACGAGGAGATGTGAACATTTGCAGAGTGCCGACTGAGGAGAATATTGCGGATCCACTGACAAAGCCTCTCGCGCAGAGAAAGCATGATGGTCATACTAGATCAATGGGTATGCGATACCTTAATGATCAACTCTTGTGAGAGCCTTGTGGGTTGCATGTAAACATATATTCTGTTGGCTGTTTATTGTTTATTCATATGATGAATTGTGTACCTAGATTTTTCTTTTTACAATTAATGGCATGTTCTTTTATTATGTTTTCTCTATGCGATAGTTAAATGTTATCATAATAAATACCCTTAGAATGTTCGCTTCCATAGGACATCAAGTACGTGACTTGAATGTGAGAGCCTATGATTTATTTGAAGCTTCATTCTTAAAAGGTCCCCCGTCGTTGTATCATCATAGAAGCTTAGGGTGATGATGATACCTTAAGACTAGCACGTGCGTTGACTGATGACCAGTTCTCACAGGTCATGATATTGTGATATCAAGTCATCATGTGGGTACTTATTAATGAACAAGTTGTACTGGACAGACCCAACCTGAGACTACTTTGTGGATTGTTATCTAATCGTGTCATGAGTAGGTCTCAATTGACAATGGTGTTGTGGTCCTTTGACTTGAAGTCACAACATTCATCAAGTGAGGAAGAGCATGCTTTGATGCCATCTAAAGTCTTCCTTGAGAAAGGTTGATGATAAGGGTGGTTGTTGGGCACGTTACGAATCATTTGGATGTTTGTGTGTGAGCAGATAAGGGATTTGTCCTCCTATATGACAGGAGTTGCATCCATGGGCCCCTTGATGGAACTAGACTGAGAAATGCATGGTCATGCTTGGTTGAGTCAATATGTGATATTGGACTCACCATTCTCTGGAAGTCCGTTCTAGATCAAGAAATTTGGATTGAGCTATTATAAGGATGACACGGTCCATGCCTCTAGTTCTTTCCGGATGTAAGGGACAAAGGGACAAAGACAACGCTGTGACATTGTTCATAAAGGCTTATGAGTTATGAACTCTTATTGCTTGGGGAGAAATGATGCATTGCTAGATGCCACTCATTGTTTGTGAGGTTTTTGGTTTGATACTTTCAAGATCAAGTGGAAGACTGTTGGAGTTACCATGGTGATCTAGAAGTGGTCAAACATTTAATCTCACTGCCAACGCGATATGAGCCTGCAGGGTCGCACATAAGAGCATGTGGAGAAATTGGAAGATTGACTGTATTGGTAAGGGTTACCAATCACCACGCAGGATGGAGTCGGGCAAACGTTGCCAAAGGAATTTCGTCGAGAGTCGTCGAGTTTGACTCGACGACTAAGGCAAATTCGTCGAGAATCGTCGAGTATAACTCGACGACTCTCGACGAGTTCGTCGAGAATGATTCGTCGAGTATGACTCGACGACTCTCGACGAGTTCGTCGAGAATCATTCGTCCCAAATGATTCGTCGAGAATCGTCGAGTGATACTCGACGACTCTCGACGAATTCGTCGAGAATCAAAAGTGTTTGATTCCCGGCGATTGGTGATACTCGACGATTCTATCCTTGATTCTCGACTAATCGGCATATGATTCTCGCCAAATCTGCCTGCTGATTCTCGCCGATTCTAGATCTGATTCTCGCCGAACCTGTGCTGATTCTCGGCGGATGACTCTGATACCCTAACCTGGGTGGTCTGCTAGCGATATTATTTGGACTATTTATGTCTTTGGTATAAATAGGGGACTTAGGGTTTTGGGAATAAGGATCGATTAATAATCATCGGGATTTTCCTGTAGACGAATCGAGCCGACAGAAGAGTTCCGCCGATCTCCCGATCCGCCAAATCGAGACCCTGCCGGCCGGAAACGTTCCGCCGCCGCCTGTTCGCTCTGCCGACAACCTCATCTCCGGCGACCGTCGCCGGTCTTACTTTCCCTGGCGCGGACCTAGCAGTCTGTGGGAAGTGCAAAGGTATGATTGATCTTCTTCCCGACCCTTCGTGCGACGAAGCTCGGGGTTCTCCCGCTCGTGTGGATTTCTGCAGAGACGTGGACGTTATTCCACGTAGAACTCGCCACCGACAAGGACACGAAGCTTGGAGCATCTCCGTTGAGTTGTGACTCAATGCCACTAAGGTAATTTTTGCCTATTTTTTGTTAACTTCTTGATTCAATTTTCATGGCCCGATCCCATCTCTTTTGGGTTGTCTTGATGTTTTATTCCTTCCGCTGCGTGCACAAGCATTGTGCCATCCTCATAGAGAAACCCAACACGATCTCCCAGTACCGTCAATCGAATATCCGCTCTTCTTCACCATAATAGTTCGTGGCATCGCCAGAGCCTCCCCCCTTGTGCTTGCTAGCAGTTCGAAGGGTCTGAACTTCACCGTCTCTTCGGGTCCACGCCCATGTGACCTCTTATTATCGCTGATCAAAGATCTGTCATTCTCTGCTACAGTAGGTCACGACACCGCCATGGCCTGCCGCCCTCGCGATCGCCCAGGTTCGAAGTTCCACCCTTCACCACCACACTCAGCAACATCCCCTAGCTTGGTGAGCTAGACCTTTCACTACCTAGCTAGAAGTGTCTGCCCTTCGTCCTGGTAGTAGGTTGCGGTGTTTTCTAGGTCTCGACCTCCAACCGCCAACCTCAAAGGAGAAAATAAGAGTTTCCTGCATAAAACAATGGTGCCAACATTGTAGACATCGCAAGCAAATAGCGATCAACAAGCAATAAAAAGAGGCAAAATGCACACATCTGTTATAAAAACAAGAATACAAAGTACAAGTACAAATGCACCACCAAAGCAATCAAAGTACAACCACTGTGAGAAAAAGCAAATCAGAGGTCCACTCCTCACTATCAACATCAAATTCAATACACTCGTCCTCAGACAGATCATCAAAGCCAAAATCGACTACATCACACTCGCGCTTGCGAGCCACCATCTGCAGAGTCTTCGACATCCCATGCCGAAAAGCCACTTCTTGCACATCTGCTATCTCGGGCTCCACCCCCTGGTCGAGACTTCCTCGCGGATCTCCTCAGAAAACGAGCAGCGATCCCGCATAAAGTCAATGGAGTTCTTGTACTCGGCCACTGCAGACGTATTTAGCTCGGTAAGATGCTCCTGCGAGGAAAAGCGATCCACCTCGGTCTCCAAACAAACAACATCATTGTACAACCCCGTATTCGCAGAGTAGGGCCCCCCCGACTCGTCAGGCCAGCCCCCCCCGGCTCGTCAGGCCAGCTCCCCCGGCTCGTCAGGCCAGCCCCCCCCCCCCCCCGGCTCGTCAGGCCAGCCCCCCGGCTCGTCAGGCCAGCCCTCCGGCTCGTCAGGCCAGCCCCCCGGCTCGTCAGGCCAGCCCCCCGGCTCGTCAGGCCAGCACCCCGGCTCGTCAGGTCAGTCCCCCGGCTCGTCAGGCCAGCCCCCCCGGCTCGTCAGGCCAGCCCCCCCGGCTCATCAGGCCAGCCCCCCGGCTCGTCAGGCCATCCCTCCCGGCTCGTCAGGCCAGCCCGCCCGGCTCGTCAGGCCAGCCCGCCCGGCTCGTCAGGCCAGCCCGCCCGGCTCGTCAGGCCAGCCCTCCCGGCTCATCAGGCCAGCCCTCCCGGCTCGTCAGGCCAGCCCCCCGGCTCGTCAGGCCAGCCCCCCGGCTCGTCCGGCCAGCCCCCCGGCTCGTCCGGCCAGCCCCCCGGCTCGTCCGGCCAGCCCCCCGGCTCGTCCGGCCAGGCCTCCGGCTCGTCAGGCCAGCCCCTCGGCTCGTCAGGCCAGCTCCCCCGGGCTCGTCAGGCCAGCCCCCCCGGCTCGTCAGGCCAGCCCCCCCCGGCTCGTCAGGCCAGCCCCCCCGGCTGGTCAGGCCAGCCCCCCGGCTCGTCATGTCAGCCCCCCCGGCTCGTCATGCCAGCCCCCCGGCTCATCGGGCCAGCCCCCGGCTCGTCGGGCCAGCCCTCCCGGCTCGTCAGGCCAGCCCTCCCGGCTCGTCAGGCCAGCCCTCCCGGCTCGTCAGGCCAGCCCTCCCGGCTCGTCAGGCCAGCCCTCCCGGCTCGTCAGGCCAGCCCTCCCGGCTCATCAGGCCAGCCCTCCCGGCTCGTCAGGCCAGCCCCCCGGCTCGTCAGGCCATCCCTCCCGGCTCGTCAGGCAGCCGTCTCACCTTGTCTCCTGCTCGCCCGGCTTGAGGGGGTGCCCCTGGTGGACTGCTTTTAGCTATTTAGAATAGCGGGATTTGGCTGTTGGCAGACCAATCCTGGGGAATTTTGGTCGTTTTAGGGCAGCAAGATTTGGTTATTTGCAGACCATTCCCAAAAAACTATAAATAGACCCTTGAGGGTGCCTTCGAGGGGACGGCTTCATCACTTGAATCCCCTTGCTTTCTTTCTCCAAGGCACCTAGCTCGGCATTGGCTAGGGAGGGGGAGACCTCAAAGGTCTTCCGGGTGTGAGGTGGGACCTCCGCGCTAGAGCCGAGGGTCTGTTCGTAGTTTCCTAAGTCTTCATACCGTGACGTTCTCCCGAGTGTAGTAGGTGTGAGGTCACCCCTCTTTTGGGACCCCGAACTCCACGACAGACCAGTTTTTGGTTTCAACATTTTTGTGTGGTGAGCGTGGAGAGTGACCAGCACAGAAGATCTCGGGAGAGTGTCATGGCGGGAGATCAGGGAGGTAGTGATGATCTCGGCGAGCTCCCCAACCCCGGACCCTTCGTGGGAAGGGAGGAGTTCATGGCCTCCATCGAAGGCATCATGGGGATGCTTAAAAGCATTGCCCCTCGGGCTGACAGCTCAACCCCCACCCCCCAGGGACTGGCTCTCAGGGGTCCCGGCGAGCTGACCCAGAGTGGTATCGGCGAGCTGCCTCCCAGAGGCACAGACAAGGTGACCCCAGCAGGGGGAGAAGGAAGTGCACCAGGTAGGCGACCTGACAAAGAGAGGATGGGAGAGGGGGTCGAGCGAGACCTCCTCGGTCGAGAGTTGTTCCCCAGCCCGGCGAGTGCTAGCCCTCCAGGCAAGCAGGTCGCACGAGTAGAGGTGGCGAGAACACCCCTCAGCGAGTTGATCATCTCAGCTCCCGTTCCCGAGGGATTCAAAGAGCCAGACATGGCTTATTATACCGGGAAGGATGATCCCGTCCAGCACCTGCAGTGATTTGAGGATGCCGTCTCCATCAGACCGATGAAGGATGCCTTCAAGTGTCGCCTCTTTGCGATCACGTTGAAGGAGAAGACAAGGGACTGGTTTCATCAACTCCCTCCGAGGTCGATTTATGGGTTCGAGGACTTGAGCCGAAGCTTCCAGCTCCGCTTCTCCACCTCCAAGAAGAGGAAGAAGAGTTCTGAATCCATCTTCCTGATAAGGCAGAGGGTCGAGGAGTCACTGGCCCACTACGTTGACAGGTTCCAGGAAGAGATCCTGGATATCCAGGAGATGCCGGGGTATGCTCTCCAGATGGCCTTCACCGTTGGGCTGAAGGAGGGCTTCTTCAAGATGAGCTTGACTCGGAAGGCCCCCCTTTCCTTCGAGGAGCTGATGGAAAGGGCGGCAGAGGAGATAGCCATGGAGGCGGCCAACCCGGCATTCGTCAAGAAGTTGGCGAAGCTAACAGATACAGAGTCAAAGGAGCAAGGTGTCCCAAGGCATCAAGAAGGAAGAAGGAGGGAGGAGCAGAGAGCTCAGGGGTTCCAGGGACAGGAGGGTCCGGAACCAGGCTGGAGGCGGCAGGGAGGGCCTGCCCAGGGTCCAGGAAGAGCTCTCATCCAGGGAGGGGGGAATTTTCACGGGGGCCAAGGGAGGTTTGACTTCCAAAGGCAAGCCCCGAGACAGCTCTTGCCCCCACCGCAGCAAGCCTTGACAATAGGCGAAGGAGGAAGAGGTAACAGGAGAGAGCGCCCAGCCCGCCGAAGGAGGGGGGAGAGGGCATTACCATACTGTGACTTCCACCTGGTGGAGGGGCACGCAACAGCTACCTGCCCCGAATTCTTGGAGGTGAGGGGGGCGAGAGGACCTGCCCAGCAGCAGCAGTCGGTGCAGGTTGAG
This sequence comes from Platanthera zijinensis, assembly GCA_039513925.1. Lineage (NCBI taxonomy): Eukaryota > Viridiplantae > Streptophyta > Magnoliopsida > Asparagales > Orchidaceae > Platanthera > Platanthera zijinensis. Next base: position 11,399,476 of record CM077081.1, on the reverse strand, counting down.
GAAGTCCCTCCCCAAATCGGGGGGGATGAGATATGCGAGGATCGGGTCGATGTAGGACACCGAGGAGGAATAGCAGTGATCCACTGTGGGGTGGGGATCGAGGCCACTCGGAAGGCAAGCCTCCACGTCATGTACCGTCGGAGTGTCGCCTCGACGTCCCAGACCCCACCCCTGGAAGAGAAGATCACCTTCTCATCAAAAGACATGCCGGAGCACGAGGATCCATTCTGTGACGCCCTGGTCATCCAGGCAGCCATCGAAGGCTTTACCGTCTCCTGGATCTTGATTGACAACGGAAGCTCCGTAAACGTCGTCTTCAAGAAAGCATTTGACGGGATGAAGGTAGAGCCAAGGAGGGTGCTGGCTTCGGACGGACCCCTGTTTGGATTTTCAGGGGAGAGGAAGGAAGTGGAAGGTGGAGTCGGACTCCAGGTGAAGTTAGGGGGAACCTCAAGAAACTGCAGGTTCGTCATTGTTGACGCTCCAAGCAGCTACAACGCCATCTTCGGAAGGCCCCTCATCAGCGCTTTCCGTTGTGCGTCGTCTTCCTTCCACCAATTCCTCAAGTTCAACTCAGAAGGAATCCAGGTCAGGATCAAGGGAGACTCTAGGATGGCAAGACAGTGCTACGTCACGGCTGTCAACACCATCTCTTGGTTGGCCAAGGCAGAGGAGATGGAGAAGATTATGGAGAGTCAGAGCAGGATGCAGGTGACCAAGGTGAAGGAATCGGAGGGAGACCACCAGGTCCCGGCCCCCTGAGGAAGCCTCGCCTTTGCAGAGTCCTTTTTTTATGTTGTATGGAGTCCAACCCCCGACCAGTTGAGTCGGGAGGGTCATGTAACCCAACTTTTTCCCCATTTGAGGATGTTGGATTTTGGAAGAGTTCATGCGACGTGCCAAGTCCCACCCCCGAGAGGATCTCCTCATCCAGGCTCCCACTAGCTGGTTGGGTCGAATGTGCCTCGAGGAGAGCTAGTCCCACCCCCGAGAGGATCTCCTCATCCAGGCTCTCACTAGCTGGTTGGGTCGAATGTGCCTCGGGGAGAGCTAGTCCCACCCCCGAGAGGATCTCCTCATCCAGGCTCTCACTAGCTGGTTGGGTCGAATGTGCCTCGGGGAGAGCAAGTCCCACTCCCGAGAGGATCTCCTCATCCAGGCTCTCACTAGCTGGTTGGGTCGAATGTGCCTCGGGGAGAGCAAGTCCCACCCCCGAGAGGATCTCCTCATCCAGGCTCCCACTAGCTGGTTGGGTCGAATGTGCCTCGGGGAGAGCAAGTCCCACTCCTGAGAGGATCTCCTCATCCAGGCTCTTACTAGCTGGTTGAGTCGAATGTGCCTCGGGGAGAGCTAGTCCCACCCCCGAGAGGATCTCCTCATCCAGGCTCCAACTAGCTGGTTGGGTCGAATGTGCCTCGGGGAGAGCAAGTCCCACCCCCGAGAGGACCTCCTCTTCCAGGCTCTCACTAGCTGGTTGGGTCGAATGTGCCTCGGGGAGAACTAGTCCCACCCCCGAGAGGATCTCCTTATCCAGGCTCTCACTAACTGGTTGGGTCGAATGTGCCTCGGGGAGAGCAAGTCCCACTCCCGAGAGGATCTCCTCATCCAGGCTCTCACTAGCTGGTTGGGTCGAATGTGCCTCGGGGAGAGCAAGTCCCACCCCCGAGAGGATATCCTCATCCAGGCTCCCACTAGCTGGTTGGGTCGAATGTGCCTCGGGGAGAGCAAGTCCCACTCCCGAGAGGAACTCCTCATCCAGGCTCTCACTAGCTGGTTGAGTCGAATGTGCCTCGGGGAGAGCTAGTCCCACCCCCGAGAGGATCTCCTCATCCAGGCTCTTACTAGCTGGTTGGGTCGAATGTGCCTCGGGGAGAGCAAGTCCCACCCCTGAGAGGACCTCCTCATCCAGGCTCTCACTAGCTGGTTGGGTCGAATGTGCCTCGGGGAGAACTAGTCCCACCCCCGAGAGGATCTCCTCATCCAGGCTCTCACTAGCTGGTTGGGTCGAATGTGCCTCGGGGAGAGCAAGTCCCACTCCCGAGAGGATCTCCTCATCCAGGCTCTAACTAGCTGGTTGGGTCGAATATGCCTCGGGGAGAGCAAGTCTCACTACCGATAGGATCTCCTCATCCAGGCTCTCACTAGCTGGTTGGGTCAAATGTGTCTCGGGGAGAGCAAGTCCCACCCCCGAGGCCGTCTCGTCACCTAGGCTCCCATTAGCTGGCATGACATGTTGACCCCTCGGAGAGACCGAGTATTTTCGGCCCCATGAAGGCTACTCAGCGAATACGTTGGGTTGGATGTTTCTTTCCCAGCTTGTGCCAATCTCGAAAAGAGCGGGGATTGTGTACAACCCCGTATTCGCAGAGTAGGGCCCCCCGGCTCGTCAGGCCAGCCCCCCGGCTCGTCAGGCCAGCCCCCCCGGCTCGTCAGGCCAGCCCTCCCGGCTCGTCAGGCCATCCCCCCCGGCTCGTCAGGCCAGCCCCCCGGCTCGTCAGGCCAGCCCCCCCGGCTCGTCAGGCCAGCCCTCCCGGCTCGTCAGGCCAGCCCCCCGGCTCGTCAGGCCAGCCCTCCCGGCTCGTCAGGCCAGCCCTCCCAGCTCGTCAGGCCAGCTCCCCGGCTCATCAGGCCAGCCCCCCGGCTCGTCAGGCCATCCCTCTCGGCTCGTCAGGCAGCCGTCTCGCCTTGTCGCCTGCTCGCCCGGCTTGAGGGGGTGCCCCTGGTGGACTGCTTTTAATTATTTAGAATAGCGGGATTTGGCTGTTGGCAGACCAATCCTGGGGCATTTTGGTCGTTTTAGGGCAGCAATATTTGGTTATTGGCAAACCATTCCCAAAAAACTATAAATAGACCCTTGAGGGTGCCTTCGAGGGGACGGCTTCATCACTTGAATCCCCTTGCTTTCTTTCTCCAAGGCACCTAGCTCGGCATTGGCTAGGGAGGGGGAGACCTCAAAGGTCTTCCGGGTGTGAGGTGGGACCTCCGCGCTAGAGCCGAGGGTCTGTTCATAGTTTCCTAAGTCTTCATCCCGTGACGTTCCCCCGAGTGTAGTAGGTGTGAGGTCACCCCTCTTTTGGGACCCCGAACTCCACGAGAGACCAGTTTTTGGCTTCAACAATCATCTTGTGCGTAGAAGCCGCACAATCTTCTCCACCAAGGACTTCTCTGCCTGAAACTCTGTCTTCAACTGTACCACTTCAGCCTTCAGCTCCGAATCGATATATCGAAAACACGAAATGTCGTGATCTCATCTTTCTCTCAAATCAAAAAGGGATCTCTCCGCTCCTCAAAGCTTCTCCTGAAGAGACAGGTGCTCGTATTTCGGGCCCATGTAATGCTCATTCCAACTAAGGGTAATCTTAGCTTGAACACCAATTTGCAATAAAAAACAAGTCAGAACTGGTCAAATAGAAAAAAAAGAAAAAAATAGTACACTTAATGCATTATTCATCACCTCTAATGATGAAGACACATATCTCCCTTTCGCTACCTGGGGTACAATAACTTCGTAAGGGACCTGGGGGCAATGGAGCCCAAAACCTCAAGGTCTGGATCATCTTGTGCAGCTTTTTCAACTCTAGAAGTGCAAGGAACGACCCCTCCTGGACTTGATTTTAGCTGAGTAGGAGGACGACGCTCAAGAATTGAATCATCACGACCCTGAAATACCAGCTTCCTTTTTCGATAACGATCCAATGACACTATGACAGGACATCCCGGATTGGCGGAAAGACCATATAGTAGCAAGCGTTTCTCCTCCATAAACAGGGAGATACTGAATAGAGGATTCGCCGCCTCATGGGGCTCGGAAAACCCCAGTATCGGCGTAAAATCGCGCTCACGACCTTTCACTCGACGACAATGATCGGGGTGAGCATTCCCAAGTTCCGTCAAGTCCCAGCAGTTCAGGACATACCCGTACACAATGTTTCGGTGGTGCCTATTCACCCGGCTCTCAAACTCCAGCCAACGTTTGTTATTGTTAACCTCAACATGGCAAACACTATCAGTGCACACCTCGCACCGGTCTCTAAAGAGATCCAACAGGAATCTCGAATTGTGTTCACGTAAGAAGACTATCAAACCAATAATGTGTGTCAGTGCGAGAGGAGTAAACTGCAACGCTGGCACCCTGTAATGCTTCAAGCTCTCAACCAACTCCTTGCACTAAGACAACCGAAACCCAGGCCTCAGCGACGACTCGCACATCGTCATTCATCCCATCTGCACCCGCTCCTCAGCTCTGCATCAAGTGAAGAGCGCATCCACATCGGCCGACCTTGCGCAACATGCCTTGGAGGCTGGAAGAAAAATACATGTCAAAATTCACTATCTAGAGAAAAGAAAGGGGGTAGGGTCGGCAAAATTAGAACCAAACGAGTGGGCGCAAGATGCTGTGAAATCGACCCCGCACATGCAAGCAAGGGGGATCAACGCGAGCGGACAGGCACCCCGCGCACGACGCGTTCGGCGCAACGCATGTGGGTGCAATGGAGATCGCAGGAAGACCCTCGTTCGCCTTCTGCCACCTTCAGTCGCCCACGTGTGCGTGTGAACAATCCGCACCGCAAGCCTTCTCTGCATCAGCATTCCAAACACAAGGAGAATCATGCCAACGCTCCAAAGTCCGTGTGCTCTCCTCTGCATATAGACACAAGGTCCTTAAATTTGCAAGTAATGCTTTATTACGCTTCAAACGTCTCCCATTCTTACTTTCAAGTGGTAACAGGTAGCAGTCTGTTGTCCTCGAGTTCTCTTTAAGCCCTGTAAATCGACATTATATAGTGGATGTTTGGTCGACACCAAATCAACCACTTAGTTTTTCACCCAATTTACAAGTTTTCCACGTAAAAAAAAGACTCTTTTCCGTTCTGTATTTTTTTGGCTGTTTGCGCACTTGACCGCTCTACGGGCTAAGTGGTTATATAAGTTTGGTCTACTAGAAGCCTTGAGTGGTCTGCAACACTAATAATAATAATAATAATAAATAAAAAATTGATAGGGTCTCCGTGAAAATTCCGAGCCAATTCGGTCCAAGTGAAAGTGAGCTCAATCGGTCCAACGACATGTAGAGAACCGTACGCACCCGAAAAATCCAGACGGACGCGCTAGCACGCAAGCCAGCGTCACAGCCTGAGTGCACGGCCTGCGCACGCGGCTCCTGCGTGTGCGGATCCTGCGCGCGCGCGGTAGGTAGTGTCGCGCTCAGCCAGCCCGCGCTACCGCCCCCGCGTGGCCGCGACAGGCTATCCCGCATGGCCTCGACCGCGCTCCCGCGTGGCCGCATCCTGCACATCCGCGCGCGGCGCTCTCGCACACCACCGACGGCTGCCGCCGCCGTCAATGACCCCCACTGCCACCGGTGGCCCCTGCCCCTGCTGGTGGCCTCCTCCACCGCCGCCTCCGGGCACCTCGCCTGGGCCACCGGAACTTCCCCGGGGTAAGGAGGGGTACTTCCGTCATTTAGGTAAAAATGGTGATCCGCATAATCAAAACGAAGCAACGTCATTCACTAACACGAATCACTCCTCGACGCAATTACAAATGCGCCCCTCTAGAAAACTATAAATAGACCCCCAGACCTTCACTTCAACCCAAGCAACTCCAAAGGCAAGAGAGAGAGCTCTGAGGTTTTCTGGCGAGAATTGTAGACTTAGGATGATTCTCCACTCGGAAATTCGCTCCGCTCTTCTCCTTGCAACATAGACTTTTCACATCTCAAGTGACGTCAACTGCCTCCGCAAGAGCGCTCCCATCCAGGCTCCCCATCAGCGAGAGCGCAGTTTCCTGAAGCACCGAGGACTTAAAAGATCTTCCAGCCGGAACGCTCCGACCAAGGTTCCGTGAACTCAACGCCATCTCAAGGCTGGAGCGCTTCCATCGAGGCTCCGAGGACTTAGCTATTTTCCCTCCTTTTTTCGTGCTTGTAATGTAGTAATGACATGTCGCCCTCCGAGATCAAATCAACTTCAGTAATACCTCGAGAAGCTAGTGGATTTTGGCTCGACATAGTTCCAACCACGTGGCTTTTCACCCTTTTCGGGTCTTCCATGTCAAAAATTTCTCTCATCCATTGCAGCGGTTTTCTTTAATTGATTGCGCGCCCGACATGACTATAAGCTAAGGCGGTTTGATTCTCTAGACCGGAGAAAAGGCCGGGTGACCCACAACTGTTTGGCAATGTCTGTGGGAAGGTGATCTCAAAACTCTGCGACTCCTCGGAAGCAGCACTTGTCGCGCACAAGCACCTCAAATTAGCAGCAACACGACAGTAGACCTAACATGCACGTCAATCTCTGCGTAGTTCCACAGGGCTCGGGGGCATGATCTTAGGCATGGAAGTGAAAACAATTGTCATACCCCCCACCTTGGTCGTACAAGTCATCACCATAGCTCGGAACGAGGGGGAATCCCGAAAAAAGAGCGCGCAAAGAACGCGCCATTCGCTTCGGGGATGAAGACATGACAGGAGTTCGCAAGCCGCATCGAGATCCCTTAGTCATCAACATGGGAATAGGAGAGCCCTGCTTAAAGATCAAGAGGATCCTCGTCGATAATGAAAGCTTAGTTGATGTTCTATTCATGGCCGCGTTTCAGAAGATGGGACTCCATGAAGAATCTCTCCATCCCGTGGACGAGCCTGTCTTCAGATTCAACAACCGGCCGGTCCCCGTGCAGGGCATGGTCTCCCTCATGGTGACCATGGGAGAATGCCCGAGGCAAGCGACCCACTATATCCAGTTCCTGGTCATGGAATGTGAATCCGCCTACAACGCCATCTTTGGCAGACCCCAGCAAGTTGCGTTTGGGGCAATTCCTTTCATACCCCATCTGGCAATGAAATTCCTAACGCTCGCCGGTATTGGCACTATTTGGGGGGATCAGGTAATAGCACAAATCTGCTACCTCAACCAAGCCCAACCGTCGTAGAAGGCGGCCCAGTCCATCAAAATCTTCAATTTTTAATACGAAACTTCGATACGAAGATCCTCCCCAGTTGAAGGCCTAATCGAGATCCCGCTCCGTGAGAGGGATCCTACTCGCACAGTGCTACTCGAGTCACTCTTGTCCCCGACAGAGCAAGGGGAGTACATGAACTTCTTGTGTGCCAACCAAGACATATTCACTTGGAGTTTGAATGACATGTTAGGGGTCGACCTGCAAGTCATCACCCACTCGCTTAACATCAGCCCAACAAGCATGCCAATTATCCAGAAAAGCGCGACTTCATGCTAGAAATGCTCCTTGCTATCGAGGAAGCGGTAGAAAAGCTTTTGGTTGCGCGATTCATCCGGGAAGCAGCCTACCCCTCTTGGCTTGCCAATGTGGTCATGATGAAAAATGCTTCGGGTGAAGTGGGGGATGTGCGTCGACTGCAACAACCTCAACCAATCCTGTCCAAAAGATAGCTTCCCCCTCCCCCGCATCGATCAGCTCGTGGACGCAACCACCTGGCACGAACTTCTCAGCTTCATGGATGTCTACTCGAGATGCAATAAGATCTGGATGAACTCGACGGATGAAGAGCACACCGTTTTTTGCACAAAAAAAGGAGTGTATTGATACAAAATAATGTTGTTTAAGCTAAAAAAACACTGGGGCTACCTACCAAAGATTAATGAATCACGTATTCAAACGCCTCATCGGGCGGACCATGGAGGTTTACGTTGATGACATGTTGATCAAAAGTATTCAGCGAGGCCATCACCTAGAATACTTGAACAAATACTTCCAGCTCCTCTGTCATTTCCAGCTTCGCTTAAACTCCTCCAAGTGCGCGTTCTGGGTCACCACGGGAAAATTCTTGGGTTTCATGGTAACACAGTGGGGGATAGAGGCAAACCCCAAAAAGATTAAGTCATTGGAAGACATGTCACCCCCACACAATGTCAAGGAGGTTCAGAACCTCAATGGGAGAATAGCCTCACTCTCTCGCTTCCCGACCCGGATAGTGGACAGGTACCTCCCCTTCTTCAAAGCGCTTCGAGGAACTCGCCATGCCGACTTCCAGTGGACGGATGAGTGCCAAGCCGCCTTCGAAACACCTCAAGCATTATCTGGCCACTCCCATACTGCTTTCTAAGCTTGTCAAGGGGGAAGCCCTCTTCTTATACCTGACAATCTCGCCGCACGTGCTCAGCTCAGTCCTAGTAAAGGACGAAGGGGAGATCCAACACCTGGTTTACTATCTCAGCAAGGTCTTGTCCGATATCGAGAGTATCCTGCGATAGATAAAACATCCCTAGCAATATTGTACTCGGCTAGAAAATTTCACCCTTACTTTCAAGCCCACACCGTCAAACTGCTCACACAGCTACCACTCCGGGTGATCCTACAAAATCCCAAGGTGTCAGGAAGGCTAGTCAAGTGGGCAGTGGAGCAGGGGAGTTTGACATCCAATTCTTGCCAAGGCCCATCATCAAGTCCCAAGTCCTGGCAGACTTCATAATAGAATGCATGCTCCCGCCAAAGGAGGCCTCCAGCTCCGTCAACCTGGCTTCAATTCCATGGACCCTGCACGTCGATGGAGCCTCGGGCACTGTAGGGGTAGGTGCAGGGTTGCTGTTGACAGTCCCCGAAAAAGCCACCCTCAAGTATGGACTCTGACTGAAATTTTACACCACGGAGTACGAAGCTCTGATCACGGGAATCCTCCTAGCGATCGATTATGGGATAGAAAGCCTGATCATCAACACCGACTCCCAGCTAGTGGTCCTGTAAGTCGAAGGGGACTATGAGGCGAAAAATGAGCAGCTTGCGTAATACCTTTAGCTGGTCAAGACCCTCCTCGTGAAAATCAAGTCTCATCTGATCCTCCACATTCCTTAGGAGCAGAATGCCCAGGCGGATGAACTGTCTAAGCTCACCAACTCCACACAGGATACCAGACTCGGGGCCGACTAATTGAGGATTTAATCATTCCTAGTATCTCAGGCCCCTGGGAGATCGCTACCATCGCGGAGGGGGAACCCTGCTGGATGGACCCCATCATCGTCTACCTCAAAAGTGGGCAACTGCCGGCAGACCCGGTAGAATCCAGAGGACTTCAAATGCACGCAACCTCATTCTCTCTCATCGTCGATGAACTCTACAAACATTCATTCTCCAGACCATACCTAAAGTGCTTACGCCTCGCCGATGACGGCTATGCTCTACGAGAGGTGCACGAAGGCAAATGTGACAAACACTTGTGGGGGGGAGGCTCTGGCCTTGAAAATCCCGCGACAAGGCTTCTACTGGCCTATGTTGAAAAGGATGCCCTAGACTTCACTCGGAAATGCAAAAGTTGTCGATTCCACTCAAACATCCCGCATCAACCTCCCGTCAAGCTCACCCTGCTCCAGAGCGTGTGGCCATTCTCCTAATGGGGAATCGACTTATTCGGCCCGTTCCTGCCACCCTCTAGGCAGTGGAAGTTCATTATTCTGGTCATCGACTACTTCACAAAGTGGTTCGAAGCAGAACCGTTGACCAAGATTACCGAGGAGAACGCGACGTGATTCGTCTGGAAAAACATCGTATGTCGCTTCAGCATCCCCGACACTATCATCGCCAATAATGATACACAATTCACCAGAAAGTTCTTCACCAAAATGTGTGAGGATATAAAGATAGAAGTTTGTCATATGGTCGTGGCACATTCCTAGGCCAACGGGCAAACTGAAGTCACCAACCGCACCATCCTAAAAGGCTTGAAGACCCACCTTCAAGATGCTCGGGGGCAATGGGTGGAGGCCCTCCCCAATGTCCTATTGGCTTACCATACAATGACAAAGACGCCCACCGGGGAAACAACCTTCAACATTTGCTACGAATCAGAGGCAGTTATACCTGTGGACATCGGGGCCCAAGCCCTCCTGTCAAGGATTTCAACCCAACAGAGAACAAATTCCTCCTAAGGGGAAACCTAGACTTGGTCCAGGAAGTGAGGGATGAAGCAGCACAAATGAGCCTACCAGGGTCACATGACACGCTTCTACGACAGTAGGGTAAAGACAAGACCCATCAGCATCGAGGATCTTGTCCTCTAAAACCTTGAAGCAGCAGGGAAAGGACCTCAGAAAGACAAGCTCTCTCCAACTTGGGAAGGGCCCTTCATTGTCACTACAGTAGTAAAGCCCATAACTTATAAGCTGAGAACTCCAGACGAAAAAACACTCCCCCGAACTTGGAATGCGTAGAACCTGCGCCTCTTCTACAAATAAACCAAAGCAGAGCGCACAACAAAGGTGCCCCACTATTGTATCTTCTTCAATATCAATGCAATCCACCTTGTTCAAATCCAGCAGCAAGTTCCAGGCGATACTGTCGAAAGCCTTTCTGCACCACTCAGGAAAGACTGGTGAAACCCTTTCTGCACCTCCCGAATGGACCATGGTCCTCCCAAGCGAGACGGACAAAGGTCTATCTGCACCTTCCAGGAGAGATGGGTGATAACTTCTCAAATGAAGTTATCTAGTCCCCTATTTTTACATAATAGTTGTGATAAATGAGAAAAAATGATTTAAATTAGTATAAATGTTCATAAATTAATATTTATTTTATTCATGCTTGATTAACCTATTTTGTCTATGTTTTTCTTATTAGAAATGACGTGGAAATCGAACCGGAGAAGCAAGTGTGGAATTATAATTTGGTTGTACAGTTGTTACAGAAACCTGTTTTCAATTGTTATAACAAGTTCTGGGCAGATTTAAAATTCAAATTTCAAATTTTGCGCCAAAACCAAATATGGAAGGAGGCATCTATTGGGAAAGGGCTGCTCGTTTTTAACATGGGATTTTCATACATAAAGGGACACGAAATTCTAGAGAGAGGAGAGAGATCTTAGAACCATCATCTTGGAGAAGGAGAAGGAGAGGAACGACTAGGGTTTGGACGCACCGGAGAGAAGGAAGAAGGGTCTAAAGCGAGATCTACACGCATATTCCTGCAGCATTTAAAACTCCTTAAGCATGTCTAGTAAGATCTTCTTTGTTGTGTGGTTTCATTCCTCTATCATGAACTAATCTTATGGATGACGAGATTCGAGAGAGGAGTTATGCTAATCTAGGGTTGAATCCGTTATTTTACGCAGTGAGATTCGAGAGAGGAGTCACATAGTTTTCTAAATCAAAATTCCATTTTTTTACTACGCTGCAAGATTCGAGAGAGGAGTGGTGTAAGTGTGGCATAAACTCCAATATAGCGTCAAGAGATAAAGAGATTTCCTCTTGAGTTAACATCATTGATTTTTGCTTGTCATGTTATTTACTTTCCACCTAAGTTAGAGATAACTAGGGGAAATTGGGTAAACGGAATTCTGAGATCGAGAGATGATGAAATCTACTCTAAAATCGATGCAAGATAGTATTGAAAAGAACCATTAAAGATCACTAGAAATCTCGTCACAATAGGATGGGGAAAACAACATGCAAGATCATTTCACCAACTTTGATAAAAGTATTTTCTAAGAATCGTGTTTAGTTTTATCATTATTTGTATAAGTTTTTTTATTATCAAATAAATCCACTAAAAAAAGTATCCCACTTGGATTCAAGGAACGGGTAAAGCTAGTAATTACGAGCACTAACGTTGCACTTCCTCTAGGAACAATAACTCAACTCATCATTTTATTACTTGAATCGACACGTGCACTTGCGTGATTACGTAGATCCATTTTGGTCGTATCAATGGGCAAAGGTTCATCTGCACCTTCGCTTGGACGAACCCCGATTCTCCTGAACCGCGAACGAACAAAGGTTCTTCGCTACCTCCACCTACATAGACCTTGGTTCTCCTAGGTTAGATGGACAAAGGTTTATCTGCACCTTCACTTGGACGAACCCCGGTTCTCCTAAGGCACGACTTAACAAAGGTTCTTCGCTGCCTCCACCTGAACGGACCCCGGTCCTCCCAGACAAGACGGGCAAAGGTCTGTCTGCACCTCCCAGGCGAGATGGAGAAAGGTTCATCTGCACCTTCACTTAGAAGAACCCTAGTTCCCCTAAGGCGTGAACAACAAAGGTTCTTCGTCACCTCCATTCGGATGAACCCTGGTCCTCCTAAGCAAGATGGAAAAAAGTCTGTCTGCACCTCCCAGGCGAGATGGACAAAGGTTCATCAACACCTTCACTTAGATGAACCTTGGTTCTCCTGAGGCGCAAATGAAAAATGGTTCTTCTCCACCTCCCCCCGGACGGACCCTGGTCCTCCCAAACAGGACAAACAAAGGTCTGTCTATACCTTCCATGCGAGATGAACAAATTTTCATCTACACATTCATATGGACAAACCCCGGTTCTTCTGAGGCACGAACAAACAAATATTCTTCTCCACCTCCAACCGGATGGACTCTGGTTCTCCTAGACAAGATGGACAAAGGTTTGTATGCACCTCCCTGACGAGATGGATAAAGGTTCATCTTCACCTTCATTTGGACAAACCCTGATTCTCCTGAGGCACGAACGAATAAATGTTCTTCGCCAACTCAAACCGAACGGACCCTAGTCCTCCCAAGCAAGACGGACAAAGGTATGCCTGCACCTACCAGATGAGATGGACAAAGGTTCATCTGCACCTTCACTTGGACGAACCCCAGTTCTCCTGAGGCGCGAACGAACAAAGGTTTTTTGCCACCTCAACCTGAACGGACCCCGGTCCTCCCAGGCAAGACGGACAAAGACCTGTTTGCACCTCCCAGGCGAGATGGACAAAGGTTCATCTGCACCTTCACTTGGACAAACCTCGGTTCTCCTAAGGTGCGAACGAATAAAGGTTCTTCGTCACCTCCACCCGGACGGACCCCGGTCCTCCCATGCAAGACGAACAAAGGTCTGTCTGCACCTCCTAGGCGAGATGAACAAAGGTTCATATGCACCTTCACTTGGACGAACCCCGGTTCTCATGAGCCACAAAAGAACAAAGGATCTTTGTCAGCTCTACCCGGACGGACTCCGGTCCTCCCAGGCAAGACGGACATAGGTTTGTCTGCACCTCCCAGGCAAGATGGACAAAAGTCCATCTGCACCTTCACTTGGACGAACCCCGGTTCTCCTGAGGTGCAAACGAACAAAAGCCCTTCGCCACCTTTACCCGGATGAACTCTGGTTCTCTTAAGGCCAAACAAGCGAGGCCTTTTTGCAACTTCCGTTCAGACGAATCCTGGTTCTCCCAACAATCACAGGCGAAGGTCCTCCGTCATCCCTATTCAAAACACGAACAAGCAAGCAACGCCCAAGAAAAGTGCAACTCTTCAAGAAGAAAAACGGGTGTCAAACACAACCAAAGCAAATAGGTCCAAAAACAAAAAGGTCTCTGCTCAAAAAGTAGATGCCACGTGGGCAACATCTTCGTCGAAGGGAAAAACGTACAACGACACGAGAGCACGCCAACAACTCGGAGACAGAGAAGAACAAAGCGACCCTCTCAAGAGAGGAACCGTAATTAAAGCCGACTAAATAGGCAAAAATATTTTGCCAAGTTTTCTGTCTCAAAACAGGCAGTGAATATGTCTCAATCTCTAGCCCGTATCTTGCAGAATATGTCAGGAGATTCTTTGATCACTGGAACATCTCAGGGGACGCAAGAAATTTATGCGCTCATCATTTTGCGGACCATGACTCACAAAATTTTGGGGGCATTTGATAGGGTCCCCATGAAAATTCTGAGCCAATTCGGTCTAAATGAAAGTGAGCCCAACCGGTTCAACGACACGCAGAAAAAATGCATGCACCCGAAAAAGTCAGACGGACCCGCCAGCACGCGAGCCCGCGCCGCAGCCTAAGCGCGCGCGGCCTGTGCGCGCGGCAGGCCGGGCTGCGCACGGTCCCCGGCCACGCTCCCGTGCGGTCGTATCCCACGTGTCGTCGGCGGTCGCCCCCGCTGGCGGCGACCGCCGCCGCCACCGGCGGCCGCCGCCGCCACTGTTGGCCTCCGCCACCTCCGGGCACCTCACCGGGGCTGCCCGAACTTCCCGGGGGTAAGGAGGGGTACTTCTGTCATTTAGGTAAAAATGGTGATTCGCGTGATCAAAACGAAGCAACGCCATTCGCCAGCACGAATCAATTCTCGGCGCAATTACTGATGTGCCCCTCCAAAAAATTATAAATAGCCCCCAGGCTTTCACTTCAACCCAAGCAATTCCAGAGGCAAGAGAGAGAGCTCTGAGGTTTCCAGGCAAGAATCGTTGACTTAGGCCGATTTTTCGCTCAGGAATTCGCTCCGCTCTTCTCCTTGCGACACTGACTCTTCACGCCTCAAGTGACGTGAACCGCCTTCGCGAGAGCGCAGTTTCCTGAAGCACCGAGGGCTTGGATGATCTTCCAGCCGGAACGCTCCGACCAAGGTTCCGTGAATTCGATGTCGTCTCAAGGCTGGAGCGCTTCCATCGAGTCTCCGAAAACTTAGTTATTTTTTCTCATTTTTTTTGTACTTGTAACGGAGTGGCGGTCTGTCGCCCTTCAAGATCAAATCAACTTCTGTAATACCTCGAGAAGCTAGTGGATTTTGGCTCAGCACAGTTCCAAGCACATGGTTCTTCACCCTTTCCGGGTTTTCCACGTCAAAAACGTATCTCGTCCATTTCTGCAGTTTTCCTTAACTGATTGCGCGTCCAGCTCGACTCCGAGCTAAACGGTCTGATTCTGAGAAAAAGTCGGGTGATCCGCAATAATAATAATAATAATAATAATAATAATAATAATAGATTGTTGTATTTAATTCCAAAATTGATACAATTTTGAATAAAACTGTAATTATACTGTACAATTTTGAATATGTGAACCTCCTAATTTTTGAGTTTCACCCATCTTTTATTTATATATTTTTATATCAGAAGCTATGTAACGCAAGCACAAATATTAGTTAGAACTTAGAAATAAATAGAAATTCCATTTTTTGTACTATTTTGCTCTTACATTTGAAACCACCTCATTGTATTTTAAGCTCCCTTTTTGTGGTATTTTTGCTGGTTTGAGTTTCAACAAAAATGTCAGTTACAAAAAATTTATTTTACATGACAATAATTATAACTGTCACCTAGAAAAAAATAATAATTTTGATTTTTGAACATAAAAATAGATGAAGTTCTTTAGGAGAGGCTGAACGTTCACAAAGGACGGCTTATGACTGCTATCGGCGTGCCCAATGGCGGATCCAAGAAATTAATAATAGGGGTGCATAAAACTTTTTTTTGAATGCGTCAGTGAGTTCTAAAATTTTTAACATGGAAGTTGTTAGGATTTTTGCCTCCATCAACTCCCCAACACCGTTCCCATTCCTCCGGGCGCGCAGGAAATTTTCCGGGGCGTTTTTTCTGAATTTTTCAAATTCTGGCCGAGAGGTTGCAACCTGGAAAATGAGGTTGCAACCTCGCGAGTTCTGCCTTTATTCAGAATTCCTGAACCGAATTTTTTGGTTTTTATTTATTTGGTTTAATTACTTAAACCTATAAATACCTTCCCTGCAGCCCTAGAGTATTGAACCGACTCATCTCCCCTTTGCAGCCGTTCTTCTCTCCCTCCCTCTCTATTTTTGGCTCTCTCTCTCTCTCTCTCTTGGCCTCTCGCTGAAGGAGGACCGCCGCCGCCGTCGCCGCTCTGACCGCCGCCGCCGCTGCCTTGTTGGGCCGCCGCCGCTGTTTTGGAGAGCCGCCGCCGCCGCCGCTGCTTTGGAGGAGAGCGCCGCCGCTGTGTGAGAGGAGGATTGCCGGCGCCGCCACCGCTGCGCCGGGTTTGGGAAAGGCTACTGCTTGCTGCAGTTTTGGGGAGACGCCGTCGTCGTAGAGACGCCGTCGGAGTTTGGGTTGCCGCCGTGCTTGGCCGTGAGGATCTTCCTCTTTCTTCGGCCGTTTTGCCGCAAGGTATCCGGGAGTCACCTTTTATCTCATTTTGTATAGGGGTAATTTATCCCCATTTGTAACACTGTGGATTTTGTGTTGAATGAGATTGTGACTGCCATTCCCGCCCGTGGACGTACCCATTCTTGGGGAACCACGTTATTTCTGGTGTCCTTTTGTGCTTTTGTGTTTTCTGTTATTATTACTTGTGCCAGCATCAGGTATTCTGCACTTCAGCACCGCTTCGAATCCCAACAAGTGGTATCAGAGGGAGGTTGCGGGCTGACACTTTTGTTTAAAGGACGAGTTGTTTCCGATCTCGAGTGTACACTTGGGTGCGGTAGTTTACGACCGTTGGTCCGCTGGCTATCCCCTTAGTTGTGCATTGCTGAGGTCGCCAACTCAAGTTTAGTGTCCCGTGCAGTTTCCGCGTTCCGTTCTCGATGGCTTCGTCTATTCCTGGTGCTGTGGCCAAGTTTGATGGGAAACAAAACTTTGGTCTATGGCAGGTCAAAGTTCGTGCACTACTTATAAAAGAAGGCTTACACCGTGCCCTACTGGGAAAGGCCAGTAAGGATGTTGAGGTTTCTGATCGTACGTGGGAGGACATGGATCTCAAAGCTTTGTCCACCATACAGCTTTGCTTACATGATGACGTGCTATATGGAGTTCTTTCAGAGACGACTGCCTCTGGCATTTGGGCAAAGTTGGAGAGTACCTATATGACAAAGTCTCTCCCCAACCGGATCTACCTCAAGCAGCAGCTTTACAAGTTTAGCATGAAGGAGGGATCCTCTATTCATGACCACCTGAACAGTTTCAACAGACTGTTATCTGAGTGTCTCAGCATGGATATTCAGGTGGATGAAGAGGACAAAGCAGTGATCCTTTTGAACTCTCTTCCAAAGCTTTATGAGAGCATGGTTACTACCCTTACCTACAGTAAGGACGTCTTGGACTTGGAAGAGGTGACTGCGGCTCTACTCTCAGATGACATCCGGAAGAGGTCTTCAGGTTCTCATGTTACTGAAGACTCCGTTCTATACTCTCGGGGTCATTCTGGTTCTGATAGAGGGGGCAAGTCTAAGTCAAAGGGCATCTCAGATTTATACTGCAAATATTGCAAGAAGAAGGGTCACGTGATCAAGGACTGTTGGAAGCTTCAGAACAAAGATAAAGGGAAGAGCACTGGTGATGAAAAGGGGAAGTCTGACATATCCTTGTGCTTTGAGGATGTGGGAGATAACCTCATCTAGGTCATCCTTTTCTTTGCTCTTCTACTTTCCGTTTATTTGTTCGTGTTTCCTGTTCTGTTTATTCCCTATGTTGCTTGCTTTCCTTTCCCTCATTATGTTCATGTTATTCCTGTTATCTTTCTTATAACCTGTCTTTGGGTTATTTATTTCGTCACTACTCCGTTGTATGAATGCTTTTGTTTCACCCTAGTACCTAAGCTCTTTCATTGTTACTCCTTCGTCACATGAGCTTAGTGTGTGTGCCTAATCATCATTTCCTGATTAGCTCGTATAGGGGTTCTCTTTATCCATGTTGAGATCAGTTTTGTCTGCATTCAATTGTTGATGTGTTTGCATTTATCCTTTTTCTCCCCGCGCACATCATTTCTGGAGTCTGTGATATTTTCTTTTGCTTTGGGAGACCACCGCTGGAGGTGGAGCAGTTAGACCTTTGCTTCAGGTGGAGCATTTCTGGAGTAGACACGTCAGTCCAGTTTGTGTACTACTCAGATTGAAGGAGTTCACTTTATCTGCCCTTGGCGGGAGCAGATTCAGTTGATGCGATTTGCATCGTTCTTGTTGGCAACTTGGTTGGTTGGAGTTATCTCGGCAGGTGGAGTTTGTTAGGATTTTTGCCTCCATCAACTCCCCAACACCGTTCCCATTCCTCCGGGCGCGCAGGAAATTTTCCGGGGCGTTTTTCTGAATTTTTCAAATTCTGGCCGAGAGGTTGCAACCTGGAAAATGAGGTTGCAACCTCGCGAGTTCTGCCTTTATTCAGAATTCCTGAACCGAATTTTTTGGTTTTTATTTATTTGGTTTAATTACTTAAACCTATAAATACCTTCCCTGCAGCCCTAGAGTATTGAACCGACTCATCTCCCCTTTGCAGCCGTTCTTCTCTCCCTCCCTCTCTATTTTTGGCTCTCTCTCTCTCTCTCTCTTGGCCTCTCGCTGAAGGAGGACCGCCGCCGCCGTCGCCGCTCTGACCGCCGCCGCCGCTGCCTTGTTGGGCCGCCGCCGCTGTTTTGGAGAGCCGCCGCCGCCGCCGCTGCTTTGGAGGAGAGCGCCGCCGCTGTGTGAGAGGAGGATTGCCGGCGCCGCCACCGCTGCGCCGGGTTTGGGAAAGGCTACTGCTTGCTGCAGTTTTGGGGAGACGCCGTCGTCGTAGAGACGCCGTCGGAGTTTGGGTTGCCGCCGTGCTTGGCCGTGAGGATCTTCCTCTTTCTTCGGCCGTTTTGCCGCAAGGTATCCGGGAGTCACCTTTTATCTCATTTTGTATAGGGGTAATTTATCCCCATTTGTAACACTGTGGATTTTGTGTTGAATGAGATTGTGACTGCCATTCCCGCCCGTGGACGTACCCATTCTTGGGGAACCACGTTATTTCTGGTGTCCTTTTGTGCTTTTGTGTTTTCTGTTATTATTACTTGTGCCAGCATCAGGTATTCTGCACTTCAGCACCGCTTCGAATCCCAACAGAAGTCAGTTATCAACTTTCTTCAAAAAAAAAAAAAAACATTTTCATCTCATCTGAACTGTTTCTCCCTCATCTGACCACCGTTTTTGACATATAAGTAGTCAAAATTCATTCTCTTGATGAGAGGAATCCAAATACACTAAATATTTTGATAAATTATGAGGGATCAATGTTCCTTGAGCCACCCCCCCCCCACTAAATCCGCTCGTGGGCGTGCCAAATGGAACCTAAGACGTATACATAAGATTTACTAGACTTTTTGATCCTTTGAGGGCGTGAGATAATATATATATTTTAATTAAAATATTTGCTGAAACAAACAAGGGAACGGCTAAAATATACCCATCCTTAAAATAATTAATACACACAATATAAGATAGAGCATAATTTCATCAATACAACAATTGCATGCTTTGTAAATTACATGTTTTTAAATTCATCAAAATTATTTATTCATCCATTATAATAGAAGCAACGAGTAAAACGACTAAAACCTTATTTTGCAAAGCTTGCTTGGTCTGCCAAACAAAAAAGTGTGGATGGCCGGTCAGTTCGATTTTTTTTAAGGAATTTTTCGCTAATAGAAAATAAATTAATTTTTTTTTTAATTTTATAGTAATTTTGTAGGAACTGATGTATTGAAGGCTTCAACCCTAACTAGTTTCGGCATCTTCGCAGCGCGCAGCAGTTTCACCCCATTGGGCGTTAGATTCCGTCTTAGCGGCAGTGGCGGAACTAGGATTTTGAAGTCGCACGGGCACAATCTAAGTACTGTCAATTCGGGGGGTTCGGGGGGCAGCGCCCCCATTTTTTTTTTGCAAAGATATTTTTATAAGGAAAATATTGAACACAATATTACAATAAAAAATTGAACAC
Organism: Platanthera zijinensis; assembly: GCA_039513925.1. Lineage (NCBI taxonomy): Eukaryota > Viridiplantae > Streptophyta > Magnoliopsida > Asparagales > Orchidaceae > Platanthera > Platanthera zijinensis. The sequence continues at coordinate 11,380,068 of CM077081.1, read as the reverse complement.
AAATTCACAGTGAAATCTAGACTGAATTCTGGACAGAAGAAGAATAGAAGAAGAAGAAGTACCGCCACGGGAGGCGGCTACGGGATCGGGAGCCGGGAGTCGGCGACGGGATCGGGATCGGAAGCAGGAGGAGCAAGGAGGAGAAACCTAATTTAGCGATAAAACCGGTCGGGCACGTGCCCTACCGTGCCCAAGGCTAGTTCCGCCTATGCTTAGCGGGCGATGACATCTTCCATGCGCGTAGATTCAGCATCTCCCCGCGTGTGGCGGACTGGCGGTCCTAGCAGATGAGTCCCTCCGCGCTAGGGCCCCTTCCCGGTCACTCCCACTACTGGTCCCCTGCCTCAGGTCCGTGTTACTTCACTCCTAATTTGAGCTTGTTTTTTCAGCTTGCTGCTTAGATTAGAATTGTGTGACTTCAATCCTAATTTGTGCCTCCTCTAGCTGGGAGCAGAGTTTATGGTGGATCCTCAGGCCGCTCCTTCCTTGGCCAAAGTCATTTCATATCAAATGTGGGTTTTTTTGTGCTCGTCTTATGCTCGCTCCGGTCTTCCGATCGACCACTTATGCACTCCGCGTGAGGGGATTTCATTGTGGTATTCATGGAGGAAGAATTGTACAGAGTCACTACATTTCTAGCTACTTGGTGGACAAATGTGCTTATGATAGACCATTCATTCCTGCTTTCAAAACCATTTTGATTCCGTTTGGGGGGACTTATTTTCACCGGTCAAACGATTACGACCGTATGAATTGGACCATAATTAAGATCCGATTCATACGGTCGTAACCGCTTGATCGGTGAAAATAAGTCCATCCAAACGGAGCCTTTGTCTCATCGGTTGAAGCTTTCTCATGACTACAAGGTTGCCCTCACTTACCACAGACACTTCATACTTTTGTGACAAAGGAGGACTTCAATATGGTTTGGCTTAAGGAGGTTTTGTCTTTCAAAGATTTTCTGCTCTGATTTATGAAATGGTTTATGGATTACTCTCCTGTTAGGGAGTCTAAGGCTCCGTTTGGGGGACTTATTTTTACTGGTCAAGCAGTTGCGACCGAATGAACCGAGATTTAATTAAGGTCCAGTTCATCGGTCTCAACCACTTGACTGTTGAAAATAAGTCACCCCAAACGGTGCCTAATATTGGTGTACCCGCATGGATTAAAATATGGGGACTTCCGTTCCATAATTTGGATGAAGACATTCTTTGCATGCTTTTCAAACCTCTTGGCCCGCTCCTATCCCTGGATGCGCATATGTTGCATGATACTCGTGCCGATCGTGCCCGAGTTTATTTCGAATACAATTTTAAGTTCTCGCCACCCTCACATATCTTTATGGGAGTGATTGGGGGCAAATCACAATCTGGTTACTTTCTCTTTCTCAATTACATTTGAGAGAAATCTATTGTACTGCCCCACTTGTCACAAGTAAGCTGATCATGCTATTGATGACTGTAAGACGACTGTTGCGGATTGCTCGAGGATTCGGTAGACCGGATTAAATTAAACCGTCTTAGACCGGGAGCGGTCGAGCGCTCACACAGTCACAGTAAGTAGAAGGTTGAACCGTCCTATCCCTGGTGTCGGAGAAGGCGCATGCAGAGGTGACAACAATGGAGGCTGACGTGGTGGCGACGACGACTGACGTGGCGACGACGATGCTGGTAGCTAGAGCGTTGGTTGGCGCGACTACGGTGACAACAGCGGTTGGCGCGACGGTTACACCTCGAGCGCTTGTGTTCGGTTCTATGGGTTTGGCCAAACCGGCTTAGAGGAACCCCATCATTTACCCCCCCCCCCCCCCCCCCCCAAGTCCCCGCAACTCAAAGTCGAAGTGAATGGAGGGCAGGGACTTTTCCCTAAATCACACGCGTGATAATTTACGGTGATCAGGATATAGTTGATCAGTGCGACAGAGGTGCGGAAGGTGAACTATCCACCGAGTGAACTGCTAGCTCGTGGTGGTGTGTGCTTATGGCTGAATGCATCGCTGGTGAAATGTGCATGAGGCACCTCGTACGCTAGAAGCGGTGTTTGTGAGGTGTGCTTTATTGATGTAGTGTGCACAAAGTGCGTGCTGCGCACTTGGCACTCAATGTGTGTTGTGCAAGCCATAATTCGCGTGAAGCATGCGCTAAGCGCAATGTGTGATGGGCGCTATGCATGCGTAATCACAAAGTATGCATGGTGTGTGTGTAGAGCAGGGTGTGCGCTATGTGTGTGCAGGGTGCGATGTGCACCGTACGTGCAAGGTGCAATGTGCACGAAATGGTATGAGATAGCTGCAAGATTGAGGGTGAAGATTCATATGGGGATGCAAGAGCGTCGTTGCAGCATAGCCTAATCTAGCATTGGAGATCCTTCTAAGGATGAGCGAGGGGCTCTAATGTTGATGCAAATAAGGTATTGATATGCCTTTATTCCTCCTTTCCACTACGTAATGGCTTTGTGCCAAACTTGCAGTTTCTTGGTTGCTCCTTTGTATATCTGTGTTATGTATTATGTAGTAGCTTCGTACTTTGTTTGTGGAACTTTGGTAGCTCTTCGAACATTTCTTGATTGTTCGTTCACTGTTCTAGCTTTGAGCACTTGCTTGTGGTGATGATCAAACTTTAGCGGCGTTGCAACCATCGCTCTGTGTAAGCAAACTTGTTCTGCTTCTTAGACGTCGAAGGTTGGTGGGTGAGGTCCAGACGACACCCAGACCACTACCTGGGTAAAGGGCGTATGTTATTCTGCAAGCATGAGTGCGATGTTGTGAATCTTGGCTTCGACGTCATCTTTGAGAATGAGTGCGTTGAGTTTGTTGTTGATGAGGGGGAGTAGGCTCCTCAATCTCGTTGTATCTTGATTTGATTGTACTTATATTGTGTTTGTGATTGAACCTTGCATCCTTATTTTGTTGTGGTAGCTCTGTACATCCCGCCTTTCCTTTGACAGGTTGGCCTTTTGTCGTTTTGAACTTTTCTTGTGAGATCTGTAATGTTGATCTCACTATCTTTGTGTGGGCAACTTGGAGGTACTCCTTTGAGATTGATTGTTGGAGGACGAGACTCAGATGGTACTGCGACCGGGAAGTGAGAAGTTGGGTTTACCAGTGTATAAGATGTCGATAATTGGTTGACAGTTGAAGGACGAGACCCAGATAGTCGTGTGTCCTAATACCAGGGTGAAGGGCAAACACTTCTAGCCGGGCAGTGAGAGGTCGGGTTCTCTAGTCTGGGGGATGTCACTAAGTGGTTGGCAGTTAAAGGACGTGACCCAAATAGTCCTGTGTCCTACTACCAGGGCGAAGGGCGAACACTTCTAGCCGGGCAGTGACAAGTCGGGTTCTCTTGCCAGGGGGATGTCACTGAGTGTATGTCGGTGAAGGGCTGACCTTTGAACCTGGGAGACGACGAGTGGGCCTGCCCTGGCGGTGCTACGACCTACTGCGGGAGAAGGGCAAACCTTTGATTGCTGGCAGTGGAGGTCGTAGGAATGTGGTCTCAGAGAGACTGTGAAGGGCAAACCTTCAAACTACTAGTGAACGCGAGGGAGGAAGGCCTTGGCGATGCCGCGACCTACTACAAAGAGAAGGGAATACCTTCGATCGTCGGCAGTAGAAGACCGCAGAGACGTAGTCCCGGAGAGGCGGTGAAGGGAAGACCTTCGAACCACTGGCAAGCACAAAGGGGGCAAGCCCTGAAGACGTCGCGACCTACTGCAGAGAAAATGGCAGACCTTCGATCGTCGGTAGTGGGAGGCCGCAAGGACGTGGTCTCGGAGAGATGGTGAAGGGCAAACCTTTGAACCATTGGTGTGTGTGAGGGAAGCAAACCCTGTCGATATTGCGGGCTACTGCAGAGAGAATGGCAGACCTTCGATCGTCGGTAGTGGGAGGCCGCAGGGATGTGGTACCGAAGAGATGTCGAGCTCGTTGTTCAGAGGCAGTTTTTGCAAGAATATGTTGCCTGGAGGCAGGTGGTGTAAGGAGCGTGTTGCCCGGAGACAGTTGTTGTGGACATCCTTCTGTTGGAGCGAATTGAGTATTTAGTTCCATCAGCTCAGGCGATGTTTACCTTCTATAGGCCTGAAATGAGCAAAATTCAAAAGCAATTAGAACCATAATCATGAGACTGGTCTCTTGGTGATTTACATTAAGGATTCATGAAGAGAATAAAGTTGATAAAATTTTGTGAAGACGCGAGTAGGGCCCTACTGATTAGTAGAAAGTTTTCTCTTGAGATGGTCATTCTTGGGGTTTCCCCCCAGTCCCTCCTGGCGAGCGGGTGGTTATACCCCCGCTGGTGGATTTGGCGCTTGGTCCTGCAAGAACCTTCCTAATAGTTCTTGTCTGACGAGATGCTCGACTTTCTTCTTGAGTTTGGAACAACTTTCTGTGTCATGCCCTCATTTGAAGTGAAACTCACAATACTTTGACTGGTCTCCTGCACCTTCAGCGAGTGGTTGGAGCTTACAGAGTGCCTTAGTTTCTTGGATTGCGGAGAGTATGTTTGCTCTAGAGGTATTGAGGGGAGTGAAAGCTTGACGACAATATTGCCCTCCGATTTGGCGGGATTCGCTACGAAGTCCGCCACTCTTCCTAAGTATCTTTGGTGGGTTGTATTCTCTATTTATTTTTTGTCTGCCTTTGAATTGTTTTTGATGAGCTTTTGCCGCCAACGACAAGTGGCGGTGTTGGGGATATCAGGTCAAAGCGGCCTGTCGCCCGCCTTTACTGTGCTCCTTGGCGACTGAGTTGCAAACTTCTTCATGAGCAATCCTTCAAAACGAAGGTTCGGGGATTGATATTTTCGTATGGTAACGGGGTTGATGAGTTTTAGATTCTTTAGGACGGATTGAGCTAGTAGTACTGACGAATTTTCTTGCAGGCATAGTGTACTTGTTGGCTGGCTCTTTGTTCATAGCATGGTCCAAAGCTGGTCGAGGCGAGTTGCCGAGCCCAGAAGCTTGTCGAGGGGTAAGAGGAATCCCCTGCTCTCTTAGGAGCATGAATGCATCTTTGATTCTCTTTTACTCTCTGCACACATTCCTCTAATTCTGCAGGATTGGCCCTTTCTATAGGAGGCGTGCTGACGAGTGAGTGGGGGAGAGTTGGATTAACATGCCCTTCAAGGACCAATCTTTCAGTTGTGACGAATTTACTGCCAGTTGTCCTGTTGGTGGTTAGAGCGCTTGTTCTTGAGTGCGTGGGCGCTTGTTCTTGAGTGTGCGAGCACTTGCTGGAGGAGAGCGCATGGAGCGCTTGTTGGAGGAGAGCGTGCGGAGCGCTTGCTGGAGGAGAGCGCGTGGAGCGCTTGCTGGAGGAGAGCGCGCGGAGCGCTTGCTGGAGGAGAGCGCGCGGAGCGCTTGCGCGGAGCTGGAGGGAGCGCTGCTGCAGAGAGAGTGCGGGAGCAGCGTGTTGCGTTGGAGAGTGCGGAGCACGCGAGCGCGGAGGAGGAGAGCATGCCGACGCACGCAAGGAAGTGAAGCACATGAGAGCACGCAAGGAAGAAGTGTGCGCAGGAGCGCTCGTGGAAGAGGCGCACACGGGAGTGCGTTAGGAAGAGGCAAAGAGACGCGCGCGGGAGCGCGCAAGGAAGAGGCGCACCAGGAGTCCGCAAGGAAGAGACGCCATGGGAGCATGCAAGGAAGAGGCGCGTGCGGGAGTGCGTTAGGAAGAAAAGAGGATGAGAGAAAAATGTATAGGAGGAGGAGAGGAGAGAGAAAATCTGTAAGATGATTTTCGGGCAGCGGAAAAGATCCCAAAATGAAGAGTAATGAGCCCTATTTATAGATTTTAAGTGGGGCAAACCGGTAATTTCCCCCCGTAATCACCGGACGGACAAATAGAATTGCTCTGTTTAGAGCACGCAGATAGTCATATTTACGCAAATGACGAAACCGCCCTCGGGCGGAAAATAACCGCCCTCACTGGAAAATAACCGTCTCTCCCGCAAGGGGAGGGGCGATCCGGTGAGGACGACGGTTGGAGGAGTCCGGCGGCCAAGGAAGAGGGTCTGACCGGGACCAAGCGATGTGATCGCTGCCCCCCCCCCTCACTTCGGCGAGGAGGGCGTCCCAACCGGGCGGCCAAAGGGCCGACCGATTTGGGGCGGCCCTGTTTCCTTGCAGGAGGCCGGAATGGGGGAGGGCGGCCAAGGTGCCGCCCGCCTCTACTAGTAGAGGGGCTGCCTAGAAAGGGAGGCCAGGGCAGCCCGGGCAAGATGCCCGACGACAGCAGTGGTCGGCGGCGACGGCGTGTTGTCCTTGCTACGGCGTGTTGTGCTTGTGTGCGCTTCTCCCACCTCGAGATTTTTGGCTCCTTCGGACTGGCGAGGCCCATGCACGCAGCTCGCTTGAACGGATCGGCTTTCTCGCAAGCTTTTGATCCGGTATTCTCCAGAACCCCATTATTAGCAATAAAAAATTGTCTCCACCTGAAAAAAAAAACCGAAAAATATTATGATAGTACAAAATAATTATTTCTAACAAACATTATTATAGGATAGAAATCATAGGTTTTAAGCAATCTCAACTTTTAGGCTACGTTTCACGCAGCTTATCATAACTTATTTGCTTCGATGAGGTTAGACAAAACATCATTGTCATAGAATGTATGTTTGGTATGACAAATGTTACAAAAAGGAAATTAATTTGAGATATAAGATTTTGACATGACAATGATATTTTTGTCCAATCTCATTGAAGCAAATAAGTCGCGATAAGCCACGCCAAACACACCCTTAGATTCCTAAACTTTTAGGTTTGTCAAAATAATCCTTGAATTCCTCGTATATAAAACTAGTACAAAACACAACCTAAGCGGCATGTGGTGAACAAGGATTAATCCTACATTCCCACAGTCCCACCATTAATATCCATAGAAAAGTTATTCTCATCAGATTAATCCATTTGGAATTTGAAATTTGAAAAGTTATTCTCCACATAGCTTGAAATTTGAAAATCTTTGGAAAGATTGTTGCCTCGATTCACACCCACAGTTCACACGGATCAGCTTCAGGACAAGCAAATCAGCAAAGAAATCAGAAAACTCAAACTTGAAAAAGAAAAAACCAAGAAATCGAGAGATCAAGGAGATGATAAACACATAGATCCAACTCTAGATCACTATTAATGGAGGCGCACTTGCAGCCATATCCAAAACTTAAACAAAACCTTGAAAACAACTAAAAGATTTAGGGAAGAAGCACAGTACCACACACACAAACTATTGGCCGAAAAACATGATTACTACAAATATTCTGATTACTTACATCTTTTTTTACTAGAACTCTTATACCTACTATAATATGTTGACCAAGACTTATAGTAAGGCGTAAAGTACAATAACTGTGGATCCGGATCCCCTGGAGTTTCTATTTGAACTCCAGAGGGTGGAGTTCCGATTTTGCGAATAAATGGGGCGGAATCAGAAAATTTGATTAACATGAAAGTTGTAGATATCCCCGAGACGAATAACTTTCATGTTGAACACTTTTTGATTTGAAGTCGTTTAGACCCCCGATTTGGGCCCCGAAAAAATTCTGGCCGAAAATAATTAATTTAATTATTTTCGGACAGAATTTTTTCGGGGCTCAAATCGGGGTTCTAAACGACTTCAAATCAAAAAGTGTTCAACATGAAAGTTATTTGTCTCGGGAATATCTATAACTTTCATGCTAATCAATTTTTCTGATCTCGCCCCATTTATTCGCAAAATTGGAACTCCACCCTGGAATTCAAATAGAAACTCCAGGGGATCCGGATCGAAAAACTGTAGCCTTCCATTTCCATTTGAGAGTCCAAGAAAGGCAAAACTTTTGATTTTATATGTTCATAGCTATTTTTGCTTTCCGAGTTGATGAGTTCACAAAATTATAAAAGATGGTATCACATAAAATACACTTATTATATAGCACAGACACCATCCAGACTTCACTTAAAATAAAAAATAAAAATTAGTTGCGTCTTTTGGAATTTTATCGAACTTCTTATGAGCATTATTATATATAAAAAAATGTATCTTCAGCCAAAATAAAAATGAAATGAAGAGAAATAGAAACTATGAAGTGAGAGGGGGGGGGCCGCCGGGTTCCACTCCGGTATGAGGGGGAAAAAAGGGGGGGAGGGGGGGGGAAGAGAGAGAAAAGAGGGGGAGGAGAAGGAAAGGGGGGAGAGGAAAAAGAAGTGGGAAAGGAAGAAAAAAATGAAGGGAGGGGGAGAGGAAGTTAGACAACAATACCGGACATTGCATACTTCATTTTGCACATTTATGACTGCGTTGCTTGAAACTGTTACGACTTTACGTGCTCTCTGTTGATTTCACCACAATTAGTTGAGAAAAATTAGATGTTTTCTATCACAATCTTTCTTTGTCTATTGATTTCACCTTATTGAAGCGCTTTTTTGATTATTTTTCACGTGTTTTTGTTAATTTTCATAGTGATTCTGAAATGGGCATACTCGCTTTTATTAATCTGAGGTTGTGCATTGTTTCTCTATCATCGGGTAAACTAGGAGTTGTGTTAAACTTTATGTTTTTTTCTCAGCTTGAGCATAGTTTTTGTGAATGAGATACTTTTAAATTTCATAACTTGTTTTGATTTCAATATATAATCTATGTATCAATAAGTAATCATGAGAAATTGAAGTTTCTATCTATTTACTAGGTTTAGCAATCCTTGATAATCTACTTGTGATACATATTTGATATTAATGCACTTAATGACGATTTAACACACATGGTTACCTTTTAATTCCTGAGATTAATTTTGAAGATTTAAGTAAAGCAGTACCTTCATTTCCCCCACCCCCCCCCCCAAAAAAATGACATGAGTAGCTATATTTTTCTCCTGTGTTACTAGATGTCATTGATTCGACGGTACAGCGTTTTCCAAAACGCCGCAAATGCGTCGGGAATGCAACCGTTGGAGTAGATTGTTGCGGCGCTTTTCACAAAAAAATGACTCCATAGACTTGAGGACTACTGCGGCGGTTTTTTAGAAACGTTGTGGAATGTCACCACTTATATAGTTATATCAAAACTTAAGCGCAATGTTTATATATAACAAGCGCCGCAAATATTTATTTTAAAAAAATGGCAGAGAAGCAGGTAGTGGGAGAGCAAAAGAGTACAATTTTAGTGAACAAGAAAGCGTTTTTACAGGCTCTAAGGCCATCACCACAAACATGCATATATAATAATAGCCTAGAAATTTTCGACATAGGATTGTTCTTTCCAATTAAAAATAAACTATCATACAACTAACATCCGCAGTTACAAAAACCACTGATGGACACTAAAAAAGGAAATCAAAAATAAATTCAAGGGTTAATCAGAAGGCATGGTCTTCTTTCCTTCATTAATAAATTTTGAGCCTCCGGAAGAGGGCGCAGGAACTGTATTAGACTCAATACTAGCTTTGGAAACTTTAGAGTCAGCCTCCTCTTCGGCAATGCTCAGAAATATAACTTTGAAAATCAGGTTTATCTACATCATAAGCATGTCCTTTTGTCCGCCTCACCTTTCTTGGGATTTCTGTAGAAGTGAAAGGTAAACGATTAAAGTATGCGCAGACAACTAAATATCTATATTAGATGCAGGTGAACCTTTATACCTTCCCACAAACATGCATATAATTAAAGTTCACGATCGCCGCCGCCACGCCAAACGAAGCCTAATGACATTATTGATCAACATGTGAGTGATTCAGCCTGTTCTGATACCGTGAAAGTACTTTCAGGCTAACTTATTTCAAAAAAAATTTGTGACTCAAAGCAGCATAATAATCTTATCTATTTCTCCTAAGTATCAATTAATTGATGTGTGAGGGCATACTGTAAATGCAGATAATATTGTTCAATCATACAAACTAAGACTCCAGATTCATTGTCATTCCTTAAGCCAAAATTATGCACCTTAATAAACCAAGCAACTTTAAAATTACCTCAACAACATAGTCGGCACCAAACTTCTTTCTCCACTTAATCATGTCAACCCACATGTTTTTGCTTTCTCAATATCAAACTTCCTTGCCTTTAAAAATCTGGATAACAAATGAAGGATATTTACAAGGCCATAATTTCATCAATAAAGATAGAACAGATGTGCCGCATTAATATCAAAATATGTATCACAAGTAAGATAATATTAATATTAACATAAGAGACACCAGGGGGAAAGGAAAGGGATGCTTACATTGATTTCAAGTGAATAAGCCTTGCAATTTCTGATGTAAGTTCCCCTTGAAGACAAATATTCTACATCATAAGCCGCAATGTTGAAGGGAACAAAGTTGGAGAAGAAGATGACCTTTTTTGCATATTTTTTTTGTTTGTCATTCTCAAGCTTGAGCCACCTCAACAAGCCTAGTGAGATTAAAAGAAGGAAAATTTCAATAAATGAGAAGGAAAATTTTGAAGATGGAAAAGAAACCAAAAGCCAAATGTTTTCTACCTGCTAGCAGTTTTTTTCTTGTTATCATCCTTGAACCTTTTGCTTGAGCTGCCCGTCAGATCGGGCTCGAAACTGGTTCATCCCCAATACCCGCGCAACTCGCGCCCAATACAAGAAACGTTTGGCTAGACTCTTCCAAGACGTTTGATCACCAGTCGCCGATTTCACATGGGAGCGCTCTGCTGGACTGGTCAGCAAGTAATTGAGAGCTCCTTCTCGCTTGGGAAAACGACTCCCCTGCAGATGGGGCGGGACGGTGGCCGCCAATATCTGATCCAAACAAGGCAACTGATGATCGACCATGAATGGCGGACGCAAAACAATCTCGCTGACAGAAGACGTGTTGGCCACAGCAGGTTCCTCCGCCGTCGTGATGACTGTAGAAGAGGTCGGTTGATTTGAATTGCGGGTGGTCGGAGATGCGCTGGAACTGATAGTTCGGCCGGCGGCGACGGCGGAATATTTAGGGAGCCTGGATCGTCGTGCTGATGGGCCGCCTCGGAATGCGATTGCAAACGATAATGACAACCTGGTCGTGATGATGTGGTTGATGGCGTACGCTTCTTGAGGCGTGCAAGATACTCCCAGCGATTCTGGATCTCCTTGTGGGTCATCTCGAGCAAATCATCACGACGGGAAGCAATGCGGGCGTACGCGGGGGCGACCACTTTGGTCCAATGAATGTTGCGCATGTCCGGCATCAATCTCTTGTTGAACCAGTCGATCAATGATATTGTCTGATGACCCTTCAATGAATTTTGTCGGGCGTAGATTGCAGATCTGTTGCATGAGGTTGACTTGAACTTTGATTGGCGTTGGTTGCCAAGGTGACGATTCGAGTTGTGGTCGTTGTCACAGTCTCTTCCAACTGCACAATGTTGAAACTGGCAACAGGGGACGATCGCAATGGAGCAATCACTGATGCGGCTTGACTTAGGGCAGTAATGATGCTGCGTTTGGGCGCTGCTCGTTGAATGGGCAATCTGAATCGGCCCTGGGCAACCATATCCTCCAAGTGTTGCTTTAAGACTTGTTCTGATTTCGGCCGAATGAACCGTTTGAAAGCAAAATTGGTGGTACGCAGAGCTGAGACTAGAACAGACCAGATTCGGTGCAATTGAGGAAGATGCAAAGATTCAATAGGGAAATCCTTCAGATCCTGGACTTCATCGGATAGAAGAAATTTGATAGCAATCGTTCGGAGCAAGCGACGCTCCAAAGGGTTGATCATTGGTGAAGTGCTCATGACAGCTTCCCATAGATTAAGCCCTTGTAATGCCGACTGACGTTCATTTCCTGATGCGTTGAGGCTGCGAGGTTTTTTATGATGACTCGATGAAGAGCTGCACTCATGCGATGTTGGTCCTGGCTTGCGGCGCTTGCGATTGGACTGAATGGAATGAGGTGTGTTGCTAAATTTGACGCCTGATTCGGAGCCAATCAAAGGATCAACGTCGTCGGCATGGTTCGGATCACCATCATCCCGTGGTGCAGCATTGTCTTCTTCAACGATATGATGATCATCGTGAGCCCGCTCGACTACAACAGCGGCAACATTAAGGGCATCGTGCACAATTGCATCGAACGTGTGACTTGACCAAATTGCATTATCGGCGATTGATTCTGCGATCACTCCAAGCGATTTCAGTTGCCATGCAGGAATTTCGGGCAGTTGAGGAAGGGATTGTCCAAACGCTGTCGTCAATCCAAATTCGTCGTCACAATCATCAATCGAGAGAGGCAATAAGTGAAACATCGTCGTCAGAGACGTAGGCGAGGGAGTGATGCCATCAGTCGAAAATAGTGCGAGATATTGAGTGAGAATGATATGCATCCCAGAGATTGGCAAATACGCCCAGCGAGGATCAAATTGGAGTTCACCTCGAAAGTTGATTTGAGCGACAACAGCATGGAGCAGTAAGTTCCCTCCTTCCAGGGATATGGTCTCCGGGAAAATAGCTCGTCCATGACGCCACAAGTTTTCATTCTTCCCCGATCCACGACGCAAACTCGAACGAAAGAACCGATCCACTACGGTAGTCAACGCGGATGCGGGCGGCGTTAAGCAATTTCTGATGTGTTTTTTTTGTGTCTCGTGACAAGCAAGAAGTTTGCTCGTCACGATGCGCTTGGATGGGGGCACATCATTCTCGATTTCCCACTTTTTAATGCGATCCAACAGTGCATTCAATTCAGCCTCAATGATGTTGCATTCTCGCATCGGAGCTTGTCCAGTGCCAACAATGATTTCGGCCACGACAGACATGAATTGTTCATGCCTAGCGCGATCCGTGCTGTTCGAATTGTCCCGGTATCTTGTGATCAGGTGATGATTGTCGAGAAGAACAATGATGTTCTCGAACTCTTCCAGCCACTCCCGATCATCGCAGCACTTGTCTAGGTACATGATGAGCAACGAAGTATCAATACCGTAAGCGTTGTAGCGTCTCAGCAAACCCCGACTAACAGATCGACGTTCCGCATTTCCCGTTGTGCTTGTGAATTGATGGGAAAGGATTTGTTGGCGCTCGTTCATGACGGAGTGCAATCCAGCAACGGGGGCGAATTTCCTGCCGTTGAACTCATCCGTTAATTTCATGCGTCCTGGCACGTTGTGATGATGGTCGGCCGAGAGATGAGTCCCGGTGATGGCGCCTTCCATTCGGTTGAAGAACGGGAGTTGGCGAGCAATGCAGTCGTTGACCAGGCCTGTCAACGTCGATTCCACTGGACCGAGAGTCCCATTGTACCCGTTGCAATGTTGAAAGAACGACGGAAAATCGGGAAACACTGTCAGATCTATAGGCGACGACGATTGCCATAGTACGACATCCCTAGCTTGCATTTCCAAATACCACGACACGTGACCACGATATAGCGCGGCTTGACGCATGTATCGAGTCGTTCGGGCACAACGAATCACCTTGGAGACATCAGCACTGCCGGAACGGGACGTGTACAAGTCATATGTCATTTGAACAAGACCGACGTCGTGCGCGCTCTGCTCAAACAACTGCACGGGATAGTTAAGGGCGATGGGCGTCGGGATCAACTTCTCTGTTTTGGCCTCATCCATTACATGGAATGTGGCACCACAACCGCCCGAGCTCTTCGACTTCTTGCACACGTATCGGGCACAGATAGCAAATCCGGTGGTGTCGATGCAATCGACGATTCGCGGGGCACTGAATTGCTTGCGGAAAAGAAAGCCAACTTTGTTGCAAGAAGGACATGCACCTGCTGTCACGTTGATGTCGTACTGCCGTTCCGGATCGATCACGAACAACGGTTTCAGAAGATACGCGTTCAGGTCGGGGCGCTTGCTCCACAGTGGCACAAGCGGATCAATTCGGATAGGAGGGCGCATGCCATCCTCGATCCGTTGCAGTTGGATCTTGATCCAATCCTCCTGAATCTTGTTCAACGTGCCAGAATGCTTGCCACAAACGCACGGCTCACTAGTGGGGCGGTCGAATGCTGACGAATAGAATGGCGGCGCTTGAGTCGGAATCGATTCCGGCGGAATTTCATGACAGCGGCGGACGAGGGTCTCCTCTAAGCGTTGTGTTTTCGCAATGTCCCGCAACACAAGATCGATACCGTTCATTGGCGATGATGACTAACAGGCCGCCAATCTGGGATGGATCAGGTAAAGTTAGTGGCGAAAGGAAGAAAAACGAAGACTAACTGGAGCAAATAAGCTACACAAAGTTATAACATAAATCATAAATAATGAGAATCTACTGAAATGCAAGGTTTTTAATGAAATGGAAACCACAATCATGGGAAGGCAAAGGGTCTGATTAATTTCTCAACACCGCGGTCGCGGTCGCGGTTTTTGGCAAAGGTTTTATGTATTTTGATTGGCAAATACATAAGTGTTACTTAAAAGAGGGTATCTAAGTACATCCTCAACACAGATGCTACTGTAACTTTGTTTAAAAAAAACCTAAAAACAAATTCAAATAAAATTTAATTCCATTCAGGGTACACGGGGCAATGCCCCTACAGCCAAGCCGACCGTACCAGGCCTGCGAGGGAAATTATTAATCGCTTAAAAATTAGGATTGATACTGACATTATTTCTAAGAATCATTTTGGTATCGATGTGGTGGCTCCTGATTACTCTAACTCCAGCCGTTGCGGCCTTTACAGTGGCACAAAAGTCAAACTCTGCATCAATGTAGGTTCAAGAAGAGTTCAAATGGCATTTATAACAACTTTGTTGTGATAACTGTGCATAGCTAATGGTGGGGAAGGGATGGACGTGAGTGATGGCGGTGCAGGGAAGTGATTTGATTTGTATCAGTTTCACTTCTTTTATTTTCTTCAACATGGTAATATGCAAATGGCTAAAACAATTTTAAAAAAAATAAGTAGTAAATGTAGGGAAAGGAATGCCTAGCAATCCCAATGAACTTCCGGGAGGAGATGAAAACCTTACCAATTGTAAGGTGCTTTGAAGCAAAGTGGGAAGAAGAAGACACATAAGGTTGAATATATCATTAAGCCTAAGTTTGAATGTTTTATACCTAATTTATAAGGTGATTTTTTATTCAACAGCCCTTTGGAGTGAAAAATATCTAACATGAGTAGATGAGCAATCATTAAATTTCAGTATTTACTAGTAAGAATTAAAACCATAACCACGAAAACCATAAGTCAAATAACATACAGTAATGAGAAATAAAAAAAAAGCTGGCAATTCATCAATCAGTTGGTATGCATCAGCAAATTAGTTTAGAGAGATGCATTGATATCTAAGATTGGTTGCGAAAGACCAGCTAGACCGCCACAATCTAGAACATTATTCTTGATCAGAGGCAGGTGTTAGTATGTGTTAAAATAAGTTCTATAAAAGGGCCCATCCAATGGCTCAGTGAAGGGCACATTTTTTATGCTAAGTGTTTAGCCCCACATCATGGGATGATGATGATGTCTCCCACATCCTCTCTTTAAATATTTATGAATACTCTTGCTGTAGATAGATTGGACAAGGAATAATAAAATATTTCTATTTCCCTTTCCAGTTATTGAATTATTGTGTCCTTCAACAAGGGATGAGGAAGATTCTTGTAAACATACTAAAGCGAGCTCAGCGCTTTAGCTAGAGCTGGAACTCCCAAAACAAAAGGAGAAAAATGTCCAGACAGAACTCCCAATCCTGCTCTTATTCCCGCCAGCTATTTAAATAAAGTTTTAGTCATGGAATTACAAAAATGCCCCCATCCTCCAATGAAATGCGTCAATCGCTCTTAACTAACATTCCCGCCAAAAACGTTTAAAAAAGCAGCTAATTCATGCATTTATTGGTAAGAGGAATGTAAAATCTTTAAGAAGAAAATGATTTATATCCATGAGAAAATAAGGGAGATGAAGTAAGAGGAATGTAAAATCTTTAAGAATAAAATGATTTTTCTCTAAATTGAAATTATACTTGATGACATTTCAAATTATAACACTAGGAATCAACAGTTCATCATATTGCATTTAACATTCAATAGCATCCCCTAGAATTATAGGAGAAAATCACGGAAATATGGTAGGTAAGAAACCACCAGATTATTGGTATAATAAATCAATAAATCAACGACAAAATCATATTTTCTTTCACTGTCCTCGACCAAACAATCGGTGAAAACAAAATTTAGTTCAATCATTTTTATTTTTTCCATGAGCCTAAACATTGGGCCCTTCCAATTTGAGAAGGAACATACAACTAAACAAGAAGGAAACTAGATCACGCAGGAACTAAACTTTGATGTTAAATATGACAGACATTATATTGCATTGATAACACAAATTTTCTGAATTAATCATATTACCCAAAAAATGTATATCAACTTTCTATTTTTTTACAACAGCGAGTGTTCATATAAATCTCTCTTCATTTCTTCTATATCAGACTATGATAAAATGCAAATTCCGACTATCGTATGTTCATAATTAAAAATGAAAAGGAAGAATCGAGACCAAAAGTGCACAATTCAAAATCAACAACTCTCGCTGTGCAACTGTGCTAGTGTAACCACAAACATGAAATCAATGCAGAAATCAAAAAATGAAATAGATAAGCTTGCCAAATAAAGCTCTCAACAGGGAATCAAAAACTTGTCATTATTTATAAACAGAAATTTAAATGGAAGTTCTACCTGTAACCTGCTGGCTGCTGCTAGGGAATAAAGGGAAGGGCCGACTGCTTCTGCCTTGTGGAATCGAGCAACTGGCCTGTTGCTACGGAATGGGCCGACTCAACACTCAACTATTGCTGCTAGGGAAAGGGCCGACTGAAAGCTGCTAGTGAAGGGAAGGGCCACAGAGAATTGAGTTATTAAGTAAGAAATGGATGAAGAAATTAAATGGAAATGGAAATGAAATAGGAAATGAAATCAAAAGGGGCTAAAAATTCACTTGATAAGGAGAAACGAGACTAAGCTTTGCTCCTCTGCTTGGTCACCGGCGCACGGCTGGTCGCTGGACGCAGGGATGAGGGAACAGTGAAGCACTGCGGGAGGAGCAGCCTGGACGCCGGGATCTATGCACGGCCACTGTCAACGGAGCCGGGATTTGAATGCTTGGGGTCGACCGACTCAATGAGGCTTCGCCGGGGTCGGACGGGATAGAAGAGGCGTTCGGCGGGACTGGCGAACGGGAACGGGGAAGAACATCTCCGTGATGCGAATCGCGTGCCTCCTCCTTCGCCGTGATGCGAATCGCGTAAAAGCCCGGTGTAAATCGCGTAAGAGGCGAGGAGAGTTTTAGTGAACTGCCAGGGTAGCCTCCGCCGGGAAGAACAATCGCTGGAGCTGGGGTTTTCCGTCCGGGAGAGAGAAGATCGGGGAGGAGCTAGGGCAGCGCCATTTACGGGGAGGAGACAGACCGCTGGAATGAAAATAAAAATTATTTCAGTCCGATATCAGTGAACCGATGGGGGGTAAAATGGGAATGGCATATTTTCAGTCCAAATCAGTGGACCAGAGTGAGGCCCGACCGGGGGGGGGGAGTTTCGGGCTTTCCTGGTAGTCTCATATATTTGATATGTTGAAAATTTTGATATAGCGGAAAACAGGAATCAGGCGCAGACTCCAATCATAAACTGAGTTTAATAAATCAGAGACAACAGAAGACAACAACGAAGTCTTGTAAAATCAACAATCTTCTTTACAAAGCAAGACATATATGACGAGACATGTTTCGTCAATGTACAAAAGGAAAGCAAACAAGCAAGCAAAAACAAGCCGGACGGACATCCTCAGAGACCGCCGAGTCCGCCGAATCCGCCGAGAGAGCCAAGCCGATGCTGCACAAAACTAAGCTACGGAGTCCGCGTAGACCGCAGACAAACCGTTATTCTGTTGAACGCCTTGTCCACTCTCTGCAAGCCGCCTAACCGCAGAGGTTGTCTAGCTGCCAGAGTCCGCGAACAAGAGCCACTGCCAAACTGAAGAACAGACCGGACAGGTTATTGAACTGGGAAAGCTGAAGGAGAGTGGACCGGCTGGCCGCAACTGCGAGCTGCTGCAAACCGCTGATTGTTAACCGCAAGCTCCACTGATCCCTGACCGCAGTCAGAACCAAAATCCTGGTTTCTCAGTGCTAGCCGTACAACCTGCAAACAGTAAACCGATTAACCTACTCAAACCGCGCTGACAGAAAATCTGAGACCGCAGCAATTAACCCACGCTCAACTTACTGTTCATTCAGTTAATTATGATGTGACAAGGGGGTCCTATTTATAGGCACGAAGAGGAGTGTGGTCACCGCCCTAGTGAATAGAGACACCACACAGCCCGCGGCCAGCACCAAGAAGACCGCTCAGTCTGTAAGGACAAGTCCGGACACTAGCCTATCCTCCAGACAACAAGGTGGCCGGATTGGAAGCCAGTATGCATGCCAGCGGACACCGCACCAGTCCGCAATAAGCAACGTCCACGACCAAAGGCACAAGCCGTCCGGTAAACCAACGGACATTGCGGACTCTGCGATCAACCAAAACTTGTCACAAAATGTGACCAAGTCCCAAACCGGAGAGACTCTGGCGCTAGCTCAGCGGACACAGACACAGTCCGCCAGCTCCCAAGGCAGTCTGCCAACCTGCAAGCTCCGCGGTTACCTCCTAACCGCACCACCAGAGCAAAGGGCACAGGCTAAAGCTGACCTCACGATCTCCACAAGCAGCCCGCAACAAGCGGACTCCGCGAACCCAGAAAGAGTCTGCCCCTCCCGCAGATACACCACCTATCCGCACGGTTACACTAGGGAGCTAGCCAACTGCTGAACAACAAGTTGAACGGGCTGGTCATCATCACCAGGCCGCAACTTTAGACCGCCCAGGCCGCACCATCAATCCGCAGGACTGTCCACCCAGGACGCGCGGTCTGCCTGATCAACCCCCACTTTCACTTCACAATTTTCAACACTCCCCCTTGAAGTGAGAAGTGGTGACCAAAGCAAGCAGTCCCCGTAACCGTGTAAATGGCACCTTCGACAACGGCTTCGTGAAAATGTTCGCAATGTTGTCCTCACTTCGCACATGTTCAACCATAAGAGATCCCTCCAACACTTTCTATCGAACGAAGTGGTGCTCAATCTCTATATGTTTGGTACGCGCATGACAAACTACATTATTAACCAGCTTCAAGGCACTCTCATTGTCACCGCGAAGTAGAGTTGGACTGCGCACTTCTTTATAGACGTCCTCTACTAGTCTCCTCAGCCAGATGGCTTCCCAAGCTGTCAAGGCTGAAACCTTTTATTTCGCTTCCGTAGTAGAGATGGACACCGAGTCTTGTTTTTTGCTACACCAAGAAATACTGGCTGATCCACACGTGAAGACATAACCGGATGTTGAATTCCGATCGTCTGAATCTCCCCCATAATTAGCATCCGAGTATCCTTGAAGAACAAAGTTCGTGTCTCTTCTATAAAGGAGGTCCATATCAGAAGTGGACTTCATATATTTCAGAATATTCCTTGCCGCCATCAGATGAGGCTTCCTGGGTTCCGCCATATACCGACTTACTTGGCCAACCACATAAGCAATGTTTGTCCTGGTAATCGTCAAGTAAATAAGGCTCCCAACGAGAGCCCGAAACACAAGAGGATCTGGAAGAATCCTCCCCTCATCTCGCCGAAGTTTGATGTCAGAGTCAAATAGAGTAGAGCTACTCTTCCCCTCCCGCATGTCGAATCACTGAACAATCCGCTCTGCATAGCCCTTCTGGGAAACGAGTATGTCGCTCTCTTTCCTCTGCATCTCGAGTCCAAGGAAGTGGTGGAGCTCTCCCAAGTCCTTCATCTCGAATCTTATAGCTAGCTTTGCCCTAAGCCTAGCTACCTCCTCCTTGGAGTTACCCGTGATGATCATGTCATCCACGTACAATAGCACCAAGACCAGAAGCTCCCCCTTATTCTTGATGAACAAGCTCGAGTCAGAATTAGAAGCAAGGTAACCGCAGAACTTGAGGTATTCTGCAATCTTCCCATACCAAGCTCGAGGAGCCTGCTTCAAACCATAGAGGGTTTTCCAGAGCTTGCAGACGTAGTCCAGATGTTCTTCAGATATGTATCCCAATGGTTGATCCATGAAGATATCTTTGTCGATTTCCCCGTAAAGAAAAGCATTCTTTACGTCCAGCTGCCACATCTTCCAACCCTGGCAAGCTTCCAAGGCCATCACCACCAGAACTGAATTCATCTTTACCAGGGGACTGAACGTCTCTTCATAGTCTTTGTCGTACTGTTGTGAAAAACCTCGAGCTACAAGGCGAGCCTTGTACCGCTCGATGCTTCCATCCGCCTTCTTCTTTAGCTTATATACCCACTTGCAAGTCACAGGAGTAACACCACCAACCTTGGGCACAAGATCTCAGGTCACATTCTTCTTGAGAGCAGTCATCTCCTCATCCATGACATCTTCCCACTCCTTGACTCCAATGGATTCATTAAAGCTGGAAGGCTCCCACTCATTTAGGGGGCCTGCGAAGAAACATGAGACAAAGCTCACTGTGGTTCCTTCGCTATAACAAGATGGTGGCTTGATGGTCCTCTTCAATCTCCGAAGAGTCTGACCCTTACTTAACACTTCCACTGCTTCTTCAGAATCAGCTCAATTCCCAGGCACACTTGAAGCGTCGCTCCCCCTACTTCCTGAACCAGAAGCCTCTGCCCCAGAGCTTGAAACACCTGGAGCTCCTGGTGAAACAGACAGCTCCACTTGAAGATCTTCAGCAGCCTCCTTCTGCCCTTCATCAGACCTGCTCTCTGATAGCTCCACGGATTAGCTACCTCCATATGATGTTAGCTCATCGAAGACCACGTCCCTGGAGATGACAAACTTCCTCGTCACTGGATCCATACATTTCCATCCCTTCTTTCGCTCGTCAAAGCCCACAAAGACAAGCTTCCTTGCCTTTATATCTATCTTGGTCCTGAGAGCATCCGTGACGTGTACGTAATATGTCGAGTCAAACACCCGAAGGTATTCCACGATAGGCTTCTCCTTGAACATCATCTCAACAGGAGACTTCATGTTGATCGGACTCAAAGGCATCTGATTGATGACATAGGTAGGGCAGACCATTCCTTCCGCCCAAAAAAGACCTCGGAAAGCCTTTTGCATGAAGCCAACATTTGCAGGTTTCCGTCAAATGACAGATCTTCCTCCCTGCTACTCCATTTTGTTGTGGAGTATGAGCACAAGTGAGCTCTCTCTAGATCTCGTGCTTCCTGCAGAAGTTAGAGAACTCGGATGAAATAAACTCACATCCGTTGTCCGTTCTAAACTTCTTAATCCGCAGGCCAAGCCGGCCCTCCACCAGCTCCTTGAACTCCACAAAAAATCGGAAAGCATCTGACTTCTACTTCATGAAATACACCCAAGTGTATCTTGAATAGTCATCAATTAGCACCGGCATGTATCTGCTACCTCCAAGACTAGCGGTGATAGTTGGCCCCATCAGATCACCATGGATACACTCACATGGTGTTTTACACCTTGTTTGTGACTTGTCAAACGGAAGGCGATAAGCCTTTACATACTAACATCCCGCGCAAACATGGTCATTGCCGATGGACGATAACTTAGGCAAGCCTCTCACAAGACTTTTATCTGTCATAGCTTTCAACTTGTCCATACCGACGTGTCCTAGTCTTTCATGTCATATAGCAGCGCTATCGTTGGCCCTCATCCGATCAACATAAGAACTTATTGATAACACAAACAAGTCTGGAACCTTTCTCCCAACATGAGCAACATCAGCCTTCACCGCTGATACGTTGCAGAGAAACTTCACTTCTGTTGGACTCAACAGAACGTGATAGCACACGTCAACCGCATTGGATACCGAGAAGAGGTTCTTTTTCATATCAGGTACGTGATAGAAACTCCTTAATGTGAGTGGACCCTGAGCACTAACCAAAGACACTACACCCTCCTTCTCTACAGTATGAATAGTATCATCAACGGTTATGATCGCTTCATTACCTGAGAATGTTTGCAGCGATGAGAACTTTGACTCGTCTCCAGTGAGGTGATGACCATACCCCGAGTCAACTATCCAGTCATCTTGGTAGTCGACGGTGGAAAGAGCATGGACACACGTGCTCGTCAGAAAGGCTCATCCCCACCTGGCTTCCTCAGCACTGGAACTAACTCCCTCCTTGTCTGCAACATGTCTAGGCTGTAGCTTGACCTTGCAGTCTCGTTTGAAGTGACCGGTCTGATTGCACCTGTAGCACTTCAACTCCTACTTCCAGCTCTTCTTAGGAGCAACACTCCTCTCTTGCTGATAGGAAGTTGAAGGCTCATCCTCAGCAGCAGTCTTCTTCTTATTTTCCTTCTCCCATCTCTTCTTCTTCTTACCAGTGAAGAGAGCCTCACTACCTCCTTCAGAGATGGTGACCCCAGCCATCTATCTAGCAAGGCTCTCCTGCGAAGCCAGCAGGTTCTCCAGCTCCAGCAAGGGTGGCTGAGTAGCCCAGCCTTGAACAGAAGCCACGAAGGCCACATATTCCTTCCGCAAACCGCGGATTATGTGCCTCTTCAGCTTGGCTTCAG
Source organism: Platanthera zijinensis (assembly GCA_039513925.1). NCBI lineage: Eukaryota > Viridiplantae > Streptophyta > Magnoliopsida > Asparagales > Orchidaceae > Platanthera > Platanthera zijinensis. Next base: position 11,357,563 of record CM077081.1, on the reverse strand, counting down.
AAATGGGCTCATCAGGGTCCAGCGTTGAGATCTCAGCGCAGAGGTTCTTCATCTTAAGAAAGAATTTGAGATAGACAAATCTCCTTGAGTTGTTCTAGCCAACTCATTCTCTAAGAACTATAGCCGCGCTACATTCTTCCTGTTGAATAGTTCATCAATGGACGTCCAAATCTCAGCAACAGACTCACATCCTAAGATGTGATCAAAGAGTTCAGGTGAGATAGCTCACTTGAGAGCAAACTCTGCTTTCGCATTGGTCTTCCTCAAAGCTCTTACCTGTTCAGCAGTACCAGTTATAACAGTAACTTCTTGCTTGTCATCACCAACGACGACTTCCCACAATTCCTCACCCAGAAGATAGCTCTTCATACATGACTTCCGCTTTTTAAAGTTAGTCGATGTAAGAAGCTCAATACCAAGACCCATTGCGTAACCACCTTCCATTGCAACAACCACTGATCTATAAGCTTCCAGAAGCGCCGAGCACAACTGAGGTTGATCACTACTCAAGCCACTGTTCCCTCTGATACCATGTTGAAACTTTTGATATAACGGAAAATGGGAATCAGGCGCAGGAACACTCCAACCATAAACTGAGCTTAATAAACCAGAGACAATAGAAGGCAACAACCAAGTCTTGTAAAATCAACAATCTAATTTACAAGGCAAGACATACATGGTGAGACATGTTTCTCCAATATATAAAGGGAAAGCAAACAAGCAAGCAAAAACAAACATGGCAGACAACCTCAAAGATCGCCGAGTCCGCCGAGACCGCTAAGCCGCTGCTGCACTGAACTAAGCTGCCTAACCGCAGAGGTTTTCTAGCTGTCAGAGTCCGCGAATAAGAGCTACTACCGAGCTGAAGAACAGACCGTCGAGACTGACAGACAGGTTATTGAACTGGGAAAGCTGAAGGAGAGTAAACCGGCTGGCCGCAACTGCGACCTGCTGCAAACCACTGATTGTTAACTGCAAGCTCCACTGATCCTTGACCGCAGTCAGAACAAAAATCCATGCTTCTCAGTGCTGGCCGCACAACCATCAAACAACAAACTAGTTAACCTACTCAAACCACGCGGACAGAAAATCCGAGGCCGCAGCAATTAACCCATGCTCAACTTACTGTTCATTCAGTTAATTATGATATGACATGGGGGTCCTATTTATAGGCACAGAGAGGAGTGTGGTCACCGTCCTAGTAGATAGAGGCACCACCCAGCCCGCGACTAGCACCAAGCAGACCGCTCAGTCCGCAAGAACAAGGCCGGACACTAGCCTATCTGCTAGACAACAAGGTGGTCGGATAGGAAGCCAATCGGCATGCCAGCGGACACCGCACCAGTCCGCAATAAACAACGTCCACGACCAAAGGCACAAGCCGTCTGATCAACCAGCGGACATTGCGGACTCTGCGATCAACCAAAACTTGTCACAAAATGTGACAAAGTCCCAAACCGGAGAGACTCTAGCGCGAGCTCAGGGGACACAAATACAGTCCTCCAGCTCCCAAGGCAGTCTGCCAACCCGCAAGCTCCGCGGTTACCTCCTAACCGCGCCACCAGAGCAAAGGGTACATGCCAAAGTCGACCTCCCGATCTCCACAAGCAGCCCGCAACAAGCGAACTCCGCGAACCCAGAAAGAGTCCGCCCCTCCCGCGGATACACCACCTATCCACACGGTTACACCAGGGAGCTAGCCAACTGCTGAACAACAAGCCGAACGGGCTGGTCGTCATCACCAGACCACAACTTCAGACTGCCCAGGCCGCACCATCAGTCCGCAGGACTGTCCACCCAGGCCGCTCGGTCTGCCTGATCAGCCCACACTTTCACTTCATAATTTTCAACATGACAACCACATGGCCGGATATTGCCTATGTTGTGGGCCGAGTGAATCGATATATGGCAGAGTTGTGAAAGCCTCATCTAGTGGTAACTAAAAATATTCTGAAGTACGTGAAATTCACCTCAGACATGGGCCTCTTTTACGAGAGGGACACAGGTTTCAAACAACATGGCTATACAGATACGGATTATGGGGGAGATTTTTATGATCGGAAGTCGACATCAGGATACGTCTTCATGTGCGAGACTACAACTATCTCGTTGTGTAGCAAGAAACAGGATTCAGTATATATCTTCACTATGTAAGAGGAATACAAAGCTTCAGCCTTGGAAGCTCAGGAAGCCATCTGGCTCAAGAGTTTAGTGGAGGACATCCATTAGAAGGTGCAGGTTCCTACTGTACTTTGTGGTGATAATGAGAGTGCTCTAAAATAGGTTAATAATCCAGTTTGTCACGCACGAACAAAGCACATCGAGATCGGACTTCACTTCATTCTAGAGAAGATGTTGGAGGGGTCTTTGATGGTAAAATATGTGTAGAGTCAGGACAACATCGTTGATATCTTCACAAAGTCGCTGCCAAAAGGACCGTTTATTCGGTCATGGGATTTGCTCGGGCTGGCTTCCACTTCCCACTTCAAGGAGAGTGTTGAAATTGTTTAAGTGGGAGTGAATTGAAAGTGGGCGGTCTGATTTAGGTAGACCGCTGATAACTTCTCAAAAAGAAGTTATCTTGAGCTTTAAATACTACTATTTTGATAAAAAGATTTAGCAAATTTATATAAAAAAAGTATTGTATTTAAATATGTAGATATCTTGTAAAATTGTTGGTATTAATGTCATTTCAATATGTTTTTATCATAGAAAACCCGAAGTATTCACCTCGATGTGGTACGAGTCAAGTACACGAGAAATCCAGCAAGATGTTACAACATTATTGCAACATTTTTAGGGCTATTTGGTGCAGTTTCTTTTTTTTCGGACAGCAAGAAAATTTCTGCAGTTTAGGAAATTTGTTATAACAAGTTGCGAAAATTCAAATTTTGAATTCTGAAATCCTTTATATTCTTGGCAGTTTCAAGTGCATAGATGGCAACCTTTCAGTAATTAAAATGTTCCTTTTGGAGGGTAGGAGTATAAGGAGGGAGCGTGAGAGATAAAACGACATTCTTTTCATAATTTTGAATTCCTACATCTAGATTATTTTGGGAGAAGAAGAGAAGAATGATTCATCGGATCTTCATCAAGAAGGAAGTAGAGGGGATCTACATCTAGATCTAGGTTTTTGGCAGTTCCTTTTATTCTATGTGATGGGATCTTTGTGTTTATTTTAATTTATGAGGAGATTGGTGTGATTTCGTTATTTAGTTGATGATCTTGTGGTAAAACTTTTGGATTATTGTTTCATTCGATGCTTCATTTCGAGATTCCAGAGAGGAGAATTGTGAGTGTTTAAATAAAACATATTTTACTACGTGGCGAGATTCGAGAGAAGAATCACGTAAATTTTTTAACCAAAGTTTTCGGATCGTTTTACTGCACTTCGAGATTCGAGAGAGAAGAGGCGTAAATATATCATCAACTCGATTTAGCGGAAAGGGAGAAGGAGATTTCACCTTTCTGTTAGCAACTTTGATTTTTATTATTAATCATATTCTTTGTTCGCCTGAGTTAGAGATGACAAGAGAACACGGGGTATAGTGATTTACGATATCGAGAGATACGGATCTCTACCTTTAAATCGTTGCAGGAAAGCGCCCCTAGAGCTCTCATAAATGTCTCTTTTTGATCCATCATTATAGACTTAGGAAATCAAAATACAAGACCGTTTTTCCCAAACTTGAATAACAGTAATTTTAGAAAGTCTTCGCAATTTTACTCTAGAATTTTATTTGTCTTTAAATTCACTTAAATCAACTCACTTGGATTTAAAGAAAAGGACTAGCTAGTACTTGTGAGCCTTAGATTAATCACCTCTCCGTGGGAACGATCTTTACTCACTCTTTATTACTTGATCCGACACGTGCACTTGCGTAAAATACGTATATCTATTTCGGGCGTATTAAGTTTTTGGCGCCGTTGCCGGAGAGGTGTGTTACTCTATTGTTTCTTTCTTGCAATATTAGTAATCCTTAGTATTTAGAGCTCAAGTTTTAATTCTTGCTTTTATTTTATTTTAACTTTTGTACTGTTATCTGCTGCTCTGTTAGTGCATGTCCCATTATAGATCTCTTGAGCTATTGCTGTTAAACTTAGAGATTGAAAGGACCTGTAGGAGAAACTGTAAGACGTTTCGTTTAGAGCAAAATCATTCTTCAACTATGAACCCGAACGAGATTCATCAAGACGGTCAAGACTTAGGAGGACAGGTGGAACATAATGGGCATCCTGTCGAACCAAGGAGAACATGTTGTGACAACAACATACCTCTACAAGGAGGGTTATAATTCAGACTCGCTAGGCCCGCAATTGAAGCTAATAATTTTAAAATTGATTATGTTGTTATGCAACTTGTTCAAAATAATAAATTCAGTAGCCTAAATCACGAAGACCCTAACTCTCACTTAAGGACGTTCATGGAAATTTGTGATACGTTCAAGATCAATGGTGTTTCGGAAGAAGCCATCAAATTACGTTTGTTTCCATTCTCTCTAGAGGGAAGAGCAAGGGATTGGCTGAACTCTTTGCCCAATGGACCCATTACCACTTGGGCACTCTTGATCGAAAAATTTCTTGCCAAGTACTTTCCTCCTTCAAAAACTGCTAAGTTGAAACGAGACATTTCGACTTTTATGCAAGGAAACAGAGAGACCCTCTACGATGCTTGGGAACGCTTTAAAGAACTATTATGGAAGTGTCCCCACCATGGCTTAGCCATCCATCAATAAGTATGGACCTTATACAATGGTCTCCAAAGAGCCACCATGATCCAAGTGGACGAAGCCGCGGGCGGGTCACTTATGAACAAATACCCGAAAGATGCTTATGCAATATTAGAGGACTTGTCCTCTAATAATTATCAACTTGTTGATCGGCAAGGATCTTCTTCTGCAGCGGGGTTATACCAAGTAGACCAATTAACCTCATTTGCGGCCCAAATGACTTCACAATTTAACTCGATTAATAAGAGGTTAGATGTGTTGACTCTACATCAAAGCCAAATGCTACCACAAGTTAATAGTGTCGTTGTTCCTCCTACCACTAGTCTTACCTTAACAATTGAAAAACTCATTGGACATAATGAAGAAGCTAATTATATTGGTGGACAGTATGGGCAAAACTATAATGCTTATTCTAATAATTATAACCCGGAATGGAGAAACCATCCTAACCTGTCTTGTAAAAATAATTCTGGATCTACACCTTCACATTTATTCAACTCAAACCCTAATCTTCCTCATCAAAACCACAACTTTAATCAAACGGGACCTTCTAGGAAGTTATCTGATGACGTCATCTTAGAGTCTATGCAAAAAAATGAAGCATGTTTTTCTAGTCTAGAAGGTTCTATGCGCTTAATTGAATCACAATTAGGACAAATCGCCAATGCGTTGAGTCTTAGACCCCAAGGGACACTCCCATCTGATACGACCCCAAATCCTAAAGGGGATAATCAACATTGCAAATCGGTCACTTTGCATAGTAGAAGAGAGTTAGTGGGCCCAACTATGAAGGATGATATGAAAAAGAACTCGAGAGATGTTAGTCTTGTTGATTGTGAAAAGGACTTAGAGAAAACTGTTGATGAGAAGAAAGATGAAGTAGAAGTACTAGGGGACAAGAAGGTGGAACCTAGTGTTGAGGCGACAAAGAAGAAAGACAATGTTGTAGTCTACCCGCCTCCACCATTCCCCCAAAGGTTAAGGAAAAGCAAGCTGGATCAACAATTCCAGCAGTTTGTTGAAATCTTTAAGAAGCTACAAATAAACATCCCATTTGCAGAAACCTTGGAGCAAATGCCCAACTATGTGAAATTCATGAAAGATATTTTGTCCAAGAAAAGAAGATTTGGAGTGAACGAGACGGTAGCACTTACTCAAGAGTGCAGTGTCATTTTTTAGAAAAAGCTTCCACCCAAATTAAAAGATCCGGAAAGTTTTACCATACCGTGCTCCATAGGATATCAGTTTGAGGGCAAGGCATTATGTGACTTGGGAGCAAGTATTAACTTGATGCCCCTATCGATTTATAGGAATCTCGAGCTAGGGGAGATCTCAAAGACATCCATCACTTTGCAATTGGCAGATAGAACATTAGCCTTCCCAAAGGGGATAGTGAAGGATGTATTGGTAAAAGTGGATAAGTTTATTTTCCCGACGGATTTTGTGGTAATAGATATGGAGGAAGATATGGAGGTACCTATTATTATAGGTAGACCATTCCTAGCCACCGGAAGGACATTGATAGATATACAAAAGGGAGAGTTAACGATGAGAGTTAACGATGAGCAGATTACGTTCAATATACTGAACGATATGCAGTTTCTCGATAGAGAGGAGGATAATATCGAGATGGTTAACACCATATCTGTTTGTGAATATCACTTGATAAAAACTGAAGAGAGAATGAATTGTTAGCCCGATTATTGACTGAAGATGTATCTGATAATGATGATGATAGTCACACTACTAGAAAAATGACTTTTAGCCACGGTTTTTTTTGCCACGAGGGAAAACTGTGGCTAATAATGAAGTATTAGCCACGGTTTCTATTCTGTGGCTAATAAGCTAGTATTAGCCATGGATGGCTAAATCGTGGCAAATAACCCGACCTTTTGCCACGGCATGCCTGTTTCGTGGTTAATAATCTAGTATTAGCCACGGAAGCCTAATCCGTGGCAAAAAGTCGAGTTTTTTTTAGTCCCACGCCGCCAACTAAAAGATCAATTTTGGGTTTATATTGTCCATTCTCAATTAATGTTTGAAATAAAATCTGCTCACAGGCGGTGGCGGCGGCGGCCGAATCTTTTTTATGTTACAGACCCTTTAGCCACGGCAATTGAACCGTGACAAGTAAGGAGCTTTTAGCCACGACAATTGAACTGTGGATAATAACTTATTTGCCACGGATTCAGCGTGGCTAATACTATTAGCCACACTCGTATTGCCCACGCCCATTTGCCGTGGGTAGGTCGTGGCTAAAAGTTATTAGCCACGGTTTTGTACTTTTAGCCACGGCAATCTGCCGTGGCTAAAAGTCTATTTTTTAGTAGTGTCAGGAGTGCTTTCAAGTATGTGAGAGGCCAACTAGTTGGACTCGTAAGCCAAAACTCCTGGAGATGCCAGAGAAATCCTTGGCGATCAAGCCGTCAATTATTGAGCCTCCAAAATTAGAATTGAAACCTCTGCTCGAGCACCTCACGTATGTGTACTTAGGAGAAAACAACATTTTGTCCGTTATTATTAACGCAAGGTTACAACCTGATCAGCAACAGAAGCTGACTAAATTATTAAAGCAGTGTAAAGTTGTTATAAGTTGGACCATAGCGGACATTTAAGGGATAAGCCCTTCGCTGTGTATGCATAAAATTCTATTAGATGAACCGTTGAATGGGTCTATTGAGCACCAACGTCGTCCAAGTACACCTATGAAGGAAGTAGTCAAGAAGGAGATTATTAAGTGGTTAGACGCGGGTATTATTTACCCTATCTCGGATAGTGCTTGGGTGTCACCGGTTCAGTGTATTCCAAAGAAAGGTGGGATGACGGTGGTGAAGAATGCGAAGAATGAGCTGATCTCCACTAGGACGATTGCGGGGTGGCGAATTTGTATGGATTATAGGAAACTGAATAAAGCCACGAGAAAAGATTACTTTCCTCTACCCTTCATCGACCAAGTTTTGGATAAGCTGGCCGGAAATGATTTTTTCTATTTTTTGGATGGTTACTCGGGATATAATCAGATTTCAGTGGATCCTGAAGATCAGGAGATGACCACTTTTACATGCTCGTATAGCACCTTTGCATTTAGGAGAATGCCATTTGGATTATGTACTGCTCCCGCTACTTTTCAGCAGTGTATGATTGCGATATTTTCTGACATTATGAATCATGGCATAGAGATTTTTATGGATGATTTTTCTATCTTCGGGAAATCTTTTGATGCCTGCTTAGAGTGCCAAGAGAAGGTGCTAGTTCGATGCGTGGAGACCAACCTGATTTTGAACTGGGAAAAATGTCATTTTATGGTCCGTGAGGGAATAGTGCTAGGGCATCATGTATCTAGGAATGGATTAGGTGTGGACAAAGCCAAACTCGACGTGATTGAGAGGTTGCCACCCCCGAAGAACGTGAAGATACTGCGAAGCTTTCTGGGCCATGCAGGATTCTATCGAAGATTTATCAAAGATTTTGCAAAGGTTGTCAAGCCGTTGAGTGGTCTGTTAGAGAAAGATGTGCGATTTGATCTTAATGATTCTTGCTTACGTACTTTTGATGAATTGAAGAGTCGTTTGACTTCTTCTCCTGTTGTGGTAACTCCCAATTGGGAAGAACCATTTGTATTGATGTGTGATGCCAGTGACTACGCTGTTGGAGTTGTCTTAGGGCAAGTGCGGGAGAAGGTCTTCCACACGATAGCTTATGCTAGAAAAACTTTGATAGAAGCCCAAGTCAACTATACAACCACTGAAAAAGTGTTACTGGCCATAGTTTTTGCTTTTGAAAAGTTCAGATCCTACCTTTTATGTACCAACGTCATAGTGTACACCGACCATGCGGCTATACGATACCTCATGGAGAAGAAGGATGTTAAACCACCATTGATTCGATGGGTACTCCTTCTACAAGAATTTGACGTTGAAATTAAGGATAGGAGGGGGTGGATAACCCCATAGCTGACCATCTGTCAAGAATAGAGTGCCCACCATCACTGCTACGATCTGAAATTGATGAGAGGTTCCCTGATGAGTGGTTATTGGTGGTATCTGAAACCATGGTGCCCTGATATGCCGATTATGTAAATTATATAGTTAGTAGAGTCTTTCCACCAGATCTACTCTCCCAACAGAAAAAGTGATTTCTACATCAAGTTTGTTTGTATCTGTGGGACACACCATATCTATTTAAGGTTGGACTCGACGGGATGGTGAGGCGTTGCATCCCCGAATCTGAAATGAAAGTCATATTGGAGAAGTGTCATAACTCTCCTTACGGAGAATATTTTATGGGAGATAGAATAGCAATGAAGATCTTAGAGGCCGGATTTTTCTTGCCCAATTTATTCCGTGACGCCCGAGATTTTGTTAAACAGTGTCATAGGTGTCAGAGGTCTGAAAACATAAAGAGAACGGATGCGATGCCCATGAATACGATCCTAGAAGTTGAATTGTTTGATGTATGGGGGATTGATTTTATGGGACCATTCGTGAATTCAAAAGGAGACGTGTACATCCTCCTAGTGGTTGATTATGTATCAAAGTGGGTAGAAGCAATTGCTACACCTAAAAATGACGCAAAAGTGGTCTTAAAGTTTCTGAAAATTTTTATATTTAATCGGTTTGGAACCCCGAGGGCAATTATTAGTGATGGGGGAGTCATTTCTGCAATGCCACATTCACGGCTCTATTAAAAAAATATGGGGTAACGCATAAAGTTGCGCTAGCATATCACCCCCAAACAAATGGGTTAGCGGAGGTTTCCAACCGAGAGATCAAGAAAATCTTAGAGAAGACCGTTATCATCAACCGTAAGGATTGGTCCCAAAAACTGAATGATGCACTATTGGCGTATCGCACGGCTTTTAAAACACCGATTGGTTTAACGCCGTATAGACTAGTGTATGGAAAGGCATGTCACCTACCTCTTGAGTTGGAGCATCGAGCTTATTGGGCGATAAAGAAAATAAATTACGATTTTCAAGACGCAAGCAAGCAAAGATTGTTGTAACTGAATGAATTGAAAGAACTGAGACTGAACGCGTACGAGAACTCGCGGATTTATAAGGATAAAACAAAAAAGTGACACGACCGACGCTTGAATGATAAGCAATTAGAGCTCGGGCAGTTAGTGCTATTATTCAACTCGCGTTTGAAAATGTTCCTCGGGAAATTAAAATCTCGTTGGTCGGGACCGTATAAAATTAAAGAAGTGCACTCATAGGCGCGGTGACAATTTTGAATGAAAAAAGATGGGACGGAGTTCAAAGTAAACAGGCAAAGAGTGAAACTCTATAGAGGAGAAGAGAATGGACGAGTAGTCTCGTCCATTGCGCTGAAATAAAACCCAAAAGTTCGGACAAAGTCCTGTCGGGACTTAAAATTAGGCGCTGCTTGAGAGGCAACCCAATTTTTATTTAATTCACATTGTTATTTAGCTTTGCACTTTTTTATTTCAGAACGTTGAATAAGTACTTAGTATGTTGATAGTTATGTTGTTGTTCATAGTAAAATAATAATAAAATATAAAGTGAAGTTTGTTTAGAGCATTTCTTGAGTTAGAGAATCAGGTGTAACGTCACTTCGGGCAGTTAAAGGCAAATGAAGGATTTTCGGACAGCAAAAATAATGTTATAACAAAGTCTGGTGGTTAAAAATTTATGTCGCAACATAATATTTTCTGTCCTAGGATTTCTGCATTGACCACCGGTCCAATCGAACCAGAGCACTCCTTTGATTTGATCAGTTTACCCAGAACAATTTAAAACCTAAACTACCAACACCCGGTTCATCCCCTTTACCAAAACCCGATCCCCAATTTTCCACCTTAGGGAAAAACCACATCGGAGTGGCGAGTCGCGGCGAGTGAAGATCCGGGGCGGCGAGCGGCGGCGATATGCAGGCGGAGCTACCTCCGGGAACCCGTCATCATTCCTTGATCCTGCCGAAACCTGAGGGGTGTGTCGCAAGGGTAGTGGCGAGCATTCTTCCGATCGGGAGCATCCAGGTTTTCTTGGAACCGCGGAGCAAGTCGCCGAAAAGTTGAAACGGTTATAATCTCAGAAGGCGCGGAGCCTTGTTCCTTCAGAAATCCCAAACCTCTGTAAGTGATCCTGAAGCCCACTACCAATCTTCTATACATTTACATTAGGGCCGTTTTTGTGAAATCATGTCCATTTCTTTTGTAACTACCCCAATCCAGACCGGGAGGTGTAGTTCATATAGCTGGAGGTAGTTTGTCGCCGGAGCGTTAGGTGATTCCGATTTTCGGATTTCGAATTGGTGCTCAAGCAAAGACCTCCATTTTCTCCCTTGTACAATGTCCGGACAAAAAGGAAAATTGGTGGCCTTCAAGGATGACCGCTTTGTAAATGACGAAGCGAGGGTTAGGTATGACTTGGTAAAACTGAAGCCAGTAATTTTTGAACGGGGATTTGAAATGGAGATGAAATACTGGAGTAAGGGGTATATCGATAACATGCAAAAACAGGGTTGGTCGACCTTCCGTCATTCCCGAACGGAGGCGATCCTTCCATAGGTTTACAAATTTTATGCCAACGGTAAATTTCTGAACAATGACAAGGTGCTGGTGAGGGGAAAGGAAGTCAACTTCTCGCCACCAGGGATTTGTGAGTGCTTCGATTTGGAAAATCCGGAGTGGGATGAATACGAGCAGATCAAGAACACAGTCTCTCCTAACGAGGTGGCGGTCGTCCTTTGCCAAACTAAAATGGATGTGTGGGCAAACCCTCGGAAGCATGTCCTGAACTCCACGAGCTTCACGAGGGAAGCAAAAGTTTGGATGCTATTTGTAAATGCAAGCTTGCTTCCGACGAAGCACGCAAACCGGATTTCCCTCGAACGGGTTGTTTTAATATACTGTATTCTGCTTGGACAGAAGATTAATGTTGGCCAAATGATTTATGATCAGTTGAGAGAGAGGTTTGCGGCTAATGGAGGACGACAATTATGGTACCCCACGTTGATCACTATGATGTGTCGCTTTGCTGGAGTAAGCCTGAGAGAGGGAGACATATGTACTCTAGTTAGCCACCATATCACCGAGACTGTTATCTTTAAGAATATCAAGGTCTGTACGGATCATGGTTCGCTGCCACCTGTCTCCAAGGGAAGTCCACCACAACCACTCATCGCATCAACATAGATATTCCAGCAGTAAACTGCGGGTCGGACCCAGATGTCATGATGGAGAATCTTGAATACATCAAAGCTTACCTTAGATGCGAGCACATCTATTCTGAGTCCCGACGAGAGCAGACCCGACAGGAGCAGGTGTTGATTATGCATAAACTCAAGATTCCAGTTGTGGAACCTTCCTACAATCTCGGGGGCCAGATCGATGAACAGGGGTATCTACAAGGAATTGATGGATCGAGGGTGGATCCCACCATCATGGATGCGGAGAAAGATGCTGATCGTGAGGATGATGACGATGACGATGACGAATGACTACTCTAGCACCTCTTTGCACTTATTTTAACTCCCCCCCCCCCCACTTATTTTATCATAAACTAATTATGTCTGTATTAATCTAAAACAATGCTGGGAGGCTATTATGGCCATAGACTATTTATCGTTGTGATGCTTGGATTGCGTGGTTATTTTGATTTGATAACTGTTTTATTATCAGATGATTATTTCTGCATTTTCACCCCCGTATATATTTTTAGATTTCAACATTAATCATGTAATGACCCGTTATATGTTATTTTTCATGGGTACAGTGTGCAATATTTTGATCATATCTGTAAGTTTTATAATAGTACATAACTTTGTGGGAGTATAGGAATGTCATTGTTATATTGGTACTAATCCACTCTTGAAAATTACTTTTCTCCCGTACTGGTTTTCCTTCTTGCAGATTATTTTGGATGCCCCAAGTTTTGAGTTGCTCCTTCCACCATGACATACGACAAGTGACACTCAGGTTGATAATGAATGATGCTCGAAACAACCGACTTCAGGGGAGTATTTTATTTCAGTGCATCTATTTTTTTATTATTGCCTTCATTTTCATGATCTAAATCTTGTGAGAGGCACCACTCGAGCGTATTAGAGTGCCAATATTAATGTGCATTTTGCTAGGGTCTAGCAAAGGTTTAGGTATGGGGGTGATGTGAAGTAACCTTCACCTTTTGAGTGACGAATTATATATATTGATGATTAATCTGTGGAGTCTTACCTTTAGCAAATTTTTATATTTACATAATTTAATTAAATTTGTAGACCCGTCAAACTTAAAAATTCCAAATGTTTGCTTTTGAAGTTAGTAAGATATGTAGAGCTCCATTTTGTATTTCCATCATGCACACCACTCCTTAAATTTACTTGCACCATACAAAAAAATTTTATTAAATTTCGAACATAAGGGGAAGGATAAACAAGAACTGGGTCAATGATGATGGCTAAGACAGTAGGTTTGGATAGTTCATTGATACAATGATTAAGGTCACCTTTTACATTTAATTATCTTCTCCACTGTCTTTTGAGCCAGAGCCTTCTCATTTTGATTCATGATCACCATGTGTAATTCTCCCATATTTTCACCAATTATTTCTTGATAGTCTTTCCAATTATGGGTGTTTTCAAAAAAAAAGGTGTGTCATAGTGATATGTGGCCTAGATAGTGCACTCACATTTGGAATGATCCCAATTATGATTATAATTATAATTACAAAAAAATTAGATAAAAGTCATAGTGATATGCGGTCTAAGTGTGTTTGCACCTGCTTGTAATGAACTCAACTATGGACTTATAAAAAAATGTATGATTGTGATTGTAAACCACATAGTAGGTTAAGTTATTAAGAATTGTGGCTAGGAGAATACTTTTACCCAATCAAAAATAAAACTACGAATTCAAAATCAAGCCAAAGCCGATCAAATTTCAAGTCCTTATGATTTTCTTTTAACTACTAAACCCTTGTGGAGGCCAACTCAAAGACTTAGTTTATTATTATCTTTTCCTTCTTATGAGAGGATTAATGAATTAGTTTGAATGGGAATATGTGAGTTTAAGGATGAGTACACACATTACTAGAAAATCATTATGGAGCTTTTACTTGTATCACACTAATGAATCTATGCAAAGTTGAAATTTTTAATGGTTGGCATTTTTACCAATTCAAATCTCTTGTGCAGTCTTGATTCAAAATGCAAAGGGTAAATAAACTCAAATTAATTATGTTGCTAGATATTCGCGCACTCAAAGAGCTTGCAATGATTTATCTTTGCTAGAGACTAGCAAAGATTTAGGTGTGAGGGTGTGATAACTTCTCAAAAAAAAGTTATCTTGCGCTTTAAATACTACTATTTTGATAAAAAGATTTAGCAAATTTGTATAAAAAAAAGTATTGTATTTAAATATGTAGACATCTTGTAAAATTGAGGGTATTAAATTTGTATAAAAAAAAGTGCGGCACGGGTAAAGTACACGGGAAATCCAGGAAGATTTACAGCATTGTTGCAATAGTTTTGGGGTTGTTTGGTGCAGTTTCTTTTTTTGGGACAAAAAATTTGTTATAATAAATTTCTTGTTCAGAAAATTGTTATAATAAGGAAATTCAAATTTTGAATTTCAAATTCCTTCATATTTTTATTCAAATAGTCATTTCAATAAAATTTTTCTTTTGGAGGGGAGGAGTAAGGAGGGGGTTGAGAGAGAAAATTATTCTTTTCATAATTTTGAATTCCTACCTAGATCTAGATTTTGGGAGAAGAAGAGAAGAAGTCACCAGATCTTCATCAAGAAGGAAGTAGAGGGGATTTTCCTGCGTTGTTTAGATCTCTAAACATCATGACTAGTAAGATCTTTCTAGTTTGTTTTGGTATTCCTACAAGCATGAACTAATTCTCTAGGTTTTGTATTTTGAAAGTACTTTGTTCTATGTGATGGGATCTTTTTGTTTATTTTAATTTATAAGGAGATTGGTGTGATTTCCTTATTTAGTTGATGATCTTGTGATAAAACTTTTGGATTATTGTTTCATTCGATGCTTCATTTTTTGATTCGAGAGAGGAGAATTGTGAGTGTTTGAATGAAACATATTTTACTACATGGCGAGATTCGAGAAAGGAGTCACGTAAATTTTTTAACCAAAGTTTTCGGGTCGTTTACTGCGCTTCGAGATTCGAGAGAGGAGATGCGTAAGTGTATCATCAACTCGATTTAGCGGAAAGGGAGAAGGAGATTTCAGCTTTCCGTTAGCAACTCTAATTTTTATTATTAATCGTATTCTTTGTTCGTCTGAGTTAGAGATGATAAGAGAACAAGAGATATAGTGATTTTCGATATCGAGAGATACGGATCTCTACCTTTAAATCGTTGCAGGACAGCACACCTAGAGCTCATAAATGTCTCCTTTTGATCCATCATTATAGACTTGGGAAATCAAAATACAAGACCATTTTTCCCAAACTTGAATAACAGTAATTTTAGAAAGTCTTAGCAATTTCACTCTAGAATTTTATTTGTCTTTAAACTCACTTAAATCAACTCACTTGGATTTAAAGAAAAAAACTAGCTAGTACTTATGAGCCTTAGATTAATCACCTCTCCGTGGGAACAATCTTTACTCACTTTTTATTACTTGATCTGGCACGTGCACTTGCGTAAAATACGTATATCTATTTCGGGCGTATCAACCGTAGAGACCATCGCGGACTAGCGGCTAAGATATGGAGGTTAGCCAGTTTCGAGTTTTATCATTCCTTCTTGTGATCTGGTTCAACAAGCACCCTGGAGAAGTAACCAGGAGGTTAGCCTTGTCTAACCATGGCTATGGCGGTCTGGATTGTGAGACTGCACAGTCTGCTTAAGCTTTCAGGATCTCTGGCTAGCAAGAAGGCAGACGGTTAGCGCGGTCTGTGGAAGCTAACCACACAATTCGCTGGAGCCTTCTCGGGCGGATAGCCAGAGTTCGCTGGTGTTGTAGACTTGGTCACCGGTTTGTGACAAATCCGGTTTATCGCCTAGTTTATCGAGATCGTCAGTGTTGAGCGGTCTGCTTCTGGGGTTCGTCGAGTTCTGCAGGTTGACTAGACGGATTTTATTCTAGTCGTTGGTTGCAGTTTGCGCAGACTAGTTGTAGAGACCGATGCTCAGTGCAGTCTGGTGGCTGAGTCCGTCATTCTGTCGCTGGCGTAATTGGATCAATTCGCATGGCTTGGTTTGATGAGTGGTTTGGATCAGTCTTCGTTGGACTGTGAAGTCTGGTTGTGGAGATGGACAGTTCGGCATTGGCACGATGATTCAGGATGTGTTACTGGATTGATCAAGTCCATGTGGACTGGTTTTGTTGTACGCTCGGCTTTGCGGACTGGTCCTTCTTTCCTCTTATGCGGATAGATGGTTCTTTGTGGCGGACCGATGCGGTGTCCGTGTTTTGTGCGGATAGGGGATACTAGTCGCAGACTGGCGGGAGGTTATCCTACCGTTATGGGTGGTGATGACAATCCCTCGCGCCTATAAATAGGAGTCCCCGACTCGTCATAAATAACAAGAATAGTGAGAACTTAGCTCGCACTTTAATCTTACGGTTAAGATTTTCTAATCGGCGCGACTAAGTGAAATTGACTCAGTGCAGGCTGTGCGACTAGCATCAGGTGGCTAGGCAACTATTGGAAGCTTGGTGTGAAACAGCTCGCGGTATACAGTAGGTCGCGGTCTCAGCGGCCTGTAGTCTCATCCTCGGGGTTGCGGTTAAGTCTTGCAGTTCGCCCGGTCTATCAGTGGGTTTTGTTCAAGTTCATTAACATTCAATAACAAGCAGTTCACTCAACTAATTGCGGTTTGGCGACTTGGGCAGTTTCGGCTGACAGGGCTTGCTGTTAGCAGTTGTGCGGCCTGGGTGGTTAAGTTTTGTAGACCGCGTGGTTACTCTTGCTTGTAATTTTCTTTTTTTTTCTTTTGGTATATTGCAAAATCATGTCTCGCAATGTATGTCTCGCTCTGTAAATCAGATTTGTGAATTCCAGATTAAGACTCCTGTGTTTTTGTTATGCTGAATTCTACTTGGCTTTGGTTGTGGCCGAGTGTTCCTGCGACCACTTTCTCAACTTCCCATAAATTTTTACAATCTAGTCCCTGGGCCGCCTCCCTGTGACGCCGCCTTCTTCTTCCTGGATGAGATTCAGTCCTTATGTCGCCTCCCTGTTCCGCCTTGATCTTCCCCGACAAGATCCAGCCTTGATCTTCTTGGTTTGACAGTTACACCATAATTGCATGTTGTTATCTAGAATGAAATAATTCAGAGCCATGAACAAGCTCAAAAAAGTTGCTTTGAAGGTGATCCTGATCACATGTTTGATTACTTTTACCAGGTTATTGCTGAAAATTTGTCTGAAAAAGAATTTAGGGGTTTGCAAGAAAAATGTTCAAATCTGTGTTAGGAAATACGACGCTTACGGAACACATAAGAATCGCTGAAAATCAAACAAAAATACACAAAGATTTAACGTAGTAAAACCCCAAATCCGGGGAAAAAATCACAACCACCCGCCCCCAGAAAATTCACTATGAAGAACAATCAACAGTACACCGCTTCTCTTTTTCCGCCGCGTCTCTTCCTCGATTTTTCACACACACACAGAAAACCCTAGGCGAAATCGTGGTGAGTGCCCAATACTCGTAGACGCAATCGAGCTCAACAATTTAACACTATGGATACTCATAATATTGGTACAATAACTTTTGAAGAACTGAGCTGATCTACCATCTACCCAAACTCGGCAGCAAGCTCTCAGAATTTGAAGTTAAACAGCTAATGAGTCATGAAAAAATATCCTTAATTTTTATTATTTAGTATTAAAAAAAATCTGACCAAAATACTCCTAATTTTTAAGCCTCGGATGTAAAGTGCATGACTAATTATAATTGGGAGATGTATTCGGGCAAATTTAAAAATTGAGTGTGCATTCTCTCAAAATGCTATAGTTGGTCTGGATTCATGTTGGGGAAACAGAATATCAAACTGTGTTTGCGTGATCCGGGCTCACAAAAATAAAATACAGCAACAACAAGAAAAATACACACAACTAGAGAGAAAAACCTCATAAAATCAATGAGGAAACATGTTGTGCAATCGGACCGAGTACCGCGGTAGCGTAACGGAATATAGCCGAGCAATTTCAATGGCGCAAAATCATAAACCAGAAGAGATTCCACAAATACACACATAGAAGACAAAATAATATACGTGGTTCGGAGATGGGCTCCTACGTCCATGGGGAAGAGCGCGTCGGAAAAGATCCACTATAATCAATGAGGTTACAGGTTACAAACAGAGACCGTTAATACGGTCGAACAACAAGAGAAAAGCAACAAACTAAAGACTGCTGTCGCCGCTGTTGTCGCCGCCGATATCGCCTGGTGATATCGACATGTCTTCTTCCTCCTGGATCCGCCGCCTCCTGCAACTGTTGTCGCCGTCTGGATCCACCACTGCACAGCCGGCCGCCGGGATGAGCCCGGCCAAATGTCGATCCGTCTGGATCGCCCGAAAGCCGCCGCCTCTCTGTTGTCGCCGGAGCCTGAAACCGCCGCCTCCACCTGGAGTTGTCTCGCCGTGAGAGCCATTAGAGGGAGCAGCCTGAAACTCTCACTGCTCCCTCTAGGCTCTCACAGATTTCTCTCTCTAATTGTTCTGTCCAGCGGCGGATATATATATATATATATATATATATATATATATATATATATATGATCAAGATCCAAAAATAATTAGGAAGAAGATCTCTAATTTAGGAGATTGTCATATTTCTCCTCATGAAGATATTCCAAATTATAAAACTCCCCCAAATTAGGAATCACAAGGCACACTGATCGCTGAGGTGAAACAATCTTAACAATATATATTCTCCTATTAATGATCTTCCTAAATAATATTCCTAAATAGATTTAGCCCGGATTAGGAATCGTGACCTCACACGGATCGATGACGTGTTGTGATCTCGACGATCTGGGCACGTGGATCGCGAAGGTGTCATAATCTCAACAATCTCCACCTTGATGCCTCACGCGACGAACTCCACCTCGACACCTAACGAACGTAACTCTACCTCCAGCCTGGATCTCCCCTACCGGCGACTACGAGCCCCATCTCCCTGGGGTCCTCTTCTCGATCAACATGCATCAGTATGAGTCAAGTCAAGACCGTTCTTGAACTTGACTCCAGTCAAAGAGTTTGCCTGCATGTTCGCACCGTTATCCTCCGTAGAGATCTTCCGCAACTTCATGTCGCCACCTCCAGCGAACCCCCTCGACTCCTGGTAGCGCACACCAATGTGTTTTGTCCTTACATGATAGATCGGGTCTTTTGCAAAACAACTTGCACTCGACTTCCACTGTGCAGCTCCACTGCCTTCTGAGTAATCCTGAGTTCCTTGGTGGGACTCTTGAGCTTGATGGCTCCCCTTGCGGTGTCTGGACACTTTTGAGATGACACTCTGCCCTTCTTCTCCACGGCTGCGAAGATTTTATCTTTGTCAAGGCCCTTCCATTACGCGAACTCCTTCGCCACGAATCTTGTTTTGTTCCTCCACTGGTCCTTCCTAGCTTTCCCCTGAGAGCGGTCTCTGCTCTCTATAGCTTTTTTATAGGAACCGGATCTGAGGAAATAGCCTGAAAGGCATATGCTACCGTGTCCTGTAGCCTGAGAGGCAGTCTAACCTCTCTCCTCGCCCTTCCACTCGCAATCGTGGTACCAATCAATCTGTAGAGAGTACTGGAATCCTCTCCTTTCATAACTACCTGCGCGCCTCTCTTGACCTTCAAATATTCGTCATTGTCGGTATAAGAATACCTGGTGGCCTCTAGAGTGCCTGGAGAAATCAAGCTCTTTCTCAAATTGGGCACATACCGAACGTTGGTGAGTATCCTGACCACTCCGTCGAACATTTAATCCTGATGTTACCAACTCCCAACACCACGCACTCTGAGTCATTTCCCATAAAAACACGACCACCTTCACACTGTCTAAAGCTGGAGAACCATTCTATATTCGGGCACATGTGGTACGAGCATCCTGTATCCATGATCCAGGAACATGTGGTCTCAAGGTTAGGTGAAACATGAAGAACGTCGGCGTCGTTCTCATCCTCAGATGCCACCTCAGCCTAATGTGTCTCCAGCGTCTGCTCCTTAAACTTCCTTTTCGGGCAATTATTCTTCCAGTGCCCCTCCTCTTTGCAGTAGTGACACTTAGTATTCCTGCCTCCGGACTTAAACCTAGGTTGGTCTTCCTCCTTGCCTTTTCCTTTCGATCTACCCCAGACTGGGTCATTACTCTTCACGAATAAGCCCTCGTCGGCTCCAGGGCTCGACTTGCTTCTCGTTTCGTTCGAGAGCAGGGTCGTCATCACTTTTTTCATCCTCATGGTGTGCTTCTCATACAGAATCGTGGTGACCAGATGATCGAAGGACTTCGGCAATGAAGACAACGGGAGAAGAGTCTGGTCTCCCTCCTCGACCTTAATGTCCATACTATGCAACTGAGAGATAAGTTTATTAAACGCATTCATGTGATCAAGCAGCTGAGTGCTTTCGGGCATCCTAAGGCTGTAAAGTTACTTCTTCACGTACAACTTGTTCGTGAGCGACTTGGACATGTACAGCTCTTTCAATTTTGTCCACAGATCAGCCGTAGTCTCAGCGTCGACTACGTTATACATAACCTCATCGGTCAAGCACAACTGAATTGTGATGATGGCCTTCAGATCCAACTCCTCACACTCATCATCCTTCTTCCCGTACTTCTCTTTTTCGAGGAGAGCCTTATGAAGACCTTGCTGGACGAGTACCGCTTTGATCCGTTTCTACCACAAACCAAAGTCAATTTTGTCGTCGTATTTTGGAATCTCAAATTTCGCTGTCATTGTTTTGCTCGCAGAGCTACTGGGCAATCAGAATAATGTTCACGGATCAGATCTGAGAAGATAGGGAGCGGACCGATGTCGTCACCTACCGTTGACCCAGATCTAAAATCGGAACGTCCAGACGATCACCCCCGCAAAACAATCTTAACAATATATATTCTTCTATTAATGATCTTCCTAAATAATACTCCTAAATAGATTTACCCCGGATTAGGAATCGTGGTCTCCCACGGATCGATGACGTGTCGCGATCTCTACGATCCGGGCACGTGGATCGCGGAGGTGTCATACATAAAAAATCATGGGGCGGGACACACGAACAATTCACTCTCAATATGAATAAGGATTACAACAAAACTTCTAGATTTGCCCAACCTAGATTCCCCCAGATTCGCAGATTGAATTCCTCCCTCAACTCACGGTGAAAAATTCTCTTCAAGAAAGGAACAAAAAATCTCAAACCTCTCTTCCCCAAGCACCAAAGCAAACAAAGACAAAGTTGAGAAAAACTCCTAGTGAAGATGAGAGCTCAGATCTGAGAAAAACTGCTCTACCTCTTGAAGAGTTTCCCCTAACAACATTGGCGAAACCATCTTCTTCTCCAAATAGAGAGGTCTCGTTTTTCTCTCTTTGACGACTTAAGAAAAATTGGAGTTAATTGTTCTGGAATAGGTCGTGGCCTATTTAGACTTTAGAGCGAAAGGGAGAGACTATCATGTCCATCAAAATAAGTCCCAAGATGATTAGACGGCATTAAATTGGTCTTGATGGAACAGACTTCGTCCGCTACAACATCAACGATCAAAAAATCATCACATGACGCCATAGCCCTTCACACGACGCCTTAGATCATAGTAGGAGGTCAACATGACGCCATGTCATATCACACGACGTCATGGCACATCACACGACGCCATAGTATTGTCACGATGTCACACTACCGCCGGTGGTAACTTCCTACCGCTCGGCGGTAGCTCCAGTAATAGCAACCTGAGGCAGCGACTCCAACCTTGATCTGATTTCCAAGTCCTTCGATTCTTTAAGGGCTAGACCCCAACAAATCCATTCTATTTCTTGGCAAGAGAAATGTCAAGAAGCAGGGGAAATGGAGAAAGACTTTATATCTAGCAATAGAAATGCTTAGAAGGGAGAGAAAAATTATCATGTGTGTGCAAGCCCTAAAACCATTTGAACCCGGGAACTTGATTTGGGACGAAGATGATTTGCAATCGCACCGGGAAAGAAAGACCCGGTGCTAAGGGGAGATGTTGCGGGGGAGCTCGCAGAGGCGAAGAAGGTAGAGTCGGGATTTTCCAAGGGTGGAAAACAAATAAACCACAAAAATAGCGAAATGGGATGGAAGGGAACAGTGTGGAACTAGGAAGGAGGAATGATCTCTAACCAGGAATGCAAAAGCCAGAGTACAACGTGCCTAAAGTGTTATGCGCAGCGGGACCCACTTAAAGGAGCATTCCTGGGGTTCTCATTGGTCCTGGACGCCAGCTGGTGACCGGGACCCAGACACAAATTTCTCCACCGTCAACAGAGTTTGAGGGAGGCAGCGAGATGAAAGAGCATTGGTCACGTCGATGCGTGCGGGAGAAGTGGCGCCTGAGGGGGAGGAGAACGATAACTAAAAAAAAAAACAAACAAACAGGAGGTAAAATGGGAACAACAAATGTGACGGACAGGCGAATTATTATAGCCCGTGCTCGATGCTCTCGTTTTTTATATGTTAACGGAATAATCTTATTTAAAATATTCAAATATCTGACTTTTATTAATTTTCAGTCAAATAATATCCTAGTAAAATATATCCTATTTCACTAAAATTAATACAAGAGTAAAATTGCACTTCTTTTATTTAATTTTCGCGGATATATTTAATAATAAATACAAACACAATAATATAACCATCTGTTCATGAATATAACAATTCATGATTCTTCAGCAATACAACAATACAAAAGGGGGAAAATAGAAAATTACATTGGGGTAATATCTTAATATATTCAAATACAAAAACAACAACAACAACACCCTTTTTATGGCTTTATTCAAATATTATTATTATAACATAAAATTAAATTTAGTAGTAAACACGTGTCACCATCACATTGAGGCGGGAAGGAAATTTGAAAACGAGGGCTTCACTTCTCCTTTCATGTCTAATTGGTGTTTCCTTCTTCCTCCATTTCTCCCACCTTCTCCCCAAGAGTGTCGAACATCAAACACCCCTTCTTCTTGCACAACTCCATGGCGAAGTACAAGGCGCAGCCAAACGCAGTCAGGCCGCCGCTGATCGCTAACACCCTCCAGCTGGCGAGCGTCATCACGTAAATGAGGAACACCGACGGGAGGGCGCACATGAAGATGAGCCACGGCATTCGAAGCGGCACGCGGAATGGACGCTTCAATCTGGGCTCCTTCCTCCGCAACCAGAGGAAGGAGGCGATCTCGAGAAGCATGCCGAGGCTGTAGAGGAAGTTGGCGGAGGAGATGATGTCGTCCAAGGTGAGGAAGGAGATGCCGAGGGAGATGACGCTCGAGGTGACGATGCCGACCCACGGCGTGTCGAACCATTTCGATCGGAGGGCGAAGAGTTTGGGGAGGAAGCCGAGGTCGGCCATGCCGAGGAGCTGGAATGCGGCGCTGCTGAGCTGCGCCTCGTACAGTCCGATGGCCGACAGTACGGCGCCGACCTCTATCCAGTATTTTAGCCAGTGTCCGGCGATCATACCTGCGATTGAAATGGTATTGTGGATCAGGGGGAGAAGAATGACTCTATTTTGAAGTATGTTTATGAGTTTCTGCTCAATATTCTGTTTGCTTCACTTGAGCGCTATGTTTGGATTGAAAGAAAGGACTTGGATTTACTTTGCAATAAAATAAGGACGGTAAAGTGCAGTCATCCAATGGCTTGCGTGAAAGCCCGCACACACTTCAAAACGAGCACATCTCATCTCGTTTTGAGAAGTGTGCGGACATCTAACTCGGATCGGTGAATGTCCGCGCTTTATCGTAAAATGCAGAGAGTGCACTTTAACCCCGGGGATCCGCCCCCTTGGCTGCACCCTCTTTTACACCACTCTAAAAATAGCGTCGCATGGGCCACAAAGAGGGCTAAGTAAGAGAAAATTGTAGGTGAGTTACTCCCACCTATTTCTAGGTGGGAGATACGGTCGAGATCTGCAGTTAAATAAAGATTAACGGCCGAGATACGGTTGTATCGATATGACGCGGTACATACGGTTGTATCTCCAACAGGTACGGTTGTATCTCCAACAGATACGGTTGTATCTCGGCCGTTGAATGCTAGATCCCACGGTAAATACACATCTCACACCTAGAACTACATGGAGTAATCCACCTAAAATTTCTTGCTAAGTAAACATACCTGCAGCGTCGGCATAGAAACCACTATCCCAAGATGAGTACGGAACATCAAGCGCGGCAGTCCCAAAGAGCAGCGGCACAAGGTAAGCGGCCGACGTGAGCACGCCGGCGGCGAGAAGCGCCCTGGGAAAATTCCGTTGCGGCCGGTCAACCTCGCCGGCGAGCGTGCTGGCGTTGTCCCAGAAGTTTAGATTCCAAAACAGAGTGTTGAAAAACAGCCTCCAGTCCCTATCTGAGGCCACGGCTCCCCATCTCCGTGGATGAAGCTTCGGCAGCCCAGCGGCGGCCATCAAGAAGAAGGGGGAGAGTGAAGCGGCGCACAGCGCCATGGCGGTGTAGCCAACGACGGAGAGGCCGGTGTAGTTGAGGAATGAGAGAATGATCGTCGTTGCTGTTACAGTGACGGCCCGGGGGGCGCCGGAGGAGATGGAGGGAATCGCGCGGGCCATGTAGTCGGCGCAGAGTGCGGGGTAGGCGGCGGCGTTGATGGCGCCGGAGAGGAATTTCAAGGAGCCCATTAGGGAGCCGGGAAAGGGGCCAAAGGCGCGGTCAGTCCAGAGGACGAAACCACCGTTTCCGGGGAGGGCGGTGGCGAGCTCGGCGGTTATGAGGGCTTCCGGAATGCTCCAGACAAAGGGAAAGATTACGAAGCCGAGGATTGCGAGCAGGGGGCCGCCGGCCTGGACTGTCTGCTCTGAGCCGTAGGGGCCGCCGGAGACCTCGAAGTAGATGAGGAAGACGAGGGGGAGAAGGGCGAGCTTCTTCTTATCCTTCTCCTGCTTCTCTCCGTTGCTCTGTATCGGGAGGATGGATTCGGGTTCCGGCATTGCGGCGGCCGTGCGGGAGGCGTGGAACTGGATCTCGAGAGCCATGTACTGTGAAAGCTGTGATCTTTTTTTCTTTCTTTGAGGAAAAAAGCTAACGGTGGGATTTTCTTCGCAGGTCTGCTAGTCTAATCAAAAGGGGACGAAGCGAATGAGGAAGGGGGGTTTGAAGGTGAAGAACATCTAAAAAAATTTGTATTTCAGCATTTCATTTCATTCATTTTATGCTTATAATTTCAGGGCTATGGCTATTTATAAGTTTCATACGTTCAATAGTCTAATGGCTAGCTACAAAAAAAGGCGCCTATTAGCCAAGTGACCTTTAACTTTAGGACTACTTAAGTAAGAAGTTTTCAATTTGCTGTGTTATATGCTTCTTTGCTGTTTAGATCTTATTACATTATTCAAATGATGATTTTCCGTATAATGTTAAATTGTCGTCCACCTTATGAGTTGGCATTATTTATTTATTTATTTATTTATTTTTGGAGACATTTTATTTGCTATTTTTATCTTAATATATTATTTTCTTCCGTATAATGAGTTACCTCTATTATTTACTTGAAAAGATAGAATCAGGAACAGAGAAGACACAGAGAAGATAGAAAATAAATGTGAATTATCCACACAAGTACCAACTAACTCAGAAGTTTTCAATTTGTTGTGTTATGTGCTTCTTTGCTATTTAGATCTTAATATATATATTTATATATATACTGTTCAAATGTTGATGTTCCGTATGATGATACATTTTCGTCCACCTTATTAATTAGTTGGCTCTTTTATTTTTTTTGGAGACATATATCTATACTATATTAAATGAAAAAAAACATAATTTGATTAAACATTTAGGGTCCGTTTGGTGGAACTTATTTTCACCGGTCAAGCGGTTTTAATTAAGGTCCGGTTCATGCGGTCGTAACCGCTTGACCGGTGAAAATAAGTCCTCCCAAACGGAGCATTAGTTTTCGATTATACCCTCTTTATTGAAAAAAAAAAGAGGATTATGCACCCAAAGTGGATTTGATAGGTTTGTGCTCGATGCTCTAGCGCGGCCTTCGGCAACCACCAGGCTTGCTTTGCCCGCCATCAGTTTTGTTCTTCGTCCGCGCCCTACAACATTATTTGAAATTTATTATTATTTATAAATTTATTTCTATTTATATTTTTTTATTTAAATTTTCTCTCTTCCCCCACTCTCCTCTCTCTCTTCTCTCCCTTCTCTCTCTTTCCTACTCACCGCATTAATTAATGAACAGTCGACCTGTTCATCCGCCACTTTATATATATAAATATATGAGTGCCCGACACGGGGCTCCGCCCCTATGGTCATGCGCGACAGACCCGACCGGCGACGAAGGGCTTCGCCCGTCCCATCAAGACGGGTTTCGCCCGCAACATATACATATGAGTACTCAAAATGACCGTAAAAAATATACATAAATATTACAAGTTTTATTTTGTAAAACAATATACGTTTTGACCTAAAAATATTAATTTTGACTTTAATAAAGTTGATTGATTTAATGTCATCATCTCGAAAATATCACTGATATGTTTAATGACAACCTTCCTTGAATAGACCGCTGACATGTCTAATGACAACCTAACATAATAGGTGTAGGAACTCTACTAAAAAACTTTTTGAATTTAAATGGATTTTCAACATTACTTCTAATTTTTGGTAGTGCAATTACTTGAATGGACATTGTATTTTAATTTTTTTGAAATAAATTATAATATATGTCAAATCATTAAAATATAAAAATGAGAGTATAATTGATATTTTTGAATGTTTCATTAAAGACAACTTTTCTCTTATAATAGTGAAAGATAAATATATCTTTATATATTAATATTATTTTTTTTATTCTATAATATATTCTAGTTAGATCGCCGAATCTCTTACAATTTCCGTCATAATATTATTTTTAGTAGCATTCATAATCGTTGTCACGTCAAATACATATTTCATGACGATAACATTTGTCTAAACACACCAGAGCAAAAACATCGCGTCAAACAGATGACAATTTGTAACATCGCGATTCACTACCGTCACCGTCATGTCAAATGGACCCTTATTTGCATCCCAACTTGTAACTTGAGAAAATTCTTGATTAAGTATTTTGCACCAGTACAAAGATTTGTTTTTTAAAATTATTCTTGATGGGTAATTATTTTTTATAAAAAAATTAATTTTTTTTTTTTTGAAAATATTGGCCTAAGCCAGGCCTGAGTTTGGTTAGGCCTTGCATGGCCCTGGACTAGGTCTAGATGAAGAGGCCCAACTAATCCCCCTTTATATAAGGGGCATGGGCCTGAGTCTGACTCTGGCTACTGCCAGGCCCAAGCCCATACCAGGGCAGAAAAAGCCTAGGCCCGATAGGCCCAGTCCTTAATGTGTACTCACATTAATTCCTGCTCATAATAATATGGGCCCCACATTCTCATAATAAATACTGCTCCCTCTGTTAAATTAGTAAATGTCGACATTCGAATTTGGGACCCCATCATATTTTTAATTATTATTTTATCATTAATTAAACCTACTCCCATTAAAAAAGTTATCTTCCTGAAAGTATCAAATTAATAATGTTGCAGCCTCGGAGCTGCCCAATCTCAATCGCCGGGAGTGAGCGAAACTGGACACTATAGCGGCAGAGCCGCGTGTCTGTTACTTGTGTGTGTGTATACTTTTGATTTTAATGGTATATTTCACATCAATTAAAAAAATGAAAGAAATCTTGATAAATAGTCATCATGAGGAACGTATAACCAAGCAATCAACATAAAACTCTCTTAAATTAAGGCTCTGTTTGAGAGGACTTATTTTCACCGGTCAAAGCGATTACGACCGTATGAACCGGACCTTAATTTTAAATTAAGATCTGATTCATACGATCGTAACCAATTGACCAGTGAATAATTCCCTCCAAATGAAACCTTAGTTTACAATACTCTTATTTGAAATATTCAAAAATATTCAAATATCAGAATTTTATAAACTTTCAATCAAAGAAGATACAGTTAAAATAGATCCTATATCACTAAAATTAATAGAAGTGTAAAATTACACTTCTTATTTATAAATTTCATGGATATATTTAACAATAATATACACATCTCTTATGATGTTCATGAATATAACAATTCATCATTCTTTAGCTTATACAGAAGGAAAATAAACAGAAAATTACATTTGGCTAAATTTTCATGATCCGGCCCGGGGATTAAAGATGATATCTCATGATCGTCAGAGAGATCATTTTGCTATGGAGATGGCTGAAGCGATTTCGCCCCATGCAGCCGGCGAAGATATTTTCCGATGTTGGCGAAATTTAGTAGTAAACACGTGTCACCATCACATTGAGGCGGGACGGGAATTTCGAAACGAAGGCTTCACTTCTTCTTCTTCCTCCATTTCTCCCACCTTCTCCCCAAGAGTGCCGAACATCAAACACCCCTTCTTCTTGCACAACTCCATGGCAAAGTACAAGCCGCAGCCAAACACAGTCAAGCCGCCGCTGACTGCGAACACCCTCCAGCTGGCGAGCGTCATCACGTAAATGAGGAACGCCGACGGGAGGGCGCACATGAAGATGAGCCACGGCTTTCGAAGCGGCACGCGGAATGGCCGCTTCAATCTGGGCTCCTTCCTCCGCAGCCAGAGGAAGGATGCGATCTCGAGAAGCATGCCGAGGCTGTAGAGGAAGTTGGCGGAGGAGATAATGTCATCCAGGGTGAGGAAGGAAATGCCAAGGGAGATGAGACTCGAGGTGACGATGCCGACCCACGGCGTGTCGAACCATTTCGATCGGAGGGCGAAGAGCTTCGGGAGGAAGCCGAGGTCGGCCATGCCGAGGAGCTGGAATGCCGCGCTGCTGAGCTGCGCCTCGTACAGTCCGATGGCCGACAGTACGGCGCCGACCTCTATCCAGTATTTTAGCCAGTGTCCGGCGATCATACCTGCGGTTGAAATGGTATTGTGGATCAGGGGGAGAAGAATGACTCTATTTTGAAGTATGTTTATGAGTTTCTGCTCAATATTCTGTTTGCTTTGCTTTAGGGCTCTGTTTGGCTTTACTTTAAAATAAAATAAGGAGTTTAGACTTCATTTCTAAAATCAAAGAAAGACATTAAGCTTAATTTTCAAAAAAAAACTTTAGTTTGATTTTAGAAGATAATAACTATATTTTCCAAAGTCAATTGTTTTCCGGGCTTTTAGCTTTTTGCACCCTCCAATTATCCTTAATTTGCACTTTGTACAGTTAGATTTTAGTTTTGACATTTTGCACCCTTGAAATGAATTAGTTCAGCAAGATGTCCTCAAATCCTTTAAAATTCAATTCTTTTAACTATTAAAAGTTAAATTAACTTGAAATTTAAGGATATTTTTGTAAAATAAAAAAAATCAAAAAATTTAGCTGCAAAACTAATTTATTTTTGAAGTGTGCAAAATGTCAAAACTAAAACTAATTGGTGTCAAACTACTGCATTTTCAAGAGTATTAGAATACATCTTATATTTAATATTGAGAGCCCGGTGAGTATTTTAGTCCATTCCCTAATATCATCCCGGAGCCTCAGCCACCAGCTGTACCACACACTCATACACAACCCCGCCTTAGCTCCCACGCAACTACTAGCAGACTCATCGGTTTCTACTTTGGTACATGTTTCTAGTTTGTAAGGTTGCAGATGTTGGAAACACGTCAGTTTGGATTTTCATGTCAGTTTTTTATATATCGAGAGATATATCGAATTTTAATATTTGATTGATTATATATATAATTATATAGTATTTTAATTTTTTAATCTTATATATATGTTACAATATTAACTATCTTACAATTTATTAAACTTTTAAATCTTAAGAGCTATATGAAACATTTAAAATAGGCAAAAACCATACATCAGCCCCTAGACTTCTATCCCTTTTATGAAATCAGTCCCCATTCTTTTTTTCACAGGAATTCAGTCCCTCTACCATATTTAAAAACGGAAATCAGTCCCTACTATCAGTTATGTTAACCTTCTTGGATGGAAAAGTAAAAATGTTGAATTATTTTTATAAAAAAAGCTATTTTTATAGCAACATACTAAAAAGATTTAAAAACAGCTTTTTTTTAAAAAAAATAGCATGGGGGCAGAGATCTAAACAGAGCAGGAGGGGGTTTCGCCGAGGAAGAAGTTGGCGAACCTGGTAGCCGAGAAGGATGTTATTGATGATGGTCGCCAAGGAGGAAGGGTCGTTGCTGGTAGCCGAGGAGCAAGGCCCCGATGATGGCTGCCAAGAGATCTTCGAAGACCTTTGCCGTCGCCGGAGATGGTTTTGCTGCTAGTCGCCGAGGAGGAGGAAGACCTCGATGTTGGTCGCCAAGAGATCTTCGAACACCTTTGCCATCGCCGTAGATAGTTTTGTTGCCGGTCGCTGAGGAGGAGCAAGACCTTGATGTTGGCCGCCGAGAGATCTTTGAAGACCTTTGTCGTCGCCGGAGAGAGAGAGGGGGCGAGAGGGAGAGTCAGTGATGGTCGCCGCTCTTTTCTTGCACGAGAGGAAGGGGCTTACAGAAATTGAAATAGAATTTTACTGGAGGATGGGGAGGAGATAATAAGCTAATTTGAAAATAATAAGAAGCCAATTTGAAAGTAAAAGAAGAAATTCATTAACGCCGTTAACGAAAAGGGATGGAGGGACTGATTTTCGTTTTTAAGTATAGTAGATGGACTGAAATCTTGTGAAAAAAATAGCAGGGACTGATTTCATAAAAGGCACAAAGTTTGAGGACTGATATATAGTTTTTGCCTTTAAAATACAATACTTTAATGATAAAAACATTGTAAAACTAGTAGTTTTAAGAAGTTTGCAACTATATATATTTTTTATAACATCATTATCATTTAACATGACTATACACATTATAGATTGCAAAATGAAGTTAGATAAGTAGATTACTTGTGGGGTTTAATCATCATATGTGGTCGATAACCACAAATAATATTGAAAATAATTTATTCATGAAACAATTAATACCGCAAAAGCCGACAAATATGATAATAGATATTGTACAACTCCATATTTGTCGAGTGGACCCGACTGACCCAAAGGCAGGGAGCAAGAAGTAGGTTTATTAGGCGCTCGCTGCTTATCCAGTGTAGTAATAGGCGAATAGAGTCTGCGAGTTGAGATCTCGCCTATAGGCGAGAAGCAAGGTGGCGAGTGCTGTGTTCTGGTGCTCGCCGACCGGACGAGTGGCGAGAGCCCAGTCCCATCGAGTTCTCGCCGCCTAGGCGAGTGGGCTGAGGTGCGCCGACTCGCCATTAGAGGATATTCATTTCTGTTTCCCTTTTTCCGATAATTAGTTCTGGTCCGCCTTTAGCTGCTCCAGACAGCAGGATCTTGCTATTGGCAGATCACTTTGGGCTGCATTTAACAGTTTCCAGAAGGTGGGCTCTCATTATTGGCAGACCATCCCCAGAAAACTATAAATAGACCCCTAAGGGCACCTTTGGAGGGAACCTCTTTCTGAGTTTTCCTCTCCCCTGGCTAGTTTTGGTTGGCAGGAGCTTCAGCTCATCATTCACCGTGGTCTCAGGGTGGGTGGTCGGAAGCTCCCTTGGCTCTTCAAAGGTGCTCGGTCCAGCTTTGGTTTGGAAGGGGAAGTAATTTAAGATCTTCCGGGTGTGTGACGGGACCTCCTCGCTGCGACTCTGGGTCTGTTTGAGGTTGTTCTGGTGGGAAGGTTTCCGAACTCTAAGTCCACGGCTGAGGCATTAGCTTGAGGGAAGTAAAGACGAGCTACCCCCAGGTCCGAACTCATTGAACCGTGGTTTTCGGGTACAACAGATACCAGAACAATAATTAACTAACAAGATATAAAAAAACAAATACAGTGAACTGCAACTAGGAAAAACCCCCCAAAATACCAACAATTTAGAGCACCACTAAAGAGTAGAGAAGAGAGGGCCGAGAAGGACACCAGTACAGAGAAGAGAGGAAAGGGATGAGAAGAGAATCAGTATAGACTATAGAGTATAGACAAGAGAGGAGAGGACCGATAAGAGAAGCCCAGTGCAACAGTTAGCCAAAACTCCAAAAATGACAAATTCAGAGCACCACCAGCGAAAATTCCACTAGAGAAGAGCAGAGAGGGCTGAGAAGAGCACCAGTACAGAGAAGAGGGCCGAGAAGCGCACCAATACAGAAAAGAGAGGAGAGTGTTGGTTTTTGTTTGATCATCTCAAGCACTGCAGAATTAACAACTCATTTATTTGACCATGAAAAAACCAATAAATCAAGAGATGAGAATATATCTACGTCAAAATCAAATTTTGAGAAAAATAATTGTCGTATGAGAACCAAAAACGTAAAACGAGATCAACGTCTCTACAGATATCCACATGAACGTCGAAAACACCTTACAGCCTGTCCAACGGGCTCGGGGTTGGTTGATAATCGTCCTTCTTTTCCATGAAATAATAGTTCCGTTTCTGTAGAGAATGCGCCCGCAGGTTCATGTCACATGCTCGAAGACCTAAATCACCCCTTATATAAAGCAATTTCAAAAACTGTCCATATACGTTGAAAGCTTGAAATCAATTTTCGAGAAAAATAAATGTCGTACGAGAACCAAAAACGTAGAAAGAGATCCACGTCTCCACAGGTATCCACACGAACATCGAAAATACCTCGTAGTCTGTCCAACGAACTCGGGGTTAGAAGATGATCATCCTTCTCTTCCATGAAATATTAGTTCCATTTATGGAGAGAATGCGGTAGCAGGTTTTTCATGTTATGTACTCGAAAACCTAAATCACTCCTTATATATAACAGTTTTACAAATTGTCCATGTACTTCAAAATCGACTACGTCAAAATAAATTTTCGAAAAGAATAATTGTCGTATGAGAACCAAAAACGAAGAACAAGATCCACATGCCTACGGGTATCCAAACAAAAATCGGAAACACCTCGTTGTCTGTCCAATGGGTTCACCCCGAGAAACCCGGGAAACGACGACAGGGTCAATCTCACGTGAGAGGGGGAGCTCGCCATCCTCCTAGAACACTTTGAGGTGGGCTTCCGCCTCCCTCTATGGCCAGAGATGCGCCAAGCTCTCCGATACTATGGGGTGGTTCCCACACAACTCAACCCCAACTCGGTCTCCATCCTAGTAGCGTTCAGAACCAAATAGATAGTATTCACAAAGTTCCAAAAATGACTCATATTTGGCGCACGTCGATACTAATCGAGTGTGTCGATTTCATAAAACAGTACATCGATTACTATCCAATTAATCGACTAATCGATGTACGCCGATATCACAAATTGACGTGTGTCGAACACTATCTGACATTATACATTTTTGCTAAACGCACACTAAATTAATGTACATCGATTTATGAAATCTACCTGCGTCGAATAGTATTTTAACCAGGATTTCCAAATCTAATTCGATAGACCAATTAGACGTTTGTCGAATAGTTGTTTAATAAGCCTTTTCAAATACAATACGACATATAATTACTCTCAATCATTATTTAATTAATTCTCAATTAGTTAAACATCATTATGGGCTTGGTTATTCACTTGTATCCAATACAACTAAAATCAGCACGATCATTTATCCAATTTTCATACGTTCTTAACATGCGAACTCATAGGTTCATATTACATTGGCAACAAGACTAATTTCTTGATTACTTCTAGATCACATATTCCAACAGAGAGAGCCGAGAAGAGAATCCCAGTACAACAGTTAGCAAAACCCCCCAAAAATACCACAAATTCAGAGCACCACTAAAGAGAAGTAGAGAAGAGAGAAGATGAGCGAGAAGAGCACCAATACATGGAAAAGAGGAGAGGGCTGAGAAGAGAAGCCCAGTGCAGCAGTTAACCAAAACCCCTAAAAATACCACAAATTCAGAGCACCAATGGTCCAGTACAGAGAAGTAGATAAGAGAGGAGATGGCAAAGAAGAGTACCAGTACAGAGAAGTAGAAAAGAGAGGAGAGTGCTGAGAAGAGAAGCAAAGAAGAGAGGAAAGATGTGAGTGAGAACTTGCAGTGTCGTTGACGAAATGGGAGACTAAGGGAAGGAGGGAGAAAAAGCAGGGAGGGAGTCGTTGAACCGGAGAGAAGAAGCAGAGATACCAAGGAGAAGCAGTCGTCGAACCGGGGAGATGATCACTAGAGAGAGTGAGGGAGAAGAGCGCACGCAGAGAGATATGCGGAATAGGGCACGGGATGCTGAAAATGAAATTGCGACATAAATAAAAAGACAGCGCAGAACAAAAACAATAAAGCAGCCCCATGAAACGATCGTTATAATAGCCGGTTCGCGTGTCGATATAACGGGATCCTTGTGATATAACATTTGTTTTTTTCAAAACGTTATTGCCAAAAAAAAACGGTAATGTGTCATTTTAAGTGTCAAACCTATATATAAGCCGACATTTCAGGCATGTCAGCCAATATCTATAACACTGCCGCTATCTACAACCTTTATATCGATAGCATACACCTTTTCACCGAAGGCATACCAAATATTATGAGCAATGACATTTCAATGACACAAGATGACTCCACAATACGATCCCTGATTCATTAGAGGGGGCAACCTACTATTGATGATACTTGGATGATGTCAGAGGAGCTTGATTTACTTGCCCCTGGGCTTTTTGGGGAGTATAATCATCTTCAATCAACGGAGATGAATGCTCTCAATCCAGAGAAATTGATGAGGATCACATTTCACGGGAAAGCAGACCCTTATGGGAACTAGCCAGAGTCTACTTACACGGGAGGAAGATAGGATCGTCAGATGGATGATCCGAGCCAGTAGTCGTGTTCAGAACGACAACATATTTTTTATGTGTGTATATTTAGTGGATTTATGATTCGTACGAGCGTGGTCATCCGTAGTGAGTTTTAAGTCTATAAATAGGAGTATAAGGGCTAATTTTAAGACATTGCTGAATTTGGACAGATTTTCCGGGCTCTGCGGTCTCTCCACGGTGACGATTCCATATATCTTTGATACCGAAACCAAGGTAGCTATTCTAATACCATCCCACGCATAACCGCCCAAAACTACCCACAACCGCAGCTAACTGCTATCATTTATTGTTGTAACAGCCCAACTCTCTCTCAACCGCCACTCCTAGCCGACGGAAACCACCCTACCAATTGTCGGCCATCCATATTCCTCTCCCCAAACCCCACACCATAAAACGACACATAACTCCGCAATTCCTGAAATTCACCCTATTATCTAGGGAAACCGCCCTACTAAAAGTAGCTACCACAGAGTTATTGGCCAACCCTCCCAATCAATGCTACCACTTTCATTAACTGCAAAGATCCAAAAGTTTGGCTACTAATTCCTGACATCCATCACCAGGACACCTCTAATTCCTACCCCATACAGCATTATATCTCTGGTCCAGAGTCCAGACTGCCGTTCATTTTACTGTGACATCTCCTCAAATATTAACAGCAGTTCAAGCCATTCATCAGTCTCCGTTTCCTCACTGCAGAAACAGTTCTGCAGTGGCCAGTCCCTTCCTGCACTTGTCAGCAAATCCCCACGTACACTCAATTCCAACCACCGTACCAGCAGCACAGGAACAGCTCCAAACCAACTGTCCCGAAGAAGTAGCAACAAATGCTTACATCCATTGGACCCAATTACTTGTGTCAGTTATAGTTCGAAGCATGGGCGGAACTAGCCCTGGGCACGGTAGGGAACGTGCCCAATCGGTTTTTTCCGCGATTTTCACCGGGGGAGAAGAAATTCCGTCGCTAAGTCTGCTGCTCCCGTACCCTAGCCCGTCGCTGCTCCCGCGCCCTAGCCCGTCAGGCGCCAGGCATCGACGACGATCGCACATTCGCACCGCTGCAGATCGCCGCTCGGATGCTCCCGTGCCCTAGCCCGCCAGGCGTCGACGACTGCTGCTCCTGCTCGGCTGCTCCCGCTCGGCTGCTCCCGTGCAGATCGCTACTCGGCTGCTGGTAACTTCTTTTTCTTCTTCTTCTTTCTTGGGTTAGGTAGATGGAGAAAATCTGAATGCCGCATTTCTTTTGTACCTATCAGTTCCTCCATCTAGTCAAACATTTGCCAGTGCCCCTGAACGTAACCCATCTCGAGCTGAACCACCTAAACTTTGTGTTCCTCAGTGTTTGTTTTCTTATATATATTTTAATCAATTTCATAGCAAGATGCCCTCATTTTCGCTTATTTTAACATCTCTTAAGCATAATAAAATCTAGAGTCGTGCTTTGGCGTATTTCTATTCAACATCATAGAAAAACTAAACCAAGTTCAGATCAAATCTAAGAAAAAGTTCTTAACTTCATAATACTCTAAGATATCAAAATAGTCCAATTAGACACAAGAATTTTGAGATAGCAAGCTACAATGAAGTATAAAAGCATAGAGATGACCAACAATACCTTGACCAATAATACTCTAAGATATCAAAACAGTCCAGATTTCTTTGCAAAACCCCCGCTCAGTGTGCGCTAACCCCCGAACCCCCCGAATTGACAATACTTAGATTGTGCCCTGTGCGACTTCAAAATCCTAGTTCCGCCACTTGTTCGAAGTCTATATTACTTTGTGTTGAATATTTGATGAAATACATATAATCTAGGATCTTAATTTGTACATGTTTGCTCAATGTTAATTCTACTTGAAGGATATTTGTCGGACATTTAATTGAAGTACTTTCTCTTTAATTTAATTGGATATTGCTTCCTTTTTTTAACGTCTATTCTCTAGTGTGGATGATTGTGAATTCTATTAATAATTTCATCAATTATTGTAATTATTCACTGTTGTGTGTTTCACATCATTTAAGATTCCACCACATCACTACACTATCATCACTTCATTAAAGTTCTCATTAAGGAATATGCAGACTCTTTACATCTGTCCTGCATCAATATTTGTATGATTCAGATTAATCTGGAATAAATTTAGTAGCTAGGAACTAAATAAAGCAAGCAGCGCTACACAACATTCATTGTACATGTTTGCTCAATGTTAATTCTACTTGAAAGTTATTTGTCTGACATTTAATTGAAGTACTATTTTTTAAATTTAATTGAATCTTGCTTGCTTTTTTAATATCTATTCTCTAGTGTGGATGATTGTGAATTCTATTAATAATTGTTGGAAGTGTATGCTAAGCCTCACCTGCTGCAGTTTTGCCAAGTCTTATCAGCCACCTTTTGGCAGGTCTTTGGTATCAGCAATAATGAAAAAAGCATGGGCATTACCGCCGTTTAATTAACAGGGATGGTGAGCTGTCATATCTAGCTTAATATTCTCAGTTTTTAATGATTTGTAAGGTTATATAAAGCCATTTTGACAAGGCTTATGCATCCCAATTTGAAGAACTCAAGTGAAATAGTTTCAAGCAATGTGATCCCTTAAGAAATTTTCCGTTCCGCCTCTTCCTCTCCCCCACTTCTTCTTTCTTTCGGTTTTAATTTCAGTCAGCTGTTTTGTTATTTTCTTCCTCAAAAAAGCAAGACCATGACGAGAGGGACCGATAATATGCAGAATATCCCCGGTGGCTCGTTTGGTGTTTTTTGTCTCACAAGTTCTACCTAGCGAAGTCGCGTGTTGGAGGTTTCGTCTTGCCGTGAAGTGTCGTTTGGTGTGCAGTTTTTCAGCGAGACCATGATGAGAGGGACCAAAAAATGCGGAATATCCTCGGTGGCACGTTGGTTCTGTCCCACTTCGCCTACCTGACAGCGTCCTCCTACTTCCTTCCAACAAGATCCATCAACTTTTGGAAGAAAATAATTTTTTGACACAGAGTTCAGCTTACGGGAGGGTGTTGGAAGTGTATGCTAAGCCTCACTTGCTGCAGTTTTGCAAAGTCTTATCAGCCACCTTTTTGGCAGGTCTTTGGTATCAGCAATAATGAAAAAAGCATGGGCATTACCACCGTTTAATTAACAAGGATGGTGGGTTGTCATATCTAGTTTAATATTCTCAGTT
This sequence comes from Platanthera zijinensis, assembly GCA_039513925.1. NCBI lineage: Eukaryota > Viridiplantae > Streptophyta > Magnoliopsida > Asparagales > Orchidaceae > Platanthera > Platanthera zijinensis. Next base: position 11,319,713 of record CM077081.1, on the reverse strand, counting down.
TTTAATGGTTTGTAAGGCTATATAAAGCCATTTTGACAAGGCTTATGCATCCCAATTTGAAGAACTCGAGTGAAATAGTTTCAAGCAATGTGATCCCTTAAGAAATGTTCTGTTCCGCCTCTTCCTCTCCCCCTCTTCTTCTTTCTTTCGGTTTTAATTTCAATCAGCTGTTTTGTTATTTTCTTCTTCAAAATTCCAACAATAATTTCATCAATTATTGTAATTATTTGTTTGACTATTGTGTGTGCTTCACATCATTTTAGATTCCACCACGTCACTGCACTATCATCACTTCATTAAAGTTCTCATTAAGAAATATGCACACTCTTTACATCTGTCATGCATCAATCTGTGTATGATTCATATTAATCCGGAATAAATTTAGTAGCAAGGAACTAAATAAAGCTAGCAGCACTAGAAAACATTCACAACAGTTTCAATTGGACGAACAATACAAGTTCTTCGCACGAGCGCTTTAGCGAAAGCTTTCATTTATGAGTTCGCAAAAATAAGAAAACAAAAGACAATTCAAAATTCCCACATAAGTATGTTACATCTTTCCAGGAGGTGGAAACAAAATTGAACTGACGGTGGGAGAAGGGGGCTTGAGGTACGGTTTGAGTGGGGGAGGGAATGGTCAAGAGAGGCGTTGGGGCATCGAGAATGGGAAGTAAAGGGATCGGTGAGAGTGGCTTGGAGGAAAGTAGGGTTTGTGGGTGAGCTAGGTGGGGGAGGGGTGTGGGAGGGGTGGTGGGTTGGGGGGAGGGGGCGGTGGAAAAAGGGAAATCGACTGGCAGCTTATGAAAGGAGGCCTCGGCTGATAAGGGCGTTCACGTACATGAAAGGGAGGTTGTGGTTGATGGAGAGAAGTCGGCTAATGGGGGTTCCCGTGGGAGGTGATGGAGTGAAGAGGGTAACGACGGGGAAAGCAAAAAAAAAAATTGGGGAGTCGCACCCCGGGTTTGCGGTGTCGCACACGAATAATTACACGTCTCTGAATTTTCTTCAGCAAAACAAACAATGTTGACCACAGTTGTCATCACCTCCTATTTATAATAAAAAGCAAACTACGATACCCAGTGTGTTACCACTCAGAATTGCAACCCTAGATCTGATAGAGGAGGGGAAGAGAGGAAGAGGTAGGAAGGAAAATAACCCTAAGGGTTACCACAATTTCATAATACTCCAAATATACGAAGATACATTGCCATGTGGGTTTATATAATACCCCTAGTTGAATAAAAAAATATGAAAAGATGCATTCAATTCCAAAAGATAATTGTGTCTTAATTATTTCCCGCCGACATGTCTATAGTGCTTAGCGGGCCTTTCGCAACGCTTATATACCCTCCGCACTGGAGAACGTCCCTCTCCCACGTCCGTAACAATGCCGCCCTTAAAAATTGTCTTTTCCTAAAGGCATTTACAGAAATTGACCACGAAAAATAGATCGGTACACTCATCTGACCACCAATGGTGGGCGATCATGTCAAAGCACCAAGACCTGATCGACTGAAGACTCCTCTCGAATGATGGTGTGTGTGTCTGTGAAGAGTTAGGGATGGTAGTCTAACGCGGTGAGCCGGGGAGCTGGCGGGGCAGAGAAACCTCAACTAGATGGTCTCCAATAACTATTTTGAGCTAAGAGACGTGAAACACCGAGTGGATGAAGTTGCCGAGAGGAAGGCGGAGGCGCACTTGAGGGCCCACACATGCAAAATCTCAAATGAGTCATAAAACTTAGCCGCTAGCTTGGAGTGGGTTCGCGGTGGGAGCAAAAACTAGCGAAGCGAACAAAGCTTGACGACCACTAAAATGCAATTCGCCTTCTAGGAGCAAGGGAGCATCGAGATAAAATTCATAGAGATAGCCTCCCAAATCCGGACCGAGATAGGGAGGGGCCGAAATAGACTCCCAGGAAAAGTAGGCTGCAATGAATGTCTTGACCCGTTGGAACATGTCGGGTCAATATAGAGATGTCGCAAGGCGGCGGTACGTCCACAAGGCTCCAAGGCTCCCCCCCCCCCCCCCCCCCCCTCCAAAGTCGAGTGAAACTCTGCAAGTAGGCATGAGATGAGTTATGATGAAGCTGAGAGCACTAGATGACCTCAGTGGTGGAGAGAATCTCCTGCGAGGCTATAAGGCAGCCGGGATGTGGCATCCGCTAGTAAGGCCGAAACAATCGGTCGGAGGAGTGGGTCGGCGTCAATCTCACGCTGGACAATGGCGGCATCCGCCTATACGAATCTTGAAATAGAAGCTAAACGAGCAATTTGTGGTTGTCTTGACAGAGAGCCAGTCACGCGGTTGGAGGAGACGACGCAGAATTCGGTCAAAAAATCATAGCCCGATAGTTTGGCAACCTAGACCTGTTGGGCAGGTTTGGGAATCTTCTGATTCAACAGGTACCGAAAGTTGTGAAGATCTGTTAGGACTGTGAATCGTCGGCCAAGCAGGTAGGGGCGCCAATACTGCATAGCAAGGACCAATGTCATAAGATCTTACTCATAAGCGAAGCGAAGCGAGGGCGGGCAGTGGTTGCAAGCATACGGTTGAAGTAGGCAATAAGCGACATGTGCGAATGACAAGATTGGCAGAATCTGGCTTGAAAACGGAATAGATCATTCATGGTCGCCCCAAAGGTAGAGGGAGCATTCATCAAGCCAAAAGGCATGACGAGAAACTGATAATGGCCGTCATGCGTTCAAAACGTCTTATTTAGGATATCCTCCTCCTGTAACCCAAATTTAGTGATAGCCGAAGCGGAGATCCAGTTTGGAAAAGTAGGAGACTCCTCGTAGCTCATTAAGTAGCCTCTGTATGACCAGAATGGGATACTGGTCAGGGATAAGTAACTTTGTTGAGCTACTGGTAGTACACCCAGAAACGCCTATTGTCGTATTTCTTGCAGACTAGGAGAATCTGGCTTGAAAACGGGCTAGCGCTGGGGCGAATTATACACGCAGCTAGCATGTCACCCACGAGCGTCTCAATCTCATCCTTTTGCGCGTGGCTATAAGGTAAGGATGAACTAACATAGACGTCATATATGCCTAGAAGGAGATGCGGTGGTCCATCGGGCGAGGCAGTGGAATGCGGGCCATGTCGGCGAGGACGCCCAAAAACATGTCCAGAATAGTCTGTGGGGTCGAGGGCAGCGGTTCTGGGGCCTCTTGTTTGACCACAAGCCATAAATATGCAACTCAATCGATGTCGGTCGTCTTCTGCAGAGACCGAAGTGAACAGACTGGCGCAAGAAAGTAGGGTGGCCCGCCAACAGTAATGGTGTCCCCTCCTGGAGGAATCGCATTTTTATGCAATCACAATTGACGATGACGTCGCCTAGGGTGCGTAGCTATGCTACCCCCAAAATAATATCCACCCCACCCGGCGCAAAGGCATATAAGAAGACACATAGGGGGCACGGGCCCATTGTGAGGGCCATCCCTGAGAAGAGGCCACTAGTCGCTCATCGACGACCATGCCCCAAACAAACAGTGAAGCGAGGAACAGTGGTCAATGACATTGCCAAAAAATCCACTAGGCGTTGGGAAATGAAGTTGTGGCTTGGCCCGCTTTCAATCTGATGACCATTGGGATCCCCTGCAATGTCCCGGGGAGCTTCATCCTTTATGAGTAAAAAATCTCGTCGACGATAAAGAGGGGAAGATCAAGGTGGTGCAGGGTCATGGGCAGAGGACCGTCGGTATCAGCATCAGCCTCCAGGGCCTCGAAGTCGGCGATGGAAAGCTCAGGTTCCTCCTCGCCAATGAGAACTCGATGGACCTTCAATGGGTAATCATGGGTCATAGAGTACGGCTGCTTTTAGTGGAAACACAAATCCCTCGTGCGAAGATCATGATACTCCCGATTGGACAGTTGGAGGTACGATGTGGGCCTGGGGGGCACGATGATGGCCCTGGGAGGACGGGGAGGGCGGGGAGGCCATAGGCCTCCATTTGTGGGGGACGGGGAACTGCAGCAGGTCTGGGAGCAGAACAAGGAGGCATCAGGAGCGAGCGGGCTTGGAACTTGGCTTCAACCAAAAGGGTGAGGTCCACCACCTCAGCAATAGAAGGCGGGTGGTGTGTGCGTAGGAGTGGGAATATGCAGTAGTAAGCCACGCATGAAGAAACTAAGGTAATGGTCGAGAGGAAGACTCGGCACATGTGTGTCTAATGCAATGAACTTGTCCATGTAGTAGTCGAGGGACCCCGACTGACAGACGCCACAAAGACGCTCCCCGAAAGAACACGAGTAACAGACATCGTAACGATAAATAAGGTCAAGATGTAGGTCCGTCCACGACAGAGTGGGCTTGGACTGACGTAGTCAATGGACCAAATCGAGAGCAGAGCCCTCCATGCTGACAAGGGTCTTACTGACCTTGGGCAGCTCCGGGATCTGATGAACGCCAAAGAACTATTCTGCAGGTGGATAGCCTATCGGCGGAGGGAAAGGATCCCGGGGAAGGTCCAATTGTTTCCTAAGAAGCGACAAAGACTCCGCATTGGAGGTCGATAAGAGGCTCGGGCGACCGGCAAGTAAGGCGTCAAACTTAGAATCCATCTGCAACATGAGGGTCTGCACCGAGGCGATGGACTCCTCATGAGCATCAAGGCGGCGGGAGATGGCTGGATCCATTGGAGGTTGAGGCGCGGGTGTGCGTCATAAAGCGGAGTTGTGGGGCCATGCACACGAGAAGGATGGTGATGCGGAGCCAGGTGCACAATGGAGGCGCTGTCCGGCGTGCGAGAACGGAAACAAGCGATCTGGATAGGCCGGTGTTGGGAGCCGTTGGGAGGGCGCGATTGGGCGCGGGAAGCGGCCACTGGAATAGGCACGGAAATTGGTAGTAGGAATGGGCACGGGAGGACCGTTGATGGCGCACGCGGAAATCGACCGCTGGGAAGGGTACGGGAGGATCGTCGGAGGCGCTGGCTGTAGGGACGACGTGCGGTGTTTCTGTGCGTAGTAGATACAAAATGCATTGGAACGAATGCTTCGGGTTACGGAAACCACGGCGGCAAGCGAGGCCGGTCAAACCAAATTGTTACCCCTCGGAATTGCAACCCTAGATCTGATAGAGGACGGGAAGAGAGGAAGAGGGAGGGAGGAAAATAATCCCCATGGTTCCCACTTCCCACAATTTCATAATACTCCAAAAAAACGAAAATGCAAAACCCCGTGGATTTATATAACACCCCCAGTTGAAATACAAAATACGGAATGACACATTCAATTCCAAAAGATACATGCGTCCTAATTATTTTCCGTTGGCGTGTTGCTAGCAGTCATATAGCCGACCCCATTGTAGTGGGATAAAAGCTTGAGTGTTGTTGTTGTGTTTCTAGCGGGCCTTTCGCGACGCTTGTATACCCGTCATACTGGAGGACGTCCCTCTCCCATGTCTATAACACTGCATGGATATCTATGATTGATTATTATGTTCGGTGTCCGATCACTACAAAATTATGGTCCAAACATAATAAAAATTCATGGAAAATAGTAAAACAGTGTCGTTGGTAGAATCGGATCGAAGATCTAATCAATGGCTCATGCGCGAATACACATAAGCGAGTCCCGTCAAGCGGTGTCTTGCTCTCCATCGTCGATCATGTGGTCAAAAATGTTGTTGATCCCCATCAGTAAGTGATGAGGATTGATCGCGTGTCATTAGAGAAATTTTGGGGATCGACGCTTGTAGAATCACCAAATGGACAATCAGAGCTTGTGATTGCGACCGCTCGATTTTTTCTATTGTTATGTTTTGTTATTTTACCATTTTAAGTCTATTTTGAGACTTAGGTTAAGTTGTTTGATCGGTTGTTCATGGACGTAGGATATACTAAACCTAAATCTGTCATTTATATATCCCCACGGTTTACTACTAGGTTCATGCGGACCATAGGTTTTGGGTGAGTGGAATTGAGAGTAAATAAATCAATTTTCCTCATCCTCTTCTTCATTTTCTTCTTCCGCATCTTTATTTTCTTCTATTGTTGTTCTTCTTCTTCCATACTCGCTTCTTCTTCCTATTCATTGATAAGATAATCCAGCCTATAGTTGAACAATAGAATTGGCATTCTTGGTACTGAAAATCAGCCCGCAATCAAACAACATATTAGAATTCAACACAATTCCAATTCTTGCAAGAATTGAAATTGACTGAATTCTAGTTCTTCAATTATACTTCTTGCGAGAATGCGCACTCATGTTTGTGTGTGTTTGGGGGGGGGGGGGGGGGGGGGTATCTATGTGTGTGGGTGTGGGAGTGGGTGTTTATGTATGTGTTTATGTATGTGTGTTTGATTAGAATTCAACACAATTCCAATTCTTGCAAGAATTGAAATTGACTGAATTCTAGTTCTTCAATTATACTTCTTGCGAGAATGCACACTCATATTTGTGTGTGTTTGGGGGGGGGGGGGGGGGGTATCTATGTGTTGTGTGGGTGTGGGAGTGGGTGTTTTTGTATGTGTTTATGTATGTGTGTTTGTGTGTGCTTGTCTGTGTTTGTGTATTATGTGGGTATGTTTTTGTATATGTGTGCATGTGTAATTGTGTGTTGTGTGTGTATGAGTGTGTATGTTTATGTTTGTGTGTGTGTGTATGAGTGTGTATGTGTATGAGTGTGTATGCATGTGCATGTTTGTGTATGGGTGTGTATGGGTGTGTATGGGTGCATGTTTGTGTATAAGTGTATTTGTGAATGTGTGTGTATGTATGTATATGTGTGTGTATGTCTGTGTGTGTGTAACTGTGTATGTGTGTGCAATTGTGTATGTGTGTGTATGTGTGTCTTTGTGTCTGTTTGTGTTGTGTGTGTGTGTGTGTGTGTATGTGTGTTGTGTGTGTGGATGTGTGTTGTGTGTGTGGATGTGTGTTGTGTGTGTCTGGGTGTGTGTGGTTGTGTATGGGTAGTTTGTTTGTGTATGGGTAGTTTGTTTGTGTATGTGTATGTGTGTGCTTGTTTGTGTGTGTTTTTTGCAGTGTTGTGGATATCGGCCGACATGTCCGACAGGTCGAACGACATGAAGGTTTGGGAGCAAAAACGACACAAAACCGGCACAAATTCTCTTTGTGGAGTTTTGAAAATATCGGTCCGACATGTCGGTTTTAACCGACATGTCGGCACCAAATAACGCCCATATCGGGCGTTATTTTAAAGTTTAATTTTTTTATTAAAAAAATTATTTTATTATTTATTAATAATAAAATGAGCTCAGCGGGGTCGGGCATCTGTTTTAACTCCCCTGACCCCGCTCATTTCATTTCATCCCGCTGCCCTAGCTCTCCCCGTCGCTCTACCCTAGCTCTCCCCGTCGCTCCTGCCCTAGTTCTCCCGCGCGCGCCGGCGGCACTATCTCTCTGGTTATTTCTTCTCCCTGCTCGTTGGTGCTCTCTAGTTCTCTGGTTCTCCAGTGCTCTCTAGCTCGTTGGTGCTCTCCCTCTCTCGCGCGCTGTCAGCACTCTATCTCTCTGGTTCTTTCTTCTCCCTGCTCGTTGGTGTTCTCTGGTTCTCTGGTTCTCTGGTTCTCTGGTTCTCTAGTTATCTGGTGCTCTATAGCTCGTTGGTGCTCTCCCTCTCTCGCACGCTGTCGGCACTTTATCTCTCTGGTTCTTTCTTCTCCTTGCTCGCTGGTGCTCTCTGGTTTTCTGGTTCTCTGGTGCTCTCTAGCTCACTGGTTCTTTCCTCTCCCTGCTCGCTGGTGCTCTCTCGACTGGTTCATTCTTCTCCCTACCTCCCCCTCTCATTCTATCGCTCTGCATTTCATTTTTTGTAGTGCTAGCTGTCGGCTGTAGCATGGTGGCTGCATTGTGGGTTGTTACTGGTGGCTGCCGACCCATTTAGTTATTGGTGGCTGCCCTGTTGCTTTATTTGTCTTATTAGTTGCTGCTGGAAGCTTTCATTGATTGCCCTGTGCATGCTCTCTGGGCTAAAAGAAAGAACCAGAGACATGTTGTCGGACATGTCGGTCCGCTATTTTATTTGTGGTTGCCTTTCTGGTTGTAGCATAGTGGCTGCGCTGTTGCTTTATTTGTCTTATTAGTTGCTGCTTTTTTTTTATTTGACACGTTTATTAATCAACAAATGATTTGAAATACCTCTATTAATAGTTATTTATCCAACTTCATTTTGCAATCAATGATGCATGTATATCCAATCACATTTGTAGTTGCCCTGCTGCTTTGTGTCTTTTAATAAATAAAATGTGAGATGCTTTGAAAATTTGAATGATACTTGAATGCTTTGTTCATTTTGTTGGATACTTTGAAAGTTTGAATGATAGTTATAACTTTGTATACTAGTATATTACTGAGAATGCAAAATGTTGTTGGATAAATTAAATATTGCATGGATAATATAAAAGATATCTGAAGATCTAACGATCTAATGAAGTTATGGGGTTTTATGATGTTGATTTTTTTCAACTAGTAATTTTTCTCGTGATATAGTCATGTAAAATATTAAAATCCGATATATGAAATATCCCCGATATATCCTCCGATATATAAAAAAACCGACATGAAAACTCAAACCGACGTGTCCCCGACATCCGACATCTGCAACATTGGTTTTTTGTGGGTGTATTTGTGTGTTTGTGTTTGGGTGTATTTGTGTTTGTGTGTGATTGTGTGTGATTGTGTGTGATTGTGTGTGATTGTGTGTGATTGTGTGTGATTATGTGTATTTGTGTGTATTGTGATATAAACATGCTCAACATGGAAGAGACAAAGTGTGAGAAATTCTTAGTTTTGCCTGAGCATCTTAGAAGAAGTTGATTGCAGTTAGGAAATTAGTTGAATGTTTTGTACACTTTCTTTTGCGGATATTAGGCATATGAGTATATGATATTGCCACTTTTGATAGTTTCATTCATGGGATGGTTTATTTTCTTCTGTTGTTTTTTGTAATGTCATTTTGTTTCTATGTTATCTGTCATTTCTTCACATAGCTTTCTTTTTCAGTAATTAAAATTCAATTCCCGTGTTTGAATTTCATTCTGCGACCAAACAAAATAATTAACAAATTCAATTCCTATGCCTCAAAACATTCCTGCAAACGAACAAAGGAATTGGTTTTGACCCAATTCCAAAACCTATGAATTTTTTATTTTCGACCAAAATCAATTCTTTTCTCCAAAAAGAGTGAAGCCTTGCGGTTGTTCGGTTTGATCAATTTGAGACGGTATCGGAATTGGGTATCCTTGATTTTCAAAATAGACAAGCTCAATTCTTGTCTCTCCGGGTCAGTTTTGGAGTAAATATTCAGAAGATCCCTACCCATACCCGCCACCCCTCGCACAGTCCTGCACGTCGACGCCCTTCTCAGAGCACCGCTCAACGTCGGTACATCTTTGCCTCCTTCTCTCTTCTTCTTCAACTTCTTCCACTTTTTCCTCTTCTAAGCCAAAATTAGGCCTTCCTCTTCTTTCAAAATCCCATATCTTCTTCTACTGCTGCTTCTTCTAATTTGTGGATCAAAAATTTTGCATCCTCCTCTTCTTCTTGTTCTCCTTCCTCTTCTTCATTTTCTTCTTCCTCTCTTTCCACTTCTTCACTTTATTCTTCTAGTGTTCTTCTCTTCTTACATACTCGCTTCTTCTTCTTCCTTGATATTAAAATCCAGCTTGCACTGGAACAATCAAATCAGCCAATTTCAACTCCTGTTACTAAAAATCAGTTTGCAACCAAACACCATAAGTGGAATTCAGCGTAATTTCAATGCTTGCGAGATATTGAAATTGATTGAATTTTAATTCTTCGATTACAATTCTTATGTCTAGAACTTTTTATTGAGAGATTGCTTAATCAAAGAGCCGCTCGATCTTCCTCTTCGGTGTGATGTTGAGGAACCTGCGAGGTGCATACATGGTTGGGTCCAGTTTCTAGGGTGCCAACACCCTCAACACGAACATCTGCACCTCCCTCGCCTTTAATGAGTCTCCTTCCTCCTCCAGCCGCGGTTTCCTTCCCGAAAAATCCAAAAAAAGTTCTTCTTATCCCCACAACCCCTCAAAATACCGCAAATACCTTAAATTTCCCAAACCCAAAAAAGTTCTTCTCATCTTATTTCTCCACGAACCCCACGTCGAAACCAACTCATCGCTTCTATGGTCATCCCAAACCCGCATACCACTTCCTCCACTGTCGGTGATGATCACTCTCTGAGTCTTTACATATAATTTTTATTTCTCACATTGAATGTGTGCCTTAACTTATTGCTAAAAATATTTGGCTCTAATTAATTTTGATGGGTCTCTTTATTTAAATGTATATTGTTTATTTCCCCTAAATTTAATTTCAGTGCACTCTCAGTTATTTTGCAATTGTCTCATAATTACTAAATTTTGGATGTTTGATTAATTGTGGTTATATGTGTTTGTGCTCAAAATATTCTTATTTAATTTAATTATGTCAGAATAGGTCTCTGCATAGCTGCATCAGTCGCATCCATGGTTATCAGAATCACGATCTGGATCATAGGATCTGACCAAATTTTGTAAATCAATTTGGATCTTACCAAGGATCTAAATCGGCACATCTAAGTCTGGGATCACGATTCGGATCTTAGGAACTTTAGGATCGCGATCCCGACCCGATTCTACCGGTCCGGCCAAATGTAGCTAAAAACATGTCCAACCTTATTCCGACCTCATTCAATCGGTCCAACACACAAAACTCATTGTTTAACTTTATCCCAATCTAGCCCTCATACCCCATGACAGAATCATATCATGGTATTTTACTGTATCCCAAATGTTGATTGTCGATTGGAAACGGAAGTCAAGAGTGACGTCTTCATTAGCTTCCAGTCCAGATAATATCTTCCTTTTCCTTCCTTATCAGATTCCATTTCAAGTGGTGTCAGTGCCTTATCTTATATTTCTATGTATGAGCAATCCACTAGTTGGTAATCCAGTGGCTTCCTGCATCTTACTTTTATGTTGACGAGCAATCTAGCGGTTAGAAATTCAGAATACGAGCAATTCAAGCTTCCTGCTTCCAGTGTACTAGCAATCCAGTAGTCTGGGTTCGTCTTCTTGTTTCTAGGCTTCCACCAATCCATCATCCCAGATTTGTTCTTATTGTTAGTAGATATTGGGTGTTCTACCTGAAAATGAAAGCGAACTTAGTATGATATTATCTTTTTGATTTAGTTATTCAAAAAAATTAATATTATTATTCACATATTGCTCAATTTATTGATTTCTTAATTAATTGAGCATTTAATTTGATGAAACAAAATCAATTTTATATTTTTAGTCTTAATTTATGAATGATGTAGGATCTTGCGATCCTCGATCCGATCCTACGATCTGATCTGATTCAATCTCGAAACAAGCTCACCTAGGATCTCGATCCTCACAACCTTGGTCGCATCACATTAGGATTAGAGTTAGAGCCAGTAAGCTTTTGTTTTTTGTGCATGCATTCAGTCGTATCTTTAGTTCAGCCAAATCATAGTTTCATTTGCAATTTCACGGGCTTGCTTGCATTCATCTAGGATTAAGGTATCGTGCTACTGCATGTAAATTCATCATGCGTCAATAGGCTATACAAAAATTGATATTGCAAATGATGCTTATTCTTGTTAACCTAACCCAGATTATTTTGTTGTGTTTATCGAGGAATTGATATTGCAAACTTAAGGTCAAGTTTTACCATACTGCAATTAGACCCGCGACGTTTTATGGTTTTGAGTGTTGGGCAGTGAATTGTGTACATGAGCAAAAAATGGGAGTTGTGGAGATGAGAATGCTTAGATGGATGTGTGGATACACGAGACTGAATAAAATTAGGAATGAATGTATCAGAGATAAGACAGGAGTAGCACCAATTGTAGAGAAAATGTGAGAAACTCGACTAAGATGGTTTGGACACGTACAAAGGAGACCATTAGAGGCGCCTGTTAGGCGTTGTGAGAGTCTAGTCACTAGCCATGTTAAACGAGGGAGGGGTAGACCAATAATGACTTGGAATGAAACTATAAGGAAAGACATGTTGTACTTAGGCATTAGTGAGACTATGACAAAAGAGAGGGCACAATGGCGACAAAGGATCCATATAACCGACCCCACTATAGTGAGATAAAGGCTTGAGTGTTGTTGTTGTTATCGAAGAGTTAGGGGATATCAATAGAGGATTCAGTCAAAAAACTTTTTCAAACCAAATCAAACAGGATTTTTGGTGTTAAGATTGCGATGTATATTTCAACGGCGTGTTTTGTGCTCTACTGGACAAAAATCGTAAAGGGTTTAACATTCATATGCAAACTTTTGAAGGTGTATAAATAACCAAGACCTCCAGGGAGAAGGGTTACAACATTTATATGGAATCAAACTTAAATCTAAATATACAGATCCCTGGCTCCCACTCCCTACCTCACATTTCGTTGCAGCCACAAGGCGAGATATCTAGAGCTAGATTCAACCTAGCCAACTATAGCTAGTGAGTAGTGGCAGTCCGACGAGCCTTGCGACCGGGTCTCCCTATCATCATTTCCCACCTCCATCAAAAAATAAAGGATTCTTATATGCAGACCAAATTGCGCTATTCGCGTGCCAAAAAATTCAAGTTTTAAAAAGATGTGTTATTTTTAATTACATGTGACTATTTGAGGCTTTTTCAAAGCCTAAAATTTATATTTGCAAACCACTTAGAACATCGTCCCCAACATCTCATGTGTGTGTGTTTCTTCCTCTCACAATACCCTAGCATTTATTCCAAAGTTATTTTGCACCGTCCGACATCCCAACGGCAAGATTACCTTGTCGGAGGTAATTTGATACTGACCTCCAACCATTAGACATCGGTGCACCGTCCTTCTAATCAGTTCCAAGACAAGTGTTGTGCAAAGGGTGAAAGAAATTTACTGAACCCTAACCATTACCAAATCCCTGTCTGTTTCTCAGATTTAAACATAACTCGGAATGGCGGGCTATCTATCCTTTTTGACACCTTGACCATCATTTTGGAACGGTCATCCTATAAGAATCAATTAATGTGGGGATTATTTAGGAATGAAAGTATCAGGGATAAGACAGAAGTAGCACCAATTTCAAAGAAGATGCGAGAAGCTCGTCTAAGATGGTTTGGACACGTACAAAGGAGATCATTAGAGGCGCCTGTTAGGCGTTGTGAGAGTCTAGTCACTAGACATGTTAGACGAGAGAGGGGTAGACCAATAAAGACTTGGAATGAAACTATAAAGAAAGACATGATGTTTTTAGGCACTAGTGAGATTATGACAAAAGATATGACACAATGACGACAAAGGATTCATATAGCTGATCCCACTATAGTGGGATAAAAGTTTGAGTGTTGTTGTTGTATTATTTAGATAATTGCTAATGATTAGTCTACAATACCAAATTCTCAGTCTTTGTCTTATTCTCTGCTCCTTAAAGTTTTATCTACTTTTCAGCTACCATTTTTAATGATTCATAATGAACAAGAGCTAATTTTGAATTTCTATAGTAATTTTATTTTGGGTTTGGTAGACTAAACATTATCAAATTACTTTAATTTCTTTAAAATGTGTAATATTTATAGTTTTTTTTAAAAAAAATTAATTAATTTTGCCAACCAGGCCTAAAAGGACGGCAGAAAATCCAAAATGTGAATCAGCATCTTCTTGCTCATTGTAGACTGGTCAACAAATGAAAAACTTTTCTGAAACTGCAGTGCTCCTTCCCAGCACCGCACCCGAGTTTACACCAGTCTAAAAATGGCTTCACAGGGGCCTTATACGCCACGTGTGCAGCCAAAATGTGGTTGTGTGAAAAAGCAGAGCGCTCAAAAAGTATTTTTATGGGAGTAATAAGTGAAATATTGAGGGGTCAACTACAGCCAACGTCATTGGCCGGAGCAGCGCCGTCCGGTGAAGTGAACATACCTGCAGCGTCGGCATAGAAACCACTATCCCATGATGAGTATGGAACATCAAGCACGGCAGTCCCAATGAGCAGCGGCACAAGGTAAGCGGCCGACGTGAGCAAGCCAGCAGCAAGAAGCGCCCTGGGAAAAGTCCGTTGCGGCCGGTCAACCTCGCCGGCGAGCGTGCTGGCGTTGTCCCAGAAGTTGAGATTCCAAAACAGCGTGTTGAAAAACAGCCTCCAGTCCCTATCTGAGGCGATGGCTCCCCATCTCCGTGGATGAAGCTTCGGCAGCCCAGCGGCGGCCATCAAGAAGAAGGGAGAGAGTGAAGCGGCGCAAAGCACCATGGCGGTGTAGCCAACGACGGAGAGGCCGGTGTAGTTGAGGAATGAGAGAAGAATCGTCGTTGCTGTCACAGTGACCACCCGGGGGGCGCCGGAGGAGATGGAGGGAATCGCGCGGGCGATGTAGTCAGCACAGAGAGCAGGGTAGGCGGCGGAGTTGATGGCGCCGGAGAGAAATTTCCAGGAGCCCATTAGGGAACCGGGAAAGGGGCCAAAGGCGCGGTCGGTCCAGAGGACGAAACCACCGTTTCCGGGGAGGGCGGTGGCGAGCTCGGCGGTTATGAGGGCTTCCGGAATGCTCCAGACGAAGGGAAAGAGTACGAAGCCGAGGATAGCGAGCAGGGGGCCGCCGGCCTGGACTGTCTGCTCGGAGCCGTAGGGGCCGCCGGAGACCTCGAAGTAGATGAGGAAGACGAGGGGGAGAAGGGCGAGCTTGCTCTTTTCCTTGTGAGGTTTCTCTCCGTTGCTCTGTATCGGGAGGATGGATTCGTGGAGGGGTTCCGCCATGGCGGCGGACGTGCGGGAGGCGTGGAGCTGGATCTCGTGAGCCATGTGAAAAAGCTGTGATCTTTAGAGAGTGGGAGATGAAGGATGGGGCCGGAGATTGGCAAATTTTCACCCTAACGGTGGGATTTCGGAATAATTTTGTACGTAGGTCCGCTGTAACAGTGCAAGTCTAAGCAAAATGGGAGGAAACGAAAGCGCAAGAGGGGGTTGAAGCCTTAAAGGTGAAGAACATCTTTAAAAAACAGAAAAAAAATTTGCTGTTATTGGAAAATCTATTTATACTCATAGCAGCTAGCTCATTGTTAATGACAAAAGGCAGCTCATTATTAATGGCAAAAGGCAGCTCATTATATTAATGATAGACCAAGAAATAAATTAAATTAAATTAAATCAAAACCATCTCATTTATACAAAATTTACAATAATTAGAACTCAGCGGAGAAAACTACAATCTACAAAAGGCGTTGATACAGATACAACCTCATGGACAAACGTAGCGTCTCCCTTTGCTTATGTAACCCTAAAAGGCATTATCATAATTTGTACTTTCCTTGAAGATGGGAAAGTACAAATTATGATAATGCCTTTTAGGGTACTTTCCACTCCCCTATATAAGGCGGAATTTTTCTGTCCGGGTATCCGGATGGAACCAGAACCTATAGAAAGAGGTGAATGCATGGGGTCCGCGCAAAAGTGTATGTCACACTCCCAAAATGCGTGGGCCCCACATGCATTTTAATGGTGATCCATAGCTCCCGGATCCAGATTTGGAACCGGGGCTCAGACCCAATAATTTGCCCTATATAAGAGAGTGGTAGTGCCTCTTATTTTTCCATCTTGAAGATAGTGTGAGTTAGGCTCTTCTAAATGAGAGAGGCTTTAAGAGGGAATCTGCCCTCAAAAGTTCGGGTTGAGCTTATTTCGACAACTATATCCCCCGCTTGTATTCAATCATTTAATTTCAATAATTGATAGTATGTAACTATCAGGCGTTGTCATCTATGGGAGAGAACTAGGTCGAAGTAAGAGTATTTTCATTTACAAAAGAAGGGAAAAAACTCAAAAAGAAGGAAAAAGCTGGATCTTAGGCCACCAAGTCTTGAGCAAGGAGAACAAGAGTGAGGGGATCACAAAGGAACAATGTTGTACTTTTCAATCCCCATCAAGGGGAATACATACAACAATATAACTTGGGGGCCAAACAACCAATAAGTAAAATAATAAATATACAATTATATAGAATATTTTGAAAGTTTCTTGAGGCCTTGGAAATGTGCCCTATACTGAAATTAAATACAAGAATTCAGTTTAATTATAATTTTTATAAGAATTGAAATTGGTCTAAATTCTACTTCTGATATTATGTCAGACAATATAATTGAGTATGTAAAAATGAGTACGTAAAAATGAGTACGTGAATTTTCTCATTCAGATGTTTAAAAGCATTCAATCGTAAGAATTACTAGTTTTTTCTAATACCTAAATAAGCTATAATAGATTGCATGTTCAATTAGTTTTCTCCGCTTTCTTTCTAGAAATCTCAATAGAATGCTCTCTAAAAAAAAATATCTAGAAAACATGTTAAGTTCTGATGGGTTCCCCCTTTTATTTATAGGAAGCAAGGGGCCCCCCATGATCTTCACTCAAGAAAAGTCATGAGTGGGCCCCACCCCCCCATGATCTCTCATGGAGATGATGGGGGCGAACCCCCACTCCCTCCCCTCATGGGGAAAACCGCTGCCAAAGGAACCGCCGCCGGCAAGAGGCAGAGCCACCACCGGCGGCCGGCCCTCCCACGGCCACCACGACCATGGCCGACCAGGGCCACCATGGCCGCCCCGGCCATGGCCGACCGGGGCCATGGCCATGGCCATGGCCATGGCCCCGGGGCCATGGCCGCCCCGGCCATGGCCCCGGCCATGGCCGACCGGGGCCATGGCCGCCCCGGCCATGGCCGACCGGGCCATGGCCGCCCCGGCCATGGCCGCCCCGGGCCATGGCCGGTCGTGACCTTGGCCGCGGCCGTGGCCGGCCTCCCTCGCCGGCCGCCCGGTCGCCGCCGCCGTCATGGTGGCCCGCCATCATGGGAAGCCCCCCGGCCGTCCGATCAAGGGGGGAGCCCTCCCTGCCGTCCGATCAAGGGGGTAACCACCCATTTCCCCACCACTTTAGTGGTGGGGCCCGCCATAACCAACCCCTGGAGGCTATAAAAGGACCCCCATGGGTCTCTTATAGAGTATCTAATTCTCCTCCCACGATTCTCCTCCTTTTTCCTCAGGTGAGAGAACTCCCGCCTCCTCCACCGAGTCGGCCACCGCTCGCCACCAACCACCAGCGGCCACCGACAACCACCAGCAACCACCGGCGACCACCAGCCGCCGCCAACGGCCGCCAGCACCTGCCATTTGCTACTGGCACCCCATCAGCGCGCATCTAGCAAGGAGACGCTCAAGGCTGAAGGAAGCCAAGCGAAGAAGGCAGTCGAAGCCCTCAAGCACACGCCGCCTCAAGCGCGCGCCTCAGAAGCATCCCGCGCATTCCACCGTTCAAGTCATTTCCGCGGGGCAGCCTGTTGATCGCCGGAACGGAAGCTGAAAACACCCTCTCGTCTCCATAAGCTGTAACGGGAGCGGCTTGTCGCCTCGATTCACCCAGCCTCTTGTAATCGCCCAGATCTAGTAGAATTTGACCGGCACAGACCCGGTCACGTGGTTTTTTACCCATTTAAGGGGTTTTCCACGTCATCAAGACTTGTGTTAACTGTTTCATTTTCATTGACTGTGTGTGCGCTCAACCGCTCCGCGAGCTAAGGCGGTCCAAGTAAATCCGGTCCGACCGGAGCGCTGAGTTTGACCGCAACAGTTTGGCGCCGTCTGTGGGAAACGATTTCCCAACATCCTTTGAAGAGTAAGATCACCAGCATCGCCCCCTCCAAGTACTCTCTTAATGACAAAAAGAAGCACACGTACCACTAAAGGCTCCGCCCTTGGCAGGCAGGCCGAGCCTGCACATTCCCACTCTTTGGTGGACGCACCACTGACCATTGAAGCTGTATTTGCTCCTATAGAGGGAAGTATTCGTCAAATGGATGAACATCAAACTGAAATGCTCACCCTGCTGCGAAACCTGGGAGCGCCTCCGGCTCCCCCGCTGCAACCAGCTCGTGTGGATCCACCGCCCCAACAAAATCAAGGCAGAGCCCAAGAGATTCCTCCAAGGCAGGAAATATCTGAAGAATATTCTGAAGATGCAAGTTTCGCTCGCTCGGCCCAGAGGAGAGCGAGAGTAGACCATCATCATCATGAGCCTGCTAACGAAGTCCGCCTACATCCGTTAGAAAGATTTACTCGGGAGGAAATTCGAGAGGTCATCGTCGAAGAATATCATCAAGCAGGTGCAAGAGATATTTGTACCCGCCGACCACTCTGTCAGGGTTCCCCGCTGACACCCCAGATTCTGGACCATCCAATTCCTCACGGTTTCAAACTGCCCGATATCAAAACTTTCGATGGAACTGACGATCCGTTGGAACATGTCAACCACTTCACTACCATTATGAGGATCTACAGCGCACCTGATCAGTTACTCTGCCAAGTGTTTCCGACCACTCTCAAGGGGCAAGCTCGCACATGGTTTCACTCCTTGAGAGCGGGCACTATCGCCAACTTCACAGAACTAACGAGACAGTTCACAGATCAGTTTATAGCAAATCGGAGGATCGTCCGCGACCCTTCCCACTTATCAGGTATCCGCCAGAACGAAGGGGAGTCTTTGAAGGATTTCTTCCGCAGGTTCTCCGCAGAAGCCCGCCAAATCTCAGGGGTCGACCCTGAACTGTTAAGAGGAATGTTCCTCGGAGGTCTTCGCCCGAGCAGCTTCTATTCAGCATTAATGAGGGAAACGGTCGCTAGCTACCCCGACCTCGTGCACCGCGTAGAGGCTCAGATCGCTGCCGACGAGGCTATTGAAGCTCATCGTCAACAGTTTAACGACAACCAGAAGCGAAAAAGGGAAAATGAGCCGGCCCCTCAACACCAAGAAGGAAGATTGCGACGTAACCATCAGAGAGATCAGCCGCCCCAGGAGTACACACCCCTCAACACCTTCAGGACAAATGTATTTTATGCAATCCAAGGCAAAGAGGCGCTCCGCAAACCCAGACCTCTCGCTAAAAATACTGGGGACCAGACAAAGTACTGTGAATTTCACCATGGACAAGGACATGACACGGAAGAATGCTCAAAGCTCAAGGAGGAGATCGAGTATCTCATCAAACAAGGCCTCCTAGGGAGATTCTTACAGGGATAGGAACCAAGTCCACAGAAAGAAACTCGGCCTACCGTTTGCTAGACCGGACTGGGGGGCAACCCCTAAGACGACGAACCCAAGAGAGGGCTTCGCACCTCAGAAGGGCTCTATCTATTATAACGTTTATCAATTTTACTTTCCTATAAATTATGTGTTCCCACAAGAACAGTTTCACGACTGTAACTCTAAAAAGTTATCATTTTCTCATTTTAAGCCTGTTGACGTCAAGCGCCACCCGTGCAGTCTAAAATGCATACTCACTTTGCCTAAGAACGAAGATGTCCCTTTACCCCCACAGCAACTGCCTCCGTGCAGCGCGCTCTTCACAGCAACTGCCTCCGTGCAGCGCGCTCCTTACAACAACTGCATCCGTGCAGCGTGCTCCATACAGCAACTACCTCCGGGCAGCGCGCTCCTCACAGCAACTGCCTCCGTGTAGCGCGCTCCTTACAGCAACTGCCTCCGTGCAGCGCGCTCCATACAGCAACTGCCTCTGTGTAGCGCGCTCCTCATAGCAACTGCCTTCGTGCAGCGCGCTCCATACAGCAACTGCCTTCCTGCAGCGCGCTCCTTACAACAACTGCTTCCATGCAGCGCGCTCCTCACAGCAACTGCCTTCGTGCAGCGCGCTCCATACAGCAACTGCCGCCGTGCAGCGCGCTCCTCACAGCAACTGCCTTCGTGCAGCGCACTCCTTACAGCAAATGCCTCCGTGCAGCGCGCCCCTTACAGCAACTGTCTCCGTACAGCACACTCCTCACAGCAACTGCCTTTGAGCAGCGCGCTCCTTACAGCAACTGCCTCCGTGCAGCATGCTCCAAACAGCAACTGCCTCCGGGCAGCGCGCTCCTCACAGCAACTGCCTCCGGGCAGCGCGCTCCTCACAGCAACTGCCTCCGTACAGCACGCTCCTCACAGCAACTGCCTTCCATACAACGCGCAACTCAAGCCGCAAACAACCCTCGCATAACACCGTGGGGGCCTGCCCCCCTCACGAAGAAGCCAAGAGCATCCCTCGCGCAATCTAAACCGCGAGCAGCCCTCACACAATCTAAGCCGCGTGCAATTCTCACGCAAACTAAGTCGCGGTCGCAAACCGCGCAAATAAAGTCGGAAGCCAGCCTCGTGCAAGCGAAGCCGCGAGCCAGCCTCGTGCAAACTAAGACGCGGTCCCAAACCGCGCAAGGCAAATTCACAAGCAAGTCTTGTGCAAGCAAAAGTCACGAGCCAAGCACGTGCAAGCAATAGTCGCGAATCAGTCTCGCGCAAAACAACGTTACGCGTCAAACTCACATGAAACAACATGAACTTTGCCAACTGAGGTACCATTCTAAAAGCACCGTCTTCACATCCGGGAACCTCGCCGGAGCAAGTTTCCCCGTCCGACCTTGTATAAGAAGTACTCGATGATATACTCGGGGGGCAAATGAAACTCCACCTCATTATTCTCTTCCCTTGGGTGCTTAGTTCGCCATGCATGTTACACCTTCGCACATCGCGTATGCAGCATGCATCACGCACGCGTCACTCACTATCCATCGTACACATTACATACAGTGTGCATCGTACCTCGTGCACACGCCGCACACCTTGCGCATATCGCACACAAGCTGCACGCAAATCTTGCGCATACGGCCAGCACGGACGCGCGCGGCCTGCCCGCGCGCGCGGCCTGCGCGCGCGCGGCCTGCCCGCGCGCGCGGCCTGCCCGCGCGCGCGGCCTGCGCGCGCGCGCGGCCTGCGCGCGCGCGGCCTGCCCCCGCGCGCGGCCTGCGCGCGCGCGGCCTGCCCCCGCGCGCGGCCTGCGCGCGCGCGGCCTGCCCGCGCGCGCGGCCTGCGCGCGCGCGGCCTGCCCGCGCGCGCGGACAGCCCGCGCGCTGCCTGCGCGCGCGGCCAGCACCCGCCCCTTCGGCCCTTCCTCGCGCGCGCCGTTTTGACACTCGTGTACCGCACCGGCCCCCGTCCGCAGACATCCAGGCGCCCGTTCGCCAAGCCTCCGCGCGACATAATACCTTAGAACCACGATCCATCGCCGCCGCCTCGGATCTCTCGCCGGCACCCACCATGACAACAAGGAATTCCAGAAATCTCTCCTCACGCTCGCTTCGTTCCC
The DNA here is from genome assembly GCA_039513925.1 of Platanthera zijinensis. NCBI lineage: Eukaryota > Viridiplantae > Streptophyta > Magnoliopsida > Asparagales > Orchidaceae > Platanthera > Platanthera zijinensis. The sequence continues at coordinate 11,298,557 of CM077081.1, read as the reverse complement.
GGCCAAGTAGAGATTTGGGGGGCATTTGATGGGTTCCCCCTTTTATTTATAGGAAGCAAGGGGCCCCCCATGATCTCCACTAAAGGAAAGTCATGGGTGGGCCCCCCCCCCCCCCCATGATCTCTCATGGAGATGATGGGGGCGGACCCCCACTCCCTCCCCTCATGGGGAAAACCGCCGCCAAAGGAACCGCCGCCGGCAAGAGGCTGAGCCACCACCGGCGGCCGGCCCTCCCACGGCCACCACGACCATGGCCGACCAGGGCCATGGCCACCCCGGCCATGGCCAGGCGCGGCCAGGGCCGCCCCGGCCATGGCCGACCGGGGCCATGGCCGCCCCGTCCATGGCCGCCCCGGCCATGGCCGGCCATGGCCGGGGCCATGGCCGCCGCGGCCATGGCCGCCCCGGCCATGGCCATGGCCGCCGCGGCCATGGCCGCCCCGGTGGCCATGGCCGCCCTGGCCGGCCGTGGCCATGGCCGCCCCGGCCATGGCCAGCCGCGGCCATGGCCGCCTCGGCCATGGCCGCACCGGGCCATGGCCGGCCGTGACCTTGGCCGCGGCCGTGGCTGGCCTCCCTCGCCGGCCGCCCGGTCGTCGCCGTCGTCATGGTGGCCCGCCATCATGGGAAGCCCCCCGGCCGTCCGATCAAGGGGGAGCCCTCCCTGCCGTCCGATCAAGGGGTAACCACCCATTTCCCCACCACTTTAGTGGTGGGGCCCGCCATAACCAACCCCTGGAGGCTATAAAAGGACCCCCAGGGGTCTCTTATATAGTATCTAATTCTCCTCCCACGATTCTCCTCCTTCCTCAGGTGAGAGAACTCCCGCCTCCTCCACCGAGTCGGCCACCGCTCGCCACCAACCACCAGCGGCCACCGACAACCACCAGCGACCACCAGCCGCCGCCAACGGCCGCCAGCACCTGCCATTTGCTACTGGCACCCCATCAGCGCGCATCTAGCAAGGAGACGCTCAAGGTTGAAGGAAGCCAAGCGAAGAAGGCAGTCGAAGCCCTCAAGCACACGTCGCCTCAAGCGCGCGCCTCAGAAGCATCCCGCGCATTCCACCGTTCAAGTCATTTCCGCGGGGCAGCCTGTTGCCCGCCGGAAGCTGAAAACACCCTCTCGTCTCCATAAGTTGTAACGGGAGCGACCTGTCGCCCCGATTCACCCAGCCTCTTATAATCGCCCAGATCTAGTGGAATTTGACCGGCACAGACCCGGTCACGTGGTTTTTTACCCATTTAAGGGGTTTTTCCACGTCATCAAGACTTGTGTTAACTGTTTCATTTTCATTGACTGTGTGCGCGCTCAACCGCTCCGCGAGCTAAGGCGGTCCAAGTAAATCCGGTCCGACCGGAGCGCTGAGTTTGACCGCAACAAGTTCAATCTACTTACAATATTTGTAGTAAAAAATTTCTAAAATTTTCTTTATCTAACAATATAATCATAATTCTCTCTCCAAAATCTATCTCTAAAGGGTTCTATCTCACTAAGATTATCCCACTTGAAGATTTTTTTTATGCTACACATAATTTGTCTTTTAACAATATAAAAATCTCATGAGAATTCTCTCTCTAAGAATCTATAATTTTCTCACTTTAGAAATCCTTTAAAAAAGTTTCTCTATAGAGATCTCATTAGAATTCCCTCAAGAAATTTATTTCTCAAAAATTATATATATCGGATATTTCTCACTCAAATGTTGCTTCCCTAGAAATTTCTTCTCAAAAATCTCTTTTAAAAATTTAATATCACTTATTAGATTCTCCCACTAAGTTTTTTCTTTAGAAAATTTTCCCTCAGTTTGTCTAAAACACTAATTAACATTCTTTCTCTATAAATTTAATTACTCAACTAAAAGATGGAATTTGAATTGGGTCTCCCAATTTCAATTCCTGAGACTCAGTTTCGTCAAACCGAATGAACCCCCAAGGAATATCAATGCAATAATGTCTTCATTTGTCAAGATAATGTGCGATGCTCCTGCAACAAAACTTCCTTCACTCTTCTTTTTCTCACCTTTACTGCTCTCTTCTTCCAAATTCTCCCATTTTCCCCTTATTTTACTTCAACTCGTGAATACAAATAAGCCCCAAGCATTTGAGCAAGTTTGTTTCACTATAGTGATATGTCGTAACAAAACAAACTTTTTCACTAAATTATACTTTTTATTTATTCTTATTTTAATATTGTCATTGTCATTATTATTAGTATTAGTATATCCAACAAACCTTTTCATTACTCTTACCAGAATTGATTATTATTGAAAATGTAACTTCAGGAAATAAGATTCAATAACTTTTGAACACTTGGATTGAAATAATATATATGCATTCCTAAGAGCATCTGCATATTATTAACTGTTTCAAGGAGGCAACTTTGAAATTCAAATCAAGAGCAAATTTAGACATAAGTTATTTAAGAAAGTGAAAAATTAAGACTAAGGGTTCGTTTGGCAGGACTTATTTTTACCGTTCAAGCTTTAAAAAACGCAACCACGGTTTTTTTAATTGTTTGGCAAGGCCTCGGTTTAAACCGCAACCGCTGAAAATTGGATTTTTACGCCGTTTTTTGACCGGGATTTTTGATCGAGGTCGGCGGATTTATAAGCGCTTTCTAGCCCTAAAATAAAACATCCCGACCACGCCTCTCCTCATTCGCACCGCCTCTTCTGGTTTCGCAGCGGCAAGTCGGCAACTCCCTGATAGCTCCCCCGATTTCCCGATCCCGCAGCTACCCGATTTTCGGATCCCGCGGACCTCCTTCTCCGGCGATAGGCCACCGCCGACCATTCTTCTCCCGCAGCCCTCCTTCTCCGGCAAGCCTTGCTCTCGACTGCAGGTACAGATCGCGCATCTCCTCCGGTAACATCTCCCCCTTCTTCTACCTTATGTTTATTCCTCTTAAATTGATTTCGCCTCCGCATCTCCGCCGGGAAACGCCGCTGCCTGTAAGGATCGCTGCCCGCTAGGGTTCCAAGTAGGAGACAATTACATTTCAATATTATTAGGTGTTTCAATACTTCAAACTGAGAACAAAAATAATTAGCCATCTGATGTTCTGAATCAGAGCTTGATGGAAAGAGTGTCTTCCACTTTGTAACTTGTCTAACAGATCGTGGGGATGCTTTCTTTACATATTTCTTTTATATCATAGTAGTTTTTCCAAGCTCCAGATAGCTGAAATTGATAGCAATGATCATTCTTTTTATAAATCCATGGCATCTCAATGTAGAAGATGAGTTTCAACAACAGTATTGTTGTGATCCACTTGAGGGTCTTCATTATCACTAAAACGTGGCATAAGAACATCTTCCTCCATTACAGTATTGTTGTAATGTAGACATTAGACAGTGCTTTTTTGCATGATATTATGTAGATAAAAGTCTTTTTTGTTCAATGTTATGGGGATAAAAGTCTTTCAATGTTATGCGAATAAAAGTTCCTTAAGTCACTTTGGGGGAACAGTAAATTGTCTTATGTAGATGGTGCTTTTTATGGTTCAATGCTATGTAGATGGTACTCTTTTTGGTTCAATATTATGTAGATAGTGCTCTTCTTGGTCCAATGTTATGTCGATACTAGTCTTTGTGGTTCATAAATTTATGTAGATAATACTCTGTTTGGTTGATGTTAAGAGGCAGTACTTTTTTGCTCCAATGTTATGTAGATAACATACATGCTTACTTAATTAGTAGATTTAAATTTATGTGTGGGTAACTTAATTAGTAGATTTATGTCATGCCAATCATGCAAATTTTCAAAATACAAGCTTATGTCACTGACTGTAACATATCCAATCTGATTAGCAGAAGTAAAAGGGCATCAAACAAAAATTGAGAGACTAACATGAACCAAAATTGAGAACTACATGTTTCATGTAGTAATTCTAAATTATCTTTCTAACATTATGCATGATTGTTTTTGTTTTACTTTCTTTAGATGTCTAATCGAAGAGAAAGGGTAATATCAGCTTCATGGGAATCAACAGATGTTTTACTATTTTGCGACATATGTATTAAAGAAATAGAGCTAGGTAATCGCCCGACTACTCACTTCAGCAAACCTTCTACTTCTTCCACTGAACCACTACTACTTCACCACTAGTCACCTTGTTAGGCTAGTGGTGTTGTAATCTATTTATAGGCAGGAGATTGTGTATAGGTGTTGTTGTAATCTGTTTGATAATTTCATACTATAGAATGAGACCACTTGAAGCTTTTATGACGTGTGCGCTTATCTTTTGTGCAGCCTATCTTTTCTAATGCATGAAGTGACATGAAAACAGGATTTTAGTTGATATGTGGGAGCTGCTGCTGCCACTTGCAGGAAAGAGGCAGGTGAAATACCCAATCATCTTCACTCTTATTTTTCCTTCTTCTTGTTTTAAGAGCAAACTTTGCCCTTGGCGATTATGCTATGAAACTAGAGCAAACATAAGTTTTATAATTTGTTTATCACCCTAAAACCTAAACTCTTAATATAGTTGTTTACATAGCTCATTTTAAGTGTTCATCTATTTTATATGATTTTTTTATAATGGGGAATAATTACAAAAAAAAACTATCCACCGTGTGAGTTTGCATAAATACATGGATCTTCCCCTGTTTACAACTTGAGCCTACTTGCACAAAAAACTCTCTCCACGGTTTGGTAAATTGTAAAAGTTAATTAAGGAAATTGTTATACACATAATGACAGAAGATAAAGGGCGGGGTTGATCCCCTGTTCTTCCGTGGTCGCCACCGTGTAGGGTTGCCCGCGTGGGATCCTCCCCGCTAAACACACCCTTGATTTTCTGATAGAGTTAAAGGGGAAGTTCCCTATATAATTACAATTTGTGTGATGGTTATATAATATTTGAGGTTGATAATGGGCTGTCTGATTGTAGAAAGCTGTTGGAGTAGATGGCCAACAAGTTCACAGGCCTCCAGAATGCAAGCAACAGCTTTTAAATCCTGATATGTGTTAAGATTGCATAACCTTATTATTGCTATTGTTACCCTCAGAGTAGTTTATTGCTGATTTACTATCATTGCTTTATTCTGTCCTAATTTCCAGTCTGATTTGTAAAAAAAAAAGATAAAAAAACCTTTGTTCACGACTCTCTCTGATCAAAAACTCATTTTGTTTTGGTTTATGTGGGCAGGTTAGAAGGGAGAAAATCAGACAGAGAATGAAGTTGCTTCAAGATTGTTAAGCACGAACTAGGGAAGAAGAAGAACTAGAGGAAGAAGATAGAGATTAGGGTTGAAATAAGAGGGAAGGGAAATACCTTGGATAATATTTGCATAGCCTCCAAAAGAGAGGGGTCCAGGTATATATAACCCGGGACCCAAGGCCGGCCAACCGAGGGGCCGGCCGGCCCCCATGGGGCTGAACCAAATGTGGTTCAGCCCCCTTGAGCCGATCTTTTAAGAAGAGGGGGCTGAACCCATTGGTTCAGCCCCGTTGTTGCCTTGCACGCGCCGTTGCCGCCGCTGGTAATGTTGCCCAAATAGCCTAGCCTCGTCTGGAGGCTTAACAAAGATCTAGTGCCAGGTTGCAATAAAGTAGTCTTTACTCGCTTTGCAATTGAATACTTAAGAAATGAGTAGCTAGCTCTGTTTGTAAAGATTTCTTTTTAATGAGGGTTCTGTCTGACAGATAACTGGAAAAGCACTCATGCTTGATGAGATTATAAACTATGTCCAATCCTTGCAGCAACAAGTTGAGGTAGGCATGCATATATTGCATCAAATTTATATGAAATATACTTTAGAAGAAGAAGATCTACAACATTCTCTTTTGTTGCAGTTCCTCTCAATGAAGCTAGCCACAGTGAATCCTCGTCTTGATTTCAACTTTGAAAACCTCATCTCCAGAGAGGTATACAGAGACGCAATCCGCCATGTTTCACTTTATCTTGCTGTTAAAAATTTCGTAACAAGGATTTTGTTTGCAGACTCTTCTGAACCAAGTTTGCATATGCTTTATTCTGTCCTAATTTTCTTCTACTAGTGATGATTTTATATCTCTGCTGCTTGATTTTTTTTGTCAGCCAACAGTTCATGGGCACTGAGAACTTACAGCAGTTTTAACGAGCTCATCAGCATACGAGCTGACTCGAACAGTGAGGCCCACAACTGCTGGTTGGCGGGAGGCCGATGGGCGGCCGGCGGCCGCCCATTCTGATCTCTTGGGAAGAAACGAATATTTGAGGATGGTAGCAGAAGTAATGATTTTCTCACTTGAGCTCAAATTTTGAGCAGGAACCTTGTATTGATATAAGGTGGAGGTAAAATGGGAGCAGGATATGACGTGTGAGGGAAAATGAGAGCAGGAACCTTGTTTCAGCTTTTAAAGATTTTTCTTTTGATGTGCATTTATCAAATTTTTATTTTCATTTGCCAAATTAATAAAAATATTTCTTCATTTATGATGCCATAAAATAAAAAACTTCCAAACAAAATTCAGTTCACAAACCACTGTTCATAACCTCAAAAAACATAAATCATCCAAACAAAACTCCATTCACAAAACGTGGTTAATGACCACTCCATTCACAAACTGCGGTTCATGACCACGGCGTTCATGTCCGCCGCCACCGTGCCAAACGAAGCCTAAGTTATTTTAATACAGGTCTCAACACGGAGTCTATTTATACTACTTGAACTCCTCTTAACACTTGGACTCTTTATTTATAGATTATCATCAAAGGTTGGAATAATATGTTTTGCTATAGAAGATTGACTCAACTCAAGATTAGTTATATATTAATGTGGTCAAGAGTGAACCTGCGTAGGCGATGAATATTGTCAGAGCGAGTTCCTCCACCAAGCAGTCTGGGGTGAGCATGAGTGGACAAAAACTATCAAGGGACTTGCTTTTGAGGGTTGAATCCAGCACTGGTAAGAAAGACAAGTATCACTAATGAACTTTCTCGGGGGGAGTAGTGCTCATGATCAATAGCAACTTCTACACTGATTACTTGTATGTCTTCTCTTCTCACAACATTTTTGGAGTGTTTTGAGAGATTATTACACAGGCGGCCTTTAAGAAGATGTATGCCCTGCTATGACTAGGATGCAAGTTATATGCCTGTTGTGGAACCAATACCTGTAGGTTATCATGAAGGTATAGAACAGCATCAGATACAACAGTTGTCATTTATTATACCATGAAGAAATCAAAAGAATTATTTATAAAAGAGAGCGGGAAAAGAACAGCATGAACAGTCACAAGACAATTATGTGGAATATGTAGAAGACTTGATTCATCAATTTGCTATTTTTTTTGTTAGAGTTTTCTTTGTAGATGTACTTCTAATCCCCAAGTCATTCAAAATAGTTTAACAGGCACAATTTTTACCATATTGCTGACAGGAAAAGAATCAATTGTATTATTCATATAATCCTCACTAGTATATATACATATACAATATATCTAACACCCCACCCCCACCCTATACCGCAAACTCACGGGGATCATACACCGAGAGTTTGGACAGTAGATAGGCATGTTAGGTCTTCATCTGCGGCTTAGTCATCAAATCTACAATCTGCTGCTCGGAAGGAACAAAGGAAAGAGCAAGAGTGTCACGGTCATAGTGCTCACGTAGGAAGAAAGCATCCACCTCAATATTCTCAGCGGTGTAGTCATGGTCTGAAGCTCAGCCTCAGTGCTGGAACAAGAAACATCAATTTGTTTTTTGGACTTTCATGCAATGAGTGAAGACCCCAAAAACAGAAAGAAACCAGTGAGGCCCTGAGGAGAGATATCTGACGAAGACCAACTCATAAACCATTAGAAGAAAATAAGGCTCTGAGTAAAGAAGCTAAGAAAGCTTTGCTGAAAGGAGAAGTTGATAATCAAATGGTTCAAATCCCTACAGCTGCAATTTAGGGGGAGCCACCCAAACAGGGGGAGAATGACTCAGCTAATATTCTACAAATTACAAAGGAAGCGGTGCAAGTGGTCCGTGAGATAAAGAATGATCCAGCAATTTAAGGGGAGAATCAGGACAAACCAGATGGAGGGAAACCAGCTAAGAAACTTGTTCAATTCTCCATAAAAAGAAAAATTTCCTCTAAGAAAGATGCAGACTCTTAAAGGTAATATATATACACATATATACTGAAATCATACACTATTGGAGTACTGGGAGCCATGATGTGATGCAACAATTATTCCTCTATATAATTTATTCAGAAGCAAATCATTTAATTCTCAATCGTGCTTATGTCCTTGCAATTATTTGTGTCTTTACAAATGCTTATTGAACATCGTTTTGTGTATTTCATGTATTATTTTTGTAAAATCACAATTGAAACTTTGAAAAATTTGTTAAGTTGAATAGGGGGAGATTGTTGAAAAAAACCCTTACGATTTAACTTAACAAATTACATTTAAAGTGATTTTACATTATAGGTTTATTACTCATGTTATATAGAAAGGGTAATATATTCATAAAAGTCCTAGGAAGTTAGTATAGTCGAGGACATGAGCTAGTCACTCTGAATTGAAGAAGAAAATCAAGAAAAGTAATCTTGCGTCAACTAAAAGTCGACGCAACGTCGACTGGATATCGGCGTCACTTCGACAAGAATTCAGAGCAACTACTTATACTGAAATCAACGTTACTTCAGGATAAAAGTCTACGCATACGTCGAAAAGATATTGACGCAACTTCAACTACAGACTTATTCTATACAGAAGCAGGAAGTCGACGTTGTTCATATTTGAAGTTGACGTAGCGTCGAGTACAGATCAGAAAGAAAAAATTCAGAGAATTATTTCAGGCTTAATTCAAGGAACTTTCATGAAATTTATTCAAACAATTTTAACCGTTGTGAGATAAACTAAAGGAAAAATTCCTCTATCAGATTCAGAGATAATTTTATATAAAGTTTTTGAAGAAGAAATCGAGATTGATGAAAGTATTTTTGAAAAAATATATCAGCATTCCTTCTGAAAATTTCATGTTATGAAAGAAACAATTCAAAATCATCCATTAATGATATAATCACAGAAGGTAATACAAAGCACAACGAATTGAGAGAACTAATACAAAGAATAAGAACAGAGACTGATAGCCGATTATTTTTCATCTTCTTCATCTTTCATATACTTAATCTTTTTTGTTAGTGTTGAAATACCTAATCTACTAGAACATTCAGAGAAGCTGATTGGATCCAAAGGTTATAACCCCTTCAATTCTTCTATCTGAAAGGGGTTCATCATATTCAAGGAACAGAAACACTCAGTGTCAAATAATCCTCAAATTTTTGTTGAGAGGACTCATCTAGAAGAATTCTTCTTCTCAACCTTATCTTAATCTATTTTGTATTAACTGAGTAAAGAGTTTTTAGAATCCCTCTTCAAAGGATTTAGGTTGTGGTTCTGAGAGTCTCTTTGTCAAAAGACTCGGTTGATAGTGGTTCAAGATCTCCTTACTAAAAGATCTAGTTGTTGGATCTGAAAGTCTCCTTATCAAAAGACTCAGGCACTAGAATAGTATATTCCTACCAAGATAGTAGAAGAGTAGATGTACTCATATTTTGAGGAAGCACTATAGTTTTGATGTCTTATGTGTTTTCTATTTTTCTTTTTTACTTTATTTTTGTGACGTGATGTGCTGTGAATAATCTCTAGTCAAAATTCTGTGTGCGCTACAATTCTAGGATAACTGAAATTATTTGAGAAGATGTTTAAATATTTATTCACCCCCCCCCCCCTCCGCCTCTAGAGAATTCTCGGAGGATTTCTACAACTGTTCACGTTTCACCATATTTTTCCTCCCCTTTACCTCACGAGGAATCACTCAAATCACCCTAATATCCAGTCCATTATTTCCCTTTTTTCCACAATTGAACCCCCTTTATTTATTTACCCCCCCTGCTTGTTCGCATGGATCCTTAATCAAGCTATCCCCACTCCCTGCAGCCTACCCTCCCTGTTGCATGAAAACATTCCCCTGCTATCCAGGCCTGCTGTTCCACTCCAGGAAATCATCCTAGGACTCTTAACGGACCTCCTCTTCCCCCATTCAGTAACCTCAACCTTGGGGTTGCTGTTTAGACTACCAAAGTGGCAATTTTGAGTTGCTTATTGCGGAACTACCCCGGACAACCCTCCTAAAGCGCTTCCATCTCTCCCGTCATTTTAGACGTCGTATCCAAGGTTTATGTTATTTTCTTTTAACGTTGGTGTATAACCCGTATTCGTTGAGGGTGGGCCTATTCAGGTCACGTCAGCAGAAGTCAAAGTCAACCAGCGGAAGCGACCATCATCCATACGATGAGTAGTCTTGTTAGCTGTCACTGTAGACGAGGTTTTTTTCAAGTCACCTATGGAGAGGTAGCTCCTCAAGTTGCCTTGTAGGCGAGGTTGCGCCTCAAGTCGCCTAGAATACGAGGTGCCTTCACAAGTCGCATAACAGGTATGCAACAGGGGAAGGTCATTCTCGCAACAATGACCACCCTCCCTCCCAGGATTTATCTATAAATAAGATTCCAGGGGTTCCAGAAATGACACCTTGAAATCTTGACACCCTCTCCACGAGTCTACTACTCTCTAAGTGGTGTCTTTCTCGTACCTCGTTGAGCCTTTTGGTTGTGGAGGGGAAGTTTCTCCAAACTTCCGAGTGCTTGGCGGGACCTTCCTGTTGTAGCAAATGGGGTGTATTTATAGACCGTTCTCCCCTTCTTAAGTGCTTTTGTCATCTTGTCCCGTAAAGTCGAGTCGCAAGACAAGTAACCTCATGATGCCCGTTGGTCCAAACATTTGAAATTGGTTTTCTCGGTTCCAACACTTTGGTGTGATGATTGTTCTCTACCTGTAGATATAGTGGTCTGTAAGTTTTGTTTCAGTAGTTTTTGTCTTTCTGACTTCTCATTTAAATAGTATTGGTTTTGCGCACTCTCGCACTCATACTGCACTCTTGTTTCATTTATTTTAAATACTTTAATGCAGTGGTGAAAAATGCAAATTATACAGTTCAATGTTATTTTGTAAGTTTGAATTTGCCGGTCATTTGCATTAGCATCTATCCTTAGAATTCATCTAGAGCCTTATCCTACTTCAAGGTGTATCTCAAGTAAAGAAAAAATATCTCAGATATAAATGAAAGGCTTGGAGCAACTCCCGGTTATAACCGGGACCCAAACGCAAATATTTCACGCCAAACTGATCCTTAGTTTGTAATATCTTTAAATCATATTTTTCAAATGACAACTGCGACAATTAAGGTAATCTACATGTCCTTAAAATATATTATGGCAGATATTGTAAAATTTGTAGGGACTCTCACCAGAGTCATGGTGGTTTTAGCGCATATCTTCAAATTCAGCATTGTGCTTCGATGAACTTGTTTCTGCCATTAATGAACCCGCATCAAGGGCTTCAACTGCATTACTCGCCGGCATCTCGCATCAATTCCCTCCTCCGCTCTTCTGCGAACCTCTTCGCACAAATCATCTCCCCCTGAACCACTCAATGCATCACAAACTAACTTATATGTAAACTCTCTTGGAATATGTCCTCCATTAACCATCTCCAACAAAATTTCTTTTGCTTCCTTGACCCTTCTGCCCTCGCACAGAGAATGTATGATTGGTGTGTATGAACTCGAGCTAGGCACCGCGTGTTTTCTCTCCACCATTGCCCTCATCATCTCAATCGCCTTATCGACCTCGTTGACAACGCTGTAGTATCTGATGAAGGAATTGTAGGTCACCCTGTTTGGAGGACAACCCTTCAGAAGCATATCGTCGAACAGCTCGTGCGCTCTTTCGATTCGGTAGGTCTTGCAGAGGCCATCGATCAAACAGTTGTAGGTCACAATGTCGGGGACGAACCCCTTGAAGAGCATCCTCCGGAACATGTGATTGGCCTCCCATATTCTTCTCCTGATGGCTTTCCGAGACCCAGTCTGCATGCTTCGTTTGCAATAGAATGAGATCAGGATAGTGTAAGTGTAGGCGTCCGGAGGGCAGCGAGCTCCGGGAAGCTCCATCTGCTCGAGCAACGATCTTGCGTTTTTTGAATCTCCGACGCGGCACAGGGAGGCGATGACGGTGTTGTAGCACTGGGAATCTGGCTTGCAGTGGAGCTGCTTCATTCGGTAGAAGGCGGCGAGAGCTTCCTTGGCGAGACCCTGTTCTCCGAGGACCTTGATTATTGACGTCACGGTGGCGATGGTGACGAGCTGTTTGTTGGAGCGAAGGAAGCGCCAGAGAGGGGGGAGGATGTTGGACTTTGCCAGGACGCGGGCCATTTCACGGCATGTTGACTCGTCGTGGGAGAATCCGGATGAGGTCGGGAGCTGGACCCAGGAGTAGAACTCCAGCGCCTTGGAAACGCCGAGGAGGACGATGGAGTGGTCGCGATGGGCGGCGGGGCCCACCGGTCGGGATTCGTGGCGGAGGAAGCGTTGACGGAGGGGGGAGCGATGTCGGGAGGAGAATGGCTGGCGGCCAACGGAGCGGTGGGAGAGGAAGAAGAAGCGAGGAATGGATGCGAGAATAGTGCAGACGAGGTCAGAAGTCCAGCCAGAGAATGACGGGGCGGGGCAGAGGGGGTGGGCAAAGGGGCGGTGCTGAATCATGGCGGCGATAACTTGCCGGAGGAGACGGTCTGCGACGCATTGAGCAGAGGCGGCGGGATTCGGGTGCATTGTCTTTGTTTCCAGATTAGACTGGAATGATTGCACCGTATAGTTTAGGGAAAAAACCATCTTCAACATCTCTCCATTTCAAATGTTTCATTTCATTTTTATTAGTCTAGAAAAAAATGTAATGAACAGACATTTTTTGAATAAAATAAATTATAAAATGATGAAAAATACAGAATCCGTCGGATCAAAAGACAGATGATCCTATCCGTGAAATGTATCCCCTCCATTTATCCTGGATCACAGTTCCCTTACATTCGCATTGTTCACTTACATTCGCATTGTTCACTTACCTTCTGATTAGACAGGGATGATTTTACTTCGAATCAAAATAATAATAATTTATGCACAATTACATCAAGTGACAATACATTTATATCATGAAATGAGCCGAAGGTGTGCATGAATCAAAGTCACTCATAAACATTTGAGTAGAGATTGACAACGGGTCTGTTTGGCGCAGCTCTGGCGGCTGGAGAATCTCTGTTCCAGCCGCCAGAGCTATTTTTTAACTGTTTGGGACAGCTCCTTATGAAGAGCTTTTCAGAAATCTGGACCTGTTTTGCAGCTCTTCAGAAATCTCCCCCCCCCCCAGCTTCAGCTTCCGCAAAATAGCTTTCTCTATCACAGGTTTTGGAAATCTAATGATTTCTTCAGTTGGAACATGCTCAGAAGCCGGACGGCCTTCCTCCGGCGATTCCGAGCCCCAGACGGCCTTCCTCTGGCGATTTCGAGCCCCCGACGGCCTTTCTCCGACGATTCCGAGCGCACTTCTGCACAGAACACCCAAACACTCTGCAGCTTTTCAAAACTGCTCCCCAGAGATCTATTTTAAAACAACTCTATCCGAACAGCAGCTTTTCAATCCGCCAGAGCTGTCCCAAACAGAGCCTACATCTCTTCGTCATTGATGCGAGTAGCCAGTCTTTTTTCGGTCCGGAGAAAACGGGCCGCCTTAGCACGAAATTGGAACTGGCGCGCAAACAGTCAAATTGATTCGCAGCAAATTACAAGAGGCATTTTTTAAGTGAAGTATCCGGAAAGGGTAAAAAACCACGTGTCTTGAACTGTGCCGAGCCAAAATCCACTAGCTTCTCGAAGTTTTACAGAGTTTGATTTGATCTCGGAGGGCGACGAGGCGCTACTTCGTTACAGATGAAAAAAATGAGGAAAAACGACTAAGCCCTCGGAGCCTCGATGGAAGCTCTCCGGCCTTAGAATGTTGTTGAGCTCGCGGACCATGGGTGAGAGCATTCCAACTGAAAAAATTATTTAAATCCACGAAGCTTCTGGAGGGAGCGCTCTCATTGATGAAGAGCCTTAGTGGGAGCGCACTCGTGAAAGTAGCTAACATGACTTGGGCGTGTTGAAGCCATAGCGTAAGGAGTAGAGCGGGGAGAACTCATTAGCAGAGAATCGGCCTAAGTCCACGATCTCGCCGGAAAATCTCTGAACTCTCTCTTGCCTCGGGAGTTGCTTGTCTTCAAATAAAGGTATGAAGCCTTATTTATAATTTTTTGAAGAGTCATGGTGGTAATTGCACTAGAGAGTGATTTGTGTTGGCGAATGACGTTGCTCCGTTTCAATAACCTGGGTCACCATTTTTGCCGAAATGATCAGAGTGCCCCCCGGTCAGTTCAGTCGGCTCGGGCAAGGTGTCCGGAGGGGGAGGCGGCCATAGGAGACCGACGACTGAGGAGGCAGCCGAAGACGCCTAGGGTCATGGGCAGCGGCGGCGACCGTCGTCGGTGCGTGCGCGGAGTGCGGCCGTGTGGAGTGCTGCCGGGCGGGGGGGCAGCCCTGCGGTCGCGTGGGCTGGTTGCGCACGACCGTACGGAGGTGCGGCATAGAGGCCACGCGCGGTCGTGCAGGGTGCGGCTGCGTGGGGACGCGGACCTACGGCCGTACGGGCCGCGTCCGCAGGCTGCGATGGGCGCGGACGTGCGCGCGCTGACCTTGCTCGCTTGCGCGTCCCTATCGTGCGCGTGCACGGGTTCGACTTCTTCTCTGGGGGGTCTAGGGGCTGACGGTTTTGATACGCGTAATCGGTCCAGTCGAGCCCATGCGTCCTTGGACCGCGTCATGATGGTTTGACTTAGAAATTTCAGGGGGACCCCATCAAATGCCCTCAAAAATTCGCGAGTCATGATCCGTGAAGCGATGAGCGTGGAAATTTCTTACTTTCCCTGGTGTGCTCCGATCATCAAAAAATTATGTGGCAGATTTTGCGAGATATTAGTCAAAGATTGTTGTTTATTTGCTGTCTTTTTTGAAGCAGAAAAACTTGGCAAGTAATATCTTGCAAATTTGATGGTCTTCCATCATGAGTCTTCTCTCTAATGCTTATAAATTAGAGGGGGTCATTATGCTCTTTTCTCACGTTATTGTAAAGATGTTGGAGTTTGCGGAGCTTTCGCAGCCGTCATGTCCACCTCGAAGAAGGTTAGTATTTTTCTTAACTCGGGTGTGAGGAGCGAGGCGAGTCGGAGAGAGTGCTTATGGTAGTTCCGCTCAGAAGGGCCCTGATGTGGAGGCGGCGGAAGAGGCGGCAAGCGCGGAGGAGGCAGGGGAGGCCCGCGCGAGAGCGCTTGCGCGCGTGGGACCAATTGCGCACGTACGTGCAGCCGGGGCTGGTACATGAACTCGCGCGGGGGCTGCTCGCATGCGAACGCGAGTGCGCACGGGTTTTCCTGCGCTCATGTTGGGGGTTGCTTTCGTGGTCGCGTCGTACTCCATGCGCGCTAATCTTATTTACTTAACTTGCATTGGTACCGACGCCCGTTTCTGTGAAGGGGCGTAGAGCTGAGTCGCGATAGCGATTTTCAAGTGTCGAAAGGTGGTGTTTTGCAGTGATCGTTGCTCCTTCAGTTGTCCTTGACCTCTGTCAGTGTGAGCAGTTGGAGGAAGCGCTTCAGGATTTTGGAGGATGTCGAAATTGTAATTCCTTCTCCATTGGAGCGCGTTCAGCACCCTCCTGCGGGCCACTTTGCGATTACGGAGAGGTGCTTGAAGGCAGGATTTTGGATCCCTCCTACAGAGGAGGCTATCATTGTACTTCGGCTATGCGACGTTTCGGTGATGCAGTTTTCTCCGGTGGGGTTGACGATGATTGTGGGTTGCTTTGCTTCTTTCGGGAGAACAACTCTCGGATGTCGGTTTGCCTCTTTCGCGAGTGGTGCGAGATCTGCCTTGGCTCACGCGACCGGGTCAAAGTTCAGAGCAATAATAAGTCATTGTCGTTTGAGTACAATACTGGCTATCTCCATGAAGGGATGTTGTTTGGGTTTGTCAAGAACCCGTCGGAGCTGCCCAAGACCTGTTGGGATCCTCCTGACTGTTGTCACCGTCTTATGGGGAAGGAGCATGACTTTACTTTGTTGTTGGGCTTCGAGGATCCGCGCAAGCTGGGGGTTGGTCTTTATAAGATCAACACAATCGTTGTCGAGAAGCGACTTGTTCTTGTAACCTTTTCGACGAATCCAGAGCAAAACTGTGTCGTGCCACCGGAGCGTGGAAAAAAATAGAAAGCTTGACTTTTCACAGCGGCAAGGAGGAGGTGGGTCGTCCTCTACTATCCTGAGGTCGTTATTGGCGTTGTCAATGACTATCCAGATGATTTGGTTATTGATTCGCTGCCCGCAGAGACTGAGGATATGCCAAAGATTCCCGCGATCGCGCCGGCTTCTCGAGCGGTCCCTGAGCCACCGTTGCTGACAGTAAGGGGAAGGAGTGGGAATGCTCTGTTTGTCAAGCGCTTCTCCAGGTGGTATATTGGTTGCCCCCAATATTTTCCCACCTTTGTCGTGTGTTGTGCGTAAGAATTCTCTATTTTTCAAGCTTGCAGCTTTACGAGGCTCGCGATATTGTGCTCTCATGGAACGGTACCTACGTAAAAACGAATGACAGTTTTCTTTCTCTGCAGGCGAAGCTGACCGCTTTTGAGGACTCGCTGGTGGAGACTGGCTTCTGTTGAGGTGATCCTTACGGAGGTAGTCTGATGTACTGAGGCGGCTGACGCTGCGATGTAGCAATAGGAGGGGAGGTCAAGCAGCTAAAGAGAGTGAATGCTCGACTAATTTCTGAGTGGGAGGAGGACGAGGTCATGCATGTGGCTGCGGTGACGAAGTACAAAGCCTCTCATGACTTTGAGGTGGAGTAGTCTCACATTGCAGAGGAGGAGCATTCTGAGATGATGACGATAGAGGATGATTCACTAACGGGGGATGAGCTAGCGCGAAGCCGCACACTTCTTGGTTTCAGCAAGGGATTTCGAGCGGTTCGGAGGTTTCCGGAGAGCGATGCCCTGGGCGTGGAGGATACCACAGACGACGATGTTGATGATGTTGTGGAGGGATGATCCTTGGGACTTCTTATTCTGAAGTTTGTTTTGATTTGCCTTTATTTGTTGTGGGCACACTTTTACGCCGTTGTGTGTTTTTGTTTTTTACGATAATGTCGCCCATGTGGCACATTTCATTTGAGTGGAGTCCCTTTTTTGGTTTCAGATCAGTTATGCTTTGTTGCACGTATTCCTTTTGGCAGAGTAGTGTTTTGCTTTAGAATTGTTTATTTGGTCGCACTTCTGGGAGAGCCATAGGCTGCCGAGGGCTTGAGGGTGATGTGCCCCGCTTGCCCGCACCTTGAGCGGGGATGGTGAGAAACCCTTGTCGTGCCTTTAGGAGAACCGCGGTTCGTCCATGCGGAGGGGCAATGAACCTTTGTTCGCTCGTGCCTTTGGGGGACCGGAGTCCGTCCGGGCTGAAGTGACGAAGAACCTTTGCTCGTTTGTGACTCAGGAGAACCAGTGTTCATCAAAGCGGAGGTGGAGAAGAACCTTTGTTCGTTCGCATCTCAAGAGAACCGGGGTCCGTCCGGGTAGAGGTGGCAAAGAACCATTATTCGTTCCCTCCCTAGGAGAATCGAAGTTCGTTTAAGTGGAGGTGACGAAAAACCTTTGTTCGTTCGCGGCTCAGGAGGACCGGAGTCTGTTCGGGTGGAGGTGGTGAAAAATCTTTGTTCGTTCGTGCCTCAGGAAGACTGGGGTTTGTCCGGGTGGAGGTAACGAAGAACCTTTGTTTATTCACAGCTCGGGAGGACATGGGTCCTTCCGGGTGGAGGTGGAGAAGAACCTTTATTCGTTCGCGCCTCAGGAGAACCAAGGGGCGCGCGCCCGTGCGCACTCGGGGGCGCATGTGCGCAATCGGGGGCACATGTGCGCATCCGGGGGCGCCCACTCCTAGGGAAGCCCGCGCTGGGAGGCGCCCTGACCGGCGAGCCCATCCCGCGATGATAGGCTCCGCTCGTTTGATTCACATCTGACCTCCCTCGTTCGTGCACGTTCCCCGTTTTTCGTCTTCTACACGGCTTACCTTCGGTTGCGAAGCGCCGCTATTCGCCTTTTCTGACACCTCCCTGTTCTCCATCACCATTATCACCACCGGAAGAATCCCTCGTAGAAGAAGAAGAAATCCTCGTTCTTCTTAAACAGTTTCTAACACTGAGGATTTCAGGGGGCAATTGACGGGGACAAGTTCATTTATAGCATTATTGGGGCGTGATTAGCCTACTCCCCTTGATCCCATCATCTAAAATGGAGATCAAGGGGGAAGCGTCGCGCATGCGATTTACACGCATGATCGCGAGCGGGGAATCCCGGACCGCCCGAGGCCGACCCCTCTCTCCCGCCGACGGCGGACCGACTCTAGCCGGTCCGGCTTCTGGCCAACCGAGGGTCCGCACCTCGCGACCAAGCACCCATAGCCGCGAGGCGCGGTGATCCCGTTGGCCACTCCGACTGGCAGGGACCTTCCCTCCCGCGGGCTCTGTGGGAGGTGTCGGACGCGACCGGCTGCGCCCCGCCCCTAAGTAGGGTGTGCTTAGCCGGTCCCCCCCCCCCGCTCAGGCCGACCTCACCTTGCGGTCGTCTGGTGTCGCGCCCGGCGGCCGCCGCTGTGGTCGCGCCCGACGACCGTCGTCGGGGTCGCGTCCGGTGTACCTCCCGGCCGCACCTCCAGTCGAAGGCCCCCGGTTTTCGTCGGGGTCGGCCACCCTTAAGGTGGTGGCCGACCGCCTCTCTTGCCCTCCTTGGGCGCCTTCCCCGCTGTCCGATCGTTTCGCCACGATCGTGATCATCCGATGTGCGAGTAACTACCCGCGTAACCTCCATCAGTAGTGGGGGAACATGTTTTTAGTGGAGCCTGCATTTAGTAAAATTAATTGTACAGATAATATTCGTCCTAAACTATACTTAAAATTATAATATTGGTGGTTAAGACGTTCAGATAGTTGTATAACCACCATAACCACCGAAACCACCTCCTACAGGCTATAAAAAGGCCCCAGACCTCCTTATTTCTTATCATTTTCTTCTCTGCTTTCTTCCTCTCCATGTCAGAGCACTGTCAGATTCCTCCTACGAGACACCTTTGAGCCACCGTCAAGCCACCTTGAAGCCATCTTTGAGCTACCGCCCCCACCAAAATTCCGCCTGAGTCCACAAGCGAGCGGCGAGAAAGAATTTCCTATTTCAACAAGAGCCCGTTTGTCCGCAATCCCCCAGTAAGTAGTCTCACGCGGAGAAGTCTGTTGTCTGTCGTGAGCTTAAAAAACTTTCCCTCTCTCATCTCCAAAGTGTAACGAGGAGCGACCTGCCGCTCTCGATTCTTCAAGTAAGTTGTAGCTGAAAGCAGATAGTAGAGTTCGATCGGTACAGAAACGGTCGCATAGTTTTTACCCTGTTGAGGGGTTTTTTCACGGCAAAACATCGTGTGCATAATCCCCCTCTCTCTCTCATTGACTGTGTGCGCGCTCGACCGCTCCGTGTGAAGGATCAAGCGCATACCCAACTGCACCAAAAGCCCGGACTGTTGGAGAGGGTGCTACTTAATTTTTTATATAAGTAGCAGAGCGCCACGGGTCAAGTGAAGGAACGCCGGACCCAACAATCCCCCCCCCCCCCGGCGTCCAGCACAACCCGTCGGCTCAGAGGTGGGGTTACCACATGGCCCACACGGCTCAGAGGTGGGGTTACCACATGTCCACGGTTGCCTGACCCACCGGACCCACACAGGTAGAAGGGAAAATCAGGATTTAATAGCGCCCCCCTGGTCTTGAACCCGTAACCTCCCTCTGATACCAATTGAAGGATCAAACGCATACCCAACTGTTGGAGAGGGTGCTACTTAATTTTTTATATAAGTAGCAGAGCGCCACGGGTCAAGTGAAGGAACGCCGGACCCAACAATCCCCCCCCCCTGGCGTCCAGCACAACCCGTCGGCTCAGAGGTGGGGTTACCACATGGCCCACACGGCTCAGAGGTGGGGTTACCACATGTCCACGGTTGCCTGACCCACCGGACCCACACAGGTAGAAGGGAAAATCAGGATTTAATAGCGCCCCCCCCCCCCCGGTCTTGAACCCGTGACCTCCTCTGATACCAATTGATGGATCAAGCGCATACCCAACTGCACAAAAAGTCCGGGCTTTTGGTGTAGTTGGGTATGCGCTTGATCCTTCACCGTGATCTAAGACAGTTGATGGGTACCCCTTAATTTATAAATAATTATTATAACTCTCGCGCACCGGATCGTAACTCTCGCGCACCGGATCATAACTCCCGCGCACCGGATCGTAACTCCCGCGCACCAAACCGAAACCGCCGTCGCCGCCATCTTTACGGGCGGGCGGCGGGCGGTGGTCAGCCTCCCACGGCCGGCCGCCCCCCTTAGCGGTCGGCCGCCCCCATGCGGCCGGCGGCCGCGGCCGACCGCCCGGGGCCGGCCGCCCCCTTGCGGCCGGCGGCCGCAGCCGGCCGTCCGGGGCCGGCTGCCCCTTCGCGACCGGCCGCCTCCTTGCGGCTGGCCGCCCCTTCGCGGTCGTCCGGGGCCGGCCGCCCCTTCGCGGTCAGCCGCCTCCTTGCGGGTCGGCCGCCCCCTTGCGGCCGGCAGCCGCGGCCGGCCGTTCGGGGCTGGCCACCCCACTTGCGGCCGGCGGCCGCGGCCTGCCGTCCGTGGCCGGTCGCCCCCCTTGCGGCGATCAGTCGTGGCCTTCCGCCTCCTCGCGGCCGACCGCCTCCTCCCTCGGGCGGCCATCGGTCGGCGCGCCTCCTCCGACCACTGCCGTAGGTCGGCCTTTTCTCCACCATCCGATCATGGCGGGCCATCACAACCCTCTGATCGCTACAAGTGATTGTGGCCCTCCGATCTGCGATTAAGCACTGTAACCACCCTAACCACATCGGAAACCCTATATAAGCACCCCTGATAGTTCATTTCAAGGGACCCCGACTTCATTCTCTCCTTTGCTTTCTCTCTCTTCGTTCCTACTTTTCCCCAGAGCTTCTCTCTCTTCTCTCCTCCTCTGTTCCTATTTCACTCACTAACTTGGCAGGTTCTCCTGCAAACACCGCCCAGAGAAGGAAGGGAACGAAGTGCTAGTGAAGGCAACCCTCCTTAGTCCGAGGCATAGAGCGCAGGCATCCTGCGACGCGCGAGCAAGAAGAGCAAGCGCTCAAGAAAGACGCACGTCAAAGTGCACGGACTCCTAAGCGGTGGCCTGTCACCCAAGGAGAGCTCTCTCAACTCCCCAGTATTTGTAACGAGGCGCGGCCTTTCGCCCTCGCTTTCTCTTTACAAGAGCACTGTAACCGAGGCAGATAGTGGAGTTTGTCTGGCACAGGCCCGGTCACGTGGTTTTTTCCCCTTTCCGGGGTTTTCCACGTCAAAGTTGTGTGTGTACAATTTCTCTGTTTCTACTTTGACTGTCTGCGTACTCAATCGCCCGGGGCTAAGACGGACCGATCAGGAACCGGTCTACCGAGGGCATTGAGCGAACCACAACAACAGTCCAAGTTAATTTGACCCGAGCAGGACGTCGAGTTTTGTCGCATCAACCATAAAGAACTACCGAGAACAAAAATTGGAAATATAGAGATTCCACTATAAAAAAAGAGGGGTTTCAGAACAAAAATTTAAGATTTAGATTAGATAGCATGTTCGAAACTGAGTAATTTTTGGGCCAGAGTCCTGATCATGAGCATGGAGGCGGGGCCCACGCTGTTGAAACCGAAAATCGGTCTCTTATGGAGTTCTCCCTTGCGGAAGGGGTGATCGAGCACCTACTTCGCTCCTGCAAGGAAAACAACAAAGAGAAGAGAGCAAAGGACTAGTCCAAGGGCCCGGCTCGGAGGTCCCACCACAAACCCGGAAGATCACTGAGCGCTTCCCCTCCTTAGCCAGATGTCGGGCTAAGATACCTCAAAAAACGCTAGAAGACTGGGGAGCTAGCTGTGAGAAGCGAACTAAAACAAGCCGGAAATGGTATAACTGAAATTTTATTATCTGAAAAAGGTGTCTATTACAAATCTATGGCTCCCTTATATAGAATGGAGGAGAGAAGAAAGAAACAATAAGAGATGTGGGACTAAAACTATACAAAAGAATCTGGGCGGCTAGAACAACAGACCGGAACAAGCCGCGCGGTTAGACAGAAGGGCTAACCGCTCGGCCACTGCCAGAGAGAGAGACAAGCCGCCAAGTGAGACAGTTAGACCCGCCCGGTCTCCTAGTCGCCAGTAAACAGACCGCTAGACCGCTTGGACCTCAGACCCACAACGCAGCAACCAACCCGCTGGAGGCAAACCGCCAGACCGCCCGGTCAATAAACCCGCCAAGCCAGACCGACAGACCGCCCGGTCTCAACTTCAACACTCCCCCTCAAGCTGGAGCATATATGTCGATCATGCCCAGCTTGTCAGGCGGATACTGGCTTGGTGAAGATGTCAGCCAGCTCTTTTTCAGACGTGACGAAGGGAGTGCAAATTTGTTCCTTCAGAATCTCTTCACGAATGAAATGACAGTCGACCTCAATGTGTTTGGTTCTCTCATGGAAGACTGGATTTTTGGAGATATATATAGCAGCCTTGTTGTCACAGAACATAGGTAGAGGATGGTTGTAGACCTCTCCTAAATCCAACATGAGAGCCCGTAACCACTTTAGCTCGCAAGTGGTCGATGCCATACTCCGATACTCAGCTTCAGCACTGGAGCTGGAGACAACAGATTGCTTCTTGCTCTTCCAACTTACCAGATTGCCCCAACAAAGGTACAGAAACCGGAGGTAGACTTGCGGTCCCCTTTGTCATCATCCGCGTAACTCGCATCTGAGTAAGCTTCAACCCTCAGATGATCATTCTTCTGAAAGAGCAATCCTTTCCCAGGGGCTGCTTTGACGTACTCCAAGATCCGCAAGGCGGACTGTAGATGGCACTCCCTGGAGCTTGCATGAATTGACTCACCTTGCCCACAGCATAGGAGATGTCGGGCCTAGTCACGGTGAGGTATATGAGCTTACCAACTAGACGCCTATACCGCGAAGCATCTGAAAGAAGAGGCGAATCATCTGTCCAGGTTTTGTCTTCTCCAACAGCCATGGGACATCGGGCAGGTTTGGCCCCAGTCAATCCTGCTTCTTTTAAAATATCAAGAGCATACTTACGCTGAGAGAGGACTAAAGAGTTGGGCTTCCGAGAGATTTCGATCCCCAAAAAGTACTTCGGAGAACCCATATCTTTCGTGACTAGATGTGTTGGCGAAGATGCCGCTTTGTCAAGGCTACCCTTCCTGGTCATCACCAGTGAGAAGAATATCATCCACATATACTGCAAGAACCACCAGTCCCGAAGAGGTTTTGCGAATAAATAGAGAGTGATCAGCAGCGCTGCGAGCAAAACCAACGGCCGCCACGATGCCGCTGAATTTGTCAAACCAAGCTCGAGGGCTCTGCTTGAGGCCATAGATTGCCTTCTGTAGCCGGCAGACTCGTGTCTCCCCCTGAGCAACATACCCTGGAGGTTGCTCCATGTAGACGGCCTCCTGAAGATCACCATAAAGGAAGGCATTCTTGATATCCAGCTGGGAAAGGGGCCAGTCTTTTTGACTGCCACAGAGAGAAGGACCCGTATTGTGCTGAGACGAGCCACGGGAGAGAAGGTGTCAAAGTAATCAACCCATAGGTTTGAGTAAAGCCCTTAGCCACCAGACGAGCTTTGTAACGGCTGACAGTGCCATCTGGGCCAAACTTGACTACAAAGACCCATCGACAGCCAACAACATCTGTATCAAGAGGAGGAGGGACAAGAGTCCAGGTACCCCCGCTCTGTGAGGGTCGCCATTTCCTCATCCATGGCCAGCTTCCAGTGAGGAATGGCAAGGGCCTCCTGGTAGGAACGAGGTGTGGTAGTAGCAGAGATAGCCAGCGCAAAGGCCCTGTGAGAAGGGGTAAGACGATCATATGAAACAACAACAGCAAGGGGGTGTAGGGTACACGTCCGCACCCCTTTGCGAAGAGCTACAGGAAGATCCAGGTCGGCGGGCTCCTCGGCATCCAGAGCATCCGTGGCAGAGAGAGCTGGCCCGGGAGGAGAGAGCGACGGCAGCGGAGATGAGGGAGATGGAGGCGGAGAGAGAGGCGGAGGGAGAGGAGTGGGCGGAGACGGAGGAGGAGCGGATATCGCAGTAGGAGACGAGGGAACGAACGGAATAACGGGAGAATCCGAGGTGGGAGGAAGAGAAGAGGAGTCATCCGAGAAGTAGGAGGCATTCTCGAAGAAGGTAACGTCAGCGGAGACAAACTGTTTACGAAGAACAGGATCAAAGCAGCAGTAGCCTTTCTGAGTGACCGAGTACCCCAGAAAAACACATTTGGTGGAGCGAGGGGAGAGCTTATCACGGGTGGCAGATGAGACATGCACAAAAGCAGTGCACCCAAAGATTCGAAGAGGAGAGGAAAAGGCTCCTTGCCAGGATAAAGGATGGAAAAAGGGGTTTTTCCCTGAAGAACGGAGGAGGGAATGCGATTGATGAGATAGCAAGCAAGAAGAACAGCATACCCCAATATGAGCGAGGGACATGCATTTGAGTCATTAATGTGCGAGCAACATCGAGGAGGTGACGGTTTTTGCGCTCCGCCACCCCATTTTGTTGGGATGTATAGACACAACTTGTCTGATGAATAACGCCATGTTGAACACAGAAAGAGGTAAAAGCATGACTTAAGTATTCTTTTGTATTATCAGAGCGAAAAGTTTTAACACTAACACCAAACTGATTTTTGATTAAATGATAAAAAGGTTCATACATTAAAAAGTTCAGAGCGATCTCGTAAGAGATACACCCAAGTACATCTAGAAAAATCATCAATAAAAGTTACAAAATAAGAACTACCCGACCAATAGTAAGGGTAGGAGCAGGTCCCAGATATCGGAGTGGACTAGATCAAACGGACGGGTAGAGCCCCGACCTTGCTTCGGCGGGAAGGAGGAACGATGATGCTTGCCAAGTTGACATGCTTCGCAGTGGAGAGGAGTAGTGGAGGGAGGGAGGTGGGGCAGAAGCTGATGCAGAAGCCGTGGTGGAGGATGACCGAGACGGAGATGCCACTGGAGAAGATCCGTACAAGAAGAAGAGAAGGCGGACAAAGCGGAAACGTTGTCGAGGAAGTAGAGGCCGCCGCTCTCAGTCCCAGTAGCAATCGTCCGCTGGGAGCTCGGATCCTGAAAAGAGCAAGAAGATGGAGTAAACGTTACAGAACATTGAAGCTGCTTGCACAAAGAAGTAACCGATAACAGATTGCACGAAACTTGGGCACATAGAGAGTGTCCTCTAGCCGAAGGGACGGAGTAACATGAACCACTCCCGACCCATGAACCAGGGAGGGAGAACCGTCTGCAATGAGGACCGGGGGCAACCGATCATGCTGTTCGAGGAGAGAGAAGCACTGAGGATTGCCCGTCATATGATTAGTAGCACCGGAGTCGATAAGCCATTTACCTTGAGTGACTATATGGGCACTACCTGATGATGTGACCACGGAAGCAGACGGCTTGGAAGAAGAGGCGGAAGAGTCACCCGAGGGGCGAAGATGGGATGTTTTGTCCAGCAGCGGTCAAGAGTGTGTCCGGTGCGGCCGCAGTGAGAGCAGAGATAGCGGGAAGAAGGACGTCCGCCAGACTGATGACTGCGGCTACCAGAGCCACTCCGCTGAGTTTGATGAGCATAGTTATCCGAAGGAGAAGGAGCGGGTAGAAGCGGGCGCTGAAGGAGAGAGGTGACAGCGGCGATGCGAGCAGCGGTGGCATCTAAGGTAGGAGATTCCACCTCACCCAGAATTTGTTGGCGGATCATGTCATAAGTGTCAGGAAGACGGAGCAGATAACACACAACCAGAAGCTCCTGGAAGTGCTTGTGTTGTTGAGCCAGATCCGCAGAAAAGGGGCGATTCTGAAGAATCTCAGCCCCAAGAGCTTGAACTTGTTGGTAGGCAGCAGCAGGAAACAAGGTAGGCCGGGCAAAGAGGTCCGCATACAACGTATAGATGCGGGACGTCTGAGCCCCTTTGGAATACAAAGCAGCAAGATGAAGCCAAGCGGCCTTCACCGTCTCATCATGACGGATGACGGGAAGGCATTCATCAGATAGACTGTTAGCGAGCCAAGTACGCACAAGAGCGTCACTCGCATCCCAGTCATCAAAGAGAGGGGAAGTGGTAGGAGGAGGGTCATCAACGAGATGGTGGCGTTTGCGTTGCGAGCGAAGAGAAAGGTGAAAGAGACGCTCCAATCCGGGTAGTTGGAGCCGACAAGCTTGGAAACGGTGCCAAGGTTCCCGGAAGGAGTAGGAGGAGGAGCCGGATTGGCTACAGGGGTGGCGGCAGGAGTGGTGGCAGTAGAAGCATCAGAAAGAGCCATAAGAGCAAACAACACGAAGCCGCGCGGTTAGAAAACAGGCCGCGGATAGGCAGAAGAGGAACTGCAGCGGTCAGGATGTCAGACACCAGCGGCCAGAGAGACCACGACCAAGCCGCAGTAGTAACAAGCAAAGGGGAAGAAGTCAAGCGGCAAGCAGACAGTCCGCTCGAACAGAAGCACAAGAGAGGGCAAGGCACACGGCAATAGGTCGCGGCGAACTAGGCAACAGGTCGCGGCGAACTAGGCAACGGTCGCGACGACCAGAGCAAGAGCAAACAGGAGGAGGCAAGGCACACGGCGATAGGTCGCGGCGAACAAGGCGACAGATCGCAGTGAACAAGGCAACAGGTCGCGCACACAGAGGGCAACGACAAGGAGACCGCGCGGACAGGGCGCAAGCCGGAGAAGCAAGCCGCGCGGACAGAGAGAAGTACAGAATCAGGAGGAAAGGATCGATTCCTCTGATACCATGTGAGAAGCAACGAACTAAAACAAGCCGGAAATGGTATAACTGAAATTTTATTATCAGAAAAAGGTGTCTATTACAAATCTATGGCCTCCCTTATATAGAATGGAGGAGAGAAGAGAGAAAACAAATAAGAGATGTGGGACTAAAACTATACAAAAGAATCTGGGCGGCTAGAACAACAGACCGGAACAAGCCACGCGGTTAGACAGAATGGCTAACCGCTCGGCCACTGCCAGAGAGAGAGACAAGCCGCCAAGTGAGACAGTTAGACCGCCCGGTCTCCTAGTCGCCAGTAACAGACCGCTAGACCGCTTGGACCTCAGACCTCAACGTAGCAACCAACCCGCTGGAGGCAAACCGCCAGACCGCCGGTCAATAACCCGCCAAGCCAGACCGACAGACCGCCCGGTCTCAACTTCAACAATAGCAAGCTTGCCTCCTGAGGTACCCCTTGAGTCCTATTTATAGGATTTTGAAGATGGTCTGTAAATAACTAACCTCTGCTGACTTGAAATTACTAAAAGCTCCTCGGGCTTGCCTGCCAACAGCCGAACTCCGCTGTTCTAAATAGCTATATGCAGCCCACCTGGGTCTGCCAACAGCGAGACCCCGCTGTATTGATCGGCTAGGGGCAAGCCAATGGGGTAAGACAGTAAGAGGCCCTCCCCGTTGGGAATCGAGCGAGCAGCCCTTCAATGCCTCCACTCGGCGTGAGACGCGGGCCGGGGCCGGCTCGCCGGGAAGGCGCGGGCCGACCCGCCTAGGAGAGGCAGGCGGGGCTGGCCCGCTAAGATAGGTACGACCAGGGCTAGCTCGCTGGGAGGGTGCGGGCCGGAGGATGGCCCGCCTAGGGGGCGCGAGCTGGCCCGCCTAGGAGGGTGCGGGCCAGGCTTGCTCGCTAAGGTAACCCCTCGATGCGCGGGTCGGGGGTGGCCCGCCTAGCTACCTGAGCCCCTTCGGCAAACACGGGGTTGTACATAATCCCCGCTCTTTGCGAGCTTTTGAAGAAGGCTTGGAAAGAAACATCCAACCCTCACGTGTTCGGCGAAAACCTTGCTGAGCTGGAGGGAATCTTTCGGTGGGGCTCACCTCCTCGCTATAAATAAGCTGCCCGACCTCTGGGGCAATTCCTCTTCTTTTCTCCCTTCCGCGATCTATAACCGCGAGATGCCTATGTCTGAGGAGATGCGGGCTCGTTTGGCGGCTGCGAGGGAGGGTGTCTTGGATGCGGCTCTCGAAGCCGCCCCGTCGCTAGCGCGCGGGTCGCCTGGCCCCTTTTTAAGCCAAAGAAAGTGAAGATCGTCCAACGGTCTTCAGGGCGCGACGACCCTACCTCCAGCTCGGCCGGCGGTGCCGAGGTCATCCCTGAGGTATATGCGCTTCCCTTGCTCGATTCTTCCCTCCCCCGCTCCTTGACTTTTCTTTCCTTTTTGTAGGAGACGTCTCGGGGAGCCAGGACAGACGAGGGAGATCCCGGGAGTTCCGCTCTGGCGGCGGCCGATCGGGTGGCTAGTCCCTTGCCGCGGGAACCTGTCCCTCCCGTGGTGCCTCCGTCGCCAAGTCCCCACGGCCTGGGAAAACCCTTCGTTACTCTTGGAGGAGAACCCTTCCAGGGTCGGCCGGGCACCTCTAGGCCTACTGATGATGTGGGCGGCGTACCGACGCCAGGTAAACCCTCTGACTTTGGCCTGCTTGCGGTCATCGCTCCTTATGATCTTACCTCTGCAGGTTATAACGTGGTCTCTTCGTCTGACGCTGAGATGAGCGGAGGGTACTCTCCCCCCAGACGCGGAGAGCATCTCCGAGTACCTAGGAGACCCTCGTGATGCCGAGAGGATGAAGAAGCAGGTAAAGCAACTGTTTCAAAAGCACACGCTAATGCTACGGGAGGTTTCGACAGAGTGGAGAAAGATAAGCTCGAGATGGAGGAGCGACTCGCGGCTTTGGAAGGAGCGAGACTTTCTTCTGACGAGGACGAGACGACTTCTCCGGGTGTGCATATCACGCGAGCCGAGGAGCGACTGAGGCGGGCCTCGGAGAAGATCAATAGGACCCAGCGGGAGCTGTCGGCGGTCCGCGAGTATCACTATCCTCGCGTACCGCCCCGAACCAGCACGGGGAGGGTAGGTTGGTGGAAATGGATCCCGCATTGAGTTCACCCTCCCCTCGTCGGTCGTTATCCGCCAGGTCCGGGTCGCCCCGCATGCGGCGATAATGCTCAGGGTGTTCATCTCTTTTACTTCTGACAGTCCAAATATTTGTAATAATTCAGGGCTACTTTCACCCGTCACGGGCTAATATTTATTGCAATTTTCTCTGGGTTGCGCCATCGTTCAGACCTCTGCTGATTGTGCGGGCGAGACGCCCTGGCTCGTCCGACTTTCCCTCGCGCGGGCTCGGCCTCGCCGAGTCGCCTCGCCGGGCCCTTTTCTTGTACTGGCGAAGGCGAGCCGGTTGTTCGCGAGTTACGTGACAGGTGACTCGCGCGCGGGTCAGAACTGGCCCGCTCGGCGACTGCTGTTTAATCATGCGGGCGCGAGTGCGGGCGGTTTGCAGCGGACTGGCGGGTTGGCGAGAACCCGGCTGGGTTCGGAAGTCGAAACGTCAGGGCCTT
Organism: Platanthera zijinensis; assembly: GCA_039513925.1. NCBI lineage: Eukaryota > Viridiplantae > Streptophyta > Magnoliopsida > Asparagales > Orchidaceae > Platanthera > Platanthera zijinensis. The sequence continues at coordinate 11,269,075 of CM077081.1, read as the reverse complement.
ATTGCTATCCGCACTTTCCCGCCCAAGAAGGCTTTTCCCGCCCTTTCTCACCCTATAAATAGCCCATGACGGCCTTTTCACACCTACCGCATTTAAGACTTCTTCTTTCCCCCTATCTCTTTGCAAAAAACCCCTCTGTCCCGCTCGGCGAGACAACTGTAAGATGGGTGGAGGTAGTGGCGAGGTGGAGGGGAGAGCCAAATGTGCTTGGACCTTCTCCGAGCATGATTTCCCTCCCGCCGTCCTTACGGAGGGGGAATTTGTAGACGCGGTCGGCCACTTCGTCCCGCCAGGTTTTGAGGCGAGGCGGCCCAGGAAGGAGGAAAGAATGAACGAGCTATTCGCTGGCGAGCTCGCGTTCCCAGTGGCCCATTTTGAGGCGGGCCTTCGGCTACCCCTATGGCCAGAGGTCCGCCAAATCTTCAAGTATTACGGGGTGGTTCCCGGGCAAATCACCCTGAACTCTATCACAGTGATCGTCGGGTTCGCATGCTATCTGCGAGAGGAGAAAATAGAGTTCAGCCTCGCGGTATTCCGCAAGCTGTTCTCTTTTCGGGTGAATTAGGACGGGACCGCCTGCTTCACCAGCAGCCATGTCAAAGTGCGGGAAATCGTCAATAAGAGCCACAACTGGCTTAAGAAGTTTATTTTCGTCAAGGGGGACTTCGGCAACGTCCCCTTTTCGCCGATCCAGCTCAGCGATGCGAGCTACCGCCCTCCGGACCTAGGGGTCACGAAGCGGGGCTGTTCGGGTTCTTTGCCGGGAAGAACTTCGAGGTGGCCTACCTCCGTAGGAACCTGAACGGCCTCGTCCCTGTCCCGCCCGGTGAAGGTAAGCGGCTCGCCCTATCTACGCATCCTTGAATTCTTCGAATTTTTCTAAGTTACACTCCCTTTAGGCGAGCACGACATCCCTATCCATCCGCCGTATGAGAGTGCGCGACTCGCCGCCGGCGAGCTAGCGCGGGCTGAGGCGGCGGCTGCCGCCCATCGCGAGTTCTCGACCCCTGCCCCCGCGAAGAGGCCCAGTCGTGAATGGCCCCAGGATCCGCCATTGCCTAAGAAGTCGAAAAAGGCGGGTGGCTCGCCTCCCCCAGCTCGAGATAAGGGTAAGGCCCCCGCGAGCCAGCCGTCCGCCGTTCCCGCCCTCGCGGCCTCTCCGGCCGTCAGATCTTCAGGCGGAGAGGCGAGCACGTCGCAGTCGGAGGAGGAGGTTCGGCCAGCCGGGAAGGCAATCCCCCGGGGCCATCGTAACCTTGGTTACGGCGAGGGGCCCGCCGACGAGGACGGAGTCCAGCTGCTTTAGTGGGATAAGGAGACCAACAGGGTCTACGTATCCTCGCTGCTGCCGAGCTGGTTGGAGGATGACTCCAGCAGCGGGGACGCCTACAACCTTGCCTTCAGCGTCTACGGGCAAGAGGATGCCGCCGTTTATGACGAGGAGGCGACTCAGGTGCTGATTTATGAAAGCGCGCGGGCCCAGTTTCGTAGCCTCGAGCTGGCCCATATGGTCGGCCGGGGCATATGGTCGGCCGGCGATGTATTCGGCTGGACAAGAGCGCTCCATCCCTCACCAAGCTCATCGACGAGAAGGAGGCGGCCCGCCAACTAGCTCGGGAAGAGGCGGACGAGCAGCAGAAGCGGGCTAATGCGGCGGAGGTCGCTCTCGCTCAGTACCTAGGTGGAGCGGTAGGTCCCTTGACTCGCCTCAACCTTCACTCCCTCCCGCATAACTTAACTCAGTTTTTCTCCCTTTTCACAGAACGCGGCGACTGCCAGCCGGCTGGGTACTGAGGTCGCCGCCCTCCAACAGGAGAAACAGGCGCTTCAGAAGCGAGTGGACGCGCTGGAGGCTGCAGCAGCCGCCCCGCCGCCATCTACAAGCGGTTGCCAGCTCGCTCATTACAGCGATCACGAGATCGAAGTGATGATGCAGAAGAACGCGGCCAACGCTGCAAAGTACACCTTCCGGACACTGCAGAGGGCCAACCTTATTAAGGACGACGGTGCCAAGCTTTTGGAGAGCGAGGTGGTACCGGAGCTGTTCCTTCCGGTACCGGAGCCGGGCGACGGGCCATACCACCCCATTTAAGGGCCCGCCGCTCGGGGCTCGCCTCGCCGAGAGCTTACATTCGTCCTACTTTTGCTGTGGCGGCGACGCGGGCCAGAGCCCAGTTTTTGTTATAGCTTTATCTTTTTTGAATTTTGTCAATGTACAAAACTCTTCTTTGAGTTGAAACGCGAATATCCTTATTTTTTGCACTCGCCTCTTGATTCTCGCGCTAATTATGATTTCTTTTATCCTTGAATGTTCTCATGGACGCCGCGACGGTGAGCGAGCGAGTGAGGTCGTCCGCTCGCTTTGAACTCTGAAATTAGGCTTAGGAGCGAGGGTTAGGTTTGGTGGTCGCGACGCGCGAGAGAGCGACTTGCCGATTCCATTTGGGCTCGCTAACCCATCCGCGTCATTGGGTGGGCGAGAAAAACCTGGCGCGCGTTTGGACTTTGGGCGAGCCGGCGTCCGGGGCATTGGCGCGGTCAGGTTGTCGCCATCCGGACCCTCTTCCCTGGGGGCTCGTCGTTCTCTAGGCCGGAGCCGGCTCCCCTTACTCCCCATCATGTCGGGGTCCCCTCGTCAACCCGCCGATTCATTTGAGGCTCTCTGCCGAGATAAAGAATCTGCTCAGGGTCCAAGGCAGACTCCTCCGAGTGACATCCAGCCCTGCCAGCTTGATGGGAGCCTGGCGGCGGGATCTGCTCGGGGTCTGAGGTAGACACCTTCGAGTGACATACAGCCCTGCCAGCTTGATGGGAGCCTGGCAGCGGGATCTGCTCGGGTTCTGAGGCGGACTCCTCGGAGTGACATCCAGCCCTGCTAGCTTGATGGGAGCTTGACAGCGGGATCTACTCGGGGTCTGAGGCAGACTCCTCCGAGTGACATCCAGCCCTTCTAGCTTGATGGGAGCCTGACAGTGGGATCTGCTCGGGGTCTGAGGGAGACTCCTCCGAGTGACATCCAGCCCTGCCAGCTTGATGGGAGCCTAGCGACAGGATCTGCTCGGGGTCTGAGGCAGACTCCTTCGAGTGACATCCAACCCTGCCAGCTTGATGGGAGCCTGGCAGCGGGATCTGCTCGGGGTCTAAGGCAGACTCCTCCGAGTGACATCCAGCCCCTGCCAGCTTGATGGGAGCCTGGCTGCGAGATCTGCTCGGGGTCTGAGGCAGACTCCTCCGAGTGACATCCAGCCCTGCCAGCTTGATGGGAGTCTGGCAGCGGGATCTGCTCGGGGTCTGAGGCAGACTCCTCCGAGTGACATCCAGCCCCGCCAGCTTGATGGGAGCCTGACAGCGGGATCTGCTCGGGGTCTGAGGCAGACTCCTCCGAGTGACATCCAGCCCCGCCAGCTTGATGGGAGCCTGGCGACGGGATCTGCTCGGGGTCTGAGGCAGACTCCTCCGAGTGACATCCAGCCCCGTCAGCTTGATGGGAGCCTGGCGGCGGGATCTGCTCGGGGTCTGAGGCAGACTCCTCCGAGTGACATCCAGCCCTGCCAGCTTGATGGGAGCCTGACAGCGGGATCTGCTCGGGGTCTGGGGCAGACTCCTCTGAGTGACATCCAGCTCTGCCATCTTGATGGGAGCCTGGCAGCGGGATTTGTTCGGGGTCTGAGGCAGACTTGCATTTGCGCTTTTCATCGTCGGGGTACAAGTTCATCAACAGAAGCTTTATTAGGAAATTGAAGCGACGTTTACATGACTCAGGGGAAAAAACACTTCAAGTCATCACCACTCCAGGTGAGACTCAGGGTCTCGCCCTCCACATTCCGGAGGCGGTACCCTCCCGACTTCAATGCCTCCTGTACGATGTACCGGTCCCTCCTAGTTTGGATTGAGCTTCCCCACAGTGGCTGATCTTCCCGCGACATCCACCTTTCTCAAGACCAAGACCCCTCCCGCGAATTGCTTGACTCTGACGTGCTTGTCGAAGTATTTGGTCATTCTCCTCTTCACTTCCTCTTGCCTGATGGCTGAGAGATCTCGCGATTCCTCAACCATGTCGAGTGAGAGTCGCAGCTCCTCCTCGTTCTCGGTCCTCCATTCCTCTCTTCCCTCTCCGGCCTCGACCACCCGGGGGGTTCGAACCTCGAACTCTATTGGAAGCACCGCCTCGCACCCATGAGAGAGCTTGAAAGGAGTCTCTCCTGTCGCCGTATTAGGTGTGGTTCTAAGGGCCCAGAGGACCGAAGGGAGTTGCTCTACCCAGCTTCCTCTCAGATTCTCTACCTTCTTTTTGAGGAGGTTAACAATGATCTTGTTCGCCGCTTCTACCTGCCCGTTGCTCCTAGGGTGATGAATCGAGGCGAACCTAAGGTCGATCTCAAGCTGTTCGCAAAAGCTGATGAACTCGGTGCTGACGAACTGAGGGCCGTTGTCCGTGACGATGGCCTGAGGCAACCCATGACGGCAAATAATCTCCCCCCATACGAAGTTCCTGATGACCTGGGAGGTTACCTTGGCCAACGCCTTAACTTCCAACCACTTAGAGAAATAATCAATCATTACGAGCAGAAACCTTCTTTGGCCACTGGCCTGGGGGAAGGGCCCAACCAAGTCCATTCCCCAGATGGCAAATGACTAGGGGGCCGTGATACTCTTGAGGAGTTGGGCAGGCTGTAGCTGGAGGGGGACGAACAGCTGACACTTTTGGCATTCCTTCGCGAACTTCGCCGCGTCTCGGCTCAGGGTCGGCCAAAAATACCCCTGCCTGATGATACAACCTTCCAAGGTTTGACTCCTGGAATAGCTCCCGCACTCCCCAGAGTGAGTTTCTTCCAAGATCCTCGGGACCTCCCACTCGGCCACGCAGCACGCCAACATCCCGGAGAGGGTCTTTCGGTATAGCTGGCCGTCTCGCATAATATAATATGCCGACTTGTACTTGAGCCTTTTCCTATCCATCCCTTCTGGATACTCCCCAGTGGACAGGTACGTCGTGAAGGGATCCATCCACGAGGGGTGTTGCTCTACCTCCATCAGCTCCCCCTCTTCGATGGATGGGCGGAAGAGATCTGTGAGGGTACCCCCCACCCGGGGGCCATGCTTTGTCAGCTGATCTACTTGCTCGCTCTCTTCCCTGGGCACGTGTCGAATGGAAAAGGTCTAGAAGGTGCCGATGACTCCCTTTACCTTTGCTAAGTAGAGCTGTAGAGTCGGCTCCCTTGCCTCAAACTCCCCGTTAATCTGGGAAGCCACCACCATGAAGTCAGTGAGGACCTCCACATCATGCACGCCTAGTTCCTGGCCAAACGTAGACCCGCAATCACAGCCTCGTACTCGGTCTGATTGTTGATGATGAGGAAGTGTATCACCATTGTCTGCTCGATCCTCGTTCCCTGGGGGCTCTCCAAGATGATTCCCGCCCCAAGGGAATGCCTCCTTGAAGCACCGTCCACTATGACCCTCCAAGGAACCGGGCGAGTGAGTTCTTCCTCCGCCACCTCGACCACATAGTCAGCCAAGAAGTCGGTCATAGCTTGTGCCTTGATCGAGAGGCGAGGGACGAAGGAGACGTCGAACTCGCTCAACTCTACCGACCACTTAGCTAATCTTCCTGAATCCTCCACCCCTTCGAAGATGCTGCGGAGGGGGTGGTCAGTCACCACTTGGATCGAGTGTGCCTGGAAGTAAGGTCGGAGCCTCCGGGCCGAGATGATGAGGGAGAAAGCCAGCTTCTCCAGGATAGGATAGCGGAGCTCGGCCTTCCTCAGCACCCTGCTCACATAATAAATCGGGAGCTGTTTCCTCCCCTCTTCCCGAACTAAGACAGAACTCACTGTCTCCGCCCTAACCCTCAAATACAAGAATAAGTCCTTCCACTACTTCGGCCCCTGGAGCAAGGGGGCCTGAGTCAACTGCCCCTTCAAGGCCTGAAACGCCTTGAAGCACTCCGAGGTCCATTCGAACTTCCGGCCTCCTCTTAAGGTCTTGAAGAAGGGAGAACACTTCTCCCCGGCCCGGGAGAGGAACCTGCTCAACCTCGCCAGCTTCCCCGTCAATCGCTGCTCCTCTTTTGCATCTCGAGGCGACCCCAACTCCATAATCGCCCTGACCTTGTCGGGGTTGGGTTCTACTCCAGCGGGGGTGAGGAGGTGGCCTAGAAATTTGCCCCTGCTCGCCCCGAAGATGCACTTCAAGGGATTCAACCTCATCTTGTACTTCCGTAGGGTGGCGAAGGTTTCCTCCATATCCTGGAGGTGAGAGTCGTCATCTCGACTCTTGATCATGAGGTCGTCAACGTACACTTCCAAGTTCCTTCCCTTCTGCTCTCGAAAGATTCTGTCCATCATTTTTTGATAAGTCGCCCCTACGTTCTTTAGCCCGAAGGGCATCATTTTATAACAGTAGCATCCATCCCCGGTGATGAAGGAGACATCTTTGATGTCGGGAGGGTGCATCCTGATCTGGTGATAACCTGAAAATGCATCTAAAAAACTCATTATAGGGAAACCGACGGCTGAGTCAACCAGTGCGTCGATCCGAGGCAGGGAGTAACAATCCTTAGGGCATGATTTATTAAGAAGCGAAAAATCAACACACATACACCACCGGCCGTCTCCTTTTTTAACCATTACAACATTGGAGACCCAGTCGGGGTATTGGATCTCGGATACAAAACCGACCCTAAGGAGCTTGGCCACTTCCTCTCGAATCGGCTCGGCCAACCTATCCGCGATAAGCCTCTTCTTCTGCTGGACCGGATGAGCCTCCGGATCCAGGTTGAGGCGATGGCAGGCCACGTCGGCGTCGATCCCGGGCATATCTGCAGCGCTCCAGGCAAATATGTCCACGTTCCTCTGGATGCACTCCAGCATCTTGCCTTGGGCCTCCAGCGTAAGCCCCCCGCTGACGCGAACCTTCTCCACCTTGCCTCCGAGGGTGAGAACCTCCATCTCCACCACCCCTTCCGTCGCTTCCAGGCGAGGCCGTTCCCCCCATTCCTCAACCTCCCCTCCTCCTGAGGCGAAGGCTTCTGCTTCGGCTTCTTCTACGGCCATTGCCTTGGCCGGCTCTTGAGCTTCCTTCACTTATTCCTTCTGGGCGCAGCTCCCCTCCACCTTCATCTCCTCCGGACCAACCCTCTGCTCTGCCTCCCCCCATCCTCCGCCCCATCTCTTCAGCGCCCTCCTGCCATGAGATAGAGTTTACGGCGGTGACATAGCACTCCCTTTCCATCTTAGGGTCTCCGCGGACCCTGACCTGGACCCCCTCGACGTTGAACTTTATGCATTGGTGGAAGGACGAGGGGACGCAGCGGAAGGCGCTAATGAGGGGGCTCCCGAAGATGGCGCTGTAGCTACTAGGGGCGTCCACGATGACGAACTTGCAATTACGGGACTGCCCCCCCAGAGAGACTTGGAGTTCGACCCCTCCCTCGACTTCCTTCCTCTCCCCCGAGAAGCCAAACAGGGGCCCATCTGAGGCCAACACCATTCTGGCCTCCACCTTCATCGCGTCAAACGCCTTCTTGAAGATGACGTTGACGGAGCTCCCGTTGTCGATGAGAATCCGAGAGACGGTGAAATCCTCGATGGCCGTCCGGATGACCAGCACATCGCAAAAGGGGTCCTCGTGACCCGTCATGTCCTAAGTCGTGAAGGTGATTCTTTCTTCCGGTGGCGGGGTCTGGGATATGGAGACAACGCTCCGTCAATACATGATGTGGAGGCTCGCCTTACGGGAAGCCTCGATCCCTGCCCCCCCCCCCCGTGAATTGCTCCGATCCCTCCCCGGGTTCCCACGTCTGCCCGGTCTTCGCACCTGTCCTCCTCTGCCCGAGGCAGGACCTCCTCGATCCGCAATCCTTGGCGGTCTTGCTGCTGATCCCTGTTTACCCTCATCTCGAGGAACTCCGGGCACGTGGCCGTGGCATGCCCCTCCTCTTGATGGAAGTCACAGTAAGGTAACTCCATCCTAACCTCCCTTCTTCTCCTCCGTGCTGCTCTTCTCCTTTCTCCCATGACCATAACCATAACCTACTCTTGATCGAGGAGGGGGACCTCTGGCCCTGCCTCCCGCCTGGAGGGTAGAACTGGCCCTGGCCTCCTTGGCAGTTTTCTCCTCCGCGGAACCCTCTCCTCGCCCCCTGCTCCTGCCACTCGAGCCTCCACCCTAGCCGCTGATTCGGCTCCTGACGCCCCCACCTGGGCTGCCGCTGCTCCCTCTATCGGGGCTCAACTCTTCTTTCCTCCTGACCCCTAACTCCTCTGGGCCTCTCCTCCTCCGTAGCCCATTTGGCTAACCTCCGGGCAAACTCCGAGTTCGACGCCTCCCCGTCGACTTCTCTCGCCGCCCTCTCCGTCAACTCCTCGTAGGAGAGGGGGGGGGAATCCTTTTTAGCTCCATTCGGAAGAAACCCTGTTGCAGCCCTAGGGTGAAGGCCATCATCAAAGTGTGACCCAGCATTTCTTGAACTTGGGTGACCTCCTCCTGGAAGTGATTGACGTAGCTCCCCAGGGTCTCGTTCACCCCCTGCTTGATGCAGAACAGGGACTCCGACTCCCTTTTCCTCTTCTTCGAGGTGGTGAACCTCAGCATGAACCCCCGACGGAGGTCCTTGAAACAGTAGATAGAACTGGCCGGCAGCTGGTGGAACCACTCCTTGGCCTTCTCTTTTAAAGTGATGGCGAAGAGCCTGCATTTGAAGCCATCCGACATCTGCCGGATCGAGACCACATCCTCGAACCATTGGATGTGCTGGACCGAGTCTCCCTTCCCGGTGTAGTAGGACATGTCGGGCTCCCTGAAACCCTCTGGGACTGGTGTAGAGGAGACCGACTCGCTGAAGGGACTCTCTCCCCCACTAGGCGAGCCGGAGGGTCTCGCGCTCCCCACTCGCCGAACTTGCCGCCGCCTCCCGAGCCTGGGAAAAGCACTCGCCCCGGGGAGCTCGGCGCCCCGACCCTCCTCGGCGATTTCCTTCCCCGCTCGCCGGGCGGGAGCGGCCTCGCCGAGTACCGGATCCGCGAGGACCGAGATTGCTGGAGTCGAGCACTCGGCGCGCGTACCGAGTGCGAGCCGAACCAGGCCAAGTACCTCCTGCGTGAAGTCCTCAAACATCCCCATGGTGGAGAGAGGGGGAGGGGGTGGCGAGTCGGTCCTGTCCGATCCTTACCCTTCTCCTCCCGTCATCGAGCTCGCTGAAGGTTTTCTGTGCTGACCACTGTCCACGCTCACCGCACCAAAAATGTTGAAACCGAAAATCGGTCTCTTGTGGAGTTCTCCCTTGCGGAAGGGGTGGTCGCGCACCTACTTCGCTCCTGCAAGAAAAACAACAAAAAGAAGAGAGCAAAGGACTAGTCCAAGGGCCCGGCTCGGAGGTTCCACCACAAACCCGGAAGATCACCGAGCGCTTCCCCTCCTTAGCCAGATGTCGGGCTAAGATATCTCAGAAAGCGCTAGAAGACTGAGGAGCTAGTAAGCCTGCCTCCTGAGGTACCCATTGGGTCCTATTTATAGGATTTTGAAGATGATCTGTAAATAACTAACCTCTTCTGACTTGAAATTACTAAAAGCTCCTCGGGCTTGCCTGGCAACAGCCGAACTCCGTTGTTCTAAACAACTATATGCAGCCCACCTGGGTCTGCCAACAACGAGGCCCCGCTGTATTGACCGGCTAGGGGCAGGCCAATGGGGTAAGAGAGTAAGAGGTCCTCCCCGTTGGGAATCGAGCGAGCATCCCTTCAATGCCTCCACTCGGCGTGAGGCGTGAGCCGGGGCCGGCTCGCCGGGAAGGCTCGGGCCGACCCGCCTAGGAGAGGCGGGCGGGGCTGGCCCGCCAAGATAGGCGCGGGCAGGGCTGGCTCGTTGGGAGGGCGCGGGCCGGAGGATGGCCCGCCTAGGTGGCGCGAGCTGGCCCGCCTAGGAGGGTGCGGGCCAGGCTGGCTCGCTAGGGTAACCCCTCGATGCGCGGGTCGGGGGCGGCCCGCTTGGCTACCTGAGCCCCTTCGGCGAACACGGGATTATACACACACAATTGTGATTTGTGCCATACACTTTTGCTCGGGGTCCTCAACATTTCAGACTGCTCATTGGTTGGCTTGATCATGCTCATGATCAGAAATCCTGACCCAAAATTTTTCTGAAACTAAGTGAGCACATGCGAGCCCGCTCATTAAAGACCGCTCAAAAGCATTAAACACAAACAGACAAATTCTCGTTAACTAACTTGTTCCCACCCAAGACAACCAAAAGCAACGAGCCGTCTTGCACATTCATTTCTTCATTAATTCAGTGAAAGTGGGGCCAGCCGCATCGTGGTGATTTTAGGGCGACACGCGTCCTGTCGGCAATAAGATCAACGGCATCAAGCGGCGCTACTCTTGCGGAGGACAGTCGTCCGCTCCTAAACCTAACTTTGTATTCCCGTGCCCGCTCGCCGTCGCATCTTCACGCTCCGTCTACGCTCCATGTCGCCTCTTTAAGCTCCGTCTTCGCTCGCTCGCCGTGGCTATTCTCTCCGTTCGTTTAGTCCGCCAGCACCGTCGCCACAAGCATCCTCAAAATCCCACTGATTTCCGACTCTCGTGATTATTTCGCTATTCCGCCTCTCGCGAGTCCTCCCTGGGCATCGCTTGTAACGCCTACCCCCTTGGATCGCCGTCGAAGCCCTAGCAATGGCGGATATCGAAGGGGATGCGAAGCCCTTCCGCTTATTCTCCGGTAAATTCAAGCCCAGTCAGCAAACGGTAGACCCGACTTCGAACCCTTTAGCTGCGACCACCAAAACGACACATACAGATAAAGGGGATCCTGACGGTGACGCATCCGGCGCAGTCGGCTTCAGTGAACTCGGCCTTTCCAAGTGGGCGGTCGATACCTGCCGTGAGCTAGGAATTCGGAGCCCTACTCCCGTGCAGCGCCGCTGCATCCCTCGGATACTGGCTGGCGATGACGTCCTAGGCATCGCTCAGACAGGAAGCGGGAAGACAGCGGCCTTCGCGCTGCCAATCCTCCAACGCCTAGCTACGGAGCCCTACGGAGTCTTCGCCCTTGTCATCACTCCGACTCGTGAGCTTGCGTGCCAGCTCGCCGAGCAATTCCGGGCGCTAGGATCGACATTGCATTTGCGTTGTACGCTCATCATTGGGGGGATCAACATGATGGGTCAGGCACAAGCACTAATGCAGCGGCCGCATATAGTTGTTGCGACTCCTGGGAGGATCAAGGTTCTTCTCTCGGAGGATCCGGACATTTCTGCCGCTTTTTCCAAAATCAAGGTGACATTTCAGCTTGACGAGAACTTGTATTTTTAGTTATGTTAGTGAACCGCGTTTTAAAGGTTATATTACTTTTTATACTAAGGATTTGATGCTGTATAAGGCTAAAGAGTGAATGGCGACCTAACTCTGATCAATATGACTTGCATGGATTGAACTTAAAATAATGCACTGTACTAAGCGAATGTAATGATAATTGCGCACGATGCATGACAGACATTAATAATCAGCGGTGAAACTAGGATTTTAGTGTCGTCCGGGCATAATAAATTTTAACACACATCATATTTTAAAATATTACTGATATTTTATTTATATTTCCGCTTAGTAAACTCATTACATGTCATTAAAAATTAGGCTAGCTATTGAAACAAAACATCATAAAAATTTATATATCAATACGATACTTTCGTTGACATGCTGAAAATATGAAATAATTGTTTCAATTGTAATAGTATCCGCATCATCTTTTTCAATGTAAGCAATCAATCAATCATTTATCCATTCATCATTCATTTTGTTTCGCACACAATTTTTTTTTATCTTCATTGTATAAAATATTTTATTAACAATAGTTGTTGCAACTGGTAAGTAGTAAGCCAACTTCAACAATCTAAAAACTAACTGATAATGATCTTGTTTGTTTAATTCCACTAGTTTTTTAAGAAGTTCGTTAATTTCTTTAATTTCAAAAAATGTGTCCGTTGATGTAGATCGCATGCCAATATATATATATATATATATCAAATTGTCTTTCAAGTAGCTGCAACTCTATTGAAGTAAAATCAGATAGATATAATTTAGCAGGACGAAGTGATTTTTGTTTATCATAAGAACTAAATTTATCTTTTGGGTCTAGACAAGCGACACATAAAAGCAATTCTGTGTTTACTTCATCAAAATGATCATTTAGCTCATTTAACATTCAACCAAGTACTGCATTATAAATTTCAATCCTAAAATAATGTATATTTATAATCTCACGTGCGTTGTGTCTTGATCTACATAGCTGAATGAACTTCTCATCCATATTCAAAATTTCTATGACATGTTTACTATAAAAAACAGAAACTTCAACCATGAATGATTGCCATTCGAATTATCATTTCTCAAACTAGAATCATAAGAGCGTCTTTTATTGAGTCTTGTATATTCACATCATAAGAGTTTATAGGATGTCTCAAACTAGGATTTGAATGCAAATCTTCTAGTTTAAACTGCTTTGCTTGATGCCTTTTACTCACTAAAACCAACTCTTTCAAATTAACAGAACTTTGAATTGACCTAATTTTGAAAAAGAACTTATCCATGGGACAAACAATTACATTGCAAGCTTGTTAATAAATCGAATACGAAAAACAAGTAAATATAATTCAAAACTAAAAATCTATGACACAAGTGAGTTTAGCAAGAATCAAGATTCAATCACAAATTTAATTAATATACTACCAAATTTTAGTTTATATCTGCAAAGCTGCAAATGGGAATGCAAATCTGCAATTAATCTGTAGAATTTCTACCAAAGTAGGATCTAACTTACTGTAAATCAGAAGGAACGCTGATCGGCGATCGCCTGCTCAAGGAACACCAAGGAAAAAACATATCGTAAGGAACACATCACTACATCAGTAATGATTTGATATGGGAATAATAAATCCTGTACTGTATATTGGGGCAAACAGATCAGAAGGAACAACCGAACAGATTAGAAGGAAAAAAATGAGGCAGTCAGGCAGTGATTTCTCCCTTTTCTGCAAATTAGAAGGAACACCAAGAAAAAGGAGAAATCTAAGATATGAGAGAAATCAAAGAAAGGCGAATAAAAAAACTATAAACCTGAGCATTGATTCATAATGGTCGGCGGTCACCTGGTTGAAGATGGCTGACTTCCTGAAGGGACTGACGCAACACAGACGACTCTTGATGGGGAGAAGAACGACGAAGTAGGCCGGCGAATTGGCGAAGTGAGACTGCGAGAGTCGGTACACTGGACTTCGGACTGTTAGAGGAGGAGAGAAGTTGAAAAGAGAAGCAACTTGCGGAGTTGCGGCAGTGTTTCAAAAGCTTTTGTCGTTGTCGGGACGGGAATGAGAAGAAGTGAATTTGGGCTTTCAATTTTCGCGCGATATTTACACTCGGGCACGTGCCCGGGCATATCTGGCGCTAGGTCCGCCCATATTAATAACAATAACTATACGACTAAACAAATACCCACAATCATTCACAATTAATTTAGAACATCAGTAGTTTTGAGACCACACCCAACAAAAAGGCTCATGTTCAATATGCCACAAGTCAAGCCATGCAGATCTCAAGAAATAAGGCAGTGCATCTATATAAATGCAAGTATTACTAAAAATACAACATACAATCTAGAAAATTTGGCATCTATAAAATGCTCACCTAGTAATGATGACCATTGACCAAGGATTGGAGTGGGGCTCGATGTTGGGTGGATACGATTGACGGAGGTGGTGTAGAGGAAGGAGAATTCGTGGGGCTACATTGGCCATTTAAAGTCTTGCGATCGACAATGGAAGGTGGAGGGATGTGTGATGATGAAGTAGAGGTGGAGGAGAAGGGCATGTACGCCGAGCCAGGGTTGTGGATTGGCGACGAGAGGTGGTGGGCTTGGTGGCACATTGAAGAAGTAGGGGAGGGTTCAAGGTGGCATACACACTTCTTTTCTTCTTCTTGCTTCTCATTAAACCATGCTAACTGCTTATAGTTGCTTGCCCCCCATCTAGGCATTAAACAATGGGATTAAAATAAAAACCTACTGCCTCCCATCTAGGCATTAAACAAATGGGTAAGAGATAAGCTGAAATATCAAAGGCTGCTGCCCCCATCTAGGCATTACAACAACAACAACACTCAAGCCCCTATACTTTTAGATAAGAGATAAATTGAAAATAAGATAAAGAGCCATCATGACGGTGCTTCCTGATGCGGAGCATAGACGAGCACTTGCAGTGGATGACGAGTTTTGGGCTCGTTCAGGGTCAACTGACGACTTTTCATATATGACATGCCCGGATCGATGATCGGACTCCGCAGATGCGTCCTAATTCGCGCTGCGAATCAATTTCATATATTAGTTTATTATATTTGCATTATTTTGATGTATTTGGGTGACCCCATCTCCGACCAATCGTAACCGTCGATGGTGGGATGCCCTAGCCTCCTCTTTATTTTACATAGATCATGTATGCGCTGAAAAGAGGCATTGCGGGTTTTGGAGAAAAAAAAATCCCGGAACTCCGCGATCACCCCACGGTGCCGACGCCGTGGAACCCTAGGTGACGACTCCTAGACGCTCAAACTTCTCCCCAAGGTACTACCCATCCCTAGACTCTTTCCCCCTCCGAAACCCTCCTGCAGCCGCCCAGAACCAGCCCCCCCCCCCCAGCCCCCAAAATCCATCCACTGTTAGCTGTCCAGAATTCTATTTTCCTGTTCATGCAATGTTCAATTATGAAATACACTATTCTTTCCCTATAGTTTCTTCACTCCCGTAAACCCTCCCCCTCCTGTGACTCCGCCACCCTTCCGGCCAACTAAATTTTAGCCGACCTCTTGCTCCTAATCTATACAGCCGCTGGACAGCCTAATTCCTGCAAACAGCCGGCCCAACTACCACCCCTGCTCCCTTCCGACGGCTTGTCTTCAGCCGCCGTCCAGCCCCTTGGCCCCATCGCAACCTCCCCTTCCTCTACAGCCCCAAAGTCGCACCCCCACATCCTTCCTCTGCGTGAAACCACCTCCAATCAGCCACTGCATCCAGATTTGGATGATCAGTCCAAATCTGGACGTTTGCAGCCCCGATCCACCATCTCACCTCACCCTCCCCTCATTCCCTAGCCCGGATCCGCTCTCAAATTATCGGATCTACCCTTCTCCGCCCGGATCTATCCATACGCGGTCAGATCTATCCATTTCTGGTCCGATTCCACCTTTTCGCCGAGGACAGCCACCGCCATCATCGTTACGCCTCTGGTTCCACATTTGATCGCCACTCTACTCATCCGGCTCCGGAATCTTCATTGCCTTGGTCAACCCACTATCTAGTGAGTATTGTTGTATTGAGTTATTATTTTCAGTGTATTTATACTGGATTGGATCTTTTACTCATTTGGAAATCTTGTATGATAGTGGTTTGTTTTTAGATTATTATTGTGATTTGCAGGGTTTATTCGCCGCGCTCTCTTGCTTTGGCCCTCCACGCGGAGGAAAGCCTAAGTTTGCCTCGCTTAATTAAATTATTTTGCCTTGTCTTGAATTAACTGCGTGAGATGATATTGTTTATTATCAAATTGTGATCTAACGGCCAGACTTTTGCATAACATGTAGGGTTAGGTCACCATTTATCCGTCGTCTATAGATCCATCCTGCGTCACTTCCCTAGGTCGGTGCTTCCCCAGATTGTTCCTTGGGTCCTCTTGTGCATGGGCGGTGCATGCATGTGTTGCCCCAACGCGGATCTGTGCTACTGGTTGGCACCGTAACACAATCATACTAATTCAACAGATGAAATTTGGATATGGTAAGAGAACAAGAACCATGAACAATATTTGCCCACGAATTGTTGTCTTGAAAAAACTGAATATCAACCCTCTCCCAAGTCCCACCCTAGAGAAATTACCACGGAGAATAGTCCTAAAAATGTGTCTTTGGCTCCATTTGGTGTGGCATTTTTGCTCCAGTGAGTTTGGACAAAAACACCACCATTATAAAATTTATGTTTGGCATGACAATGGTTATGACCGCCACCCAGAAAAGAAACTAATTTTGAACATAAAGTGAATGAAGTTTTGTAGGTGAAGTCGTGCGTTCACGAAGTATGCTTCATATTGAAACTTGTATATATATTCAATTGATCTAAATACAAGGAGAGAATACATATTTATAGGAGAGAGAGAGAGGAGAAATCATCCTATACACAATGTGGGATTAAAAGAAGAGAAGACAAGGGCCTCAAAGTGGGCCTTTCTAAATGGACATTTCTAACACTCCCCCGCAAGCTGGAGCGTACAAATCGTAGGCGCCGAGCTTGGATAAGCACTGATAGAAGAGGGTACTGGACAGGGCCTTTGTGAGAACATCCGCAACTTGTTCAGTACCTGGAACATGTTTCAGTTCGAGCTTCTTCATTTGAACTTTCTCTTGGACTAAATGACAGTCAACTTCATTATGCTTTGTTCTTTCGTGGAAGACTGGGTTCTTGGCTATGTGTATAGCAGCTTGACTGTCACAGAGGAGGAGAGCAGGAGAAGGAAGTTTTATAGCAAGATCCGAGAGGAGGCTTTCAAGCCATGTGAGTTCTGACACCACAAACGCCATTGCTCGGTATTCTGCTTCAGCTGAGGATCGGGCAACCACTGCTTGTTTCTTACTCCACCATGTAATCAAATGTCCTCCGAAGTAAGTGCAGAATCCGCTAGTTGACCGACGATCATCAAGGGAGCCAGCATAATCGGCATCTGAATATGCCACCAGTGTCGGAGTTGAAGCTGAGGTTTTGTATACCAATCCTTGACCAGGAGAAGTTTTAAGATATCGGAGGATGCGTTCAACAGCCTGAAAATGAGAATCTCGAGGAGCATGCATGTACCGGCTGACAATGCCAACGGCAAAGGAGATATCTGGTCTTGTTGCTGTTAGGTAGATCAATTTTCCAACCAGACGACGATAGTATTCCGGATTTTGAAGTAAAAGATCGGAGTCCGAAGACTGAGCACATATCTTGTGATTTACGTCCATTGGAGTGTTAATCGGTTTACAGCCGGAGAGGCCAGCATCATGAAGAAGATCAAGGCAATACTTTCGCTGAGAGAGTACAAGGCCATCTGGTCGTCTGGCGATCTCCAGACCCAGGAAGTAGTTAAGGTGCCCCAAATCTTTTGTTTGAAATACAGAGCTCAGATGCTGTTTGACCGTCTGTATTCCTTCGGAATCATTTCCAGTAATTATAATGTCATCGACATATACAAGAAGAAGAACTGTTCCGTTGCACGGTGGCGAGTGAACAATGAGAAGTCTGCCGAGCTCCGAGTGAATTCCATTTCCCGAAGGACCTTACTGAACTTGTCAAACCAAGCCCGAGGAGATTGTTTGAGACCATAGAGAGACCTGAGGAGTAGACAAACTTGAGGTAGCCTAGACTCCCCCGTGGTCTCAAACCCGGGAGGTTGCTGCATGTAAACTGTTTCATTGAGAGTTCCATTCAAGAAGACATTCTTGATGTCGAGTTGATGTAAGGTCCACTGGTGGTGGACGGCTACCGAGATGAAAACACGGACGGTGTTCAGCTTGACTACAGGAGAGAAAGTTTCATCATAGTCCAATCCTTGTTGTTGGGTGTAGCCGCGAGCCACAAGGCGGGCTTTCAGGCGATCAATGGTCCCGTCGGGAGTTTGTTTGATGACAAAGACCCATTTACACCCAACAACCTTCTGCCCAGGGGGAAGGGGTACCAGTTTCCAAGTCTGGTTTGCCCATAAAGCCGCCATTTCCTCTTCCATTGCCGCGCGCCAGCCAGGGTGTTGAAGAGCTTCCTGCACAGAGTTGGGAATGGAAACCGAAGACAAGGCAGTGGCAAGGGTCCGGAGGTGGGGAGAATGGCGATGCAAGGAGACGTAGTTCGCCATGGGATGAGTTGTGGAGGCCGGTGCCGGATCATCAGGGCGTGGAGGACCCAAGGTCGGGGTCGACTGCGTAGGGGCAACAGAACGAGGTGGCCGTCGAGTGTAGACACAGAGAGGAGGTGGTTGAGGGATAACGGGAGTAGGAGTGGGAGCGGGAAGAGTAGACGGCGGAATGTCATTAACGGGAAGCACAGGACGGGGGACGACCGGGGGGGGGGGGTAGGCCGGGAGACATGAGGAGAAAAGAAAGGTGTATCCTCCTAGAAGGTGACATCCGCAGAGACAGAGATTTTGCGGGTAGTAGGAGAGTTACAGACGTAACCTTTCTGCGTCCGCGAATAGCCCACAAACATTTGTTTTGCTGCCCGAGGTTCCAATTTGTCCGTAGAGGGTCCCAGAATGTGGACGTAACAAGTACACCCGAAAGTGCGCGGGGTAAGGGAGAAGGCCGGAGTAGAGGGAAATAAGAGGCTAAACGGAGTAGCATTGCGGAGAACGGAGGAGGGGAGGCGGTTGATAAGGAAGCAAGCAGTGGAGACCGCGAAGTTCTAGTAAAGCTTGGGAACATTCATGGAAAGCATGATGGAGCGGGAAACATTGAGGAGGTGCTGATTTTTTTCGTTCGGCCACGCCGTTTTGCTGTGGTGTGTAGGCACATGACGTTTGGTGTATGATCCCAAAGTCAGAACATGGATTGACAAATTCATGACTGGTGTACTCCCGAGCATTATCGGTGCGTAATGTTTTAATGTTAGTGGAAAATTGCGTTCGGGTTTCAAGGATGAATGTCTTAAAGACACGAGTTAGATCTGAGCGATCACGAAGTAAATAAAATCATGTCATGCGAGAATAATCATCAATAAAAGTAATAAAGTAGCGGTACCCAGAAATACTCATAATTTTAAAAGGTCCCCAAATATCTGAATGAACTAAATCAAAAGGAGCAGTGCTCCGAGTACAATGTGCGGGAAAGGAAGAACGCGGCTGTTTGCCGAAAATACAAGATTCACATTGAAAAACAGGAAGAGAAAGTTCAGGTAAAGCCTTCTTGAGGATAGGGAGAGGGGCATGCCCGAGACGCCGATGCCATTCAAAGGATGAGACGGAGAAGAGGACGGTGGGAGATTGATCGAGAAGGTAGAGCCCGTTCCGCAGTCGTCCCTTACCAATGGTAGTCCGCGTCCGTCGATCCTGTATAAAAAAAGAAGAAGGGGTGAATGTGATGGAGCAGTTTAGATCGTTAGTAAGACGACCAACATAAAGTAAGTTGAACGGGGAGCTCAGAACATGAAGAGCCGAGCGGAGAGAAAGGGACGAATTGAGGGAGAGGTCAGTGGAGCCGGAGACAGGAACCGTCGCTCCATTAGCCACGGTGATAAATTTTGGACGAGGAGCATCCAAGTATTGGGGTGGCTGCTGCGATGTGATGTGATGAGTGACACCAGAGTCCAGTATCCAATGCGGATCGAGGGAGAGACATGTCATACCTTCATTTGAGATGGAGGCCACATAGGCGGAAGGAGGGGTAAGCAGCCTATGGAGTTGTTGGAGTTGGAGGCGAACAGCTTCGAGGTCCACCTGATTGGGGGAGGTGGACGAACCATCGGTAGCAATGGATGCAGTCGGGCGAGGGGGGTGACCATGCTTCCGGTAGCATGTGGCCTCATAATGGCCATCCCGACCGCAGAACGAGCATTTTGGATGTCCCCGCCCACCACGGCCCCTTCCACGGGAACCCGAACGACCTCCACGAGCAGAGGTAGTGGGAGGAAGTAAGGGTGCAGAGGCTTGCTGGAGGAGGGCCGGTGAGGGTGGTGTAGGAGAATCAGGAGGCGGTGACACCTTGAGGAGCATGGAGTAGACATCTGAGAGAGAGGGATTCGTGGCTGAGGCTAACACGTGAGCCCGAATGCTCAGAAGGTGCGGGGGAACCCGGGCCATAAGCATGACAATGCAAACAGCTTCCTTCTGAGCACGTTGAGTTGCACGGTCATTGGTAGACGGCTGATGTTGAATCCATGCTTCAACGAGGGTCTTCACCTTGGCAACAACTGAAGTCATGTCAGGTCCACTAGTGTCCAGTGCCGGGAGATCGATTATGATGTCGAAGAGATGTTGAAGATTGTCCTTGCCCGAGTACAAGGAGTGGAGCTCGTCCCACATTCCTTTGTCCGTCTCAAGGTACATGGCCATGTTGTAAGGTTCGCCATCAAGGGAGTTGAGAATCCACGTTTGAACACGGCCATCGTTCCGAAGCCAGTCGTCAGTAGTAGGAGAGGGAGGTGCCTGAGTGAGGTGGCGTAAGAGGCCCTTGGCCTGAAGAACTCGGCAAACAGAGTGTGCCCAAGGAATGAAATTTTTCTTCCCAGAGAGGGAAATGGTGGTGATGCGCAGTTCATCGCGGAGCTCGGCGGAGGGAGTGGGCACCTCAGATGAGTCCACGGAAGAGCCCATGAAGGAGCGGACAGAATGGGCGACCTCGAGCTAGTTGAGAGGCGGTTTTAATTAACGGCGGACAGAAGTAGCGGACGGAGCAAGCTTGCGGACGGAGCAAGCTTGCGGACTGAGAAATCTTGCGGACAGAGCAAACAAGCGCGGCGACCCCCGCGCTTGTGACGCGGGCAGCGAGCTGCGGAGGAGGGCAGGTCGCGAGGCGGGCGCGAGTAGCGGACTCGCGGATTCGAGAGGAGGAAGGCACCTGGAGAACGAGCGGAGAGCGAGTTGCGTCAGGTCGCGAGGTGACGCAGGCAGCGAGCTGCGTCGATCGTCGCGAGCAGCGGAGGAGGGCGGCGACTTGATGCACGCGACCAGGGGACCAGCGACCTGCGAAGAACTGCGGAGGCGGAGCCCTCGTGCGGGCGAGCGATCTGGCGAGCTGGAGAGAGGCAGGTCGCGGGAAGGAGAGCCGAGGGGCCCACTGTCCAGAGGCGGTGGAAGCTATAAGAAGGGGAGCGGGGGCGCTGATTGGAACCGGGCGGTGGGCTGCGGCTACGAACACGGAGTCCGCCCAGAGAAAGGCAGATAGGCGAGGCAGGTCGCCTATTGGAGTCCGCCAAGAGACTAATGGAGTTCGCCTATCCCTCTGATACCATATTGAAACTTGTATATATATTCAATTGATTTAAATATAAGGAGAGAATACATATTTATAGGAGAGAGAGAGAGGAGAAATCATCCTATACACAATGTGGGACTAAAAGAAGAGAAGACAAGGGCCTCAAAGTGGGCCTTTCTAAATGGGCTTTTCTAACACTTCATAACCACAACGTTCACGACCGCCACCGCCGTGCCAAACGGAGCCTTAACATCTATGATGCCAATTGTTCAACAACTTTGACATCAGAGGAAAATCCATCACAAAATCACCCAAACAAGGTATTTCTCATGTCAACAGAAAATATAAGTGAAATCTAGCAAAATAGTTAAACTGAAAAGTATTGAGGGAATACTAGCACGTTACTGTTGGAAAATTAGGATACATCTCTATTCCACTGATATTAGAACTTGGGGGAACAATTGATAAGAACAAAAGGCCAATAGAACTTCTCCAACACAAACAGTCATCGACTTCTTCACGCAAGACATTTGATACCGTGCCCTACAGGCTTTATTAACTCTATGAAACATTTAAGACAATTATTCAAAAGAATCTATCGAGTTTATATGTTACATGAGCACATAATAGAAAATTATATACCTAAATGATTTAACCAGTCAGTGTCATCTGCCAGTTGATCTAGGAAAGGGCCTAGGCATACAGGGAATGTCTCCATGGGTTGCTGGGGGAGAGCCTTTGGATGCTGAATGGATTCACCATCAGGTACTGGATTGAAGTATTTAAACAGAAACTGAAAATTGGATGCTTTGATGCTGCCTTGTCCAAGATAACTTCCCACTGCAGTCAAAAACTGGATTGCCTTTTTGGACTATTCAAAACAACATCCAGAAAATGCGTCAGATGGATAAGAATAAATGGTAATAAATAAAGTTAAATATCATAAGGATAAAGGAAGTATCAATAGATTATAGATAGACAGGTCACCAGGCATGCACCATGAATCATTCAATGCCTAATTTAAAAGCCAAACTATAGTGTGCAAATGTGCTTTTAGCATTATATAACTACATCATTGAATAAAAAGAACATAAAATAATGACTCCTCACCATTCATTCTTACAACAAAAATTAGAAAAATATAAACATCGAATCTCAGAGAATCAATTTGGATTCATGTAGGGAGGTCGACCATGGAAGCTATACATCTCTTGAGGAGACTCATTGACAACTATCGAGAAAGAAAACAAGATTTGCATATGCAGTTTATTGATCTTGAGAAGGCTTATGATAGAGTTCCAAGAGAGATCTTATGGAGAGTCTTAGAAAAGAAAGGTGTAAATGTATCATATATTGACATAATCAAAAATATGTATACAAATTCAGTGACAAGGGTGAGGACATCTAGATGATTAACACAGGAATTCCCTATCCCTGTTGGATTACATCAAGTTTCAGCTTTAAGCCCTTATCTCTTTACCTTTATCTTAGATGAGCTCACCAGACATATCCAACAAGCAATACCTTGATGTTTATTGTTTGCGGATGATATCGTTTAGGTTGATGAGACGCGCGAGGGTGTAAACACAAAACTGGAATCTTGGCGAGATACTTTAGAAAAGATGGGTTTTAGGTTGAGCAGGGCAAAGACGGAGTATCTGGAGCTTAAATTTAGTAATACAAGAAGGACAAATGACTTCTTTATTAAGTTGGGTGATCAAGATGTTTTCCGTAGTGAGTGTTTTAAATATCTTGGATCGATAGTTCAAAAAGATGGAGGTATTGATAAAGACGTGACACACAGAATCCAAGCGGGTTGGTTGAAGTGGAGAGGCGCGTCTGAGATCTTAACTTAAGGGCAAGTTTTACCGCACTGCAATTAGATCCGCGATGCTCTATGGTTTTGAGTGTTGGGCAGTGAATTGTATACATGAGCAAAAAATGGGAGTTGCGGAGATGAGAATGCTTAGGTGGATGTGTGGACACATGAGATTGGATAAAATTAGGAATGAAAGTATCAGGGATAAGACAGGAGTAGCACCAATTTCAGAGAAGATGCGAGAAGATCGTCTAAGATGGTTTGGACACGTACAAAGGAGATCATTAGAGGCACCTGTTAGGCGTTGTGAGAGTCTAGTCACTAGTCATGTTAGACGAGGGAGGGGTAGACCAATAAAGACTTGGAACGAAACTATAAAGAAAGACATGATGTACTTAGGCATTCGTGAGATTATGACAAAAGATAGGGCATAATGGCGACAAAGGATCCATATAGCCGACCCCACTATAGTGGGATAAAGGCTTGAGTGTTGTTGTTGTTGTATAAACATCAAATCTCCATCAATCATATGTTTAAAATATCTAGTAATAGCAAATGTAGATTGATAAAACACACATCCGAAAGTCAAATAGGGCAATGAAATTAATTCTAGAACAAATTAGTGGGAATATGCCTTCAAAAACACAATATAAAAATCTGAATTCCTTTAGGATGAGTCCGAGGGTTTCAATTGAGCGTAGGCCTACAAATACTTTTGTGAAGTGGGAAGATGCCATCTAGAGGACCTGTTAGTAAAGAGTGGGACAAGGTCCATCACTGATTATGATTGAAAAGTCAGGAGTTTTTAGCAGCGGCGCTTGAGAAAAAACCCTAGCAGTGCTGTGACATTGGATATGAAGATCACTACAATACATGGAATATCACTACAGTCGATAGAAGAGCACTACAATAGATAGAAGGCCACAATGCAAGCAATTAGTCAATTTGAGCTTTGGCCTTAGTTATTAAAGGCTCAAGGCACTCCAAGACGTAAAAGGGTCTTGAAGCCTAGACTTAAGGCGTAGACGCGCGCCTGACGAGGACAAGGCTCAACCACACTTATTTTAAATAATCATTATCAGTTCATCTTCTTGGTCAAAATCTTTATTTATTCTACTAAATAATCAATTATTACTATCATTTATCTCTCTTAGGAAATAGAATCAATGTAGTTACTTGCATCATATCTAAGTCTCAACGCTCGATTATGTTTCACAAACATAAAGTCATGCAAAATTATTGAGTTCTTATATTGTTTCTTTTTTTTTATTTTGAAAAAAAGTTTACAACAAAAATCTCCCTCAGGCACTACTCTTATGCTCCAAAGGCGCAAAAAGGCTTATGAAGGCGTGAACTTTTGAGCATGTTGAGTCTTGAGACTTAGGCGCGCCTTTAACAACATAGATCAACTCCGGAAGTCGTTGCTGTCATGTGCAGAACTTGGAGTCAAACAAAGCCTAATTTAAGCTTCTATGAAGAACACATTAGTACACTCTAGTAAGATTATTTATATGTTCTAAATCAAATGTTCACTATGAACTAAAAATGTTACTACTATTCAATCATTGACTATGCTCATAAATCATTTTTTCTTGCTAATCTAAAACTGTTAATATGGGGTTGTAAATAGTGGAAGTTTCAGTTGGCCAGTCCGAACTCATTTCTTTTTAGTTCTCAAACATTGCACTACATGAACTCGTTTGGACTTTAAGACCTTAAGATCACTTTAAGTTGAACTGGAGTTGTATTGGCATTTCCATTTTGTAACCCAAGCCTTGTTCAAGTCCTAATTTAGGCCCGAGCCTTGCCAATTTCCCTAACAACATATACATTCATAGATAATTGTGTGTATGTGCTATGTTCACGAGTATGGTTATGTATGTGCGTGTTATGGGCATTCAAACTCAAATAAATTTGAGCTAGACCTTTGGGCCCTATCCATAAGATCTTTATTATTTTCAAAGAAATAAACAATTTAAAGGATTTTTTGTTTCTTATTTCATGTTTTTCTGGGTGGTATCTTTATCTTTGTTTAGATCAAGTTGAGCTAACCTTCTATTATCATGATTAAATTTCAAACATTAGCTGAAATCCTTCTTTTGGCATCAGATTAGACACTGTAAAGCTTTAAATACTTGTTTATAGTCTTTTTAGTTTCTTGCAGTTTTGGGATTCACATCATAATCTCGTGGCTCATATGAGCCAGAAAGTCTTTTAGGATATACCTTATACTTGTTCAAATAGTGTACTTCGAATTTTCCCATGCAATGAACTAATTACCAATTTCTTTCAACAGTTTCTGGTTCTTGACGAGGCAGACAGAGTATTGGATGTTGGTTTTGAGGAGGAACTCAGGATAATATTTAAGTCTTTGCCTAAGAGTCGGCAGACACTTCTATTTTCTGCAACTATGACAAGCCAGTTGCAAGCATTGCTTGAGTTATCTGCAAATAGGTCGTACTTTTTTGAGGCATATGAAGGATTTAAAACGGTTGAATCTCTCAAGCAACAATACATTTTTATTCCTAAAAATGTGAAGGAGGTCTATCTTTTCCACATATTGTCAAAAATGGAGGATATGAGCGTTAGATCAGCAATGATTTTTGTTTCTACATGCAGGTATTTTTTTAGAAGTAAATGGAAGTTTCGTAATTTTTAAGTTTGTTCATGATAATGCATGATATATGAAGTTCATTTACATTTTTGTTGCTTCCTGTTAGAAAAGCCCATGTAAAGGGCCCATTATTGAGCCCATGTTTTATTGCTTTCTCCTTCTTCTCCTCTTAGTCCCACATCATGTATAGGATTTCTTCTCTCCTTCTCTCCTTCTCTCTCCTATATATATGTATTCTCTCTTTGTATTTACACACTCAAGCAATACATACAAGTTTTGAGCTCTCTCAACATGGTATCAGAGGGAGCGCCGGAGCGGTCCGGTCACAGCGGTTTCCTCTTTTCTAACCGCCCCGACCATCCGCCTTCCCTACCCGCCGGCTCTTCCGCGACTTCTCTCCTTCTCCTCTATTCGCTTCACCGGCTCTTCTCGCCGGCCTCCCTGCGGTCTCCCTTTTTCTAACCGCATCCTCTCCCTCTTTCCCGTGGATCCACCCTTCCCCCCCACCTTCTTATAGCCACTCTCTCTAGACCCGTGGGACCACTTCCCGGGTCATCCTTTCTCTATCCGCTGCGGGTTCGGTCTTACCCGCGTGGTTTCTTTTTCGCACTGTCCGCATCGTCTACTCGCACGCAGGTCGCCCTTCTCTTCCCGCCGCGAGCTCTCCTCTTCGCTCGCGATCTTCTCCCTTCTCTTCTCCCGCGCGGCTTCCTTGCTTACCGCGCGACTTCCTCTATTCCCGCGGTCTCTCTCTCCGTGGCGATTTCCGCACGTGGTCGCGACTTCTTCCCCTGCCGCTAGTGTTCTCACTCTGACCGTGCGACCTGTTTCTTCTTCCCTTTCTCTCTCTTCCCGCACGGTTCCCTCTCAACTCGCGCGGTCTGCCTCCTTCTCGCCTCCCCGCGCGGTCTTTTCTCGAACCGCTGCGGCCTCTCTCCTTGTGTTTGAGTCGACCTCTCTGGTCACTCCCTCTCTCTGGCTGATAGTCTTTACACTGTGACCGTGCGGATTGTTCTTCTGCACTCGGGTCGCGACCTCCCTCTCCTTCTCGCTTGCTCTTGTCGCTGTGACTACCCGCCGAGGCCTCTTCTGTAACCGTGCGGGCTTGTCGTGCAAGAGTAGTCTTCCCGCAGCGTTCTCTCCTCCGACGGTTTTCTTGTCTAACCGCAACGATCTCTTCGGCCTCCATGGGTTCTTCTGTAGACTCTACCGGCCAGGCGGCTAACACCTCTGCTGATCGCCCAGCCCCTCCTCCAGAGCTCCACGATGAGCTGCAGATCACTACAATTTCCCTCTCCAGAAAGAACTTCATCCCATGGGTGTACTCGGTTCGCCGAGTTCTACAGGTAAAAGGCCTTGGTCTCCATCTAAGTCAGGGACATTTGTCCCCTCTTACCGACGACTGGCTGCGCAACGACGACCGCGTTCAGACTTGACTACTCAATTCCCTGGAGGGTGAGCCCTACCAGATGGTCATGTACCATGAGACGACCAACGCTATGTGGGAGGAGCTTCACTCCTTATACTTCGACAAGGATAGCCTCCAACACCTCTATGATATTATCACCGACCTTCAGGCTCTCGATGCTGGCGGGGCTGCAGACATGACGTTGTTTGTCGCTCGTGTCAAGACTCTTGCGGAGGCCTGGATCCAGCATCAGCCTGCTACTCCTGATCTTGCTGCACAACGGGCTCAAAAGGAAGCCGTCTGCGTTGCTATGATGATGGCTCGTGTTCCGTCACATCTTCAGAGTATCCGGGCTCATGTCCTTGCTTCGGCCACTACTCCTCTCTCTGATGTGTGCTCTATGCTCTTTCACGTACCATTGCCCCTGGATACTCCTGGCCCCTCCTCTCCGACCGTTCTTCAGCAGGCCCTTCCCCCCTTGCTTTCCTCACCTCCTTATGCTCGCGGTGGACGGTCAGGCTCCCGCGGACGTGGGGGGTCAGGGCCGCCCAAAGTGTTCCTATTGCGGCCGGGACGGCCACACTGAGGCCGCGTGCTACAAGAAAAATGGTGTAGAGGATTTGACCCAACGTATGAGCGACTTAATGAAAGGGGTTGACAATCTCACCACCATCATGGGGGGGGGGGACGGCATGGGCACGTAGTGAACGGATTATGCACACCTGTCAACACTATAGAAGCCACCTTGCACTTAAATCAAGCATCTCCCCTCGTGGTCGAAGTAGATCCTAACCCTAGGCCACTAGAACTTGCACACCTCGAACCCGAACCCCGTGACCAACCCGTTGGGACATGAGAGTCAAGTTAGATGTGGGAGACTTCGAAGGGCGATTAGAACCCGAGAGTTGTTTAGAGTGATGTGATATGATAGATCATTTCCTAGCTTGAAAGCAATTACTCCAAGCTAGGCAAGTTGAATACGCTACTCTTAAATTAAAAGGATCCACATTAGTTTGGTGGGGACAATTAGAGAGATCTCGGTTCAATTTAGGCATGCCCTCCATCACCACGTGGGTTGAGTTTAAATCACAACTTTGAAAGCGATATGTACCACCCGATTACTTGCAAACCCCCTTTCGCAGGTTCCATAACCCACGACAAGACAAATTATCGGTGGATGAGTACACGAACGAATTCCTAATTCTCCAGTCTCGCCTCAATCTTCGAGAGGACGACAATACGGCTGTCTTCCGTTATCTGAACGGGTTACGATATGTCATTAGAGATCAATTAAAACTATTTGACTATAAGGACTTAGGAGAGATCTCGAGTCACGCCCGTAGGGTAGAATCCTCACAAAAGCGGACATCCGGAGTCAGGTCTACTGATAGGCCCCCACCGACTTACACTTTAACTTCTGCTGACAGGACTGCCGGACCCTCTCGACCAGCAGTATCCACGAGTACCCCGACACTTCTTGCCCCACCCTCTAGAGGCAAGGAGGTTATAGGCACTAGACCACAACCAGGGGCGTTTAGATGTTTTAAGTGTATGGAGTCGGGTCATAAATCTTCAGTGCCTGTGACGCCTCTTCGTCGCCGTCATCGATTCTGAGAGTGGATCATGACCCGAGTATGAGGTCTTCCTTAGTGACTCCCGGTCTGACCCGACCCCTGAGACTGAGTTAGATAATGAGTGCGAAGTTGAGGGAGAGCAGCCCGGTCAGTTAGTGTGTGTTCTCAAATATAGTCTTCTAACTCCTAAGACTCCCACTGACGACGAATGGTTGAGGAACAATATTTTTCGTACCACCGCCCGCATTCAGGGAAAGTTCTATTCTATCATCATAGATAACGGTAATATGGAGAACTTCGTTTCTCAAAGCATGGTAGATAAGTTGAAGTCGAGGACACAACCCTTAGGAAAACCCTACAGTTTGTCATGGGTCACTAACAGTCTAAGTTATCAAAGGCGCAAGGCGCACCAAGGCGCAAAGGGCCCCTAGAGCCTAGGCACAAGGCGCAAGGCGCAGGCGCGCGCCTGAGGCATGTGAGGCGCAAAAATTGGGGAAAAAAGAAATTGATCGAATTGGACGCCCAATTCGATGAAATTGAGCGAATTGGGCACCCAATTCGCTGGAATTGAGCGCCCAATTCGCTGGAACTGGACTAGCCCTGTTCACTGTTGTACAGTGAAATGGGCTGCTCCAGTTCACTGTAAAACAGTGAACTGGGCTGCTCCAGTCAGCCCAGTTCACTGTTTTACAGTGAACTGGAGCCCACTTCACTGTTTTACAGTGAACTGGAACCCTGTTCACTGTAAAACAGTGAACTGGAAGCACAATTCATTGTTACAGTGAACTGGGCTTCCACTATGACTATGCTAGAAGCCTTGAAAAGAAGAGAGCAGCCAAAAAAATTACTGTTACAGTGCTTTCACTATGTGTCTATGCTAGAACCAAAAAGAGCAACCGGAAAACATGGCATCCAGAAAACATCTAAAGCCGAAACATGGCAGCCGGAAAAAACCTTCAAACGACAGTAAATATGCAAGAAGAAGGAATGCAGTGAGAAGTTACCAAAAGTGGCAGCGGCCGGCGAACGGAAGCCGAGCGGCGACAGGTGCGGAGCAGCGAGCGGCGATTTCAACCCTAACCTGGCGTGAATCGGGAAAAATGAGGGCAAGCATCCTTATAAAGACACGGCAGGGAATTAAAATGAACCGGGCCTAGACTAGATCTAGGCCAGGCGCGCCTAACTAGCGCCCGTAAGGCTCGCAAGGCGCGCGCCTGGGGCGCGCCTGGGGCGCGCCTAGGCCAATTCGCCCGCCCCGCCCTTGATAGGGCGCTACTCCGTGCGCCTGGTGCGCCCGGCGCCTCAGGCGCGCGCCTTGATAACTTAGCTAGCAGTATGACCATTCCTATCACACACCAGTATTTCATAGAGTATTTCATAGGCAATATATATCAGGAGGCGGTCTTGTGTCATGTTGCTACTATTGAGGTTTGTCATATTCTATTGGGACTACCTTGACAGTATGACAGACACATTATTCATGATGGCGTAAAGAACTCTCATTCCTTCGAGCACAATGGGTGCATGATTGTTCTACTTCCCTAAAAGAGCAGTCTTGTTTCTAATGTCCAGAGAGATCTGTGCACCCCTCTACCATTATCTCCACTTTATCTTTTCCCTCCGCCACTATGTTAACAAGGCCTCAATTTCAGGAGGAGATGAGGGATAGTGAGGCACTGTATATGTTATCTGGCTTTGACACCACCCCTACTACTTTAGATGTCCCTAGCACCGTGCGTCCTCTTATTGATGAGTATATCGAGATCATGTCGGAGGAGTTGTCTGTAACTCCCTCAAACGAGAGAAATCCAGCACTGCATAGATCTTATGCCAGGAGTTAGTTTGCCTCACCTCCCCCATTATCGCATGATTCCAAAGGAGCATGAGGAACTCCATAGGCAGGTTACCAAATTAATATCGAAATGCCACGTTTGGGAGAGTATGAGTCCGTGCGCCGTCCCTGCATTACTACTTCCAAAGAAAGATGGAACCTTACGCATGTGTGTAGACAGTCGTGAGATAAATAAAAATTACCATCAAATATCGCTTTCCGATTCCCCGATTGGATGACATGTTAGATATGCTTAGTGGTTCCTATGTGTTTTCAAAGATCGATTTGAAGAGTGGATACCACCAGATTAGAATTCGACCTGGGGATGAATGAAAGACTGTGTTTACGACTAGGAAAGGATTATACGAGTGGATGGTGATGCCTTTTAGGCTATCTAATGCTCCCATCACATTTGTGCGAGTGATGAATCAAGTGCTTAGATCACTCATAGGAGTCTGCATAGTGATGTACTTTGATATCTTGATTTATAGTTTTGATCTGTTCAACATTTGATTCATCTTAGTCAAGTCTTAGAAATAATACGTGAAATTAAATTATATGTGAATTTGAAGAAATGTATGTTTATGACGGAGAGCTTGACCTTCCTTGGATATATTATCTTATTTGAAGGCACTAAAGTTAATATAGAGAAGGTCAAAGCGATTGAATCCTGACCTAGCCCTAAGACGATTATTGTGGCTCGAGGATTTTACGGGCTACGTGATGAGAGCTCGCCTAAGAGCTCTTTATCAAGGAGGTCTCGAGATCAAATCTCGACCTCAACAACCTTTTGGCTTCCTGTGGTGGGACCAGAGACGGGTTAGGGTGTACGACCCGCGGGCCTGATGAAATCCGCCTTGGTGCGATGCCAAGGTGAGCCCCCTGGTGGGACTCCAGGGTGGCAGGCAGGTGTGACGCCTGTCCTGCATCAGTTTGTGTATATATAAATGTCGATATTGAGTGATATCAACACATTTTGAAAGAGCCATCCTCAGTGCTAATCATTTAGCTGAATTGCTTCCATGTTTCATCATTAACCCCACTTTAAAACAAACCACATGCATGCTTTTAATGGTTCAAAACATTGCTTTGAGTCTCAGTATAGTAGTGATTGCGATACTAAATTGTATTCAATGATTTGAATATTCAATACCATCTTCATTGTTTTTCCGTTTTTATTTGTGATCTTATAGGAGTTGCCATCTTTTGAGTTTGTTGTTGGAGGAACTTGATGAACCTGCAGTAGCTTTGCACTCTCACAAGTCTCAGGCTCTCCGTCTTGCAGCATTGAATAAATTTAAATCTGGTAGGGTTCCTATTTTGCTTGCAACAGATGTTGCTAGCCGAGGCCTAGATATTCCCACAGTTGATCTTGTTATCAACTATGATATTCCAAGGTGGTTTCCAGCTGAATATTATTTTACCATTGGCAAGCTAGTCATGGCGGTGTGATCCTAATTGAATTTAATCATCTTCCTGGAATGTAGGTATCCACGTGACTACGTGCATCGCGTGGGCCGTACTGCCAGAGCAGGTAGAGGGGGTATGTCCATAAGTTTCATAGCACAGGTATTTGTGTTTTTTGTCACATCCTTTGATTTTTATTTAAACAATTCTTCTATGCTTTTTTTATCTAATGGATGTTGTAGTTCTCTTTTTACATATGCTGATTTAGGTAGTTTGTGCTAGATTGCTAACATAACAAAAAATAAAATAGCGGATGATATGTTCAAAAGTCATGTCGGCCGATATATCGGAAAAAATCGGATATGCTTGCCTAGATTTTACAGAAGGACATAATCAATTTTTTTTGAAAAAAATATCGTTTTACCTTCAAAAACGACATGTCAGAGGAAGGTGTGGTTATGGATGCCAAAAGCACGAAGATGGAGGGAGAGTTCCGATCTGATGTAAACTGAACTTCGCAAATTTTAAATTTAAGCGGAAATTTACTCGGCACAATATTAGATTTTGTTTTAGAAGCAACACCATGTAACGGAAAGACTAACTTCCGGCTTTCCAAAAGTTTCGGCCTAAATAAAATGCGGCAAGGGAACAAACTCGCAGGATTCAGACACTAAGTAAAACAACGGTTAGGAATGTGGAGGGCTAGCACGCGCTACACTTGGATGTGACAATACCTTGCTGAAATTATCATAACAAACTACTAATAAAGAGATTGAGAGTTGGAGGAAAGAAACCTCATCGGGAGGTCTCCGACATTTGCATTCCGAGCTCTTCACGGGCGGTCATGGCCATCGAGGAAGGGATCTAGCAAAGTGGCGGCTGTCGTAGGCTGTTTTGGTGGAGGAGAAGGTGGAATGACGGCGGGTGTTGGGTTTTGTGCAGAAAACGGGCGGCTGGAGGTGAGCAGTGGAAGGTAGGATGTAGGGTTGGAGTGGAGAGGAGAGGGTTGCTGGTTTTGGAAGCTCGAGGTAGACTCATGGGAGGTTGGCCGGCGGTGGACAGTGGGAAAGCGGAGTTCGGGAGAAACGGGGCTTGCGGAAGGCTCGGCGTCAGGCGGAAACAACCCCGCACTGAGTGGGTTGGATTCGGGGAAGGCGGAGGAGAGCCGGGGCGACCAGAGGGCTTGCGGGCGGGGAAGAAGACAGCGGCACGGTTGGTCGTCGGGAGGAACTGGGCGGATGCACGGGCGCGGGTTGACGACGGAAAGAACGAGCCGAAAGTAGCGGGCTTCAACAAGTTCTCCAACCGGTCTAGGGAAAACAAGGGAATGCTCATATTTATATAGGCCTCCTCCCTCTCTTTTAATAAGTACAATTTTAAATTAAGCAACTAATTTCAACACATGTCCCCCAAAACAAACGCGACGACCCACCCCACACAATTTGAATCGAACCAATCCATTTAGGGTCACATGATGCGGTCAATCTCACGTGTCGAAACAAAATAACACAGTTCACATAAAGACAAGAAAATAAAAGATACAATGTTGCGATAAAACATAAAAAGATATGTCGATGGCAGCGACAATAAGAAAATAACTAAAGGGACGACGACGGGTTCACATCAGTTCTCCCGGGGTTGAGAGAACTCGACTCCGGCGAGACTGTGCTGATGACTGTAACTGAGAGGTCCGGATGTCGACGCTGTAACTCTCTGGCACTGATCCAGCTGCTATCCAAGACGTCCCTGCCCCGCCATGAGACCAAGTATCGCTGGTAGGCTCCTTCTCGCGTCTGGAACTCCCGAACATCGAGTACCTGGTCAACCTCCTCTATAGTGGGTGTGAAGGCCGGCTGAAATCCTGCGGTCGTCCCGGGCTCCAGGCTTGGTGGAGGCAAAGGAACGGCAGGTGGATGGCCGTGGAAAACGGAAAGGTCTGCCATATTAAAAATCGGCGAAGTACCGAATTCCAAGGGCAGATCAATAAGGTAGGCGTTCTCTCCTAGCCGTTTCCTCACCTGAAAAGGGCCGAAACGACACTGCCGGAGTTTGTGGTACGACCCACCGGGAAATCTTTCCTTTATGAAATGTGCCAACACCCAATCTCCTTCCGAAAAAGACACGCCGCGCCGATGGATATCAGGGCTTTCCTTGTATTTTTCGGAAATTACCTGCAACTTATTATGAATAACTTCATGCAAGGATTTTAAATTATCAATCCAAGTGGTAGCTTCAAAGGAAACACGCTCGTGAGAAGGTAATGAGTGGCGATCGGGGAAATGCGGAATAGGGAAACCATAAACAATCTCAAAAGGAAACTTTTGGGTGGAACGATTTATGATACTATTGTAGGCAAATTCGGCTTGGGCTAGTGTCAAATCCCACTGCTTAGGTTGTTCCCCCGCTAAGCATCTCAATAGGTTGCCCAAACTTCGGTTGACCACTTCAGTTTGCCCATTATACTGTGGGCGATACGCACTAAAATTTAATTTTGTGCCGAGTTTATTCCATAAAGTTTTCTAAAAGTAGCCCATGAAGTGAGTGTCCCTATCCGACGTGAACGTGCGTGGAACACCGTGAAGTCTAACTACCTCCCTGAAGAAAAGATTAGCTATGTGCGCGACGTCGGAGGTCTTCCGACAAGGTATGAAGTGAGCCATCTTGGAGAATCTATCAACAACTGCAAATACGGAGTCGACTCCATGCGTCACACAAGGGAAACCGCTCACAAAGTCCATGGAGATCTCATCCCATGGCCGCTCCGGAACGGGTAAGGGAATGTACAATCCGGTGTTCTGGGACTGTCCCTTATACAACTGGCACGTGTAACAGGCACGAACGTGGCTAATAATATCTTGTCTTATGCGGGGCCAATGATAGCGCGTGGTTGCCAGGTCAATCATCTTGGCCTGCCCGACATGTCCACCCAACCCAGATGAGTGCAACTCAGTGAGCAAGACCTCACGTAGTGGTCCCTGACAGATACATAATCTAGTGCCTCTAAATAAATACCCCTCGCTCACGCAAAACTGTCCCGTCGGGTCAGCTCCATGTAGCTGACACTCCGCCCACACCTCACTAAAATCGGGATCAGTGGCATAAAGCTCTTTCGTGGAGTCTAAGTCAGTCAGTCTAGGATGTAGAGACACTAAGAGGTGTGCACGATGGCTAAGGGCGTCGACAACTCTATTGGTGACTCCTGGCTTGTGACAAATGTGAAATGTGTACTGCAAAAACGCGGCCCACTTGGCGTGGTGTCTGACCTCCTTTTGGGAGTTTAGGTGGCGCAACGCATCGTGATCTGTGTTCAACACAAACTCGCGTTGTATCAAATAATGCTGCCAATGTTAAGGAGCCTGAACAATGGTGAAAAACTCAATGTCGTACGTCGAATATCTAGTTTTCGCGTCGTTCAGCTTCTCGCTGTAAAATGCTACAGGTCGACCTTCCTGGCTCAAAACATCCCCAATACCTATGTGTGACGCTTCACAATCAACCTCAAAATTTTTCTCAAAATCAGGTACCGCCAGAACAGACGCACTGAACATCTTCTCTTTCATGGGGAGGAATGCTTGCCCGGCCTCAGCGGTCCAAATGAATTCCCCCTTTCAGAGGCAGTCGGTGATGGGTGCAATGTGGGTGCTAAAATTGCGGATAAAACGTCGGTAGAACGATGCTAGGCCATGGAACCCGCATGCCTCAGTGACGTTCCTGGGGGTGGGCCATGACTCTATCGCTCGGATATTCTCTTGATCCACCTTAATTCCCTCAGAGGAGACAATGTACCCCAAAAAGGTGAGACTGCTAGTGAAGAAGGTACATTTCTTCAAATTGATGATCAAAAGATGTTCTCTCAAAATTTGCAGGGCCTGACGAAGATGTCTAAGATGCTGGTTCGGGTCGAGGCTATAGATGAGAATATCGTCAAAGTAGACGACGACACAAGTCCCTATCAGGGGTCTAAGGACTTGGTTCATCAGCCTCATAAATGTGCTTGGTGTATTGGACAAACCGAGGGGCATGACCAACCACTCATATAAGCCCTCCCTTGTTTTGAACGCCGTTTTCCATTCTTCACCCGGTCGGATCCGGATTTGGTGGTAGCCACTTTTGAGATCAATCTTTGAGAAAACTTGTGCCCCACTCAACATGTCTAGCATATCATCTAACCGGGGAATCGAGAAACGATATTTGATACTGATTTTATTGATAGTGCGGCTATCAACACACATTCGCCAAGTCCCGTCCTTCTTTGGGACAAGAAGGGCAGGAACAACACATGGACTAAGGCTCTCCCTCACATGACCCTTCTGGAGAAGCTCAGATACCTGTCTCCTAAGCTCCTCGTGCTCTCTTGGGCTCATACGGTAATGAGGTAGATGGGGCAGACTTGCACCTGGGACTAAATCGATGCGGTGCTGGATGTTCCTCAGCGGGGGAAGCTGGTCGGGCAACTCGTCCGGGGTGAGGTCGCTAAATTCAGTGATCAGAGGTCGAACGGCCGCAGGAATCTCCACAGAGGTGGTGGGGGACTCCAGGCCGACTAATATATATGCGATGGTACTCTCTCTCACCTCGCGACAAAACTGTCTCTCTGTCAAAAGCATACAGACGGACGGATATGTCATGGTGGTGAGCGTGGTTGTGGAGATAGGAACCCCAGCTGGGGCAGCCACCGGGGGGGGGGGGGGTGAATCGCTGTGGAACAAGACCGTTCTTCTGTGGAAGAAGGGTCTTGCGACCGCGATGGTCGAAGGAATAAGAGTTCCTCCGCCCGTCATGGATAGTGCTTCGTCATACTACCACGGACGCCCCAAGAGAACATGACACACATCAAGAGGTGCAACATCGCACCACACCGAGTCGGAATAAGAAGGCCCAATGTTGAAATCCATGAGACATCGCTGTGATATGACCATTGTGGTGCCACTAGTCACCCAGGATAACTCATAAGGGCGCTCCAATTTCTGAATCTGGAGGCTTAACTTCTCTACCATGCGCTGGGAGACGAAATTCTCCATGCTCCCGCTGTCGACGATAATAGAATAGTAGTGCTCTCGGATGCGAGCGGTGGTGCGAAAGATATTGTGCCTTACCCATGCGTCATCAGTGGCAGCTCTCAGAGTAAGTAGGCTATGCTGTAGAACACAAATCAACTGATCTGGCTGCTCTCCCTCTACCTCACACTCTCCCTCAAGGGGGTCCTCTGTCTCTCTGACTAAGTCGCTCTCCCAGATCCCATACTCCGGATCTCGTCCATCGTCAACCTTAACAACAGCGCTAAACTGACTTCTTGGGCACTCAGATGATTTATGTCCTGGCTCCATGCACTTGTAGCATCGAAATACGGGCTTAGAGGTGACGATCTCCTTCCCCTTCATGGAAATCGAAGAGGGGCCCGCAGGGGTAGGAGATGGTAACACTGGCCTAACAGTAAAAGATAGGCCAGGGGTAGGTGACGTACTCGTCCTAGTGGTCGATGTCGAAGGCGAGGAATAATGTGTCCGGTCAGTAGATTTCTGACCAGATGTCCTCTTCTGGAGAGCTTCCACTCGGCGCGCCCGACTGGAGAACTCTCCCAGGTCCCGGAAATCATGTAGCTCTAACTGGTCTTGTATCGCATACCGTAGCCCATTCAGATAACGGGCCACAACCATGCGGTCTTCCTCCTTCAGATCTAAACGTGACTGGAGGACCAGGAGCTCGTTTGTGTACTCGTCAATGGTTTGCTTGTCTTATCGTAGGTTGTGAATTGTGATACCTACGATACAAGGTCTGCATAAAATCTGCGGGGATGTACCTGCTCTTGAGTTGAGCTTTGAACTCATCCCAGGTGGTGATAGGTGGTTGTCCCATCGTGTATCGCATCCGCTTGACTTGCACCCGCCATGTGAGTGCGAGGCCCTTCAGCTTCAGGGTGGCATACTCCACTTGTTGGTGGGCAGGTGTGCGCTTCCAGCTGAGGAACCGTTCAAGTCACTCGCACCAATCAAGACACACCTCAGGCTCAAGTGTGCCCTCAAAATCCCCAACATCCAGTTTGATACCGGCATCCCATCTAGGGGGATTCCTATTATCTTGATGTGCTAGTTGGGGTTCTGGTGGTGGAGGTATAAGATGACGTGCAAGAGGAGTAGGGGGTTATGCAGCAGGACCCCCTAAGTGATACTGTGCTTCCAAATTGTTGACTGAGTGCGCAACCCCATCATGACTTGGTTTGTGTCTCTCACCGAGAGGGTGAATGTAGTGGCAACGACCATAATGTCTTCAATTTGCTTACATATATCTCCTAAGTTTCCCTCTAGATGTTCCATTCTTGATTCCATGGATACATTGGAAAACCTTAAACTTGAAATTTCGGAAGCGCAAATAGCTCGGCTATCCCACAATAGGAGTAAGATATCCCAGCAGCCACACCAAGTTGATGTAAACTGAACTTCACAAATTTTAAATTTAAGCGGAAA
Source organism: Platanthera zijinensis (assembly GCA_039513925.1). NCBI lineage: Eukaryota > Viridiplantae > Streptophyta > Magnoliopsida > Asparagales > Orchidaceae > Platanthera > Platanthera zijinensis. The sequence goes on along the minus strand of CM077081.1, from coordinate 11,230,983 downwards.
TTTACTCGGCACAATATTTGATTTTGTTTTAGAAGCAACACCCCGTAACGAAAAAGATAACTTTCGACTTTCCAAAAGTTTCGACCTAAATAAAGTAAAACAACAGTTAGGAATGTGAAGGGCTAGCGTGCGTTACACTTGGATGTGACAATACCTTGCTGAAATTATCATAACAAACTACTAATAAAGAGATTGAGAGTTGGAGGAAAGAAACCTCACCGGGAGGTCTCCGACATTTTCATTCCGAGCTCTTCACGGGCGGTCACGGCTGTCGAGGAAGGGATCTAGCGAAGTGGCGGCTGTCGTAGGCTGTTTTGGTGGAGGAGAAGGTGGAATGACGACGGGTGTTGGGTTTTGTGGAGAAGACGGGCGGCTGGAGGTGAGCAGTGGAAAGGTAGGATGTCGGGTTGGAGTGGAGAGGGTGGCTGGTTTTGGAAGCTCGAGGTAGACTCACGGGAGGTTGGCCGGCGGTGGACAGTGGGAAAGCGGAGTTCGGGAGAAACGGGGCTTGCGGAAGGCTTGGCGTCGGGCAGAAACAACTCCACATTGAGCGGGCTGAACTCGGGGAAGGCGGAGGAGAGCCGGGGCGACCGGAGAGCTTGCGGGCGGGGAAGAAGACAGCGGCACAATTGGTCGTCGGGAGGAACTGGGCGGATGCACGGGCGCCGACGGAAAGAACGAGCCGAAAGCAGCGGGCTTCAGCAAGTTCTCCAACCGGTCTAGGGCAAACAAGGGAATGCTCATATTTATATAGGCCTCCTCCCTCTCTCAATCTCTAATTTTTTAATAAGTAAAATTTTAAATTAAGCAACTAATTTCTGCACATGTCCCCCAAAACAAACGCGACGACCCACCCCGCACAATCCGAACCGAACAGATCCATTTAGGGTCAAGAAGACTCAACCTATCAGAGGAGGGGTGACACAGGTCTTTCTCTTTCTACTGGAAGAGCCAGCCTACCCATCGGAGTCAGACTAGCTAGTAGAAGCTTCGGGAGAAGAGTCAACCCTTCGACCAGTTTCCCTATCAGAGGAGGGAAGTCAGATTTGCTTTCATTTACAGGGCATAAAGTGCGTAGAATCTCAGACCCGAGGGGGATTTTGAAAGCAGTCCCTCCTATCCAACCACCCACCACTATGATAAAATAACACAAAATAACACCTATGGCAGTCAATCTCACGTGTCGGGACAAAATAACACAGTTCACATAAAGACAAAAAAATAAAATATACAATGTTGCGATAAAACATAAAAGATACGCCTATGGCAGCGACAATAAGAAAATAACTAAAGGGCCGACGACGGGGTCACATCACGATCCCTAACCCTATTTGAGAGAACTATTAGAGGAATATGAAATAACTAAAAATAGAGTTTTGATGTGAAGACATCTACAACTAAATCCACATTTTTATTGTTTATGAAAATACTATAAGAATAAAATAGCTAAAAATAATAAAAAATACAAAAAGAAAATATAGCTTAATTAGACGAAGGACTTGATGCAACCTGCGTCTCATTGGGAGATTTCTCACAGAAAGCACACAATCTAAATAACTCATAGCTACCTAAACAAAAAAAACAATTTCAATTAATATAAACACAGAAAGCACCATCTTCCTCAACAAAGAAGGTATTAAATCACAGACAATTCAAGCAGAATGGAATTTGAAGGGGGAAAACAGGTATTGTTTTTAAAACCGGCAAACAGTCGGGAAAAATTAACTCGCAAATCTATAAAAAACTCCCAAATGTTTATGGGAGCATAGGTTACTGAAAGATGTTATATTAATCAATATTTTGAAATCGACTCACCCCATTGCCTTTATAGTCGGCCTTTACCCCTCAATCCCGCGCCTCTCATCCTCCCGCCGCTAGGTCATCCCGCACCTCTCATTCTCTGCTCGCTGACTCATCTCCCCATTCTTCATCCCGTCCGGTGCAAAGCTTCCCACGGTTTGCTCTTCCATCCTAATCGCTGGTGGTGCAAAGCTTTGCACGGCTACCTCCGACACGGGTAAGTGGCTTCATCCACGGTTTGCTCATACTTTCTTCCTCTCCGTTCCACTTCGACTGCGAGCTTCTTTATTACTGTGGAGGCCACTTTGACTGTGAACTTCCTCCTCGACGGCGAGTTTCCACCTCCACAGCGAGCTTCCACTTCGATCTTCCAACTCTCGGTCCAATTTCTATAGCTGCAACGGGTAAACCTTCTTCTTGAAGCCGGTTGTAATGCTAAGAATCAACAGCTTGCTTCTGTGAGAACCTCAATTTTAAATCTCAAATATTTGAGATTTGCTGAATGCACTTTCTTGGAGACGGTTGAAAGTGCCTTTTTCCTCCAAAGGGAGGTATTATAGATTTCACTGATGCATTTTAGGGAAGGGCAGATTATGAGATTTGATGAATGCACATTCTTCACATAATTGTATTGAGTGTTCTGGACAGTGACTAGGGCTTTATCTTTCATTAGTTTTATTGCTTCCAAATGAATGGGACACAGTCTCTGATGCCAAAAGATAATAAGGATATTCTCCTTTTTTAGCAAATAAAAGCATAATGATCCACACTATTTATATAGGCAAAAGATAGTAAGGGTATTCTGTTTTTTAGCTCAGGTTTATGTGGACTATTAGTAGTGGTTTGTGTTTAGGCAAGTGTTTTATGAGTTTTTTGTATCTACTTATTATGAGTGAAAATTTATTATCAATCTTAAGTTGCTATAAAAAAGTGTATTCTTTGATGGGTTGCTGCATAGTAAATACAATTTCTGTGACAAATCAATTACACCAAAATATAAATTTATTATCAATCTTAAGTTGCTATAAAAAGTGTAATTTAATTTCAATAGAGTTGTTTGGTAATAGTCTTATGTATTTTATTACAAATAAAAACTAATGTCTATACCGACATTAATTAATGTCTTATGATGCACGATTATGCTACTGTTTTCCCGATTATGCTACTGTTCATATCTAAGAACAACAATATCTAATGATTGTATTTGACGTGCTAAGAACAACAATACAATCAGATACAATCAGATACAATATCTAATTATTGTTGTTCTTAGGACGATAAGAGTACATGCAGATTCTTGAATAGCGTGCCTGGAATCTATATTTTTTTAGGTCTCAAAATATAATATTGATCTTGGTCGCTCGGTTCCATATCGACTTTCGATCATAATAGGTAAAACAAAGGCATCTTGCGAACAAAATTATAAGAAGCACATCCACACAATTATTGTTATAGTCGTGGTCATACTTGAGAGAATATGATATTGTGAATTTTAGATTGCATATTGTAAACACCAAAGAACATCTTATCATGTCTATTTTGACCAAAATGATCAACTGATAATCTAAATATAAACAAAATGTAAACATAACATAATTTTAAGCTCTTAAGTTCCACAAAATAACTATGCAAGCTTAGCAAATCCCAAATGTAATCAAAATAAAAGAAAACTAAAAGTCATCAAGCGCAATAGATATGTATGCTGAAATCATTGGTGAAATTACAAATAAAAAAGAGCTGCATTTGAAGCTGGTAAGTTAAAAAGCAAGAAGCTTCAGCACTCACCGTTGAAAACCTAAACTGTAAATCACAATTTATACCTAAATGATAATGTAAATCAAATTCAGGGAAGGGCTTACTGTGCAAAGGAGGGGCTGTTGATACCGTTCGGAGCCCTAGCAGAGATGGCGACAGAACAGAGTGAGACTCGCAGAAGAGAGAGCGCCGGAGGACGAAGTTTTCTCTAATGTCGTCGGCAGGTAGACGATTCGCGATGCAGGGGTGGGAAGAAGAAGCGAGGGTTTTGGATGCCAAGAATGGGGCGCGCGAGAGATAAAGCGTGAAGATAAAGCGGTGCGAAGATAAATCGCAGAACGGCCATTAACAACGGGTGCGGCAGGCGGCGGGATATACGGCACCGAAATGAGGAAGCAGTGGAGGGCCAAAATCGGGAAATCAGGCGTAGAAAGAGCGGCGGGGGTTTTTCCAGGACTTCACTGCCGTGACCGACGACACCTGCGGAAAATCCTTATTTAATATAGACATATGTTTATTCCATGTTATTTTCTTTATTGCAACAAGTCCGCATAAGTTGAATAATTAATTTAAAATTACAGTTTCTGCTGCATACATTTTCATGTTTTTGGTCATCACGGCATGCCTTCTCTATTTACATAGTGAGATTACTTGAAATTTAACACTGGCGTGGCACTTTTTGATATGAAACTGCATGATGCTCCGCAAACTCGGACAATTATACATGGTGTGTAATCTGGAGCTTTATATTGTACAATATCATTTCTATTACTTCATCTGTTTTTATACAAACACAAAAGCTAAAATATATTCAATAAAAAGATATTTTTTGACTCATCCCATCACTTCTATGTTACTATTTTTTATTTTAAGATAATTTTCTTCTTAATTTTCTTGAATCCTACTAACTGTCTGTGCCAGCATTAATTCTGTTACTTTACATCAGATTTACTGTCATAAATTCTGGTTAGCATTTCATACTGTCCTTATTAGGTGATGGAAACACATAAATAAGTGAATAAAACCCTAAAATATGACATTCTAAATCTACTTTAATCATTAATTTTTATCACCTTATTTAAAATATCTTAATCTTCTCTCACAGAATGATATTGATCTCATTCACGAGATTGAGAATGATGTGGGGAAAAAAATGGATGCATTTGAATGTAAAGAGGAGGAGGTGCTAGAGAATATCACCAAGGTACGTGTTTATCCGTTAATTTTGCCTTGCTGCTTGGAGTAAATACTCGCAATTATCTATAGATGTCGTTTAGTTTGATAATACTGCAGCTATATAACTACTCGTGGACTCAAAACTATAATTCACTTCTTCATTTAGTTTTCATTTGGCGCGGCAGTGGCGGGAGCGGGCGGCGGGTGAAAAGGCGGGGTTGGGACTGGAGGGGGAGAAGGCGGGGCTGGAAACGGCGCTTTTCGGAGGCTTTTTTGCTGTCCGGCGGGAGGAAACGGAGCAAACCCCTCCGGACACCATTTGGTTTTCCGCTGCCCGGCGGCATTTACTTCAAACGTGGGCGTGAAAATGCCTTACCAAACTAAGCCTTTAGAATCCTAAACTGTACACATTTCTTTCTTAACTGTTGCAGCACTTTATTTACATGTACGTAAATAAAGTGCAAGTTTAAAATCCTTAGAATCAATTATTTACATGTACGTTTAGAAGTATAAGTTAAAAATAAAATAAAAACATATGATGGGAAAGTACAAATACAAGATATTGCTCTAAAATATATCCCCTAATTTCATCAGTCTCGTGTTTTCTGCTAAACATTCGGTGTAGATTTAAGTTATCCTTCACAAAGGAACTGTCAAACTTTTGGTCCTGATGTGATGCCAAGTCTACCAAAATTGAAGGGGAGAAGAACCGAGCCAAGTATCCCTTCCACTGCAGCACACTTCTTCCCCGTGCACCAGTCAGCGTCTGCACCTAAGTCAACATTGCTTGCACTTTAATGCCCGACATTACACGTTCTGTTGGGGGCACCTGTGCTTTGTTCCACTGCATGGCCGTTGCTCTGGGCACTCTACTTGAACAGTCTTCTTCCATGGCTCAACTGTGCACACCGCTTATAGTTCTGCCCTTCTTTTGCACGTGTTACCTACCACACTGATGCAGGCCTCCTCGCCATGCGCCTCCTTCGTGCGTCTCCTTTTCTTCTTTCCCTCCTGCCATTGCCTATGTTATAGTATTGAAACTTATGTTATTAAAGGCCCATCAAGGCGTAAAGAAACCTTTGAACCTAGGCAAGGCGTGGGAGCACGTCAGACCAATGCAAACAGGGAAAAAAACAAAAAATAGTTTCTAGTTTGTCAACTGCAAAAACAACACTTAACATAAAATTAGTATCATAGTTGCACACTGAAACTACTGCCAACAATGAACAATGTGATAGAAACAGTGCCTATAAATTAAAATCTATGCAGATGATAGATTTTCTAGTATTTCCACTGATACTTTATGAGTGTTAATGTATCAATGTCAACGTCTAATGTGCATTTGAGATTCAGCTCCTTAGCTGGGTTCTGCTACTGAACAGATGAAAATTTCTTTCAGGTTTACAAAGCCAGGCGTGTTGCTCGAATGAAAATGATGGATGATGGCTTTGAAGAAAAAGCACAAGAGAGAAAAGCGCAGAAGATGAAGGCATTAGCAGGTAAAGGCTTGCTCAAGAAAAGGAAACATAAACATAAATAATGATTTTCTACTGAGTTTTATTAGCTGTTTTGTATTTAATATTTTTTAAAATGTTTCCTTATGAATAAGACTTGAAATGAAACTGTAAGGAGAGACATGTTGTACTTGGGCATTAGTGAGATTATGACAAAAGATAGGGCACAATGATGACAAAGGATCCATGTAACTGACCCCACTATAGTGGGATAAAGGCTTGAGTATTGTTTGTTTCAGTATACTTTATTTTCTTACAACTGGACTTTATTTTTTTCAAATTTTTTTACATTTATTATCTAAAAGTTTAGATAAATTGAGAATTAATCCTCACAAAAAAAATGAACCTCAAAGAATACAGGAGGCTCAGAGAATACAGATCCCTTGTTCCTGAGCTGTGAGCTCGTTCTATTTTCGTATAATATTTTGTTTGGTCAATTCAACGGTCGATTCAGTAAACATAGATCATATATGTGCGCCCTCAGTGGCTAAGTGAACCTCAATGTAAGATGCATATAGGGCGGTGAACAGATGAAGATCTGAGAAATATTATTCTAAATTTGAGTTGTTACATAAAAACTATTATTTGCCCTTTATATAGTGCGTTACATATTATTTTAATATCTGCATGTATTAGTGTCTCCTTATTTTGATATACGTTCAGGGGTGGACTTATCTTGGGACGAGTGTCATTTTAAAAGAAAAATTTAACAGTATTTGTCACGCTTTAAACCGTGGTGAATACTCTATTTTTTAAAAATTAACCGTATTAGGCACGATGTAAATTGTGGTTAATAACTTATTTTTTAAAAAATTATCAATATGACTTAAATTATAAATTGTGGTTAATACTCTATTTTTTTAAAAAATTAATTGTATTAGTCACGGTTTAAGTCGTGATTAACCGATAGGATCACCAATCTGCCCGGTTACAAACTTGGAAAACTGGCTGAGCCCCGCAAACAAATAGCCGAGCTGACTAAACACCACACCAATCCGCACAGTCTGACCAATCAGATTGCTGCACCAGTCCGTACGGTCTATCCGCACAAGCCGTCATTTTCACTTCAAAAAATTCAACAAAATAGTGTTTTGTTTTAACGGTGGCATTACATGTGTAGATGAAGAGCCACTTAAATCTACTTGTGGCTCCAACTATGACGATAGATTAAAATAGAGGGGGTGAGATTTGATGCAATTAATTACTGCAATGCCGAGTATACTTCGATCAATGCCCCCTCAACTGCCCTTGTAACTTATTTGTGGGCATGTCTTCGTCAACTGCAGCGCAATTGTCTAGTACATCTGCGCCGACTATATCACAAAAGAACTTCTTGTCTAGTATTTCAATCAACGACTAATGATATGTCAACTAATGGTAAATGGAGTCGTAATGTATTTTGAAGCATATTTTTTTTCTGAATTTATTGAGAAATTCATGGTAACATAACCTCCACTAACCTTTGGTAGAGAAAAAGTTGTATGTTTTTGTGCATTTTTCCATAATAACTCTTCTTTTAAACTTCTAGAAAATATATTTTAGCAGATAAAAAGTGTAGTCAAAATCACATTCTCCTCCTAATGCTTCGGGGTTTATGTTTTTACATTCTATGTTACTCCTCAATAGTATTTTATATATATATATATATATATATATATATATATATATATATATATATATATATATATATATATATATATATATATATACTATTATACGAAAACTTTAGGGTGAAACATTGTCTGATATTCCTATACTGTCCTTATAGTTGTATTCATAATTACATAATTATACCAAACTTTATATTAGTATATTATAAAGACAATACCTTTTAGGTAATTACACAACTTTATAATAATAAAATACAAAAAATAAAAACACTAGATATCCTAAACATATTGTCTAATGACAAGAGAATGATTATGACAAGAGAATGATTAATGTTTTAACGTTAAAATATAATTTAGTTTACAAAATAAAAATTGTTTTCTTGATTTATATTTTCTTATGGTCATTTTGAGTACTCATATGTATATATTGCGGGTCGGGCGGAGCCAGCTGCGGACGGGCGAAGCCCGCCGGGAGCGGGCAAAGCCCGCCGTAGCCGGTCGGGTACTGTCGCGCGAGGCCATAGAGGTGGGTACTATCCACGACAAATGTCGCCACCCACGACAAATGTCGCCGCCCACGGCAAATGTCGCCGCCCACGACAAATGTCGCACTACCGGCGAATGTCGCATCCCGGCAAATGTCGCACCCCGCCGAATGTCGCACCCCCGCCGAATGCCCCCGGGACCAAAGGCCCGTGCCTGTCACTTGTATCTATACATATATAAATTCCTCTACCATTCGCACTGAGTATGCAAAACTTGCAGGGTGATCTTTGGTGATTCACATTACAAACTACTCGTTCATAACTTAAAATATTAACTTTCCTTGAAGCTGGGAAGACCGTCTAGGAAAGAAATTCTTGAATAGGTTAAAAATGATAGTTTTATTATCATTTACTTTATAATTATAAATATAAAATTTCAGGATTTCACAATCACTTAAATAAATATATGATAAACTTATTGTATTGATTAAAAACATTAGCGTTTGTAGTCCAACGGTTAGGATAATTGCCTTCCAAGCAATAGACCCGGGTTCGACTCCCGGCAGACGCATTTATCGTTTTTGTTGCATTTGATGAAAAATAATACTAAACGTATTTACATAAAAAATAACAATTTTTGAAATCAACTGAAAATTTCAGTCTTTCACTTCTCAAATATTTACATTTTACTTCTGTACGGTTATGCAATTGATTGTAGGGTAATAAATGTGTACACATGTATTAGATATATAAATATTAGATACTTGTATACGTATATCAGTATATGTATGCATAAAAATTGAAAAATCCATTTAATCGTGTTAAATCAAGTCGATTTTTGGGTCAGTTTGTTTTGGCGTTTTTGCTCCGTTGTGTTCATACCGAAACGTAATTTTTTTTTCATCAGTTTGATTCGGCGGTGCGCCAGGATAAAATAGCCGCAACTCGCCCAGGTCGCCAGCTCGCAGGCCACCTGGCTGCTCGTCTCGCCAGACCGCTCGTCTCGCCAGACTGCCCGTCTCGCCAGACCGCCGGTCTCACCCTAGCCGCCAGACCGCCGGTCTCGCCCTAGTCGCCAACTCGCAGGCCGCTCGTCTCGCAAGACCGTTCTCGCCTAGACCGCTCTCGCCAGACCGCCGGTCTCGCCCTAGCCTCCAGCTCGCAGGCCGCTCGTCTCGCCAGACCGTTCCCGCCTAGCCGCAACTCGCCTAGGTCGTCTGCTCGCAGGCCGCCTGACCGCTCGTCTCGCCAGACCGCTCGTCTCGTTAGACTGCCCGTCTCGCCAGACCGCCGGTCTCGCCCTAGCCGCCAGACCGCCGGTCTCGCCCTAACCGCCAGCTCGCAGGTCGCTTGTCTCGCCAGACCGTTCTCTCCTAGATCGCTCTCGCAAGACCGCCGGTCTCGCCCTAGCCGCCAGCTCGCAGGCCGCCAGTCTCGCTAGGCCGCCAGTCTCGCTAGGCCGCCCATCTCTCTAGACCGCCGGCCTTGCAGGCCGCCAGTCTCGCCAGGCCGCCAGTCTCGCCAGGCCGCTCGTCTCGCCAGACTGCCCATCTCGCCAGACCGCCGGTCTCGCCCTAGCCGCTAGCTCGCAGGCCGCTCCTCTCGCCAAACCGCCGGTCTCGCCCTAGCCGTCAGTCTCGCCCTAGCTGCCAGCTCGCCAGGCCGCCTTCTCGCCTGGCCCCAGCTCGCTCGGCCTGTGCTCGCTCAGCCTGTTTTTATCGTTATGCCCCCGGGGCGGAATTACTTCTCTACCCCCCGGTGTGGAGGTTTGCTATTGGCTTGAGACATATTTGCCCTAGGGGAATTTTGGTCATTTTAACCCCAGGACTTGGAAAATCTATAAATAGACTCTTGAGGGTGTCTTGGAGAGCATTGCTTCTTAGCCACTTAAATCCCCCTGGCTTTCTTCCTCCAAGAAACCTAGCTCAAGCATTGGCTAGGGAGGGGGAGACCTCAAAGGTCTTCTGGGTGTGAGGTGGGACCTCCACGCTAGAGCCGATGGTCTGTTCCTAGTCGCCCCTCTTTTGGGACCCCGAACTCCACGAGAGGTCAATTTTGGCTTCAACATTTTGGTGCGATGAGCGTGGAGAGTGACCAACACAGAAGATCTCAGGAGAGTGCCATGGCTGTAGATCCGGGAGGTGGTGATGATCTCGGCGAGCTCCCCCACCCCGGACCCTTCGTAGGAAGGGAGGAGTTCATGACTTCCATCCAAGGAATCATGGAGATGCTGAGAAGCATTGCCCCTCGGGCTGACAGCTCAACCCCACCCCCCACCCCCAGGGACTAGCTCCCAGGGGTCTCGGCGAGCTGACCCAGAGTGGTTTAGGCGAGCTGCCTCCCAGGGGCACAGACGAGATGACCCAAACAGGGGGAGAAGGAAGTGTTCCAGGTAGGCGACCTGGGAAGGAAAGGATGGGAGAGGGGGTCGAGCGAGACCTCCCCGACCGGGAGCTGTTCCCTAGCCCGGCGAGTGCTTGCCCTCCAGGCGAGCAGGTCGCGCGAGTAGAGGGGGAGAGGGCACCTCTTAGGGGGTCACCCTTCAGTGAGTTGATCATCTCAGCTCCCGTTCCCAATGGGTTCAGAGAGCCAGACATGACTTACTATACCGGGAAGGATGATCCCGTCCAGCACCTGCAATGGTTCGAGGATGCCGTCTCAATCAGGATGATGACGGATGCCTTCAAGTGTCACCTCTTTGCGATCATGTTGAAGGAGAAGGCAAGGGACTGGTTTCATCAACTCCCTCCGAGGTCAATCTATGGGTTCGAGGACTTGAGCCAGAGCTCCAGCTCCGCTTCTCCACCTCCAAGAAGAGGAAGATGAGTCCTGAGTCCATCTTTCTGATAAGGCAGGGGGTCGAGGAGTCGCTGGCTCACTATGTTGACAGGTTTCAGGAGGAGATCCTGGATATCCAGGAGATGCCAGTGTATGTCCTCCAGATGGCGTTCACGGCGGGGTTTCGCGAGGGGTTCTTCAAGATGAGTCTGACCCGAAAGGCCCCCCTTTCTTTTGAGGAGCTGATGAAAAGGGCGGCTGAGGAGATAGCCATGGAGGCGGCCAACCCGGCATTTGTCAAGAAGTTGGCGAAGCTAACAGAGTCGGAGCCAAAGGAGCAAGGTGGCTCAAGACATCATGAAGGAAGACGGAGAGAAGAGCAGAGATCTCAGGGGTTCCAGGGACAGGAGGGTCCAGAACCAGGCTGGAGACAGCAAAGAGGACCTGCCCAGGGTCAAGGAAGAGCTCTCATCCAGGGTGGGGGGAACTTTCATGGGGGCCAAGGGAGGTTCAACTTCCAAAGTCAAGCCCCAAGACAGCTCCTGCCCCCACCACAGTAAGCAATGACGATTGGTCGAAGGGAGAGGAAGAATCGCAGGGGAAGAGGGAGAGACATAGTAGAGTTACCGTAATGTGACTTCCACCAGTTGGAGGGTCACGCCACAACTACCTGCCCCGAGTTCTTGGAAGTGAGGGGAACGGGAGCTCCAGCCCAGCAGCAGCCGCCGGAGCGGATTGAAGTTCTGTCCCAAGGAGGGGGAGGAGATGATGTATGCGAGGACCGGGTCGACGTAGGACCCCGAGGTGATATAGCTATGATCTACGGGGCGGGGGGTGGGGGAGTGGGGGGGGGGGGGGATCGAAGTCGCTCGGAAGGCAAGTCTCCATGAGATATACCGACGGAGCGTTGCCTCGACATCCTAGACCCCTCCCTCGGAAGAAAAGATCACCTTCTCGTCAAAGGACATACTAGAGCATGAGGATCCATTCTGCGATGCCCTGGTCATCCAGGCCGCCATCGAAGGCTTTACCGTCTCCCGAATCTTGGTTGACAACGAAAGCTCTGTCAACGTCATTTTCAAGAAAGCATTTGACGGGATGAAGGTGGAGCCAAGGATGGCGCTGGCCTCGGATGGACCCCTGTTTGGATTTTCAGGGGAGAGGAAGGAAGTCGAAGGTGGAGTCGGACTCCAGGTGAAGTTAGGGGGGACCTCAAGAAACTGCAGGTTCGTCATTGTTGACGCCCCAAGAAGTTACAACGCTATCTTCGGGAGGACCCTCATCAGTGCCTTTCGTTGTATGCCGCCTTCCCTCCACCAGTGCCTCAAGTTCAGCTCAGAAGGGATCCAAGTCTGGATCAAGGGAGACTCCAGGATGGCGAGGCAGTGTTACATCAGGGCAGTCAACACCATCTCTTGGTTAGCCAAGGCGGAGGAGATGGAGAAGATCATGGAGAGCCTGAGCAGGATGGAAGTGTCCAAAAAAAAAAGAAATAAAAGTGGGATGGAGTCGGAGGATGACCATCATGCCCAGATGATAACTTCCCAAAAGCCCCTGCTCCGCCGCCGGAGAAGTTATCTTGCCCGATTTTAGACGTAATATTTGTTAGTTTGCTCCTTCTCCTAAAATACTTAAAATGACTATTGAATGAAGTAGAAATGAGGCGTCGGCCTCAATTAAATTCATATTTATTTATTTTCTGGCTAATTTGGTCTCTTTCCATGTTGCAATTTTTTTTAAAATTTATTGTGAGGATTGCCGAAAAAATCTGCTTGGAGAAGGAAATCTGCCCAAACATAATAACCAGGAAAATAAGTCACAACGCGCAAAAAGCAGGTTGCAACGTGGTCTGGACGAATTTCAGATTTTTAAATTCAGAATTGGCGCCGGTTTCAAATATGGAAAGTTGCTTCTTTCCAAAAGGGTGCCTACGTTTTTTTTAGAGGAAATAACTACATCAAATGAGATATATCATTATTATTCCATTAGGGAGGAAGAAGGAGAGAAGAAGAGTTCTTCATCTAGGGTTTGTTCCGAGCAAGGAAGACGGACGGATTTCGGCTGAATCGGAGAGCGAAACACTGCAAGTTTTTAATTTCTGCCATCATGTGCTGTAAGATCTTCTCATATTTGTGGTTTTCTTCCGCCGGCATGAACTAATTCTCTCGATCTTGTGTTGTGAAAGTACTATGTCTTGTGTGATGAATGATCTTTAGTTTATCTTTGTAATTGAATGGTGAATTTACTTTTATTGAATTCATAATCTATATTTTGAAGCATTTGATCACGGTTTTGTCTTTTTACTACGCTCCATAAATCGAGAGAGTAGTTGCGTAAGTGCGTTATGGATTCCATATAACACTTAAAGGGAGAAAGAGATTTCCCCTTAGTGTTAGCAACTATGGTTTTCGATCTCTAATCGGTTTCATATTTCACCCGAGGGGAAATAGAGGACTAGGGACCTCCGATATCGAGAGATACGGTTGTCTACTCTTAAAATCATTGCAAGGTCGTTCACCGCTCATTCTCACAAAGTATCATTTAAAAAATTCATTGCATCAGACATAGGAAATCGCCGCACAAGATTATTTCTCCAAACTGAATTTAAAGTTTTCTCCAACGAACTATAGTCTAGTTTATCGTATTTTAGGACTTCCATAATTTTGTTCATTAAATCAAAAATCAATTTCGTTTTACTTGAATTTAGAGAAAAGGTCTAACTAGTAATTGCAATCACCGAATTCGCCACCTCTCCGTGGAAACGATCTTTATTCACTCTTTATTACTTGAACCGGCACGTGCACTTGCATGTAATACGCACACCTGTTTTGGGCGTATCACCAAACCCCCTAAAGAAGTCTCGCCTCGGCGGAGTCATGTATCTTTTTCTCATATTGTAATGAGTCCAGCCCCCAACCGGTAGAGTCGGGGGGGGGGGGGCATGTAACCTAACTCTTTTTCCCCGTTGGAGGATGTTGAATTCTAGTAGTGTTCATGTAACATGCCCTGTTCTTTTAGCTCTGAGATGATTCCGCTGCCAGGCTCCCACTAGCTGGCAGGGCAGGTTGATCTCTCGTGGAGGCTAAGTAATTTTAGCTCCGAGATGATTCCGCTGCCAGGCTCCCACTAGCTGGCAGGGCAGGTTGATCTCTTGTGGAGGCTAAGTTCTTTTAGCTCCGAGATGATTCTGTTGTCAGGCTCTCACTAGCTGGCAGGGAAGGTTGATCTCTCGTGGAGGCTAAGTCGTTTTAAGCTTAGAGATGATTCCGCTGTCAAGCTCTCACTAGCTGGCATGGCTGGTTGATCTCTCGTGGAGGTTAAGTCCTTTTAGCTTCGAGATGATTCCGCTGACCAGGCTCTCACTAGCTGGCAGGGCATGTTGATCTCTTGCGGAGGCTAAGTTCTTTTAGCTCCGAGATGATTCCGCTGTCAGGCTCTCACTAGCTGGCAGGGCAGGTTGATCTCTCGTGGAGGCTAAGTCCTTTTAGCTCCGAGATGATTCCGCTGACCAGGCTCCCACTAGCTGGCAGGGCAGGTTGATCTCTCGTGGAAGCTAAGTACTTTTAGCTCCGAGATGATTCCGCTGTCAGGCTCCCACTAGCTGGCAGGGCAGCTTGATCTCTCGTGGAGGCTAAGTCCTTTTAGCTCCGAGATGATTCCGCTGCCAGGCTCCCACTAGCTGGCAGGGCAGGTTGATCTATCGTGGAGGCTAAGTCCTGTTAGCTTCGAGATGATTTCGCTATTAGGCTCTCACTAGCTGGTAGGGCAGGTTGATCTCTCGTGGAGACTAAGTTCTTTTAGCTCCGAGATGATTCCCCTGTCAGGCTCTCACTAGCTAGCAGGGCAGGTTGATCTCTCGTAGAGGCTAAGTCCTTTTAGCTCCGAGATGATTCCGCTGATCAGGCTCCCACTAGCTGGCAGGGCAGGTTGATCTCTCGTGGAAGCTAAGTCCTTTTAGTTCCGAGACGGTCCCGCTGTCAGACTCTCACTAGCTGGCAGGGCCGGTGGTACCTCTCGTGGATGCCCCTGTTGTCTTTGCTCCGAGACGGTCTTCTTTCACCCCGAGATGGTCTCGTCACCCAGGCTCCCATTAGCTGGCCTGACAGGTTGACCCCTCGGTGAGGCCAAGTGTTTTTCACCCTGAGGCAGTCTCGCCACCCAGGCTCTCATTAGCTGGAATGACAGGTTGACCCCTCGGGGTGGCCAAGTGTTTTTTATCCCGAGGCTATCTCGTCACCCAAGCTCTCATTAGCTGGCATGACAGGTTGACCCCTCGAAGAGACCTTATAATCTTTCAAACCGCGAGAAGAGCCCACTCAGCGAATACGTTGGGTTGGATGTTTCTTTCCGAGCTTGTGCCAACCTCGAAAAGAGCGGGGATTGTGTACAACCCCGTATTCGCAGAGTAGGGTCCCTTCGGCAGGCGTAGGACCAGTTTTGAGTTTTTAAGCTTTTGAGAGGTTTTGCACTCATGGTGACCAATTTTGGCTTGGCCTTGGAAATATACTAGTAGGGGAGGAAAAATTTGTCTCCCCCCCGGCCCCTTTGAGGGATCGTCCCGGCCAGTACCCGCCTAACCGCAACTCGCTCAGGTCACCAACTCGCAGGCCGCTCGTCTCGCCAGACCGCTCATCTCTCCAGACTGCCCGTCTCGCCAAACCGCCGGTCTCGACCTAGCCTCCAAACCGCCGGTCTCGCCCTAGCTGCCAGCTCACAGGCCGCTCGTCTCGCCAGACCGTTCTCGCCTAGACCGCTCTCGCCAGACCGCCGGTCTCGCCCTAGCCGCCAACTCACAGGCCGCTCGTCTCGCCAGAATGCCCGTCTCGCCAGACCGCCGGTCTCACCATAGCCGCCAGACCGTCGGTCTCGCCCTAGTCGCCAGCTTGCAGGCCGCTCGTCCCGCCAGACCGTTCTCGCCTAGACCGCTCTCGCCAGACCGCCGGTCTCGCCCTAGCCGCCAGCTCGCAGGCCGCCAGTCTCGCCAGGCCGCCAGTCTCGTCAGGCCGCCCGTCTCGCAAGGCCGCCCGTCTCGCAGGCCGCCAGTCACACAGGCCGCCAGTTTCGCTAGGCCACTCGTCTCTCCAGACCGCTCGTCTCGCCAGACGGCCGGTCTCGCCCTAGCCGTCAGCTCGTAGGTCGCTCCTCTAGCCAGACCGCCGGTCTCGCCCTAGCCGCCGGTCTCGCCCTAGCCGCAAGCTCGCCTGGCCCCAGCTCGCTCGGTCTGTGCTCGCTCAACCTGTTTTTATCGTTATGCCCCTGGGGCGGAATTACTTCTCTACCCCCCGGTGTGGAGGTTTGCTATTGGCTTGAGGCATATTTGCCCTAGGGGCATTTTGGTCATTTTAACCCCAGGACTTGGAAAATCTATAAATAGACCTTTAGGGTGCCTTGGAGAGCATTGCTTCTTAGCAACTTGAATCCCCTTGGCTTTCTTCCTCAAGGGCACCCAGCTCAAACATTGGCTAGGGAGGGAGAGACCTCAAAGGTCTTTCAGGTGTGAGGTGGGACCTCCACGCTAGAGCCGAGGGTCTGTTCCTAGTTTCCCAGGTCTTAGGTCCGTGACGCTCCTCCGAGTGTAGTAGGTGTGAGGTCACCCCTCTTTTGGGACCCCGAACTTCACGAGAGGTCAATTTTTGCTTCAACAGTGATTTGACATCCTACATGAGTGTAAACATCCCCAAAGGACAACTTATGAAATGCAGGACTCTAAATTTAGTATAATATGAAATTGGTCTTTACGTTACTTTGAAAAATAGTACTTTAGGTTTAGAAATATGACATGTATGAAGTACATATAGTAATGCTTTTACGAGTTAAAATACCTAACATGCATCCTAACCTAAATCATTCCCAGAGTGCAAGTAAACAACCTCCAAATAGGCAAAATTAGCAGTTTAAGTCACATACTTAACATCACAAGGAAAACCACCAGTGGGCATCAACAACCTGACACGAACCCACTGGTGAGTATGTATGTCTATATAGAAGGAAACAAGAAAAGATCTACCTCACAAACTGAGGAAGGGGAATCTCAACAGCCCAGGAGATCACTAGTAAGCCCCCAAAAGAAACTAGCCGCCCAACCTACTACTGCTCTGAACCTGAGACATTCAAAGAAAGAACACCTAAGCAAAAAAATATAATCAAATAGAAATGGAGCATTAGGTCATAAGCAATAAAAAGGAAGAGGTTTACCATACCCTTACAGTAGAATGCTATCAAACTTAGCAAAAGGAAATAAACGAGGCAACAAAAGTAAAACATTGTCCAAAGAATAAATCAAGCGCACCAAGTGCAAGAAGTTAACAACATGCCCTGCTAAAAACCTGCAGCAACAACAAAGCAAACATATGCCAAAATATAGCCATTTAGAAAAGGAAAAGAACTAACAGTCCTAACTTGTGAATTGATATCAGTGGTAAAATCTTGGGTCCGGGTTGGTAGCCAAAAGCAGCCCTCTTTCAAACAACCAGACCCAAAAATTCTCTAGGGTGAAAACAACCAGTGACAGCTCCAGGGTCCACACACCTAACCAAACCAGCCCAAACCAGGGCCTAACAGGTGGTGGCCATAGCTCAGCACACACAAATCACCCCCTTACAGAGCCACCAGAAAAAAATATCCTGCCATAATCCACGATTCAGCATCCAAAAACTAGCCTAAAACACAACACCAGACCGAAATAAAACTCACACTAACCAACTCGGGAGAAAAACACCAGCCTAAGGAAAAAGCGTCGAGTCCACTCGACGCCACGTTGAGTGAGTACCACACACTCAACGCCAAACACTAAGCAGAGAAGGCATCGAGTCTACTTGACGCCGCGTTGAGTGAGCTCCACTCACTCAACGCCAAAAGACTTAGTCACAAAAACTCGCTGGACGACGGCGTTGAGTGAGTTCAGCTCACTCAACGCTATTAACGCTAAACAACCAAAGTCGTTGAGTGACTTCACCACACTCAACACTTTTGACTTAGAAGAGAAATATCGTCGGATAAGACGGCGTTGAGTGACTCAACTCACTCAATGCCAAACACAGATGACGTTGAGTGAGCTCAACTCACTCAATGCCAAAAGACAGACGGCGTTCAGTGAGCTCAACTCACTCAACACCAAAAGACTTAGAAAAATTCCAAGGCTGACGGCGTTGAGTGAGCTCAACTCACTCAACGCCAAAAGACTTAGAAAAAAGTCTTCGGCAAGACGGCGTTGAGTGAGCTCAACTCACTCAACGCCAAAAGCAGACGGCGTTGGTGAGCTCAACTCACTCAACGCCAAAAGCAGACAGTGTTGAGTGAGCTTAACTCACTCAACGCCAGAAACAGACGACATTGAGTGAGCTCACCTCACTCAATGCTTCTGGACTTAGTCTCCAGACCAAACGACTAGGCGTTGAGTGTGTCCACCACACTCAACGCTTTTACACTTAGCCTACAAAATGACTTCTGCCCTAAGCTAACACTCAACGCCTGCTATCTAGTGAACTAAAAAAATTCTAATTTTCTCTCCCCTACCCCTTCTACCCGGCTACAGCTACCAACCAAGCTGGGATAAAACTAACAAACTAAAATCCTACCTCCAGCCACTACCTGGACATAAATCAGTGAATAAGAAGAGAGAAAATAAATTAAAATTGGACAAAATTGAGTAGATCTAGCTAGGATGAAAACTGCAGCAACCCTAGCTTTTAGGAAAAAGAAAGAATGAGCTACTACAACAAGATTAATTGGAGTAGAATTAAGGTTGGCAAGGGCAAAGAGCGCCACTTGCCTCTACCTCCAGGAACAGCAGCTGCCCTACCAAAATCCGGCACCGGCGGCAAGATCGACCACCTAAAAGAAAAATCAGAAGCTTTTAGAGGGAAGAAGAGCAAACCCGAAAAACCCAAGCTTACTAAGACAACTCTAGAGCAAGAAATACTTACCTAGGGAGGAAGATCCGGGTGAGAGCAGTCCAGATCTGCCCTTACCCGAGAAAAACAAGCTCTAGATTGCAAGAAATCACCGGCCGGAGCTCCAACACTTCCGTCGCTCGAAGCCTTCCGCTGGAAGCTTTCTGTCCTTTCTTTTTGGGGAAGATGAAGGGGATATACTAAAATAAGCTATAATATAATATATCCAGCCACTAGAGCAAATACATATAATATAATATCAACCACTGAGCTATTATAATACTATTATAAATCAGCCACTAGTATATATATATATATATAACTATATTATATATACTATACTATTATATCTGATAATATAATCTTATATATGTATAGCACTAAAACCGGCCAAGGAAAACCGGACAAACATATCATTATATCAGCTAATTAAATTACACGTCAAAACGACGTGAAAAACAAACGGTCTCGGAATTTGACGAAATTAACACCGTAGCTAAATACTCACGCTACGAATCTAGTGGCGAAGTCGGAATCGTCATCCGTCAAATAAAACTCGGGCTAACACTTCCCGAAGACAAAACACAAGCATTCCCGGAGAGGCTCCACCGAGTCACCAAAACATACTCCACCTCGCTAGGGAACCTTGCAAACATGCTACAACACAAGCCACTCAGAGAACCTAAAGAGCTAAGACCACGCTCTAACAACGGCAAAAAACCAAAAATGCGCCAACGTAACGCCAAACAAAGCTTAAACAATCACAGAAAAACCGGGGGCGTTACAGTCACTCCCCCTAACAGAAAGTTTCGCCCCGAAACTTTACGCACAACACTTCTAACATAGAAGAGAAATCACAAACCAAGAGTTAAACAGAAGAATACATACCAAGCAAACTCAAGGAAATAGATGAGGGTGAGCCTCCCTCATAGCCGACTCCAATTCCCAAGTCACGCTTTCCACGTCCTGGTTTCTCCACAAAACTTTAACCATTGGAATGCTCTTCCCCCGCAACACCCGGTCTTGCGTATCCAAAATGCGGACAGACATCTCCACATAAGAAAGATTTGACTCTAACTGAGGCACAGAATTCAAAACTTGCCTGTCGCTTAGCACACACTTCCGCAGTTGGCTTACGTGAAAAACATCGTGCATTACAGGAAAGTTTGCGGACAAATCCAGCCTGTAAGCTGACACACCAATCCTCTTAACAATCTTAAACGGTCCCACAAACCTTGGGTCCAGCTTCTAGTTCTTACCAAACCTCTTGATTATAACCATCGGGAAACTTTAAGAAACACCAAGTCCCCTACAACAAACTCCAAATCAGATCTACACCGGTTGGCGTTCTTCTCATATCGTTCTTGAGCTATCCGAAGCTTCTCTCGAATAAGCTTCACAGCAACTTCCATTTCTTCAAGCGCATCCGGACCCAATGAAGATCTCTCGCCAACCTCAGTCCAAAATAAGGGAGTCCTGCAGCGCCTCTCATACAAAGCTTCGAAAGGAGCCATTTGCAAGCTTTCTTGATAACTGCTATTATAAGCAAACTCCATAAGCCTCAAGCGCTCATCCCACGCTCCTCTGTGGTCTAAAATGTAGCATCTGATCATGTCCTCCACTATATGATTAACTCGCTCTGTCTGACCATTGGTCTGCGGGTGGTATGCGGTAGAATATCTCAAATCCGTACCCAAACCTTCTTGCAAACTCTTCCAGAAGCGAGATGTAAACTGGGAGTCTTGGTATGAAATAATGCTGACTGGAACACCATGCAATCGGATGACTTCATTCAAATACAGCTCAGCTATTTTATTCATCGGATAGTTGATCTTATAAGGTACGAAGTGAGCACACTTCGTTAATCTGTCCACAATCACCCAAACTGAATCATACCCTCTAGGAGATCTCGGTAAACCCACTATGAAATCCATCGAAATGCTCTCCCACTTCCAAGTCGGAATCTCCAACGAAGTCAACTTGCCACCAGGCCTTCCATGATCGGCCTTAACACACTTACAAGTATAACACTCAGAAACAAACCTGGCTATGTCTCCCTTCATCCCATTCTACCAGACAATTTTCTTTAAGTCATGATACATCTTGGTAGATCCTGGATGGTAGGCAACGCTAGAACCATGCGCTTCTCTGCACAACATAACTCGGATATCCATAACGATGGGAATACAAAATCTGCCGCGATATTTCAAAGTACCCGCATCATCAATCGAGAAATCTGGTAACTCCCCTTTCTCAGCTCTAAGATATAAATGCAGCAGATCTGGATCATCTTTCTGATGTAACCTCGTAAGCGCAATCCAAGAAGGCTCTGCTACTATCAAACTACTCTGCAAGTCGCAGCTCCCCACAGAAATATCCATCAAAAGAAATTCTTCCACTAATCGCTCAGCGGAGAGATTAAAAATCTTCCCCGTCTTCCGACTTAGGGAATCGACCACCACATTAGCCTTGCCCGGATGGTACTGGATCTCAACATCATAGTCGACAACATACTCCAATCATCACCGCTGTCACAGATTCAATTCCTTCTGGGAGAAGACGTACTTTAAACTCTTATGATCGGTAAAAATCTTGCACTGTGCGCCATAAAGCAGATGTCTCCACAACTTCAGCGCAAAAATCACTGCTGCAAACTTTAAATCATGCGTAGGGTAGTCCCTCTCACGAGTATTCAGTTGCCTGGACCCATATGCATTCACTTTTCCTTCTTGCATCAACACGCAACAAAGTTCAACATGCGATGCATCCACATAAACATCATAATCTATGCCCTCCGTAGGCAGAGTCAAAACGAGAGCAGTGCATAATCTGTTCTTGAGATCTATGAAGGCTTCCTCACACTTCTCGCTCTAAACAAAAGTCGCATTCTTCTGAGTCAATCTAGTCAAGGGTGCAGCCAGGGTAGAGAAACTCTCCACAAATCTCCTGTAGTAGCCGACTAACCCTAAGAAGCTCCCAATCTCTTTGGGTGTGTCGGGCCTACTCCATTCCATCACAACAGCTATTTTCTCTGGGTCGACTGAAATCTCATTCCTATTAACCACACGACCCAGAAATGAAACCCGAGGCAACCAAAACTCGCACTTGCTCAATTTGGCGAATAGCTTATGGTCCCTCAAAGCAGATAAGACTAATCGCAGATGCTGGTCATGCTGCTCAGCATTGCGGGAATATACCAGAACGTCATCTATAAACACGACTATGAATTTATCCAGAAAATCCTTGAACACACGGTTCATCATATCCATAAAGGCTGAGGGCACGTTGGTCAAACCAACATTACCAGAAATTCAAAATGCCCATGCCTCGATCGAAAAGCAGTCCGTGGAATATCTGACTCATGGATCCTGAGCTGATGGTAGCCAGAACGAAGATCAATTTTAGAAAGCACCGCGCTACCGCGCAACTGATCGAACAAATCGTCAATCCTCGGCAGGGGATACCTGTTCTTAATAGTGACCTTATTTAGCTCTCTATAATCGATGCAAAGCCTCATCGATCCATCTTTCTTCTTAACAAACAGAACGGGAGCACCCCAAGGCGACGAACCCGGCCTTATAAAACCCTTCTCTAACAACTCATCCAGCTAGATACGCAACTCCTCCAGCTCTCGAGGGGCCATCCGGTATGGCGCCTTCGCAAAAGGACGCGTGTCCGGCTCCAAATCTATCACAAACTCAACATCCCTATCAGGTGGAAGACCAGGAAGATTGGCTGGAAAGACAACCTCAAACTCGCGCACCATAGGGATCTCCTCTAAATGCGACAAACTAACCTTGGTCTCTAACACCGGAACCAACAAACAAAACATCCGGAATCTAAAAGCTTCCGAGCACATACCACAGAAATAGTCGGGGAGACCTGGCACGGATAATTCTACTCTATGGAATCGGAAAAAACTAGGAAGTCATATATAGACTCGCACAATCTTAAATACTTTGGCCCCAAAATACTCAACCACCAAAGGGAAGCTCGACACGAAGCGTGTTGCCATAAGATCGAGGGACAAACGAGGGTCCTAGCCATAAACGAGTGGGTAGTATCGGAAATCTTCCTAAACAATCGTTCACGCATTCAAGGTAGCGAATACTAAAACTATAAATACCACTAACAATTAAGACTAGATGAGGACCTATCCTGATATTACTTGGGTAGAAGTCTGAGCTTCTTCTGATGATAAAACATTCAACTTTCCTTTTCCTTTGACCAACCGCGGTGGCGGTGGTAATGCCTGAAGTGGGACTGACTGCCGAACCGGCTGGAGCTGCGGGCACTTAGACTTGATATGCCCTTCTTGTCCACACAGAAAACAACTTCTTGTCTTCTTCATTCCCCAACAATGGGCAACTTCATGTCCTGCCCGCTTACATGCTGAACAAACCAACTCTCTCTTAGAAATCCCTTGAATCGCTTGAACTTGCTCTTTCTTTTGAGCTCCCAACTTTTGGTAACATCTTTCAAAAGGATGGCCCGGTCGGCCACAGAAACTACAAACTTCTATGCTCCTCTTCCTCGAAGCAGAACTAGATTCCTTATAGCTCTTACCCCCGTCAAACTTCCTCTTGTCCTTCCTCAGTATCATGCCTCGATCCTTAACATATTCCATAGACTCAACTTTAAGGGCAACTTCCACTGTCCTCTCATTCATCTCGAACTGGTAAGTATTGGCGTACTGCTGAATGTCATTTGGGAGGCCACCCAAGAAACCTTTGACTCTGCACTCTTCAACAACTAACAATCCAGAAGCAATCTTATTCAATTTGCTGATCTCCCTCTCATTCTCCCCCACTGCGGGGGTTTGCTCACTAGGTTGTCGTCCTAAGGTGACAGCCAACAATGCCTGCAACTGCGCTTGCATCACCACAATCAAGCCTGACAGGGTCTCCATGCTCTGGCGCAGTTCTACAATAACCGCCTCATCCTGCACACCTTGCGACTCACCCTCAAGCTGGGGAGTCGACCTTATTGCATCACGCTGAAGCGACATTCTAATAAAACAATAAACTGCTAATCAAAACCTAGCTTAATGGCTAGAACTCAAACGACATAGTAAAGACAAAACATACTTAAGTATTAGCTTCAACTGCTAACTTGCTCTGGGATTTTTCAATAATGATGTTATGATTAACCTAGGATGATTCACCATCGTCACACTAACTCATGTGCTTAGACCATGAATGCATGAATTTATATTCCTTTTGACTCAAAATCATGTGTGTACATATGTCATCATGTAAATCTTTATCTTGGCACGTTGTGCTTATGCTATGTTATGTTATGCATATTGTGCTATGCATTCTAAAAAAGCCTTAATGCATGTTATGAGCGGCGTACACATGGAAATGTTACGCATCCCATACTACATAACATTGCATGCAACGAAAAGAGAAAACGTGCTAATGAGCATTTATGTGGTGAGGTTATGCATCCCATACTATATAACCCTCACATGTTGCCACTTATGGTGGATCCATATACAAACACATATTATGCATCCCATACTACATAATATGCCCCGTATACTTCTAATCATGCTTATGAGTGTAGTGTTCATACTTCAGCCAAGACATACTGATGACACATCGGTGTGTGTATGATATGACACTAAATTACTAACACTAACAAGGGAAGGTTGCCCGACCAATTGTCAAGCAACCTCCCTCTGATACCAACTGTCACAACCCGCATTTTCTTAGCAACAAACTTTTATCAGAGTAAGAGAAAATATGTGCCGTGATGCCATGCCATGCAGGGAATAACTGCATACGCTCAGGCAAGACACCAACCTAAACAAATTAAACCGAAATCATAAGTTATTATGAAAAACATCTTTCAAATTAGATGGATGGCCGTATCCCTCGGCACAGTGGATCAACTAGTCCATAAGTAAAAATATATTTATACGCTGCAGAGAAATACCTTTGTTAAGGTGATTTGACATCCTACATGAGTGTAAACGTCCTCAAAGGACAACTCTAAAATGCAAAACTCTAAATTTAGTATAATATGAAATTAGTCTTTACGTTACTTTGAAAAAGAGTACTTTAGGTTTAGAAATATGACATGTATGAAGTACATATAGTAATGCTTTTACGAGTTAAAATACCTAACATGCATCTTAACATAAATCATTCCCAGAAAGCAAGTAAACAACCTCCAAATAGGAAAAATTAGCAGTTTAAGTCACATACTTAGCATCACAAGGAAAACCACCAATGGGCGTCAACAACCTGACACGAACTCACTGGTGAGTATGCATGTCTATACAGAAGGAAACAAGAAAAGATCTACCTCACAAACTGAGGAAGGGGAATCTCAACAGCCCAGGAGATCACTAGCAAGCCCCCAAAAGAAACTAGCCTCTCAACCGGCTACTGCTCTGAACCTGAAGCATTCAAAGAAAGAACACCTCAGCAAAAAAATATAATCAAATAGAAATAGAGCATTAGGTCATAAGCAATATAAAGGAAGGGGTTTACCATACCCTTATAGTAGAATGTTATCAAACTTAGCAAAAGGAAATAAACGAGACAACAAAAGTAAAATACTGTCCAAAGAATAAATCAAGCGCACCAAGTGCAAGAAGTTAGCAACATGCCCTGCTAAAAACCTGCAGCAACAACAAAGCAAACATATGCCAAAATATAGCCATTTAGAAAAGGAAAAGAACTAACAGTCCTAACTTGTGAATTGATATAAGTGGTAAAATCTTGGGTCCGGGTTGGTAGCCAAAAGCAGCCCTCTTTTAAACAACCAGACCCAAAAATTCTCTAGGGTGAAAACAACCAGTGACAGCTCCAGGGTCCACACACCTAACCAAACCAGCCCAAACCAGGGCCTAACAGGTGGTGGCCATAGCTCAGCACACACAAATCACCCCCTTACAGAGCCACCAGAAAAAAATATCCTGCCATAATCCACGATTCAGCATCCAAAAACTAGCCTAAAACACAACACCAGACCGAAATAAAACTCACACTAACCAACTCGGGAGAAAAACACCAGCCTAAGGAAAAAGCGTCGAGTTCGCTCGATGCCGCGTTGAGTGAGTACCACACACTCACGCCAAACACTAAATAGAGAAGGCGTCGAGTCTACCTGATGCCGCGTTGAGTGAGCTCCACTCACTCAACGCCAAAAGACTTAGTCGCAAAAACTTGCTGGACCACGGCGTTGAGTGAGTTCAGCTCACTCAACGCTAAACAGCCGAAGGCGTTGAGTGACTTCATCACACTCAACACTTTTGACTTAGAAGAAAAATATCGTCGGACTAGACGGCGTTGAGTGAGCTCAACTCACTCAACGCCAGCATTGAGTGAGCTCAACTCACTCAATGCCAAACGCAGACGGCATTGAGCGAGCTCAACTCACTCAACGCCAAAAGACAGACGGCGTTGAGTGGGCTCAACTCACTCAACGCCAAAAGACTTAGAAAAATTCCAAGGCTGACGGCGTTGAGTGAACTCAACTCACTCAACGCCAAAAGACTTAGAAAAAGTCTTCGGCAAGACGGCGTTGAGTGAGCTCAACTCACTCAACACCAAAAGCAGACGGCGTTGAGTGAGCTCAACTCACTCAACGCCAAAAGTAGACGGCGTTGAGTGGGCTCACCTCACTCAATGCTGTCAACGCTTCTGGACTTAGTCTCCAAACCAAACAGCTAGGCGTTGAGTGTGTCCACCATACTCAATGCTTTGACACTTAGCCTACAAAATGACTTCTGCCCTAAGCTAACACTCAACGCCTGCTATCCAGTGAACTAAAAAAAATTCTAATTTTCTCTCCCCTACCCCTTCTACCCGGCTACAACTACCAACCAAGCTTGGCTAAAACTAGCAAATTAAAATCCTACCTCCAGCCATTACCTGGACATAAATCAGTGAATAAGAAGAGAAAAAATAAATTAAAATTGGACAAAATTGAGCAGATCTAACTAGGATGAAAACTGCAGCAACCCTAGCTTCTAGGAAAAAGAAAGAATGAGCTACTACAACAAGATTAATTGGAGTAAAATTAAGGTTGGCAAGGGCAAAGAGCGTCACTTGCCTCTACCTCCAGGAACAACAGATGCCCTACCAAAATCTGGCACCGGCGGCAAGATCGGCCACCTAAAAGGCAAATCTGAAGCTTTTAGAGGGAAGAAGAGCAAACCCGAAAAACCCAAGCTTACTAAGACAACTCTAGAGCAAGAAATACTTACCTAGGGAGAAAGATTCGGGTGAGAGCAGTCCAGATCTGCCCTTACCCGAGAAAAACAAGCTCTAGATTGCAAGAAATCACCGGCCGGAGCTCCTACACTTCCGTCGCCCGAAGGCTTCCGCTGGAAGCTTTCCGTCCTTTCTTTTTGGGAAAAATGAAGGGGATATACTAAAATAAGCTATAATATAATATATCCAGCCAGTAGAGCAAATACATATAATATAATATCAGTGACTAAGCTATTATAATACTATTATAAATCAGTCACTAGTATATATATATATAACTAATATTATATATATTATACTATTATATCTGATAATATAATCTTATAATATAATTTTATATATGTACAACACTAAAACTGGCCAAGGAAAACCGGCCAAGCATATCATTATATCAGCTAATTAAATAACACGCCAAAACGACGCGAAAAACAAACGATCTCGGAATTTGACGAAATTTACATCGTAGCTAAATACCCATGCTACGAATCTAGTGCCGAAGTCGGAATCGTCATCCGACAAACAAAACTCGGGCTAACACTTCCCGAAGCCAAAACACAAGCATTCCCGGAGAGGCTCCACCGAGTCACCAAAACAGACTCCGGCTCGCTAGGGAACCTTGCAAACAGACTACAATACAAGCCACTCAGAGAGCCTAAAGAGCTAAGACCACGCTCTAACAACGGCAAAAGGCCGAAAATGCGCCAACGTAACGCCAAACAAAGCTTAAACAATCACAGAAAAACCGGGGGCGTTATAACCCGCATGGACGACACCGGCGAGAAAGACTTCCATGGACCCCCCAATAATTACTATATTATTATATTATAATAATTATTATGATTACTGTTATATTGTTATTATAATATTATGATTATGATATCTAATTAATATTAATATTATTAATATGATTATTATTAAAAAAATTAAATTTATAATAAATATTAATTATAATTCATTTTAATTAGTGTAATTGTAAATTTTTTTATAATTAAATACAATAGAAACGTCATCGCTGTTTTACCAAACTGTTTCCCCTTTCAGAACAGCTCTGTCACCGCTGTTTTACCAAGTCATTCTGAACAGTTCCATCCAACAATTCCATTTCCACAGCTCCATTCTCACAACTCATTTTGCCACCGCAACCAACGAAACAAACTGACCCTTAATCAGTTTCAGTTTTCATGTTCAAGAGTTATTATTAGTGAAATAATAATGAGTGATTTTAACATATGCAAGTTCTATTATTCAAATAACATATGCAAGTTATTATTAGTGAAACAAACTGACTCTTAAATAAAAAAATTTAAGAGTTATTATTAGTGAAATAACATATGCAAGTTCTATTATATGAGTGATTTTAATATTATTCAAATAATTTTTTTAACATATATATTTTATATTTTGAGAAAAAGTAAATAATATTTTGAGTTTACTATTGGTGATTTTTACTATATATTTGCAATTCTGGAAGGATTCAATTTTGTTATTCACAGATAATTTTGTTATTCGTAAACCAGCACAAAATATAAAAACAGAAGCATTCAGCTATAAAGAGAACAATTATCAGACTTCCTTCTTCTTAATTTTGATTTTATCCTTTTTTTTATTTTTTTAATCAGAATCTAAGACGTATGATTTAATTTCCTTGATGTAATAAAACGAATATGAATCTGAATCGGACAAGAGATCAGCTTTCATCTTTGGATTCACACAGAGAGCAGACAAGTGTTTCATCTTACCCTTACTTCAAATTTCTTCAATTTTGAGTTTGTTTACCTTGATGCTCAGACTTTGTAATTATTCATAGCGTCAGAGCAATGACGTCGTCATCGGGCTCATCTTAGGATAGAATTGTCGGCATAGGGTCAGAAGGTCGCCGGAGAAGTCCCTTTGTTGTCGGGCCTGCTCAAGAGAACAGAGACACACCATGCCCCTTCATCTTTGCATGCAACTATAAAATATCATTCACCCCCTTCACATTTCTTGGTTGGATTCTGTTCCTACTTATAAATTATGCCTTCCACCAACCCTTAACCAAATTCTCCCCCTCTCTTGGAAACCAAATTGTATGCATTTGGACCTGGCAAATAAATGGCTTCTTCCTCGAATCGACTCATGCGGCAACTCTAATTCCACCCCTAAACCTTCTTCTACCATTCTCTTCTCTAACATTTGCTTATTTAGTCGACTTCCTTCTTCTTCCCCATCCACTTTAGGAGGTTTTTATCTATACATTCCTTCACATCCAAATTCCTGATCAAACTCATAACTTTCCTTCACAATCATCACCACAGCCATGACCCTCTCTAGTTATCTAAACACAATCACCAGCTACATTGAGAAGCCCACAAATTCATCGTTCGATAAACCGTATCACCATCATTACGATTGCAGTGGTTTGATGATGATGCCAGCGAGGATTAACAACAAAATAACAGCCTACTGTCACAGCACAGGCAATTTGAGTAGGCCAAATGGTTACTCGTCGACCTCCATGAGGAGATCCTCGGCCGCCTCCAAGAAAAACATGATGTTTCCGAAGAACACAAAAGAGATAGGTGTGCTTGATTTGGTGCACTGCAACAATATAGCGGACGGAGGCAATGCTATGAGAGGATTTGAAGACGGAATCGGAATTGCTAGGTTCTTAAAGGGGAAGAGTTTCTTTATAACGGGTGCAACCGGCTTCCTCGCTAAAGGTCATCACCAATATTCCTGATTTTTTTTCGCTTGGCTCTGTTTTGATCTTGTTTATACATGCATCTATGATTCTATTTCCAGTTTTTATTGAGAAGATACTGAGGACAGCACCCGACGTCGATAAGATTTATGTTCTTATCAAGGCTAAAAACAAGGAAGCAGCATTTGATAGGTTGAAGAATGAAGTATGATCAAAATTTTGGTTTCTTCAATCCTCTGAATTGAACATGTTGATTATTATTTCATATAAAAACTTACTGCTACAGAATAATTCCGTGGCAAAAAATTTAAAAAATTATAATCTTTTGCCACGGTTTAGCCAAAGAAATACATTTCATAATATACACCCTCTTTATTTCCAGATTATAAATATAGAACTCTTCAGATCATTGCAAGAGATCCATGGGAGTGACTTCCAGGATTTCATGTTGAAGAAGTTGATTCCAGTTACAGGGAATGTGGCAAAAGCTAAAATGGGGATTGATGCAGCAATGGCGGAGGAGATTTCACAGGAGGTTGATATTATAGTGAATTCTGCTGCAAACACAACTTTTGATGAGAGGTTTTTGCTCATCTTTTCTCCAAATGTTCCTCTAAAATTTTAATTAATTACAGATATTGTATGTTTTCAGTATGAATAAATTGAAACAAGTTCTACAAAAAATTTAGGTATGATGTTGCACTCGACACAAACACCATAGGAGCCTTTAGGCTCATGAGCTTTGCAAAGAGATTTAAGAGGCTTAAAGTTTTCCTTCAAGTATCAACAGGTAAGCTACTAAATCACTAAAATCTCTCTATATACATAGCTTGTAAACCCTAAATCAAAATTTTATGCTCTCAATCTTCCCTTAACATGCAGCATATGCAAATGGAAAAAGAGAAGGGAGGGTACTCGAAAAGCCCTTTTGCATTGGGGATAGTATAGTGAAAGAGATTGCCTCTCCTGAATACTCAGGAGAGTCCATGCCTTTGCTGAACATCGAGGCAGAGATTCGATTAGCTTTAAGTTCCCGAAAGGCTAGTGACGACGCTTCTTTGGTACAGAAAATGAAGGACCTTGGCCTAAAGAGGTAACAAAAATATTTGCATGCATTCTTCTTTGGTTCAATCTTATGAAAATAACATCTCTACAAAAATATAGGGCAAGATTGCATACATCAACCCACTAGTAAATCCCTATTTGACCAGAGATTCATGCTATTCTTAATTTCATTCAATCAGTGAACTAAAATTTATGCACAGGGCAAATATTTATGGATGGCAAGACACCTATGTATTTACAAAGGCAATGGCAGAAATGGTGGTCAACAGCATGAGGGGTGACATCCCAGTTGTCACAATTAGACCAAGTGTTATTGAAAGCACTTGGAAAGAGCCATTTCCTGGTTGGATGGAAGGAAACAGGTATTCTTTTTCATATATTTTTTCATATACATCCAACTCTCATTCTAATTCTAATACCCTGAATGAAAATCAGAATGATGGACCCTGTTGTTTTATACTATGGTAAAGGCCAACTCACTGGTTTTTTAGCAGATCCAAAAGGAGTTCTTGATGTGGTAATTATTCAATTTTGTAATTATTCAATTTCATATTTCTCTTAACGCTTTGACCCGGTTTGGGAGAGCAATGACAGTTGTGTACGTAGTTATGAAAAACATAAGCAGTGTAAAATTATAAAAACGGAGGTCACGGGACCACTCTCAACCACCAAGAAAAGTAAATCACTAGCAATAGAGGATGCAAGAACAACACTTGTATCTATTTACTGTTTTACACGGCGAGACATACAAGCGCGAGACCCGCGTTGCACCCGATGAAGATCACAAAACAAATAAAGTACGAAGTTGGCGAACTGCAAAACTGAGACCGCCAAGACGCCTGTTTGCACTTCTGGTCGTCTGACCGCAAAGGCTGTCTTGACAGCAGAAGTCGTCAACCTGCAGAGGTCGCTACGAACAGAAAGTTGAATTGGTGGAGAACAGACCGCACAGTTCGCGCGAACTGATGAGCCAAACCGGGCGAACTGATCCACAGACCACCTGCTTGAGAACTGCCAAGGAGAAATTGCTCAGGTCGTCAACTTGCGATATCGCCAGCGGTAACCCTTATCGCCAGGCGATAGCAGCAAACCGCCAACTGCTTCCGCGAATTCTACACTGAAGGTACCACTGACCAAATCGCCAGTACTAGTTGGCTAATCGCCCAGTGCTAACTACACAATTTGCAAACAACTGACTAAGAGCCCATAACTCCTTGTCGCGCTGCTAGAAAAAATCTAATTGCAATCTTGCTCCTAGCAACTGTTCTCTGTGATCATGGATACAAATGAGGGGGTCGAGACCCCTATTTATAGCCGGGGGAGGTGAATAAAATCACCACCACAAACGATGGAGCTACCGCAAGTAGATAGTCGGTTAGCAAACCCTAACCGCGCGGCTTCGCGGTTATCCGAAATCCAAACCGCACGAACTAGGGAAATCTACAAAAGCAGACAAAAAAGCTATCGTCCGACGATAGGAGATATCGCCGGCGATCGCGCAACTTGCGCGGACTGGCGACCTGCCGACCTCACTTCAAATTTTCAACACTCGCCTTGAAGTGAGAGTCGGAAACACCCCAAGCAAACTCTGCAGCCGCTCAAACATCTCCTTCGACAGTGGATTTGTGAAGATGTCCACGACATTGTCCTTGCTCTGCACATACTCCACCTCAGAGATCCCTCCAACACCTTCTCCCGAACAAGGTGATGCTCGATCTCGATGCGCTTCGTCTGCGAGTGACACGCTGGATTTGTAACCAGCTTCTGAGCACTCTCATTATCACCGCGAAGCAGAGTAGGACCTCGCACCTCCACATGGATATCCTCCACCAACCTGTGCAGCCAAATGGCCACTTGGGCCGCCAAGGACGACGCCTTGTACTCTGCCTCAGTAGTGGAGATAGATACGAAATCCTTCTTCTTGCTGCACCACAAAACTATCGTTGATCCGCACATGAAGACATACCCAGATGTCGACTTCCGATCATCTGTATCTTCGCCATAATCAGCATATGTGAACTCGTGCAAGTTGAAACTCGTGTCCTTCTCAGAAAAGAGCCTCATGTCCGAGGTGGACTTCACAAACTTCAGTATACTCTTTGCCGCCACTAGATGAGGTTTCCTGGGCTCCTGCATATACCGACTTACTCAGTCAACAACATATGAAATATCCGGCCTAGTAATCGTCAAGTATATCAAGTTCCCGACCAGAGCCCGAAAGACTAAAGGATCTGGAAGAACCCTCCCTTCATCTCGTCGAAGCTTTAACCTGACTTCAAGTGGAGTAGAGCTGTTTTTACCCTCCCTTATGTCGAATTGTTTCATAATCCGCTCCGCATATCCTTTTTGGGAGACAAGCACACCGCTCTTTTTCCTCTCCACTTCTAAACCAAGGAAATGGTGCAGCTCACCAAGATCTTTCATCTCAAATCGAATAGATAACTTTGCCCTCGGCTTCGCTACCTCTTTGCCAGAGTTCTCTGTCACGATCATATCGTCGACGTACAACAACACCAAGACTCGAAGATCCCCTCTCTTCTTGATGAACATGCTTGAATCTGAATCAGAAACAAAGTAGCCGCAAAACTGGAGGTATTCTGTTATCTTCTCATACCAGGCCTGATGCGTCTGCTTCAAGTCATAAAGAGCCTTCTTGAGCTTGCAGACATGTCTTGGATGAGTCTCAGATACATACCATGGTGGTTGCACCATGAAGATATCATTGTCAATTTTACCGTAAAGAAATGCATTTTTCACGTCAAGTTGACAAATCTTTCATGATCAGAAAGCTGCTAAAGCAATCACCATCCGTACCAATGTCATCTTGGCCACATGACTGAATGTCTCCTCGTAATCTCCTCTGTACTGCTGATAGAACCCGCAAGCTATAAGACGAGCCTTGTGCCGCTTGATACTACCGTCTGTTTTCTTCTTCCTCTTGTAAACTCATTTGCAAGTAACCAGAGTTATGTCATCCACCTTGGGTACAAGATATCAAGTTTCATTCTTCCTGAGGGTGATCATCTTCTCATCCATGACATCGTCTCACTCCTTTACTCTAATGACGTTTTCAAAGCACGGTGACTTTTGCTCGTCTAGAGGTCCAGCAAAGAAACATGAGACCAAGCTCGCCATGTGGTCATCTTTGTACCGAGCTGGTGGTATGATGGTCTGCTTCGACCTTCGCAAGGCTGGACCACTCTTTACCACTTCTACTGTCTCTTTTGCATCAGCTCATCTGTCTGAAGCACCTGACCCTGAACCTGATGTAACTGGAGCTCTTGGAGACGCAGACAGCTCCACCAAAAGATCTTCAGCAGCTTCCTTTCCCTTGCCTTCTACCTTGCCCTCTTGTAGCTCAACAGTTGAGCTACCCAAGTATGACGTCAACTCGTCAAATACCACATCCCTCGAGACAATAAACTTCTTTGTCTCGGGCACTTTCATCCCTTCTTCCGCTCATTATAGCCGATGAAAACACACTTTTTTGCCTTAACATCCAGCTTTGTCCTGAGAGCATCCGAGACGTGCACATAGCAGGTAGAACCAAACTCCCAAAGGTTTCCTACACTCAGCTTCTCCTTAAACATCAGTTCATGTGGAGGCTTCATGTTGTTAGGACTCAAAGACATCCGGTTGATAACATATGCCCCACAAGTCATCCCATCCGCCCATAAGGCCTTGGGAATGCCTTTGGTATGAAGCTAGCTTTTGCAAATCTCCACCAAGTGACGAATCTTCCTTTTCGCCACTTAATTCTGTTGTGGAGTGTGAGCACAAGTCAGCTCTCTCTTGATCGCGTGCTTCCTGCAGAAGTTGAAAAATCTATGTGAGGTAAACTCCCATCCATTATCCGTCCTCAGTTTCTTTATCCGCAGTCTAAGCACGCCTTCAACGAACTCCTTGAACTCAACAAACTTCTGAAAGAATTCTGATTTTTCCTTCACAAGTACACCTAAGTGTATCTGGTGAAGTCATCAACCAAAATCAGCATATAATTGTTGCCTCCGAGGCTAGGGGATGCATGGTCCCATCAAATCATCGTGAATGCACTCCAATAGTGTCTTTCATCTGAAAAAAACTTATTAAATGGAAGGCGATCTGCCCTCCCATACTGACACCCTTTGCAGACATGACCATAGCCCAGAGATGAAAGACTAGGCAAGCCTTTCAGCGGGCGTTTTGCTGTCATAGTCTTCAGCTTATCCATCCCAATGTGCCCGAGTCTCTCATGCCAGATAGTTGCGTTGTCATTTGTCATTCTCTTCTCAACATAAAGAACTTGTTGACAAAACAAACAAGTCTTTTACCCTTCTCCCAACATGAGTAACATCAGTTTTTACCGTTTCTACGTTTCGAAGGAACTTTACTGTTGTTGGACCAAATAGAACGTGATAGCCAACATCCATAGTGTTGGTCACCAAGAACAGGTTCTTCTTCATTCGCAGCATGTGATACACTCTTTAAGGTGAGTGGACTTTTATCACTGCCCAAAGAAACTAATCTCTCATTCTCTACTACATGAACCATATCATCAGCTGTAATGATCGCATCATTATCCTTATACACCTGCAAAGTAGAGAACATTGACTCATCACCGGTGAGGTGATGACCACACCCAGAGTCGATATCCAATTCTCCTGGAAGTTGATAGAGGCCAAGACATCAACAAACGTTGTCGTCATGTCTGCCAAGAAGCAACTATCCCCCACTCTCCTTCACTCTTGAATCCTCTCCCTCTTCCTGCAGTGTGTCCTGCCTGAAGGTTCACCTTGCAGTCTTTCTTCATGTGATCAAACTTGTTGCACCTGAAACATCTAAGACCCTTTTTACCTTCA
Organism: Platanthera zijinensis; assembly: GCA_039513925.1. Classification (NCBI taxonomy): domain Eukaryota; kingdom Viridiplantae; phylum Streptophyta; class Magnoliopsida; order Asparagales; family Orchidaceae; genus Platanthera; species Platanthera zijinensis. The sequence continues at coordinate 11,195,162 of CM077081.1, read as the reverse complement.
TCATGCTTAGGAGTTTTGCCTCCCTCCTATGTGATGAGGTAGAAGTCTCTCCATCATAGGTCTTCTTCTTATCCCACCTTTTCTTCTTCTTCCCAGAATACAAAACTTCACTATCTCCCCCAGAGATAGAACATCCACATCTGCCTTGCTAAGCTATCCTGAAAGGTTAGCAAGTTCTCCAGCTCCAACAGAGACGGATGAGTAGCCCACCTCTATACTGAAGTAATGAAAGTAACATATTTCTTCCGCAAGCCGCAGATGATGTGTCAATTCATCTTAGCCTTATAAACAGACTCTTCTGGATCAAATGCTGAAATCTTAGTACATAAGTTCTTCATCTTCAGAAAGAAGGAAAAGATAGAGAAGTCTCCTTGAGTGACCCTTGTCAACTCATTCTTCAAGGACTGTAACATCGCTATATTCTTCATATTGAACAGCTCATCCAGGAAAGTCCAAATCTCAGAAGATGACCTGCAACCTATGATGTGATTAAAAGAGCTCGGGTATGATAGCTCACTTGAGAGTGAACTCTGGCTTAACATTGGTTCTCCTCCAAACTCTCACATCCTAGACATTATCTCCAGTAGCTACCACCTCCCGTATGTCATCTTCACCGATAACCTCCTAGAGATCCTCGCCAAGTAAGTAACTCTCCATAAAATACTTTCATTTCTTGTAATTAGTCTGAGTTATCAGTTTAATACCAAAGACTCTTGCATAACCACCTTCCATTTTAGATCTCCTAGTTTACTGGTCTTCCAAAGGTACTTAGCAGTCAACAACTAAAATCTCTGTCCCTCTGATATCATGTAAAATTATAAAAACGGAGGTCGCAGGACCACTCTCAACCACTAAGAAAAGTAAACCGCTAGCAATAGAAAATGCAAGAACAACGCATGTATCTATTTACTGTTTTACAAGGCGAGACATACAAACACGAGACATGATTTCGCGCTGCACTCGATGAAGATCAAAAAACAGACTAAGTACAAAGCTGGCGAACTGCAAAACTGAGACTACCAAGATGTTGTTTACACTTATGATAACCTGACCGCAAAGGTTGTCTGACAACAGAAGTTGTTAACCTGCAGAGGTCGCTACGAAAAAAAACTTGAACTGCTGGAGAACAGACCGCACAGTTCGCGCGAACTGACAAGCCAAACCGCGCAAACTGATCCACAGACCACCTGTTTGAGAACTGCCAAGGAGAAATTGCTCAGGTCGCCAACTTGCGATATCGTCGACGGTAGCACTTTCGCGAGGCGATAGCAGTAAACCGTCAACTGCTTCCGCGACTTCCACATTGAAGCTACCACTGACCAAATCGTCAACACTAGTTGCCTAGTCGCCCAGTACTAACCGCACAGTTCACAAACAGCTGACCAAGAGCCCACAAGCCACAACTACTTATCGTGTGGCTAAAAAAAATCTAACTACAACCTTGTTCCAAGCAACTGTTCTTTGTGATTCAGGATACAAATGAGGGGGTCGGGACCCCTATTTATAGGCAGGGAAGGTGGATAAGGTCACCGTCACAAACGATAGAGCTACCGCGAGTAGATAGGTGGTTGGCAAACCCTAACCACGCGGATTCGCGGTTAGTCGAACTCCAAATCGCGTGGCTTGGGGAAATCTACAAAAGCAGACAAAAAAGCTATCGCCCGACGATAGGAGATATCGCCGGTGATAGCGCAAGTCGAGCGAACTGGTGACTTGCCGACCTCACTTGAAATTTTCAACAAGCAGTGTTTTGACATGTGTAGTCAACAAACGTTATTTTTTCAAATACTATTTTAGGCTAAAACGGCATCACAGTCAAGCAAAGTGTGGTGAAGCCACTAGCTGCGGTGAACGCCTTGATCTGACAAGTAAACTGTGTGCCCCCAAAAGGTTGTCATTAAATCTCCAAGCACTGGTAAACTACACCACTACATTTGGTAAACTACACCACTACATTTACTGCCACAATTTTACACCACCACTCAAATACCATAGTTGTTCTAAATAGAGCCTTCATCATGTTCGGAGTTTAAAAGGAGATTAATTTTGAATAGGAATCAATATTATACAGAAAAATAATTGAAATTAGTGTACGATTCATGAGGAAATTGCATAGGTACCTGCTGACATGGTAGTGAACGCAATGTTGGCGGCAATGGCGAAGCACGGGTGGACGAAGCAGCCAGGGAATCACACGTACCACATCGCCTCCTCCATAGTGAATCCCCTTGTTTTCGAAAAATTGTCAAGTCTCCTCTACCGACACTTCAAATCCCTCCCTTGCATAGATTCAAAAGGGAGGCCAATCGAAGTCACTCAAATGAAGTTGTTTGATGACATAAACGAGTTCTCCGATCACATTCACAGCAATGCAATACGGCGAATGTCTTTGCACGAGAAAATGTCTCAAAAGCTCAGCAATGTTATCCTGAAGCTAGTTGATCAAGCCAAGTACTTGGCTAACATTTATGAACCATACACCTTCTATAGCGGAAGGTAAGGTGCATTGTTCATGAATTCCTTTAAATTTGAAACCAAAATGCATCTGATGGTGAATGCTGTGATGATGTTGGTTGCAGGTTTGATAATACTAACACGCAAAAGCTTATCGATGAGATGTCGGAGGAGGAGAGGGGGGAGTTTTGTTTTGATGTAGGAGAAGTAGATTGGGAGGATTACATTCCTAATGTTCATATACCTGGATTGAGAAGGCATGTGATGAAGGGAAGAGGGATGTGTGCTAATAATTCACAACTTGTGGGTGCTCAAGTGTGAAAAAGATGCAATAAACTGTGGATTCATTATGATTTCATTGGTCAGAGGCACTGATGACACTAAACAAGTATTTTGTTTGAGATTTTTTATCATTTTCTTTGGTGCATGCATGTGGCTAGAGAAAACAATATTTCAGCAATGTAATCATAATTTGCTTGATTATGGCTTTCAAAAATGTTACAAATATGCATGTTAAGAATTGAGACTATCAATTATCTATATTTCGTTATAAATGTCTAACAGACCCGAAGCGCTAGCGCGCACGACAAATACCAATTCGATTGCACGTTGGATGGGGATTAGGGTCCGTGAGATATGCGCAATGGATAGGGAAATAAGCATTCTTCACACCCATCTGACATGCTAAGCATTTAAAGCAGTGGAGGTGTTGAGGAGAACGTTATCACAAGGAACTCAGAAAGATAAGAGATACAATAAATGGCTATGGTTTCAATATTCTGTTCAATGCTGATCGCAAATTACAAGAACAAGACTCTATACAGAGAGAAAAACAAAAGGCAAAACCCTAAACCCCTGAAAGTAAAGAAATTATAAAATCGCAGCTACTTGATAAAAGCAATAAACACTAATTAGAAGCCCTAAACGACTTTAAAGACCATAAAATGCAAAATGCATGACAAACATATGAGTTTTTATGAGCTCACCAATTCTCTCCCAGCATCCTAATTTTGTTCAACTCTGCCACCGTTAATTTAGGATTGTGTCAAGACTTCTACTCCTACATCAGCATTGCACTATAGCTCAATAATTCAGTTGCAAAAAAGTTGCCCTTATGACTATTTACAACTTTGAAATTATCCAATGGCCAGGCATGTCTCATATGTATTCCAGTATGGTGCATGGCTCATTCCCAACTAACTGCTTCTTCCTCACAGACATTGCTGTCAGCCACCATTTCAGCAGAAGTCTCACTTGCTACTACATAGTATGCTTGTTGATGGATTAAGTTATACCAAGTTGTAAATGAATCGATTGTATTAGTAGGGCTAACAACGTGGCTATATATAGCCTACAACTCATACTTAATATTACAACACAAGCCCTTAGGAATAGATTAGATTAATGAACAATGAACTCAAACATTGATTTAAAATGTATCCCTTTTTACATGAAATTCAATTTGGTTGAAAACAAAATGTTCAAACTCAAATTAAGTTGACTTGAATCATAGAACATATAATTATAATATTAAAGCATTGTTTTTTATGATTTTTTTTTACATCAGCGGGGGTGGTAAAACTTTCTTTTCAAGCAGAAGTACTGCAGCAATCATACGGCAATATTTCAGCTGATAAAATAATATGGCATCCAACTAAAAGGGAAAAAATCTATATAACCTTCATCAATCCTAATGTATTTTAGATGATTTCGATTTTTCATTTATTTTGCATGTAGCCTTTCATTCTTCAATATATGTCATACTATTTTAAATATCAGTTCAGTATTCATCAATCCAAATTTATACACATCCTCCATCCCAAAAAAAAACAAGCATCCTCTTTTTAAAACTACCCATTGATCAAAGAAATAAAAAAAATATACACATATAGAGAGATATTAGACTACTATCATTTTGAAAGGATAAAGTTTTGTCCACAATTTTCACCCTCCATAATATTTTTGAATGATTTAAGAATTAAAAGTGTTAGACAATATTTTTTTAGTCTTTAAGCAAGTTAAAAGTTGAAATCTCAGCAATTTAAACACTTCGGTGGATGTGTGAAGAAAAATATCTCCATCCTTCTAAAAGAATAATAATCTTACTCTCTTTACATAGATAGAATATTAGGGCAAAGTTATACAATCTTCAGTTTTTATCATTCTTATACAAGTTATCTACAGCATGAGCAAATAAAGAAACACTAGTGGTGGAAAGTAAAGCAAGCTGAGACCATGCATCACTGAGACACCATTGTAGTCATAAGGAGGGGCGAAACTGGAACCACCCGGGGAAATTCCGAAACCACCAGAAGTTCCGGAACCACCAGAAGTTCCGGAACCACCAGAAGTTCCGGAACCACCAGGAGAGATTCCGGAGCCACCTGGAGGAGTTCCTGAACCACCGGGGGGGTTTGAGCCGCCACCGCCGCCGCCAGGGTTTGTTCCACCCCCAGGACTGTGAATAGAGAAGATACAAAATCAATAACAGACAAAAACACTGGGGTTTTACTCCCGCATTGCTATATGAAAATCTACTTCTCAACAACAGTTACAACTGTTTGGCTAGGAATTTAGCAGCTGCTAATTATTCATAAATTATTGTGGTGGGAAGCTGCTTTCCAACAGATGTTTTGAAGAAATTGAGTTGAAGAATAAATTGCCGAGTCCAAAATACCCTCAATTCACTACCTTGAGCCCTATTAATAAAATATACTTACAGCAACTACTTGCAATGGTATTCCTACAACAGTGAAACTAAACAATCCTTAAAATTGTTATAATTAACCACCCAATTTAAAGCCAATCGACTAGAGGTGGAGAGACTTCAGATCTATATTAAGGCTCTATTTGGGAGTGCGGTGATGTTTGAGTTGTGGCAGCATGATACTGTGGTGTGAAAATGAGTGGTGGGAACATAGCATTTGGCTCATTCATGGCAGTGCTTTGGCCGTGGAACACCATTTTGGAGTTGGGCTTTAGTGGATAGGCTACTTGCAACAGCATGTGGCCCCAAAATGTCATTTTAAGACCAGGAATTTGCAACTACGACGAGCAGCCAAGCGTGTTCCCCGCCACTTCCTTTCAAATTGCCATCGCCCTCCCAAAGAGAGCCTTTAAGTGAACAAAGCTACATGAGTTTTCCAACATGAGATTATATTCTCAATACGCCCCCTCATTTGTAAGGTCTTTGACCTACAACATGTAAACTTTTATTTTTATCTGGTTTACATAAAAAATGGGTCGTTTGGCAGAGCCTTGTTATGATTGTTGGAAATAATCCTTGATGGTCCATTAAAATTGTCCAAGAGTTTCACTTCCCCTAATAATAGCCTATACTGTTTCGGTTACCGTTTCATAGCTCCTAGTTATTACCATAATTAGCATTTATTTTACTTTAAATATTTAGCTTGTAACTGTTATAGTTACGTGTAACTGCTGTTTTTTGCTATATAAAGAAGAGAGAACAATGAAGTTTTAAGCATCCAAAAATAACTTGTCTTCTCTGTTTTTTTTCTTTCTTGATTGTGTCTGGCACTTCTTTTCCTTGCTTGAACCTACATCTGGTATCAGAGCCATGTCGATCATTCCTCAAGGTGAGGCAGCGCAGGAGAACGGCGGCGCTCCTCAAGTTGAGGCAGCGCGGGAGAGCGGCGGCGGGTTGTTCCGCTACCCGCAGTTGACGACGACCAACTACGCGAGTTGGGTGATTCGGGTACAAGCGATGATGGAGGATCAAGGTGTCTGGGAAGCAATCGAGCCGGAGGACGGGGAGCCCGTCGACATAAAAAAGGACAAGAAGGCAAGGTCGCATCTTTTCCAAGCACTCCCGGAGGACCTCCTGATGCAGGTGGCAATGAAGAAAACTGCGAAAGAGGTTTGAGATTGCCTCAAGACAAGGTTCATTGGCGCGGATCGCGTCAAGAACGCACGGCTGCAGACGTTGAGGAATGAGTTCGACGTCATGCGCATGCATGAGGACGAAACCTTGGACCTCTACGCTGGAAGGCTCAACAACATGTGCGTCAGGTATGCAAACCTGGGGGCGACGCTCGACGACGACGCACTAGTCAAAAAACTTTTCGACACAGCGCCGGATCGTTTCTTGAACGTGATCGTCGGGATTGAGCAGTTTTATGACTTCGACACTATGCCATTCAAGGAAGCTGTGGGGCGGCTGAAACCTATGAAGAACGAACACGCCCGCACACAACCAGCAGAAATGGCAAAAGCGACGGCCAGCTTTTGCTCACTCGGGAAGAGTGGCAAACGCGACAAGAGAGGGATGGAAAATCCCATGCTCTTGCAGACAACAGCAACCACGGCTGGAGTGGACGTGGTCGCGGCAGAGGGCGTGGCAAGGGCGGTCGCAGTTGGACGCAAAGCAAAAACGACATGAGTGGCTCCAGCGGCGGTGGCCGTGACAAGAGTCACATTCGTTGTTTTAACTGTGACAAGATGGTCCATTATGCATCTGAATGCAGGGTCCCGAAGAAGGAGGAGGCACACCTCACCTGTGCGGACGACATCGAGCCGGCCCTAATGCTCGCGGTGTCGGAGGTGATAACGACGAAAGAACGGGAGCAGCAGGATGCCGTCCTACTGAGCGAGGAGAAAACGAGGCCGGAGGAGAATGTTACCCCCTGTCATGTCTGGTACCTGGACAACGGGGCGAGCAACCACATGACCGGTGATAAGGCAAAGTTCCGCGAGCTAGACGAGAATGTCACCGGTAAGGTCAAATTCGGCGACGGCTCTGCAGTGCAAATCATGGGTAAGGGTTCAATTCTATTTTCCTATAGAAATGGCGATTCGTGGCTACTTCAGGAGGTATACTATATCCCGAAGCTCCGAAGCAACATCGTGAGTCTCAGACAACTAACCGAGACCGGACACAAGGTGATCATGAATGAGGAAACCTTGCTGGTGCTCGACAAATGTCATACGAGGCTGCTCATGAAGGTGAGACGCACTCCAAATCGTCTCTACAAAATTGATTTGCATCAAGGGGAGGCGGTGTGTCATCTGGTAAATCTTGAAGATCCGGCGTGGCTTTGGCATGCCAGACTTGGCCATGTCAACTTCCACGACATGAAGTTCCTTGTTGACAAGAAGATGGCGGTGGGCGTGCCGTCGATCACACACCCGAACCAGATATGCCAAGGATGTTTGGTGGCAAAGCAGGCCAGAAAACCGTTCCCTACGGCGACAAGTTTCAGGGCGGAGAAGCCGCTTGAGCTAGTACATGCTGATCTCTGCGGTCCAATTACACCTTCGAGCCTCGCCGGTAATAGTTACTTCATGTTAATAGTCGATGATTACTCCAGGTGGATGTGGCTGTACGTGATGGCGACGAAGGATCAAGCTTGCTCTGTGTTCCAAAAATTCAAGTTGCAGGTCGAGAACACGAGCGAACAACGCATCAAGACGCTGAGGACTGATCGCGGTGGGGAGTTCCTCTCCACTGAATTCAACCGGTTCTGCGAGGGGGCCGGGATCGAACGACACATTACCGCGCCATACACGCCACAATAAAACGGTGTGGTGGAGCGAAGGAACAGGACGGTGATGGCGATGGCGAGATCTCTTCTCAAAAGTATGAACGTGTCAGGGAGATTTTGGGGAGAGGCGGTACGACATGCGGTAAGAAGCGAACTAAAACAAGCCGGAAATGGTATAACTGAAATTTTAGTTCGCTTCTTACCGCGCCATACGGCATGCTGTTTTAGTTTGCTTCTTACATGGTATCAGAGGAATCGATCCTTTCCTCCTGATTCTGTACTTGCGCCCTGTCCGCGCGGTCTCCTTGTCGTTGCCCTCTGTGTGCGCGACCTGTTGCCTTGTTCACTGCGATCTGTCGCCTTGTTCGCCGCGACCTATCACCGTGTGCCTTGCCTCCTCCTGTTTGCTCTTGCTCTGGTCGTCGCGACCTGTTGCCTAGTTCGCCGCGACCTGTTGCCTAGTTCGCCGCGACCTATTGCCGTGTGCCTTGCCCTCTCTTGTGCTTCTGTTCGAGCGGACTGTCTGCTTGCCGCTCGACTTCTTCCCCTTTGCTTGTTACTGCGGCTTGGTCGTGGTCTCTCTGGCCGCTGCAGTTCCTCTTCTGCCTATCCGCGCGGCCTGTTTTCTAACCGCGCGGCTTCCTGTTGTTTGCTCTTATGGCTCTTTCTGATGCTTCTACCGCCACCACTCCTGCCGCCACCCCTGTAGCCAATCCGGCTCCTCCTCCTACTCCTTCCGGGAACCTTGGCACCGTTTCCAAGCTTGTCGGCTCCAACTACCCGGATTGGAGCGTCTCTTTCACCTTTCTCCTTCGCTCGCAACGCAAACGCCACCATCTCGTTGATGACCCTCCTCCTACCACTTCCCCTCTCTTTGATGACTGGGATGCGAGTGACGCTCTTGTGCGTACTTGGCTCGCTAACAGTCTATCCGATGAATGCCTTCCCGTCATCCGTCATGATGAGACGGTGAAGGCCGCTTGGCTTCATCTTGCTGCTTTGTATTCCAAAGGGGCTCAGACGTCCCGCATCTATACGTTGTATGCGGACCTCTTTGCCCGGCCTACCTTGTCTCCTGCTGCTGCCTACCAACAAGTTCAAGCTCTTGGGGCTGAGATTCTTCAGAATCGCCCCTTTTCTGCGGATCTGGCTCAACAACACAAGCACTTCCAGGAGCTTCTGGTTGTGTGTTATCTGCTCCGTCTTCCTGACACTTATGACATGATCCGCCAACAAATTCTGGGTGAGGCGGAATCTCCTACCTTAGATGCCACCGCTGCTCGCATCGCCGCTGTCACCTCTCTTCTTCAGCGCCCGCTTCTACCCGCTCCTTCTCCTCCGGATAACTATGCTCATCAAACTCAGCGGAGTGGCTCTGGTAGCCGCAGCCATCAGTCTGGCGGACGTCCTTCTTCCCGCTATCTCTGCTCTCACTGCGGCCGCACCGGACACACTCTTGACCGCTGCTGGACAAAACATCCCCATCTTCGCCCCTCGGGTGACTCTTCCGCCTCTTCTTCCAAGCCGTCTGCTTCCGTGGTCACATCATCAGGTAGTGCCCATGTAGTCACTCAAGGTAAATGGCTTATCGACTCCGGTGCTACTAATCATATGACGGGCAATCCTCAGTGCTTCTCTCTCCTCGAACAGCATGATCGGTTGCCCCCGGTCCTCATTGCAGACGGTTCTCCCTCCCCGGTTCATGGGTCGGGAGTGGTTCATGTTACTCCGTCCCTTCGGCTAGAGGACACTCTCTATGTGCCCAAGTTTCCGTGCAATCTGTTATCGGTTACTTCTTTGTGCAAGCAGCTTCAATGTTCTGTAACGTTTACTCCATCTTCTTGCTCTTTTCAGGATCCGAGCTCCCAGCGGACGATTGCTACTGGGACTGAGAGCGGCGGCCTCTACTTCCTCGACAACGTTTCCGCTTTGTCCGCCTTCTCTTCTTCTTGTACGGATCTTCTCCAGTGGCATCTCCGTCTCGGTCATCCTCCACCACGGCTTCTGCATCAGCTTCTGCCCCACCTCCCTCCCTCCACTACTCCTCTCCACTGCGAAGCATGTCAACTTGGCAAGCATCATCGTTCCTCCTTCCCGCCGAAGCAAGGTCGGGGCTCTACCCGTCCGTTTGATCTAGTCCACTCCGATATCTGGGGACCTGCTCCTACCCTTACTATTGGTCGGGGTAGTTCTTATTTTGTAACTTTTATTGATGATTTTTCTAGATGTACTTGGGTGTATCTCTTACGAGATCGCTCTGAACTTTTTAATGTATGGACCTCCTTTTATCATTTAATCAAAAATCAGTTTGGTGTTAGTGTTAAAACTTTTCGCTCTGATAATGCAAAAGAATACTTAAGTCATGCTTTTACCTCTTTCTGTGTTCAACATGGCGTTATTCATCAGACAAGTTGTGTCTATACATCCCAACAAAATGGGGTGGCGGAGCGCAAAAACCGTCACCTCCTCGATGTTGCTCGCACATTAATGACTCAAATGCATGTCCCTCGCTCATATTGGGGCTATGCTGTTCTTCTTGCTTGCTATCTCATCAATCGCATTCCCTCCTCCGTTTTTCAGGGAAAAACCCCTTTTTCCATCCTTTATCCTGGCAAGGAGCCTTTTCCTCTCCCTCTCCGAATCTTTGGGTGCACTGCTTTTGTGCATGTCCCATCTACCACCCGTGATAAGCTCTCCCCTCGCTCCACCAAATGTGTTTTTCTGGGGTACTCGGTCACTCAGAAAGGCTACTGCTGCTTTGATCCTGTTCTTCGTAAACAGTTTGTCTCCGCTGACGTTACCTTCTTCGAGAATGCCTCCTACTTCTCGGATGACTCCTCTTCTCTTCCTCCCATCTCGGATTCTCCCGTTATTCCGTTCGTTCCCTCGTCTCCTACTGCGATATCCGCTCCTCCTCCGTCTCCGCCCACTCCTCTCCCTCCGCCTCTCTCTCCGCCTCCATCTCCCTCATCTCCGCTGCCGTCGCTCTCTCCTCCCGGGCCAGCTCTCTCTGCCACGGATGCTCTGGATGCCGAGGAGCCCGCCGACCTGGATCTTCCTGTAGCTCTTCGCAAAGGGGTGCGGACGTGTACCCTACACCCCCTTGCTGCTGTTGTTTCATATGATCGTCTTACCCCTTCTCGCAGGGCCTTTGCGCTGGCTATCTCTGCTACTACCACACCTCGTTCCTACCAGGAGGCCCTTGCCATTCCTCACTGGAAGCTGGCCATGGATGAGGAAATGGCGACCCTCACAGAGCGGGGTACCTGGACTCTTGTCCCTCCTCTTGATACAGATGTTGTTGGCTGTCGATGGGTCTTTGTAGTCAAGTTTGGCCCAGATGGCACTATAAACCGTTACAAAGCTCGTCTGGTGGCTAAGGGCTTTACTCAAACCTATGGGGTTGATTACTTTGACACCTTCTCTCCCGTGGCTCGTCTCAGCACTATACGGGTCCTTCTCTCTGTGGCAGTCAACAAAGACTGGCCCCTTTCCCAGCTGGATATCAAGAATGCCTTCCTTTATGGTGATCTTCAGGAGGCCGTCTACATGGAGCAACCTCCAGGGTATGTTGCTCAGGGGGAGACACGAGTCTGCCGGCTACAGAAGGCAATCTATGGCCTCAAGCAGAGCCCTCGAGCTTGGTTTGACAAATTCAGCGGCATCGTGGCGGCCGTTGGTTTTGCTCGCAGCGCTGCTGATCACTCTCTATTTATTCGCAAAACCTCTTCGGGACTGGTGGTTCTTGCAGTATATGTGGATGATATTCTTCTCACTGGTGATGACCAGGAAGGGGTAGCATTGACAAAGCGGCATCTTCGCCAACATCTAGTCACGAAAGATATGGGTTCTCCGAAGTACTTTTTGGGGATCGAAATCTCTCGGAAGCCCAACTCTTTAGTCCTCTCTCAGCGTAAGTATGCTCTTGATATTTTAAAAGAAGCAGGATTGACTGGGGCCAAACCTGCCCGATGTCCCATGGCTGTTGGAGAAGACAAAACCTGGACAGATGATTCGCCTCTTCTTTCAGATGCTTCGCGGTACAGGCGTCTAGTTGGTAAGCTCATATACCTCACCGTGACTAGGCCCGACATCTCCTATGCTGTGGGCAAGGTGAGTCAATTCATGCAAACTCCCAGGGAGTGCCATCTACAGTCCGCCTTGCGGATCTTGGAGTACGTCAAAGCAGCCCCTGGGAAAGGATTGCTCTTTCAGAAGAATGATCATCTGAGGGTTGAAGCTTACTCAGATGCGAGTTACGCGGATGACAAAGGGGACCGCAAGTCTACCTCCGGTTTCTGTACCTTTGTTGGGGGCAATCTGGTAAGTTGGAAGAGCAAGAAGCAATCTGTTGTCTCCAGGTCCAGTGCTGAAGCTGAGTATCAGAGTATGGCATCGACCACTTGCGAGCTAAAGTGGCTACGGGCTCTCATGTTGGATTTAGGAGAGGTCTACAACCTTCCTCTACCTATGTTCTGTGACAACAAGGCTGCTATATATATCTCCAAAAATCCAGTCTTCCATGAGAGAACCAAACACATTGAGGTCGACTGTCATTTCATTCGTGAAGAGATTCTGAAGGAACAAATTTGCACTCCCTTCGTCACGTCTGAAAAAGAGCTGGCTGACATCTTCACCAAACCAGTATCCGCCTCATTTCTTCATATATGTGACAAGCTGGGCATGATCGACATATATGCTCCAGCTTGAGGGGGAGTGTTGAAGTTGAGACCGGGCGGTCTGTCGGTCTGGCTTGGCGGGTTATTGACCGGGCGGTCTGGCGGTTTGCCTCCAGCGGGTTGGTTGCTGCGTTGAGGTCTGAGGTCCAAGCGGTCTAGCGGTCTGTTACTGGCGACTAGGAGACCGGGCGGTCTAACGGTCTCACTTGGCGGCTTGTCTCTCTCTCTGGCAGTGGCCGAGCGGTTAGCCCTTCTGTCTAACCGCGCGGCTTGTTCCGGTCTCTTGTTCTAGCCGCCCAGATTCTTTTGTATAGTTTTAGTCCCACATCTCTTATTTGTATTCTCTCTTCTCTCCTCCATTCTATATAAGGGAGGCCATACCTTTGTAATAGATACCTTTTTTTCTGATAATAAAATTTCAGTTATACCATTTCCGGCTTGTTTTAGTTCGCTTCTTACATGGTATCAGAGCCAGGTTCACTTCTTACAAAGGTATCAGAGCAATCTGTTATAACGTGTCAAGGATCGATTCCTCTGATACCACATGTAAGAAGCGAACTAAAACAAGCCGGAAATGGTATAACTGAAATTTTATTATCAGAAAAAGGTATATATTACAAAGGTATGGCCTCCCTTATATAGAATGGAGGAGAGAAGAGAGAATACAAATAAGAGATGTGGGACTAAAACTATACAAAAGAATCTGGGCGGCTAGAACAACAGACCGGAACAAGCCGCGCGGTTAGACAGAAGGGCTAACCGCTCGGCCACTGCCAGAGAGAGAGACAAGCCGCCAAGTGAGACCGTTAGACCGCCCGGTCTCCTAGTCGCCAGTAACAGACCGCTAGACCGCTTGGACCTCAAACCTCAACGCAGCAACCAACCCGCTGGAGGCAAACCGCCAGACCGCCCGGTCAATAACCCGCCAAGCCAGACCGACAGACCGCCCGGTCTCAACTCCAACACTCCCCCTCAAGCTGGAGCATATATGTCGATCATGCCCAGCTTGTCACATATATGAAGAAATGAGGCGGATACTGGCTTGGTGAAGATGTCAGCCAGCTCTTTTTCAGACGTGACGAAGGGAGTGCAAATTTGTTCCTTCAGAATCTCTTCACGAATGAAATGACAGTCGACCTCAATGTGTTTGGTTCTCTCATGGAAGACTGGATTTTTGGAGATATATATAGCAGCCTTGTTGTCACAGAACATAGGTAGATGATGGTTGTAGACCTCTCCTAAATCCAACATGAGAGCCCGTAGCCACTTTAGCTCGCAAGTGGTCGATGCCATACTCCGATACTCAGCTTCAGCACTGGACCTGGAGACAACAGATTGCTTCTTGCTCTTCCAACTTACCAGATTGCCCCCAACAAAGGTACAGAAACCGGAGGTAGACTTGCGGTCCCCTTTGTCATCCGCGTAACTCGCATCTGAGTAAGCTTCAACCCTCAGATGATCATTCTTCTGAAAGAGCAATCCTTTCCCGGGGGCTGCTTTGACGTACTCCAAGATCCGCAAGGCGGACTGTAGATGACACTCCCTGGGAGCTTGCATGAATTGACTCACCTTGCCCACAACATAGGAGATGTCGGGCCTAGTCACGATGAGGTATATGAGCTTACCAACTAGACGCCTGTACCGCGAAGCATCTGAAAGAAGAGGCGAATCATCTGTCCAGGTTTTGTCTTCTCCAACAGCCATGGGACATCGGGCAGGTTTGGCCCCAGTCAATCCTGCTTCTTTTAAAATATCAAGAGCATACTTACGTTGAGAGAGGACTAAAGAGTTGGGCTTCCGAGAGATTTCGATCCCCAAAAAGTACTTCGGAGAACCCATATCTTTCGTGACTAGATGTTGGCGAAGATGCCGCTTTGTCAAGGCTACCCCTTCCTGGTCATCACCAGTGAGAAGAATATCATCCACATATACTGCAAGAACCACCAGTCCCGAAGAGGTTTTGCGAATAAATAGAGAGTGATCAGCAGCGCTGCGAGCAAAACCAACGGCCGCCACGATGCCGCTGAATTTGTCAAACCAAGCTCGAGGGCTCTGCTTGAGGCCATAGATTGCCTTCTGTAGCCGGCAGACTCGTGTCTCCCCCTGAGCAACATACCCTGGAGGTTGCTCCATGTAGACGGCCTCCTGAAGATCACCATAAAGGAAGGCATTCTTAATATCCAGCTGGGAAAGGGGCCAGTCTTTGTTGACTGCCACAGAGAGAAGGACCCGTATAGTGCTGAGACGAGCCACGGGAGAGAAGGTGTCAAAGTAATCAACCCCATAGGTTTGAGTAAAGCCCTTAGCCACCAGACGAGCTTTGTAAAGGTTTACAGTGCCATCTGGGCCAAACTTGACTACAAAGACCCATCGACAGCCAACAACATCTGTATCAAGAGGAGGAGGGACAAGAGTCCAGGTACCCCGCTCTGTGAGGGTCGCCATTTCCTCATCCATGGCCAGCTTCCAGTGAGGAATGGCAAGGGCCTCCTGGTAGGAACGAGGTGTGGTAGTAGCAGAGATAGCCAGCGCAAAGGCCCTGCGAGAAGGGGTAAGACGATCATATGAAACAACAGCAGCAAGGGGGTGTAGGGTACACGTCCGCACCCCTTTGCGAAGAGCTACAGGAAGATCCAGGTCAGCGGGCTCCTCGGCATCCAGAGCATCCGTGGCAGAGAGAGCTGGCCCGGGAGGAGAGAGCGACGGCAGCGGAGATGAGGGAGATGGAGGCGGAGAGAGAGGAGTGGGCGGAGACGGAGGAGGAGCGGATATCGCAGTAGGAGACGAGGGAACGAACGGAATAACAGGAGATTCCGAGGTGGGAGGAAGAGAAGAGGAGTCATCCGAGAAGTAGGAGACATTCTCGAAGAAGGTAACGTCAGCGGAGACAAACTGTTTACGAAGAACAGGATCAAAGCAGCAGTAGCCTTTCTGAGTGACCGAGTACCCCAGAAAAACACATTTGGTGGAGCGAGGGGAAAGCTTATCACGGGTGGCAGATGGGACATGCACAAAAGCAGTGCACCCAAAGATTCGGAGAGGGAGAGGAAAAGGCTCCTTGCTAGGATAGAGGATGGAAAAAGGGGTTTTTCCCTGAAGAACGGAGGAGGGAATGCGATTGATGAGATAGCAAGCAAGAAGAACAGCATAGCCCCAATATGAGCGAGGGACATGCATTTGAGTCATTAATGTGCGAGCAACATCGAGGAGGTGACGGTTTTTGCGCTCCGCCACCCCATT
Source organism: Platanthera zijinensis (assembly GCA_039513925.1). Taxonomy (NCBI): domain Eukaryota; kingdom Viridiplantae; phylum Streptophyta; class Magnoliopsida; order Asparagales; family Orchidaceae; genus Platanthera; species Platanthera zijinensis. The sequence continues at coordinate 11,179,288 of CM077081.1, read as the reverse complement.
TTGTTGGGATGTATAGACACAACTTGTCTGATGAATAACGCCATGTTGAACACAGAAAGAGGTAAAAGCATGACTTAAGTATTCTTTTGCATTATCAGAGCGAAAAGTTTTAACACTAACACCAAACTGATTTTTGATTAAATGATAAAAGGAGGTCCATACATTAAAAAGTTCAGAGCGATCTCGTAAGAGATACACCCAAGTACATCTAGAAAAATCATCAATAAAAGTTACAAAATAAGAACTACCCCGACCAATAGTAAGGGTAGGAGCAGGTCCCCAGATATCGGAGTGGACTAGATCAAACGGACGGGTAGAGCCCCGACCTTGCTTCGGCGGGAAGGAGGAACGATGATGCTTGCCAAGTTGACATGCTTCGCAGTGGAGAGGAGTAGTGGAGGGAGGGAGGTGGGGCAGAAGCTGATGCAGAAGCCGTGGTGGAGGATGACCGAGACGGAGATGCCACTGGAGAAGATCCGTACAAGAAGAAGAGAAGGCGGACAAAGCGGAAACGTTGTCGAGGAAGTAGAGGCCGCCGCTCTCAGTCCCAGTAGCAATCGTCCGCTGGGAGCTCGGATCCTGAAAAGAGCAAGAAGATGGAGTAAACGTTACAGAACATTGAAGCTGCTTGCACAAAGAAGTAACCGATAACAGATTGCACGGAAACTTGGGCACATAGAGAGTGTCCTCTAGCCGAAGGGACGGAGTAACATGAACCACTCCCGACCCATGAACCGGGGAGGGAGAACCGTCTGCAATGAGGACCGGGGGCAACCGATCATGCTGTTCGAGGAGAGAGAAGCACTGAGGATTGCCCGTCATATGATTAGTAGCACCGGAGTCGATAAGCCATTTACCTTGAGTGACTACATGGGCACTACCTGATGATGTGACCACGGAAGCAGACGGCTTAGAAGAAGAGGCGGAAGAGTCACCCGAGGGGCGAAGATGGGGATGTTTTGTCCAGCAGCGGTCAAGAGTGTGTCCGGTGCGGCCGCAGTGAGAGCAGAGATAGCGGGAAGAAGGACGTCCGCCAGACTGATGACTGCGGCTACCAGAGCCACTCCGCTGAGTTTGATGAGCATAGTTATCCGGAGGAGAAGGAGCGGGTAGAAGCGGGCGCTGAATGAGAGAGGTGACAGCGGCGATGCGAGCAGCGGTGGCATCTAAGGTAGGAGATTCCGCCTCACCCAGAATTTGTTGGCGGATCATGTCATAAGTGTCAGGAAGACGGAGCAGATAACACACAACCAGAAGCTCCTGGAAGTGCTTGTGTTGTTGAGCCAGATCCGCAGAAAAGGGGCGATTCTGAAGAATCTCAGCCCCAAGAGCTTGAACTTGTTGGTAGGCAGCAGCAGGAGACAAGGTAGGCCGGGCAAAGAGGTCCGCATACAACGTATAGATGCGGGACGTCTGAGCCCCTTTGGAATACAAAGCAGCAAGATGAAGCCAAGCGGCCTTCACCGTCTCATCATGACGGATGACGGGAAGGCATTCATCGGATAGACTATTAGCGAGCCAAGTACGCACAAGAGCGTCACTCGCATCCCAGTCATCAAAGAGAGGGGAAGTGGTAGGAGGAGGGTCATCAACGAGATGATGGCGTTTGCGTTGCGAGCGAAGGAGAAAGGTGAAAGAGACGCTCCAATCCGGGTAGTTGGAGCCGACAAGCTTGGAAACGGTGCCAAGGTTCCCGGAAGGAGTAGGAGGAGGAGCCGGATTGGCTATAGGGGGGCGGCAGGAGTGGTGGCAGTAGAAGCATCAGAAAGAGCCATAAGAGCAAACAACAGGAAGCCGCGCGGTTAGAAAACAGGCCGCGCGGATAGGCAGAAAAGGAACTGCAGCGGTCAGGATGTCAGACACCAGCGGCCAGAGAGACCACGACCAAGCCGCAGTAACAAGCAAAGGGGAAGAAGTCGAGCGGCAAGCAGACAGTCCGCTCGAACAGAAGCACAAGAGAGGGCAAGGCACAGGGCAATAGGTCGCGGCGAACTAGGCAACAGGTCGCGGCGAACTAGGCAACAGGTCGCGGCGAACTAGGCAACAGGTCGCGACGACCAGAGCAAGAGCAAACAGGAGGAGGCAAGGCACACGGCGATAGGTCGCGGCGAACAAGGCGACAGATTGCAGTGAACAAGGCAACAGGTCGCGCACACAGAGGGCAACGACAAGGAGACCGCGCGGACAGGGCGCAAGCCGGAGAAGCAAGCCGCGCGGACAGAGAGAAGTACAGAATTAGGAGGAAAGGATCGATTCCTCTGATACCATGTAAGAAGCGAACTAAAACAAGCCGGAAATGGTATAACTGAAATTTTATTATCAGAAAAAGGTATATATTACAAAGGCATGACCTCCCTTATATAGAATGGAGGAGAGAATACAAATAAGAGATGTGGGACTAAAACTATACAAAAGAATCTGGGCGGCTAGAACAACAGACCGGAACAAGCCGCGCGGTTAGACAGAAGGGCTAACCGCTCGGCCACTGCCAGAGAGAGAGACAAGCCGCCAAGTGAGACCGTTAGACCGCCCGGTCTCCTAGTCGCCAGTAACAGACCGCTAGACCGCTTGGACCTCAAACCTCAACGCAGCAACCAACCCGCTGGAGGCAAACCGCCAGACCGCCCGGTCAATAACCCGCCAAGCCAGACCGACAGACCGCCCGGTCTCAACTCCAACAACGCCACAATAAAACGGTGTGGTGGAGCGAAGGAACAGGACGGTGATGGCGATGGCGAGATCTCTTCTCAAAAGTATGAACGTGTCAGGGAGATTTTGGGGAGAGGCGGTACGGCATGCGGTGTACCTGTTGAACCGCTTGCCAACAAAGGCGCTTGGCGAACGAACTCCGTTCGAGGCCTGGAAAGGAAGGAAGCCACATCTGGGACATCTTCGTGTGTTTGGATGCACAGCGCACGCGAAGGTGACATCGCCACACCTAAAGAAACTCGACGATCGAAGCCAGTCGATGATGTACCTTGGCGTTGAGGATGGCTGCAAGGCGCACCGTCTGTTTGATCCACGGGGCGGAAAAATCCATGTAAGTCGTGATGTAAAATTTGAAGAAAATGTGAAGTGGTGCTGGAGTACAGGTGCAGGAGACGGGGATCCTCCTTGTTTTGTTGTCGAGGAGGAATGAGGCACTGAGTTGATATATGGCAACTTTACGCCGCCTATGGGTGGTATGGCAGGCGAATCAACGCCTACAACACATGTTCACCAAGCCACTTCATCAACTCCACTGGCCGGCGAGGTGTCGTCGGAAGGACCAGCGACTGGGATGCGTACTACAACACTCACGATAGCAATCTCCCCGATGGTGACGACATCCACTGGATTGCTGGCAGATGATCTTGCCACACCTGATTCGGTTGTGACCACACCTCTATCAGGAGGGAGCAGCAGCACTGACGACGAACATGTTCGTTACAGGCATATCGACGACATTCTGAGAGATGCTCCAAGAGTGCAACTTGACATGGAAGGAGAGGCCATGCTCGTGGAGATGGAGGAGCCATCCCGCTACCATGAGGCCGCCAGGCAGCAAGTTTGGGAGGACGCTATGGCCAAGGAGATTGAGTCTATTGAGAAAAATAAGACTTGGTCCCTCGTAGAGCTACCGATTGGACACAAGCCAATTGGGCTCAAATGGGTTTACAAACTGAAGAAGAACTCAGATGGAGACGTGATCAAGCACAAAGCAAGGCTAGTCGCGAAAGGGTATGTACAACGACAAGGAGTTGATTTCGAGGAGGTGTTTGCACCAGTGGCCATACTCGACACCGTGCTCGTCATTCTTGCCATTGCTGCCAATCGCGGCTGGCAAGTTCACCATCTCGATGTCAAGTCAGCTTTCTTGAATGGGGAGCTTGAGGAAGAAGTATATGTTGCTCAGCCGGAGGGATTCATAGTGAAGGACAAGGAACATTTGGTGCTAAGATTGAGCAAGGCACTCTACGGGCTCCGACAGGCACCACAGGCCTGGAATGTACGACTTGATAAAAGTTTGAAGCAACTCGGTCTTGTAAAATGTATCCAAGAACAAGCTGTGTATACAAGAGGTAAAGGTCGAGCAGGGGTCATTGTCGGTGCATATGTCGATGACCTCATTGTGACAGGAGAAGACCCAGGTGCGATTGCGGTTTTCAAGCGACAAATGATGTCTGAATTCGAGATGAGTGATCTTGGATTGCTCAATTACTATCTCGGGATTGAGGTCAAACAAGGAGAAGACGACATCTCAATCAAGCAGGAAGCATATGCCAAGAAGTTGTTGACTCAATACGGGATGGTTGATTGTAATCCTACCAAGCTTCCTATGGAACCAAGATCACAACTACACAAGGATCATGAGGGACAACCAGTGGATGCAATGGAGTATCGTCGTGTTATTGGTTGCCTCAAGTACCTACTTCACACACGGCCAGACCTCTCCTTTTCTGTCGGTGTGTTGAGCAGGTTCATAGAAAGGCCTACAGTGATGCATCATAAGGCGATCAAGCAGATCCTCAGGTATGTGAAAGGGACTATGGGCTATGGTCTTTTGTATACCAGAGGAGGAGATGATGAGGTGATCACGGGGTACACGGACAGTGATCTAGCCGGCGACAACGATGACCGGAAGAGTACCGGGGGCATGGCATTCTATGTCAATGAATGCTTAGTGTCATGGACCTCGTAGAAGCAGAAAACAGTTGTCTTGTCATCATGTGAAGCCGAGTTCATGGTGGCAACAGCAGCAGCATGTCAGGCACTGTGAATCAAAAGTTTGTTGGGCGAACTGACTGGAAAGAAGAGTGATGCAGTAAAGCTATTTGTTGACAATAAGTCCGCGATCGCATTAATGAAGAATCCCGTATTCCACGAACGCAGCAAGCATATCGACACAAGATTTCACTTCATACGTGAATGTATCGAGGGAGGGCAGATCATGGTGGAGTTTGTTCGCACAGATGAGCAACGTGCGGATTCGCTGACGAAGGCTTTGCCGGCAGCAAAGCTAGCAACATTGCGACACCTGTTAGGAGTTCGCAACCTTGGGACACATCCGGATTAGGAGGGAGTATGTTGGAAATAATCCTTGATGGTCCATTAAAATTGCCCAAGAGTTTCACTTCCCCTAATAATAGCCTATGCTGTTTCGGTTACCGTTTCAAAGCTCCTAGTTATTACCATAATTAGCATTTATTTTACTTTAAATATTTAGCTTGTAACTGTTATAGTTACGTGTAACTGCTGTTTTTTTTGCTATATAAAGAAGAGAGAACAATGAAGTTTTAAGCATCCAAAAATAACTTGTCTTCTCTGTTTTTTTCTTTCTTGATTGTGCCTGGCACTTCTTTTCCTTGCTTGAACCTACAATGATTACTATGTTAAAGACTAATCATCCAACCTTAAACCATTTGGTTGCAGGTGGAAGTCCATAATTTATATCAAACGAACAAGGCTATATGAGTTTTTTGACGTGGGAATATACTCTCAACAAAAACTTCATTAGTCTCAGTTTTAACCTATCTTAGGCAGTATAAGCTGACAGATTAGAAGGGTGTTTTGGTAAAAAGAGACAGATAAATGTTTCACAATATAAGCTGGCAGATTAGAAGGGTGTTTTGGTAAAAAGAGACAGATAAATGTTTCACAACTTGCCCTACTATTTCTACTATAAAACTGTTTCAAAAAATGATCATCGCCTATGAGTTTGAGACTGAAAAGCATAATTTGTGAAGGAAAAGGAGAAGCATTCCATGATTTTATCTTAATTGCTCACCTTCCAGGGAAAATGCATGATCCAGTACCTGTACAACAAAGACATGATTTTAGAAAATGTTAATATCAAAGTGTTTCTAAATTAGGAAAGTATTAAATTCACAAACACTTCAACACCAATAAGATTACAAGGAACAAAAAAAACATTTGATGTGACATACCAAGGCTCCATTTGGAAAATTTTGGCGTTTGAAGTGTGACAGTGTGACTGGTGTTTTTTACCTGAGTTTGGAACTTTCATGCCAACATTTTTTTGTATTCACGCCCTCTAAAGCTTTGTGGAAATAGCTTTCACAACTGCAACGACCAATGCTATATGAATTTTTCGCCACCATGTTCATGACTTGCACCACTCTCCCATAGTCATAACCTAAACCATGATTAACTACATCGATAATGGAATGCTTCTACATCAAAGCTAAAGATTCGTGCATCAGGAGAAGTTTATGGCATTGTTTTTCATGTGAAATTCCATTAAAATTTGTGAAGGTGAACCTGAAAAGGGTTCAATTTCTTTCTAGGTACACTCTTCCCCTTCTGAATCCCTTGAAACTGGTTTGTCTCTCTAACTTCTCGTTGGAATTTTGAGATTTTTAGCTTTGTGCTTTCCATTTGAAGCACTATAATTTTATGCACATTATATTATTGTTGCGGCCAACTCAATCCTCCTGGTAGGCTGGACTAAACTAAGCCGTCTTAGCCCGTGGAGAAGTCGAGCGCGCACACAGTCACAGAATAAGCAGAAGCACACAAGGTGATTTTAACGTGGAAAACCCCTTAAATGGGTAAAAAACCACGTGACCGGGACGGTGCCGGTCAAACTTCACTATTGGCGGCTGTTTACAGAGTGCTTGGAGAACCACGGGCGACAGACCGCTCCTCGTTACAACTTTGAGAGGAGAGATTGTGGAACGTTCGGTGGGCGACAGGCCGCCTCACTCGAAGTTGATTTCTTTTTTTACGCTCGAAAAGAGATTACTGTTCTCGGTCGTTACTTGGCAAACAGACTTCGTGGCGGAGCGCGCCAGGAAGTGTTGACAGTGATTCGGGTGGCGTTGTGCACGTAGAAAGCTCCCTGAAGCTGCGCGCAGGGCATCTCCTTCCTCTGAGTGTTGTGGACTTAGACAAATTTCTTGGTCGTCTGGCAGAACTTTGACCTGAGGAAGAAGAAGACTGGGAGAAGAAAGTTAGACTAAAGTGGGTCCTGGGACATTTTTATAGGCTCCAGAAGGTGGTTATGGTGATTATTCGGCAATCTGCACACCGTAACCACCATGATTATTATTTGCAGACCAAATCTAATATAGTTTTAGACAAATATTATGCGCATAATTCACACTAAATGCAGGTCATTTTTTAATTAGTGATGACCCCCCCCCCCCACTAATCATGACAGGTAGTGGGTGGATATCCGTGATATGTATGCCGGCGATCGCGGTGGAATGATCGGACGATGGGGAGGGCCCGCTACGAAAGAGCGGTCATCTTACCGACGGACGGTCGCTGGTGAGGAGAAAGGAGGAGCCGCGGCCGGCGGGGCGGTCGGCAGCAGCGGGAAAAACCACGGGGAGGGGAGGCCGAGCACGGCCACCACTTGCGGGGGGCGCTCCGTGGCCGCGGGAGGCGGTTGGGTGCGACCAAGCGCGGCCGTCCCCGTGCGGGCGGCGCCCTGCGACTGCTGGGAGGGCGGACGGGCGCGGACGCTCCCCTTGCGGGCGGCGCCCCACGACCGTGGGACGCGGCCGCGGGGATGGGCGGCCGGGCGCGGCCGCTCCCATTGCGGGCGGCGCGGCCGCTCCCATTGCGGGCGGCGCCCCGCAACCGCGGGAGGCAGCTAAGGGGAGGGGTGGTCGATGCAGCCACCTCCTTGCGGGCGGCGCTCCACGGCCGCGGGAGGCAGCCTCGGGGAGGAACGGTCGGGCATGGCCGGCCCCTTGTTGGCGACGCATTGCGGCGCGGTCGCCTCTTGCGGACGGCGCCCCGCGGCGCGGCCCCGGCGTGGCCGGTCGGTTGCGGGCCGCCCGGCGCCGGCAACCGATCGTGGTGGAGGATCGGACGATGCACGAAGATCACGTGTGGTGATCGCGTGTATAGCGGTCAAACCCATGATCCCACTAAGTTAGTGGGGATCATGGGTTGGAGCCTATTTGCGACCCCAAATTCTCTGCAAATTTATTAGGGCCTCATCATATTCCCCCCAAAATTCTCAGTGCTTGGAACCGAAGCGTGAGAAGAGCGACGATTATTTTTGTCTTCTTCTCTGTTGATCATGGTGGTAAGTAATGGAGAGATGTCTACGGGAGCGGCTGGCGGCGGTGCGCATGCGAAGGTACGTTGTTTGTTGTTTTGAACGAAGAAACGTGGTCGGAGGCGGAGATGCGCGATGGCGGAGATGCGCGGGGGTGCGAAGACGAAGGCGCGAGGGTGCGAAGACGAAGGCGTGGAGGTGCAAAGGCGAAGGCGCGGGCGTGCCGGGTCGCGGAACCGGGCACGTTCACCTGCGCGCGCTCCCGCACGAGCAGCGGTGCGCGCGCCTTCGCACGCTCGTGGGCGCGCGATGCGGTGCGCGCACACCAGCGCGCGCGCGCATCCGCACGCACATCTGAGCGCGCGCACCCGCACGCGCTCCTAGGCACAACGCGGTAATGTGCGCGCGCCTGGGTACGCGCACCCGCGCGTGCTATTGGTCGTGCGCGGTGGCGCGCACGCACCTGCGCGCGTACAAGTGTGCGTGGGTGTACTCGGGCGTGTGTTTTGCGTGCGCTTTCGGACTACAGGTGTTCGCGTGTGGGGGATCATTTGAACGTCTCGGGTGTAACTTTCTTAATCCCTGTTTGCCTTGCTTATCAGGTCTCGAAGCGTAATGCGCAAGCTCGCCTGATGCAATTGCGCAAGCTCGCCTGATGCAATTGTGCTTCACTCTCACTGGTGAGCAAGTCGTAATTTGGAAAAAAAGATACGGGTTACCTGTCGATCTTGAAGTAAGGATCCCCCATGCTGAGGAAAGGGTTCAGAACCTACCGAAGGACTGGTTGACGATATGTGAGACGATGTTACAATCTGGATTTTGATTCCCGTCGTGCGGATAGGTGATTGATATCTTGAAGTTTCGTGGCGTCCCTATGTCGTAATTTACTCCTCTTGGGATGACACATATCATGAGGCTGGTTGTATTCTTTAGAGAGCATTGCTCAAAGTTCTCCTTGGAGTTGTTCAGAGATTTGTGCGAGGTCCGTGTTGAGATCTGCAGCAACAAGAGTTGGCTTGACTTTGAGAGTCGAACAAATCGTTGTCATGGCAACACTTTGTTTGGTTATGTCCGAAATTCCAGGGGTCTGCCGAAGCTTTGGAACTCTTTGCCTGATCGTTGTCTCCGTCTGAAGGGACAAGAATGAGACTTTTCTCCCGTATTGGGATTCACAGAGCCTCGAGAGTTGGCGAATCGTCTATTCAACATTTCTTTATTCATGGAAGAGAAGAGCCTACGACAATGCGGGTTTTCGGCTGATTCAGAGCGTGTTGCGGAGGCACCATCGGTCCGTGATCGGAAAAGAAGCTTGCTTGGAAGGGCTCTAGTGACACAGATGCAGAGCCTCGACCATTGTTGCGGCCGAGAGATTGTCAGGTTGTGGAAGCTCCTCGAGGTGAGGAAACAGTAGCAGATTCAGAGGTTGAGGTATTGGAGTCCTCAGCCCCCGGGTCCCCCATTCAAAGATTTTTGCACCCCCCGCCGAGTGTCTTCTTTGCTGAGTGATGTGGTAAGTGTGCTTTCCTGTATCTAGCTCTTGCTTTGATTACTTTAAGTGACTATAATCTTCTTCTCTTTGATTGCAGATTGAAGCTCAGACCCACATAGCGTTCACGTGGAACGATCATTATATGAGTTTGAAGGATGAATACTTGACTATTCAGGAGAAACTCCGGATGACGGAGAGTTCACTGGCTATCTTGAAGGAGGAGCATGATCGAGACATATCTTGATTTCGACGTATTAGTTCGGATCTGAAGACAGAGCTCGAGGAAACTCGGGCGGCGCTGACAACAGTGAAATACATGATGGAGGGCATGACGCAGTCACTGGAGACTGCTCAGGAGGAGATTTCTCGTTTGGAGACGGAACTAGGGTCTTCAAAGACTGAGGTGGGGCGTCTTTCTTCCGAGGATCGAGCGGTGGAACTGAAGGCCGACGGGTTTGCTGAATACATGGACTCCTTGGACTATATGCGTGATCGTTGCCTGATTGGCGAGGAGATCCGTAATGAGGTCTGGACCAAAGAGGTGGAGCCCTAGCTGGAGAACGTCTATGAGGTTGCTCTTAGGCGGGGAGTGTCGAAGGCGATACGGATGGTAGCCAGAAGGCTTGGATGTGATATATCGGGTCTCGGCTTTGATGACCTTTCTGATGATGACTTGGGCTCAGATTTTGAAGTAGATGCAGTTGGACAGTAGTAGTCTCTTAGCCTTTGTGCATTTGTACTTGCTTTTTGAGCTGAGTTTTGCATGATGTTGTCGCCTTGTGATGGAATTGTGTTTGTCTTTGTACTTTTGTTCTTGTACTTTGCATTATCTTTTGACGATATGTATATGCTTTGATGTACTTCTTTGATTTGTCTTTGCAATCTGGTTTCAGGGTTGAGCTTATCTTGTGTGATGATTATTGGACGTATTAACATCGTTGACTGGTTATTTGTTGAAGTGCGAGATCCGGTGACATCCTAACTTGTTGGCTAGACGAAGATTGATATCCGAACCGGGGGGTGCCGCTGATTGTAGTGACCTACCGCGGGGAAGAAGGGCGCACCTTCGATCCGTGGCGGTGCGAGCTTAGTTGATGACAGTGAGGGGTAGACCCTGCTAACCGTTTTTTGATTGTGACGGTGAAGTACTAACCTTTGACTGAGGCAGCCGCGAGGGGGGCAGGCCCTGATGGTGTCGTGACCTACGACGGGGGATAAGGGGGAACCTTTGATCCGGTGCGGTGTGAGGCCACTTGGAGACGGCGAGGGGTAGACCCTTCCAATTATTTTAGTGTGCGCGAAAGGGCATGCTCTGGCGTTACCGAGACCTATCGTGGGGGGAAAGGCGCACCTTTGACCCGGGGCGGTGCGAGGTCATTCGGGGGGTGGCCCTGCGGCGTGTCAAATGGAAGAACTTTGGAATCAAATAAACTAATCATGTGGAGAAATTAATCATGTTGCTTACACACTACAGAGGTTCGTCAAAAGGAGGATGTAGAGTTCATCGGGGACATTTGTTTAGTCATTGATTCAGGATATAAACTTTTATTGAAAGACATTTTATATTCCTTCGTTTAGAAGGAACTTGATTTTTGTTTCTGCATTAGATAAACTTAATTATGGTTTTAATATATCTGGTGGATTAATTACGTTATTTCATAAATCACAGTTTATTGGTCAATGTTCACTATCTATTTATTTATATATAATATGTCTTGCACCTATTAATTATTAAGCCACCTCATATAATGTAGAAAATGATGTTAATAAAAGACCTCTCATTAAGGAACAGTCCTTCATGCTATGACATAAAAGGTTATGTCATATCTCTAGAGAAAGAGTATAAAGATTAATTAAGAAAAATATTCTTCCTACTCTACACTTCAGCGACTTAGAGACATATGTGGATTGTTGTAGAGGAAAGATGACCAAGATTAGAAAGAAAGACTTAACTCGTAGTTCAAGTTTGTTAGAAATTTGACAGCACACAATACATGGGTTGATCTGCTCGAGTTCCGAAAACTTTATCCAGACTTTCATCTTAAGGACATGCTAGCTGCTGATGGGGGAGAGACTGTTATAACCCCGCATATGATACATTTACACTTTTTGTTTCTAAGACTCTCCATAAGATCTCTCTTGGAACTCTATCATAAGATTTCTCAAGATCGATAAGCAGCATATTCAAATCTTGTTTTCTTTCTCGGTAGTTGTCAATGAGTTTCCTCAAGAGATGTATAGCTTCCATGGTCGACCGCCCTGGCATGAATCCAAATTGATCCGGACCTTGCCAAGACGCCACATTCAGACAATACAAAGAGGACTCTTGCATATTTAACACTGCACTCAAGTCCTGGAGATGCAGCGGTCCTTGTCAAGATGCCGCATTCGGACCATGTGACGCGTTCCTTAGGGGCAACAACCTAGATCGGTTCATGGGTCAGCAATACGCGCGTCGGCGGAAGGAGGCAGCACAAAATAGGGTTGAACCAACCGATTCGGCCCTGCCCAATTAAAACATGGCGGCTTGGGGCTGAACCTGTGAGTTCAGCCCACATGGGCGGGGCCGGCTGACCCTCTCTTGACCCAGAGGTATAAATACATCTAGGCCTTGTTCGGCGAGGGCATGCAAGAACTCTTCAGGTATTTTTTTCCCTCTCTTCTTCTCAAACCCTAATCCCAAATTCTCTCTTCCCCCTCTAATCTCTATTATTCCCCATTACATTCCTAACACTATCATCCTCCATTTGATACCTACTCCATTTGATACCCACTCAGGAGGTAGGCATTCCTCTCCACAAGATGCTCTTTAAATTAATAAAAAAGGTCAAAAGTTGTTTCTTTTTTTACTAATGTGAAGTCAAATCTAAATCATTCATGTCCATCTTCTGCTCCCATGGAGAACTGCTATGGAAATAAAATTCCACAACCTTGCAAGGGTCAATTATCGATGCTCGGTCGATCGCATGGTAGTCGATATCTGTAGATTCTTAAGTAGTTGTTCGGTTGTTCCTTCCACGAACAAACAAGCTATATAGTCTCAATTATTCTAGCGATATCTTCCAACCGAGCTCTGATGAATCTCTAAACACTATTCCAAGAAGGCTAATCAATCCAACGGCCTCCTTCATGTCATTTCAAGACAACCTACACTCACAATGATGAAATTCTAGAAAGCTCCAATGGAAACCTTTCAAAACAATTCAAACGTTAAACAACTCCTACCTCTAGTCAAAGCTCAGATCTTTCAAAAACTCCACATGTCAACCTCTCAGGGACGGTATCATTATTCAGGATCCTTCCTCTTTTATATCTTCCTTAAAATTTGATGTCTTCTCTGCAACATCTTCCAAAGAACTTGCTAAGTCTCAGGAACCCCAACTATCTAATGCAATAGGGGCTCAATCACCAACTCGAGTTGATGAAGCTGCCAAAAGAAACGACCTCAAAACATTCTCGATAAAACTTTTAATGTCTCTATGAGTTAAATATTCGCTTTTATTTTTCGATATTTAGTTATGTATTCCATGTGATATGTCACGTGCTAGTGTACCTATATATATGAGTGTGTTGCCTGGTTTAGGGTATCAGCAAATTAATTCCCGATTTCTACTTAGTATCAGAGGATTAGGTCTTCCGCTGCTCCAGCCCGACCGTCGATCCCGTCACTCCCGCTCGCCCGTTCGCTCGCCTCCTCCCGCTCGCCCGCTCACCCGTTCGCTCGCCTCCTCCCGCTCGCCCGCTCGCCCGTTCGCTCGCCTCCTCCCGCTCGCCCGTTCGCTCGCCTCCTCCCGCTCGTCCGCTCGCTTCCGTTGTCGTCGCCAGTCCGCCGCTCCTGCTCGCCTATTTCTTGAGGCTGTTTCTCTTCCGCGGCGCTCCTCCTCCGCCCGGCCTTCCGGGCGGCCCCCGCGTCTCAGGCAGTTTTGTCCTCCATGGGGCAGCCGGAGACCTCTTGCTCACCTCCTCCGGTGTTCCTTCCGGCGTTATGATCTACGGGGGACCGTTGGAGGCCGTCTTCTATGATTTGGAGCTCTTCAATCTCTCTTCTCAATGGATGATCAATCCACTATCTCCACGGCTCCTCAATCTGGTGTTCCAACCGGTTCGTCTGCTGACCCTCCTCGGAGCCATGGCCAGTCTGGCTCGTTGAAGATGACTACTGTTGTCTTGGATGACACGAATTATCTGGAGTGGTCCCGGGCGGCCCAACATGCTATTTGGCCCAGCATGCTATTCTTTGGTTGTGTCGTGGTTACTTCGCTCGATGTCCCCTCAGGTGTATCGCAGTTATATACTGTTGGACTCCGCATATGATATCTGGACTCGGGCCCGTGATACTTACTTTCAGGCAGGCAGTTCGATGCAAGTGTATGAGCTCACTCGCCGTGTGTTGGAGTTGAAGCAGGGCACTATGTCTGTTTCTGCCCACTATTCCGAGTTTGAGCGCCTCTATCGGGAACTGGATTTCTTCAATACTTTTACGCCTGCTTGTACTGCTGATGCGCTGGCCCTTCAGAAAGACAAAGATCGTTTTTGTGTCCACGTCTTCCTTATGGGGCTCAACATGGAGTTTGATGTTGTTCGCTTGCACGTTCTCCATCGGGAGCCACTTCCCTCTCTTCGGGAAGCCTTCGGCACGCTCCTCAATGATGAGAATCGTCGTCGTGCTCTTGGTGCCGCTCCTGCTACTGATCATTCTGCGCTTGCAGGGGCTTCACGCGGACCCCCTCTTTGTAGCCACTGTGGGAAGAAGGTCCATACCAGGGACTCATGTTTTCGTTTATATCCTCACCTTGCCCCTGTTGGTCGGGGTTCTAGTACTCAGGGTCGCCGTGGGCACCGTAGTGGTGGTCATCAGTCTGGAGATCGTCCTCAGTTTTTTGCGCACTCTATTGAGGTTCAGGAGGACACCTCCGGAGGCCTGTCTGCTGTCGAGTTATTTGCTCTCTGTCGCATGCTGCGCTCCCACACTGACTCTCTTACTGCTGGTTCTCATGCTGTTGTTGCTACTTCGGGTCTCTCCAGTGCTCATGTTGTGTCATCCTCACCTTCCGAGTGGATTATTGACTCGGGTGCGACCGATCACATGACTGGTTCTGCCTCAGGTTTTACCTCCTATACTGCTCTTTCTGATCGTGATAAGGTTATTGTTGTTAATGGCTCTCTCCGCCATCGCCGGTAAAGGGACTGTCACTTGTTCTCCCGACCTATCACTGTCCTCTGTTTTGCATGTCCCGTCTTTTCCTCGCAATTTGCTTTCCATTAGTCACTTAACTACTTCTTTAAACTGTTCTGTGACATTCTTTCCTGATGTTTGTGTATTTCAGGATCTGGATATGAGGCGGACGCTTGGCAGTGGTAGGAACATTGGTGGACTGTACTTGCTGGACCAGTCTTCTTCCAGTGCTTTTTCATCCACCAGATCTCTGACTCTACATGATATTCAATGCTGGCACCAACGTCTTGGCCACCCTTTGCCTCTTTATCTTACTAAATTATTTCCTGTTTTTAACTCTTTAATTCAGTCTTTTTTGTGTGATGCATGTGAACGCTCTAAACATGTCTGTTAGAGTACTAGTCATTTGTATGTCCCTAGTTTTGTTCATTTGATGTTATTCACTCTGATGTTTGGGGCCCGTCTCCAGTGTTATCTTTATCTGGTTATAAATGATTTGTTACTTTTATTGATTGTCACTCCCGCGTTATGTGGGTTTATTTGCTTAAAAAGAAAAGTGATGTCCTTTCCTGTTTTCAGACGTTTCATAAGATGGTGAACCAACAATTTGGTGGCACAATTCGGGTGTTGCGTAGTGATAATGGTGGAGAATATGATGACCGAGGTGCTTTTGGGGCCTATCTATCTACTCATGACATCATACATCAAACCACGTGCATCTACACTTCCACCCAAAATGGGGTGGCCGAACGGAAGAATAGACACTTGATGGAGGTGGCTCGGTGTTTACTCCTTGTTATGCACCTTCCCAAATCCTACTGGGGTGATGCAGTTCTCACAGCTGCTCATCTCATTAACCATCTTCCGTCTCGTGCCCTTTCATTTGATACGCCCCTATCGCGTCTTGCCAAACAACACATCGTCCACACCTCTCATCTTGCTCCTCGTATCTTTGGCTCCGTCTGTTTTGTCCATGTTCATACCCCGCATCGTGATAAAATTGATGCACGTTCCCTGCGGTGTATTTTCGTTGGGTACTCCCCTACCACCAAAGGGTATCGTTGTTATCATCCTCCGACTCGGCGTTACAATTGCACTGTGGATGTAACATTTTGTGAGGGGGAGTCATACTTTAGTCCTCGTCAGGGGGAGACGAGAAGTGACGGTGACGAGAACATCGAATCTCCTCTCCCAATTGTTAACATCGAATCTCCTCTTCCAATTGTTGCCACTCCTCTTCCTTCCACCTCCGCTCCACT
Source organism: Platanthera zijinensis (assembly GCA_039513925.1). Taxonomy (NCBI): domain Eukaryota; kingdom Viridiplantae; phylum Streptophyta; class Magnoliopsida; order Asparagales; family Orchidaceae; genus Platanthera; species Platanthera zijinensis. The sequence goes on along the minus strand of CM077081.1, from coordinate 11,163,350 downwards.
TATATTATACACGTACTCACGTCGTCCCAAGACTGTTGAGCAAGTGCAGACTGTGAATGTTCCGCCAGTGTCAGTGACTGTCTCAGCTCCAGATTCAGATGATGACCTTCATATTCCTCTTGCACGTCTTATAGGTAAAAGGGGTGGCACCAAACACCCCATTGCTAACTACATTTGTTATACTCATCTATCTCAGGCTCATAAAGCCTTTATCTCCTATCTGTCATCTATTGTGATTCCTAAGACATGACAGGAGGCTGTTCAAATACCTGAATGGAAACAGGCTATGGAGGAGGAACTGAGTGCCTTGGATAAAAATCAAACATGGCGGCTCACTAGCCTTCCCCCTAGGAAGCAAAAAGGTCGGATCCCGTTGGGTCTTCACCGTCAAACAGAACCAAGATGGGGTGGTGGAGCGATACAAAGCACGTTTAGTGCCTCGAGGATATACCCAAGCTCAAGGCATTGACTACCAGGAGACCTTTTCTCATGTTGCCAAGATGAACTCAATCCGTGTGCTTCTTTCTTTTGTTGTGATTCGTGGATGGGAGCTACTGCAGCTCGATGCCAAGAATGCATTCCTACATGGTGATCTGGAAGAGGAAGTCTATATGGATATTCCTCCGGGCCTTGATGTCAAAGAGTCCAACCGGAGGGTCTGTCGTCTGCTAAAATCCCTGTATGGCCTGAAACAGTCTCCGAGAGCATGGTTTGGGCGTTTTAACAAGACCATTCTATGTCTTGGATATACTCAAAGTCAAGCTGATCATACCCTCTTCGTCAAGAGGAAGGGTGCTCTGGTTTCTATCCTTATTGTGTATGTGAACGACATCATCATTACCGGAGATGACTTGGATGAGATCAAGTACTTGAAAAAACAACTGGACAAAGAATTTTAAGTCAAGGATCTGGGAAAACTGAAATATTTTTTGGGAATTGAAGTTGCGAGGTCCCGGCAGGGAATCTTCATCTCCCAAAGAAAGTATACTCTTGATCTTCTGGAAGAGACTGGGATGCTTGGGTGTGCTCCTGTTGACACTCCAATTGAGGCTAATCATAAGATTGATGCAGATATTAGTGGGGAGAAAGCGGACGCCTCAAAATACCAACGACTGGTTGGGAGGCTCATTTATCTGTCTCATACTCGCCCGGATATCACATATGCGGTGGGTGTCCTAAGCCGGTATATGCACTCCCCTACGTTACGTGATCAACAGGCAGCCTTTAGGGTGTTGCGATATCTCAAAAAGACACACGGGCGTGGGATTCTATTCAAGGTTAATCAGTCGTTGAAGGTTGAGATATTTACTGATGCTGATTGGGCTGGTAGTCAAGATGACAGAAAGTCAACCACTGGGTACTGCACATTTGTGGGAGGCAACTTGGTTTCATGGAAGAGCAAGAAGCATAACGTGGTTGCTCGCTCAAGTGCTGAAACAGAATACAGAGCTATGGCTCGAGGCGTTTGTGAGGGACTGTGGTTAAGAACCATTCTCCAAGATTTGAGCCTTCAGGTGAACAAACTCATTACTATCTATTGTGACAACAAGGCAGCCATCAACAGTGCACACAATCCAGTTCAACATGACAGGACCAAACATGTGGAAGTTGATAGACACTTCATCAAAGACCACCTCGATAAGGGGAATATCCGCACTCCATTTGTGAGCTCATTTGATCAGCTTGCCGATGTTTTCACCAAGGGGCTATACAGCGACAACTTCAAGAACAATACTGACAAGTTGGGAATGATCAATATATATTCCCAACTTGAGGGGGAAGAGTTGAATATTTGCTTTTATTTTTCGATATCGAGTTATGCATTCCACGTGATATGTCACGTGCTAGTGTACCTATATATATGAGTGTGTTTCCCGGTTTAGGGTATCAGCAAATTAATTCCCGATTTCTACTCTATGAAACAATTGGGCGCAATGCAACATTTATCTCTTGGCTGAATGTGTTTTGGAAAAAAATACTCAGGTTCAAGCACTAATTTAATTTTGATTGCCGTTGGATCCATCTCCATGAAAACCATAACCAAGGATCAAGTGAAAATTTCAATGCTCAAAAAGTTAAAAAAGCGAAGCCAAAAGATGTTGATGTGGATTTGTGGTACAAAAATTTTCAAGCGTAAGGGACTAATGCAAGACCATGTGATTCTGAATCTAAAGGACCCTAGTTGGAGTTTTAATACATGTGCTCTAGAGAAATTAAAGCCGGTTATTAAAGTCCAGATTAAATCTTGCTAGCCTTGGAGTCTCTGTACATAGTCAGAAATCTGATTAAAAATATATAGAACTCGAGTCTGACAGATTTATTTACATGGGGATCAAGATACCAAATTAGAGACTCTATATGAGTAGGGTTGAGCTACTTTATTTGCCTTTCTAGTTTTCTTCACAATCTACATTCTACCCTATGGCACATTTTCCCACCATCCCATTCCACCTCCTGTCATAAACAACCCTTCATAACAAGTTGCATCTCCAAATTGAAGTAATTTGAAGTGGTAAAGTCCTAATTTTGATACTTTTAAAATTTATATTGATATATGAAGCGACTTTCTTGCAACAACAACAAAATAGCAGCCAAGAACACAATCAAATGCTATATTCTTGACCCCTTCCTTTATTTGCTTTAAATGCAAGCAACCATAAATTTGGATTAGTATCTGTATTGTCTCACGTTGAAAGAGAGTGATCTGGAAGTATCTAGAAATATGAAGGAGCAGCAACCGAGGGGGAGCCAAAGCGACGATATATATAACGGTCAAACTCATATTCAACCCAAATTTTAAAGCTCATGGGTGAGAGCCGATCACATGGCATATCTACAACAACATACATTTTGTCTACACAATGTGAGGCTGAACCATGTTTTTGTATGCCTCAATGATCTCTCGACGAGCCCTCCACATCATTCATCACTGAACCCCAAGCGGAAACCTTTCAACATCATCAAGTTTGACGTATCATGTCTGAAGAAAACGCTCAACCACATGGAGCTGCAGTGGTTGTAGTTTTTTTTTAACTTTGTTAAATCAGAGAAAAATCAATCAAGACTAATGAGAACCACAAACTGCATGAACATACTTGATCCTTGGCCGAACCAAACTCTAAACCCTAAAAACCATTGGCCTTGACACCACTTGTTAGAAAGCAACAACGAAGAGGTAGCCTAAGTTAGACAAGATGCACCAATGGTCAACCTCCGAATCTACCCAAATAACTTAAACCGAGGGCTAACTATACGATATTTCTACAACAATAAATTATATTTTGCCAAGCCAACATGAGATTAAACCACACTCTCATATGCTACAATAAGAAAATACACACAAAAAGCAAACATTACTACCTCAAAACCATAACTAAAGCATAAAATTCAACCTTAATTGAAACATATACTAGTAAGAACTAAAGAGCTTACTTGGGTCTGTGTTTGTGAGCATAGCTGTATTGCTGAAGGAGCAGGTTCCTCCTTTTGCCAGATTAGCTTGGTAATAGGCATCATAGACATATGAAGCAACAGCCACAAGATTGTTAGCTACATAACAAGGCTGGCCCGGCTGTACGGGCCCACAATTTGCCGAACCGGGCCCGCAAGCCCAATCGATACCCGACTTTAGTAAAGTAGGGTCTGCATTCGGTTTTGCCACACAAAAAGTTCCCGCTGAAGCTAAATTTATTGTTCTAATCTCATTAGGGAAGAAAATTTCCAAGTGTCCTTTGAGATGTGAAGCATATGATATGCCTGCAGTGAACAAACAATTGATTGAGTCAACTTCACTAGTAAAATTAGAAGACCATATGGAATGTTTTGGGTAAATTTGTTTGGTTTGGAGGACTTATGTGCAAAATAAAATATATTATTAACCTTACAACTAGATCTTGAATGTTTGGTTTGGGTGTAACTGATAAGAAATTGATTTCACCAAAGAGATTAAGAAATATGCATGTTTATTCTAGTTAGCCCCAGTGAAAAGCTGAAGTAAAACATTCATGCTAACAATATTGGGTTGCGCTAGATTACAGATTATCAATTATTTTTCGATCCAACCAAAAGGAGACCTCGTTTTTCACTCAATTTCCTCTCGTTGAGAAGTCTTGAATCTTGATAGGCCTGAAGCTTGTTCACTTGATTGCCCCCCACACACAAACACACCAATCCATGCCCCCTTAAGAGAGATTTTATAGGCCCTGATTGCTTCTCTTTGTAATCATATTCTTCGTAGTGAATATTTGTGGTGACTGTGGACATAACTCTTGTTAGATATGTTGTATATTATGAGTAGTAGTGGTACCTTAGTGTTATCTCAGGTGTTAGGATCACCCTCCCTTGTACATCATATATATTATCATTGTTTCAATTGTGAATACAAGAAACCTATTTTCCTATCTTGGTATCAAATGCAGGTTAATCTCTACCCTAGCCGATCCTGTCTCTGATCGCTTGATCCCGTCTCCGATCCCTCCGTCGAATCGCAGATTCGTCCGTCGAATCGCAGATTCGTCCGTCGAATCGCAGATTCGTCCGTCGAATCGCAGATTCGTCCGTCGAATCGCAGATTCGTCCGTTGAATCGCAGATCCGGCCGATCCTCTGCACTAGAACCAAGGGTTTTTGGTCGGAAAAGCTTCTGTCGAGGCCTGCTCCTTCGCATGCCGCCAGTATTATCGTCGGGTCACCTACCAGTGTCAATCGACGTTGTTGACGCTAATCATCAGCCGACCAGTCACCGTCGACCTCGCCTGCCCCATCAGATCGCGACCAGAGTCGCACGCGCCGATTGACGGAGCACGTCCTCAGTTAGCCGCCGCCCCCTACTTCCGTCGTTCTGACGCAGGAAGAACCCGCTCTCCGCCTGATCCAAGTCGACGCAGCCCTGCAGCTGCTGTGCTCCTCTCGTCTGATTGATCCCGATCGTCCCCCGCTGTCCCCGCTCGTCTCGCAGAGCTAGTTCACTGCCCCTGCTCATTTTGCTGAGCCCATTCGCTGCCCCTGCTCGCTCCCCAAGCCAGTTCGTTGCTCCTGCAGCCAGTCGGATCCCGTCGTTCTCCATTTTGATTCATGGCGTCACCTCACTCCTCTTCCACCTTCCTCCAGAAGGCCTTGGTGATTGCTGCGGGGACTCTTACTCCTGCGCCCTCTCCTGCTCAGTCTGGTACTCTTCGTCGTCAGTCAGTCCGCTGTCCACTATTGCTAGTGTCTTGGACACATCCAATCTGAGTATCACAAGTTTCAGAGGGCTCAGCAGTCTGATCAGCAACGTGCTCATGGTGTTTCTTCCGCTTACTTTTTGTCTCCTGTGGAGTCTCTCTCGGTATCTGAGCTTGCACAGCAGTTTTCACTGCCCCGCTCTTCTGTCTCTGTTTCTCAGTCGGCTGCCTCTGCCCCTGCAGGTATCTCCACCTCCGACCGGTTGCTTGACTCTGAAGCGTCCTTTCACATGACCTATGATGTTACACATCTTTTGTCCTGTCAGCCCATCTCCCCTGCCCTTAGTATCATGGTAGCAGATGACACCGTTCACCCCATGACCAGTCATGGACTCCTCCATACCACCCATTTTCATATTCCTGATATTGCCTACATACTTAAGTTATCCATGAACCTTATATCTGGCAGCCAACTCTCATCACATGGTTGTCTGCTTACCTTTGATGAGTTTACATATCGTGTGCAGGATCATCTGACTGAGACACTTCTTGGAGTTGGTCGTCGTTACGGGATGTACGTCCTTGATCGTCTCCACCTTCAATCCACTTCATCATCACCTGCAGCTTCCTCCCTTTGTCTTCCTTTAGTGGGTTTCTCTCAGTGGCACCACTGTCTTGGTCATCCCAATGGTTCACGTCTAGCTTCTCTCATTAGTCATGGTTTACTTGGTCATGTTTCTATTGATCGGTCTCTCTCATATTTGGGTTGTAAGCTCAGTAAACAACTACAATTCCTCTATCGGTCTAGTGAGTCTAGGTCTCAGCGTCCCTTTGATTTAGTTCATTTTGATGTTTGGGGGCCCGCGCCTTTTGTATCCAAGGGTGGACAACGGTACTATGTTCTTTTCGTCGAAGACTACTCTCGTTATTGTTAGGTATATTTTATGCATTCTCAAATTTTTTTTTTCAGATCTATGTTACTTTTTTTGATATGGTGCACACACAGTTTTCTGCTTCCATGCGTATTTTTCGTTCTGACTCAGGGGGGAGTATCTCTCATGATTTTTGAGATCTGCTAGCTACCCACGGCACTCTCTCTCAGTTTGCATGTCCCGGTGCATACGCTTAGAATAGCACCGTTGAAAGAAAGCATCATCATATTATAGAGACAGCTCACACCATTCTTATCTCTTCTCACGTTCCTCCTCACTTCTGTGTTGAGGTTGTTTCTACTGTTGTCTATCTTATTAATTTGTAGACCTCTACTTACCTTCAGGGTTAGTGTCCTGGTGAGTGTCTGTACTCGACCCCCACGTTACACTCATCTTTGTGTTTTTGGTTGTCGATGTTATGTTCTACTCTCTCCACGTGGGCGTACTAAGCTCTCTGCTCAGTCTGTTCCTTGTGCCTTTCTTGGGTACAGTACTGAGCACAAGGGTTATCGATGTTATGACCCTATTGTATGTCGACTTCGCATCTCACGTCATGTCATCTATTTCCTCGACCTCACACTCATATATTACTCCCTCTGACGATGTATCCTTCCCTCTGGTATGTCCACCTCATATTCCCTTGCCACAGTCTACTTTGTCACCTCATTCTCCCTTACCGCAGTCTATTTTGTCTCCTCTTTCCTTACCGCAGTCTACTTCATCACCTCCTCACTCCTCTCCTCCGTCACACACTTCTCCCTCTGTTAAGCTGTCCACTTGGGACCATGTCTCTCTTCCTTTTCATTATACTCATCCTCCTCCTATCTCCTCGCCTCCAGTGCCCTCAGATTCAGTGCTTACCTCCTACAGCGAGTGCCTTGTAGATGATCCTCTTGTGCGCTGTAACCCACCTCATGAGAGGTGCCCTCCCGACTGTCTTAGCCTTGCTACCCCACTGTTGGACCTACCTGCCCTTCCTGCTACTGCCTGCAGTACTCCAGAGCGACTTCCTATGGTGAGGATGCCCAGATACCTGAGTGGTAGACTGCTATGTCAGCCGAGTTGGAGGCGCTTGGGCACACTCATACATGGTAGCTTGTTCCCCTTACCCGTGTTGTTGTTCCTATTACTTGCAAGTGAGTCTTTAAGGTCAAGACTTGCTCTAATGGCCTGTCCCACGACACTTTCCCTCAGCTTGCCTGTCCCAGTGCACATGCTCCGAATAGCACCGCTGAAACGAAGCAACGTTATATTATTGAGACAGCTTCGAGAGTATCTTATCTCTTCTCACGTTCCTCCTCACTTCTGGGTTGAACCTGTTTTCACTGCTGTCTATCTTATTAATCCGCAGCCCTCCACTTTCCTTCTGGGTCAGCGTCCTAGTGAGTGTCTGTACTCTCGACCCCCATGTTACACTCATCTTCTTGTTTTTGGTTGTCGATGTTATGTCTACTCTCTCTACGTGAGCGTACTAAGCTCTCTGTTCAGTCTGTTCCTTATGTCTTTCTTGGGTATAATACTGAGCACAAGAACTATCGATGTTATGACCCTATTGCACGTCGACTTCGCATCTCACGTGATGTCACTTTTGATGAGTCTCACCCATTCTTAATGTCATCTATTTTTTCGACCTCACACTCATCTGTTACTCCCTCTGACGTGCAGTTCACTCTTCCCATCTCTTCGTCTCATGCATCCTCCCCTCTGGTATGTCCATCTCCTCTTCCCTTGACACAGTCTACTTTGTCACCTCCCTCTCCCTTGTCGCAGTTTACTTCGTCTCCTCTTCTTTTCTTACTGCAGTCTACTTTGTCACCTCCCTCTCCCTTGTCGCAGTTTACTTCGTCTCCTCTTCTTTTCTTACTGCAGTCTACTTCGTCACCTCCTCACTCCTCACCTCTGTCATACACTTCTCCCTCTGATGATCTATCCACTTGGGACCGTGTCTCTACTCTTCCTGTTCACTATACTCGTCGTCCTACTCCTATCTCCTCGTCTCCAGTGCCCCCAGACTCAGTACTTACCTCCTCGATCCAGCGAGTATCCTGTGGATGATCCTCCTGTGCGCCGCAACCCACCTTGTGAGAGGCGTATTACCGAACTCCTTAGCCTTGCTAGCCAACCGCTGGACCTACCTGCCCATCCTGCTACTGTCGGCAGTACTCCAGAGCCGATTTCCTAATGTGAGGCTGCCCAGATACCTGAGTGACAGGCTGCTATGTCTGTCGAGTTAGAGGTGCTTGGGCACACTCGTATATGGGAGCTTGTTCCTCTTCCCCATGGTATTGTTCTTATTACTTGCAAGTAGGTCTTTAAGGTCAAGACTCGCTCCGATGGTTTTGTGGCGAGGTACAAGGCTCAGCTAGTTACCCGTGGTTTTCAGCAGGAGCAGGGGGGACACTATGACGAGACTTTTGCTCCAGTTGCTCACACGACTATAGTCCGGACACTTATTGTTGTTGCCACTATTCGCCATTGGTCCCTATCACAGCTCGACGTAAAGAATGTCTTTCTTTACAGTGATCTTCAACAGGAGGTATACATGTTTCCTCCTTCGGGTCTATTCACTCCTCCAAGTCTTGTCTGCCGCTTGAGGCGAGCTCTTTATGGGCTCAAGCAGGCGCCCCGCGCATGGTTTGCACATTTCAGTTCAGCCATTATAGTCGCCAGATTCCATCCATGTTCACATGATCCAACTCTATTCGTGCACTTTTCCTCCCGTGGTCAGACTTTCTTGTTACTGTACGTGGATGATATGATTATTACTGGTGATGATCCTTCTCATGTGGTCTTCGTCAGACATCATCTTCAGCAGCAGTTTCAAATGACTGACCTTGGACAGCTGAGCTGCTTCTTGGGTATTGAGGTCAGTTCCACAGATCGCGGGTTTCAACTCTCTCAGCAGCGCTACACATCAAATCTCCTTGCTCGGGCTCCTCTCTCTGACTCTCGCACAATGGACACCCCTATGGAGCTACACCTTCAGCTACGTCCGGATGATGGGGTTCCACTCCCTAATCCTACTCGATACTGTCATCTCATAGGGAGTCTCGTCTATCTCACCATTACTTGACCCAACATTGCCCATGTTGTTCATGTATTGAGTCAGCTTGTTACTGCGCTCACCTCTGTGCATTATGGTCATCTGTTGCGGCTCCTGCGCTATCTCCGGGCGACGATCTCTCGTGGTCTCTTCTTCTCCAGCAGTAGTTCTCTATAATTACGTGTTTACTCTGACTCCACCTAGGCTAGTGATCTTGTTGACCGTCATTCTGTCACTGGTTTCTGTCTGTTCTTGAGTTCTTCACTTATTGCATGGAAGTTCAAGAAACAAACTGGTGTTTCTCATTCCAGCACTGAGGCTGAGCTTCGAGTCATGACTACCACCGCTGAAGATATTATTTGGCTTTGTTGGCTTCTTGAGAATCTTGGTGTCTCTTCTCCAGATTTCACTCCCCTCTACTGCGATAACACCGGTGTCATTCAGATTACTCTAAACCTGGTGAAACATTCTCTCTCCAAGTATATCGGTGTAGATGCTTTCTTTCTGCGTGAGCACTATGGTCGGGGCACTCTTGCACCTTCCTTTATTCCTTCCAAGCAGCAGATTGCAAATTTGATGACAAAGCAGCAAACGATGACCCAACATCTCTATCTATTATCCAAACTCTCAGTGTATGATCGATCCCCCGTGAGTTTGGGGGGGGGGGGGTAGATATGTTGTATATTATGAATAGTAGTGGTAGTTTAGTGTTATCTCGGGTGTTAGGATCACCGTCCCTTGTGCATCATATATATTACCATTATTTCAATTGTGAATGGAAGAAACCTATTTTCCTATCAACTCTATTTGGATGTACCATGTAATTGCTTGTGATGTGTGTGTGATTATATATTTTTTGATCAATTATTCGTGACACTTTTCAATAAAATAGTGGAAACAAGTCATTTTGATTCTATTCATATATCATTTCAATTTTCATTTTCCTTTAATTCATCCCTTTCAGTTCCTTCAAACCAATCAGAGTCTTAGGGATGTATGCAAAGCATACTCATTAAATGATAAAATGAAATTAAAAAGGAAAATTTAAAGAAGTAAGAAAATTTTGAAGATGGATAGGGACTAGGAAAATTTAAGAATCAGAAAAGAATAGGAAAAAAAATATGAGTAAATGGAAAATACCTAACACATATGAGAACAAAATGACAAAAGGGACAATATTTTTCTGCAATCTTCCAAGAACAGCCATGTTGACCAAATGCCAACAGCTCACACTAGGGCGGATCTCAAACACCAAAATAAATCTGCAATATGCATATCATAGTTACAAGGAACTCGCTCAGGTTTCAATTGATTTAGATGTCAAAGCTATATTACAAACATCTAGACACCATCCAACTTTCAATAAAATGTTAAAATTGTAAAACTTAAACAGACCATAAGATAACAATCACATGTAATTAGAGAAATTAACAATGTTCTTAAGGGACAAAAAACCCTAACTTTAGGTGATAATCCCAACCAAATGTTGTTTCATGAAGCAGAAACCTGCTAGATAGAAACTATCTCATCTATAGAAATTCATAATCATACCAAAAATCAATGCTCGAAATAAAAAACAATAACAAAAGTCAAATAAATAGAGTATAGATTGCACAAATTTCCTACCATGATGCTTCCATAGTTAATTTTCAGATGGACACAAAAATGTTTAAAATGATAAATATGCTAATAAACCTACAGGCTACAGAGTGGTTTAATATTTCTCATCCCTGAAAAATAGAACATAATGCATAATAAAACAGAAGGAAAGAAGCTATCTTATTACTATAATTGCAAGGGGAAAAAACAGCATTTTTCATCTTTTGCTAATATTTTCAAAACATGAAGATTTTATGCAAACCTACTTATACTCTATCAAGTCTCAACATACTGCAGAAAACTAACACCAAATTGACATGGATTAGCTAACTCTCCTGTATAGGAAGCAGTGAAAGCTTGACTCAAAGTTTAATCAAAACCTCATACACTATTATCTTCCTACTTCCTATCATTCTGGCCAAGAAATTTCAGAGCTTTGTTCTTCCAGAACCCGAAAAGCGCTTTAGGTTTAACAAACAGAAACAAGCTGAACTGAAAGATCAAGGGGAAAACACTAGAAAACTAAAATGAAGAAGTATATTTTAGCCTTACACCAAAGAAAAGATAAACCATTAAACATCTGCAGGTCTGGAAAAGAAACCCCCTCAAATTAGAAGCTGAATATGGAAATCAAGCTCAAAAACAAGAGCTTCGAAGCAGAGAGAAAGAAAGAAGATGACTGGAAACTCACGAGGATCTTTTCCGAATGGCCAAATCGAATAAGATTTCTACGCCCAAATCGACGGCGAAAATTTTGCAGGGAGCGAGTGAAACCTTCCCCAGTTGGATCAGCAGATGTAGAAATCAAAAAAAAAATACCTCTTTTTTTCAAAGTCGAGCACAATTCAAAACCGACTTCCTTAAGCAGCCTGGATCACTGGATGTTCGATTAATTATTATTAATTATACAGATCTTTAAGTGCTAATTCAATTAAGTTTGAGTGGATACTAATGAACAGAAAATAATCCAAGGCAGCCGTATATATTTACTTTAAAATAAGATTTTTTTTTGGTTCTAATACCCTACCTTTAAAATAAGATTATTAACAGGGTTTTTGGAAATCAAGGAGATGCTTTTGGGGGATATATTTTTTTATATTTAAATTGAAGTAATATTTTGATGAAATTCAATTCAACCATAGATTTATAACTGCTGATTTGTACTTGATGTTCGCCCATAGTCTATTGGCCATTATCTGTTTACAAAATCTAAGCATTTCTTTTAAGCGATTGTTAACCGAAACCGTCTTTGACCTTCCGCACTCCAAAATTTCAAAAAAACACCTATTTTTGTGGTTAATAGCAATCCGGTGTCTTCGGATTTGCTGCACTTTACGGTAAAGTGCGGACATCCAATGGCCCGTGTTGGACGTCCGCGCCGTTGGATGCCCGCACAAATCTCAAAGCGAGTTGAGATGTACTTACTTTGAGATATGTGTGACTATTCACACGGGCCGTTGAATGTTCACACTTTACCATAAAGTGCAGAGTGTCTTCTTCCTCAAGCCACCCACCTCCTTACTGCAAGTTTGAGTCGCTGCAAAGTAGCAGATCGCCAACTGCTTCGATTATTTTGCCCCGAAGCTGTGCATTGGGCTTCTAAATCTCACTCCCAAGAAGCAGAGATTGGAAATAATATATTTATCGAACAATATATTATAATATATTGTACACAATATATTGTATTGTCCATTTGACAATAACAATATATTGTATTGTTATTTTAACAATAACAATATATTGCCAATATTATTGTACTTTTAATTTTTTTTTAAAAACCTAGTATATAAAGATAAAATTTCATTTTTATAGATATTTGTCACAAACAATCGAATATTTTCGAAGACACGACGAAGGCTGCTACCACGTACTTTGGAAGCGTTGGTTTTCCTCAAACAAAATCGACATTTATGAAATTTGGCTTTGGTGTCTGTTGTTTTGAATGAAAAAACAGTTGATGATGAAAACCAAAGTGACGAGGATGAGGAGCTGAACTTTTGAGAAGTTATATTATAAAGTTTGTTTGTAACTTTTATTATTAGTTTTGAAAACTTTTGAAATGCTATATTGTATTATCTGTTTGGAACTTTTGAAAAAATTACAATATATTGTTTTTTCATTTTAACATTTACAATACAATATATTGTATTGCTAACATTGCAATATAAATATATTGTATTGTTAGCATTACAATATCAATATATTATATTATTTATTCTCAAAATTACAATACAATATCAGATAGTATTGTTTCAATCCCTGCCAAGAAGCGACGACTTCATGTCGTAAGTGGCGTAAATTATTGCAGGACACATTCCACATCATTCATTATGGGCACATACAAACAAATCATTGTCTCCAGTGGACTTTCTGGGCAAATTTAAGATACGGTTAGCCAACTCTGAGCCGAAATATGTGAAATCTGCATTTACCTATGGCCTTGTTGGTCGAGCAGGTCAGCCACCTGATCAAGTAAGGAGGAAAAGTCAACGGACGTCGGCCAACACGCGAGTGGAAGCATTCCGATCCAGCAGTCATTAACAGATGAGATGTGATCACCATTGCCAATCATCCAGAGTGTTTTCTTTAGCCACATTACCGCCCAAGCAAATTGTCTTTCAAAAATTTTATTTGTTGCAGTTTGGTTTGAACATGTCAGAGCCCATGGAATGGGTTTATATCGTTGAGGATGATGCTACTGCCCTTCCGGAAGGTACCCCCCAGTAAGATCTGTGTGATGCTGAAATGTGCAAGATGCTTCTCATGTGAATGATATCAAGATGTCATGGAATGCTACTCCAGGCATGGCTTGTTCAAGCACACTAGGTGTTTGATAAAATGTCCAGGAGAATTCTGATTGATGTACATGTTAATAACGGGTGTGGCGAGCCAAATATTGGATTGCGATTAGCATTTTGCGTTGCGATTAACATTGAGGTGTGATGAGCCAAATACGGGTTGTGGTTAACAATCGCATTATTTTACTCCCCCCATTGCCACTTTTTATTGGAGTTATTTTCTTTCCATATGGACAAGCTTTTAATTTTGTCTTTTATTTGCCTACGAATTTTCTCTACTCTTTAATTATGCTTCATTACTGGATGTTTGAGTGATCTGTATTTTTTTGGTATTTCTGCACAACAAAATTTGCAGGTGTTGTATCTTGAATTAGTACACATTTATTCAAGTCGATGTAGGAGCCAGGAGGGCAATGACTGTTGGGTTCGGGCTTGTTAAAAATGTTGAAGTGTGAAGAAGACAGTCTGGATGTGCAGACCGCACAGAGCGCACAGACTGCGGAGACCACGTAGGTCACGCGGCTGGGTTCTCAGTTCGTGTGGATTGTTCCTTGGCCATCTTAAGTCCATGCGGTTTGGCTCGGTTGTCCGCACAGCTGTGCGGCTAGATGTTGATAACTGACTGTGCAGTCTGATTTCTGGCAGACCGCTAGTTGTGCGGTTAGAGGTTTTTCTCCACCTTTTTGTTGGTGGTTACACCATTCTCTTCAGCGGTGACTGCATCCCCCTACCGCCTATAAATAGGGGTCCTGACCCCGTTTTTTCTTAACTGGAAGTGTGAGAATTGTAGTTTGTGCTAAATTTGCGGTATTTGCGGTTAAGTTTTTCTAACCGCGCGACAAAGAGAAGTAACCTGTGTAGCTGTGTTGCAGGCTGTGCGACTAGCACTGGACGACTAGGCAACTAGTTCTGACGGTTTGTTAGTGAAGTCTCAGTGTAGAAGGCGGGTAGCAGTCGGCAGTTAAGCGACTAGGTCGTGGTCAGAGCGACTACTTCAAGATCTTCTTTCTTGACAGTTCGCAAGCAGTTTAATAAGTCAGTTCGCCCGAACCTTGCGGGTTGGCTGCTTTCCAGTTCAGTAAAGCAGTATCTGTTCGCATGGCTTCAGCAGTTAGGCGACTTCAACGGGTTGGTGGTTTTTACCCTGTTTAATTTGGGGGTTTTCCACGTATACTCCATTATGTCTAGTTGATTATTTTTGTTCTTACGTATTTCGCTGACAGCTTTTGCAGGTAGCTCAACTCGCATCATTACGTGCACTTAGGTCCGAGAGAATATGTTTCTCACAACAATAACCATACATGTTACTTAGACTCAATTTCTAAGTATTATTTTCTTATTTCTCGTTACACATATTCAGTTATTAAAAAACTTTTTTTACATAAACCCCCCCCCCCTCCAAAAAACTCGTGATTGTCAAAGCACTAGATTAAGCTGATCAAAGATCCTAGCCGTCGATTTTTTTAGGGTTTGAGAAATCCCTTCTGGGCTAGCTTTTCTCAGAGGAGACGGGCAATTTACATCAATGATTTCAGAAGAGAAACATGGAATGCTTTAGTAATACTAAATAGTCTAAATCCTAAAATTTTCTAGGAAGTCGAGAAATATCGCATGAACACTCAATCACAAACAAGTCAAGTAGAAATCAGCAACAAAAGAAGCACGCGAGTCTCAAAACTTAGAATTATCAACAGCTTCTTTACAATGCGAGATATACATTACGAGACATGATTTATAATGTACCCGATGAAAACAGAAAATACAAGCAAAAGAAACTGTGCTGTCTACAAACTGTAACCGCACAGACCGCACAAGTCGCTGACAGCAAGCCCTGTCCGCCGAAACCGCCAAGTCGTCAAACTGCAACCAAGCCGCGCAGACTGCCTTTATTGAATGTTGATGAATTGAACAGAAGCCGTTGATAGACCGGGCGAACTGCTCGAACTAACCGCAACCCGGAGGAAGTGACTTCAAGCCACTGAGACTGCGACCTACTGTATACCACTAACTGTAACCGCGAACTGTTCCTGTCACAACCCGCATTTTCTCCGTATTAAAGCTCAGTTGGTGATGAGGAGCGGTACTAAAGGCTCCTTATCAAGGTCTCGGGTTCGAAACCTCGTGGCAACAATGCGCGCGGCCGATAAACAGGCGCGAGATGCTTTGGGATGTACGGCCTGCAGGCCTTGTATATTCCGGTTGTACCACCGTAGCACCTTAGGGTCTCCTTGGGCTGATGGTGGGTCGGGCCTGCTAGGAGCACAACGCCGCCCGGCCGACCAGCAGCCCAAAGAGACCCCAAGGCGCTACGGTGGTACAGCTAGAATATACAAAGCCTGCAGGTCGTACACCCCAAAGCATCTCGCGCCTGTTTATCGGCCGCGCGCATTGTTGTCACAGGGTTTCGAACCCGAGACAACAATGCGCGCGGCCGATAAACAGGCGCGAGATGCTTTGGGGTGTACGGCCTGCAGGCCTTGTATATTCCGGCTGTACCACCGTAGCACCTTGGCGTCTCCTTGGGCTGCTGGTGGGCCGGGTGGCGCTGTGCTCCTAGCGGGCCAGGTCGTTACAGTTCCACACTGAGCCTTCCAACTAATTATCTAGTCGCCCAGTACTAGTCACATAGTCTGCACAGACAAGTCAACTTCACTTAGTCGCGTTGGTTAGAAAATCATAACCACAAGATCAAAACGCGAGTTGAGTTCTCACTGTTCTCGTTATATATGACGGGTCGGAGACTCCTATTTATATGTGACATGGGGTGTATGATCACCGCCCATAACGATAGGATAACAGCCCGTCATCAAGCAGCTAGCACCACGTATTCGCACAAGTGCGGATACCAACATCAGTTTGCGCGCAATAACCATCTATCCGCTTACACGGAAAGATCAACCAATCCGCCAAACAGAGCGGGCAACAATACCAGCCTGCGTGGACTTAGTAATCCAGCCACGCGTCCTGGTCCATCATCACACTTATGACGGACTGTCAGCCTCCATAAATAGACCGCGTGTGTAGCGGGCTCTGCGAACTCCAGAACAGACCGCTCAACTATGTGGACACTGTGAACTAGGCAACAACTGGCTTGTCACAACACTGTGACCAAGTCCAAAACACCAATGAACTCTGCCTTCAGATCGCGCAAGCAAAACACAGCGAACTGTGCGGTTAGCATCTGCAATCCGCGCTAACCACCTTGCGCACCAAAAAACCTGTCAGCTCCTAGCGGATTGCGTGATCTCACAATCCACGTTGCAACAGTCGCGGTTAGACATAGCTAACTGCCCGGTTACCTCCCAGGGTGCTTGCTGAACCAGACCGCAAAAGAGAAGAATAGCCAGCCGAAATCCGGCTATCCGCCAACAGCTAGCCGCCAGACCGGCGGCGGTCTCTGCGGTCTATGCGATCTGCCCAACCAGACCGCCCACTCTACTTCACTTCCACTTTAACAATTTCAACATAAACTTTGAGACTTTTGATGATTTTTTGGCTAATGAAAAGCCGTGGAAAAAGTGCGAAACTTGAGTAATACTAACACGCCAAGTTGTAGATCTATAGAAATTCTTTTTTTCATCATTTATGCTTTCAGGGTATTAGGGAGCTCCTTACTTGAGCTATCTTGAATGATGGCATTCACATTGCTATGCTAGGGCCGACCTCCCCTCAGCCACCGGCAAGGGGCGGCCTTGGCCGCAGACAGCCGCCCCAAGTCCAGCCCCGTAAAGGGACACCCTTTGTCAACGTGGGTCAAGGGAGGCCTTGACCGGCCTCTCCAAGGCTGGCCACTCCCTTCCGGCCGCCCCGTCGTGTAGGGGAGGGGCGGCCGCCGGTCTCAGGCCGCCGATCTTCGTGGGCGAGCCCTCTCTCGGCCCATGGGTAGGATCGTCATGTCCCTAAAAGTGGCGATTTGAGGGCTCCTTTTGGCTCGTCCGGTAGTTACCGGGCAAAATTATTGGACCACCCTCGTGAAAGTCTATAAATATACCCATTTTCCACTTCATTTAGATCTTTTTCCGGTTTCTAAACTTTCTCTCTCCTCTCTTTTCTTACAGGTTTTCCACCAAGGATTACTCCCAAGGAACTTCGCCAAGGTCCGTCTATACGGATGAGGTTTGCCCGGGACAAGACAAGAACGTGAAAGTGCACAGACTCTTGGTCATCGCACAAAAGCCTCTGGTCGCTCACAAGGCACGAAAGCAAGCAACAAGATCTCACATTGCCATCTGGTCGGATCCGTCAAGACGACCAAGTTTACTCGCTCCCCTCTGAGCGAAAGGAGCAAGATCACCGGGAAAGCACGAAGTCCTGTCACGCTCAGAGCTTTCTCTCTTTCATCTCTCCAAGTGTAACGAGAAGCGGTCTGTCGCCCTCGCCTTCACCCGAACAGTCTTGTAACAAACTCTGAAATAGTGCAAGTTAGGTCGACACTGAATCAACCGCATAGTTTTTCACCCCGATTGCAGGTTTTTCACGTAATCAAGTTTCTCTCACACAATCATTTGAAATTTTGACTGCTTGCGTGTCCGACCGCTCAACGGGGCAAGACGATTCAGAAAGCCGGTCAACCAGGAGTCTCGAGCGATCCACAACAAATCTTATAATTAAAAAAATGTATAGAATTGTTGGGTATGACCCCCATTTTATAGGAATTAGGTGTGCACGTAACCACCCATCCATGATCCCCACCTCAAGAGAAGTGAGATCATGGGATTGACTGCACGCGCGATCACCGCGCCCGATCCCCCCGCACGCCGATCCCATTACGCGCATCAAAGGAAGTGTCATGGACGTCGCTTCGCCGACCGTCGGCCACCGGCCGTCCAACCTCGGTCGCCGCCTTGCGGCCAAGGGGCGGCTGCGGCCAAGGGGCGGCTGCGGCCAAGGGGCGGCTGCGGCCAAGGGGCGGCTGCGGCCAAGGGGCAGCCAAACCAGCAGCCCCTCCTTGGCCGCCGCCTCGCGGCCAAGGGGCGGCCAAGCCGACCGCCCTTCCTTGGCCGCCGCCTCGCGACCAAGCCGGCCGCCCTTCCTTGGCCGCCGCCTCGCGACCAAGGGGGAGGCCAAGCCGACCGCCGCTTCGCGGCCAAGGGGCGGCCAAGCCGATCGCCCCCATCCTTGGCCTTCACCTTGCGGTCGAGGGGCAGCCAAGCCGATCGCCCCCATCCTTGGCCGCAGCCTTGCGGTCAAGGGGCGGCCAGGCCAGCCGCCACTCCTGGGCCGCCGCCTTGCGGCCAAGCCGGTCGCCCTCCTCCGCCGGCGGCATTCTTCCCTTCGTCGGCGAACTCGGCAGCAAGTTCGTCGGCCGCCCATGGAGACCCGCTCCCACAGTCTGATCAAGGGAGAGCGTCCTTGGTCGTCTGATTCACGCGTAACCACTCACTAACCACCGGGTTAGTGGGGGAAATTTAATTAACATTTATTATTTATTTATTACGTTCTCCAAATAGCGAGATACGAGCATTAAAACCATAGTAAAAACATTTATGAAGGTGGTTATGATATGCGAATAGCCGCATAATCACCGTAACCACCTCCTTGATCATATAAAAAGAGCTTCATGCCTCCTCATTTCTCATCTCTTTTCGGAGTCTTCTTCTTCCTTAGGTCGAAGCTCTGCCAATTTTCTCCTACGAGTCGCCTCCGGGCCGCACTCAAACCACACCCGAGACACAAGCAGGTCAAGTCACAACCACCTGGCAAAGCCAAATCGTCCAAGTTTCAGCCGGCTCCTGCAACCGCAAGACCATGTGCTCCGCCTCCCACCTAGAACCAGCAAGTCGCTATCTGAAGACCGTCAGCACGAAGCGCAATCTGTAACAACTCTCGAAGCGACGGTCTGTCGTCCGCCGCGTGCAAAGTGTTCTCTCACCCCCTATTTGTAACGAGAGGTGACCTGTCACCCTCGACTTCACAAACCAGCTGTAACCTCCAGAAAATAGTGGATTTTTACCGGCACAGATCCGGTCATGTGATTTTTTACCCAGTTGAGGGATTTTTCTACGTTAAAACTGTTTGTGTACAATCAACCTACTCTTTTGACTGTGTGCGCGCTCTACCGTCCCGAGAGCTAAGACGGTCCAAGAATTCCGGCCCGACCGAGACGTCGAGCTAGTCAGAATAATCTGGAGTAACATGAATTCTAGATCCTTATATATTTTTAAGGAAAAAATTTTAGAAACATATAAGGGGGGAAAACCGGTAAGCATTGTAGTTTTGAACGATCAATACAGCTTTTTGAAGTTCTATTTACCTGTGAACTTTGTGTTGAATTGTTTTTCGCTCTTTTCTCCATTATCAACAATATTAGAGGAGACTGACTTAAGTCCGCACGTGGGCTTGTAAAGAGATAAGTCTAGCTCAACATAACAAGTATTAACTTGAATTTGAAAATTTTAGACTAGAGTTTGACTCCTTTGCCCTCTTGAGGGATTCGTACTTTCGCTATGGGCACGCACTTTACTAGAATATATACATATATAAAATTTAAATAATTATTTGAATGCTCAAATTATCTTGACCTCGCATAAAGAGATTCTGCTCGGGTCTTCTATGTGCATATAAGTATTCCACGTCATCTCCTTCTCCCCGCTCGCCGCCGCCTCCTTCCATGGCCGCGGTCTTCTCCTCCGCCCCTCCCCATCCCGTCCCCAAACCCCCTCCATTCTCCGCTTCTCATTTCTCTCCCTCCGCCCGCCTCCTCCTCTCCCCTTTCCGCTGCCGCAACACTTTTCCCCTCCACTCTCCCACTCAAGCACCGGCCTTCACCGCCGGCGCCGTATCGACCGGAGACTGGTCCACAGAGCACAGACTCCAAGAATCGATCGCCATACTCGATCTAATGGAATCCCAGTCCATCATCCCAGATGCTCCCATCTTGTGCTCCATCCTCAAGAGCTGCGCCGACGCCCGCAGCCTCCGCCTCGGCCGCGCCGCCCACGAGAAGGCCCTCGCAGCCGGACTCCACACCGACCCTTTCGTCGCCAACAATCTCCTCCTCCTCTACTCCCGCTGCGGCCTGATCTCCGCTGCCCGTCAGGTGTTCGACGAAATGCCCGCTCGCAATGTCGTCTCCTGGACCACCGCCATCTCCATGTATCACAACGCCGGTCTAACACACGACGCCCTCAACCTCTGCCGACTCCTCTGCGACGGCGACGCTGCCATCAAACCCAACGCCTACACCTACACCACTGTGCTCAACTGCTGCGCGAAAGCAAAAGACTTCGAATTAGGCCTCAAGGTTCACGACAAGATCGTCAACGACGGGTTACAGAATGACAACTTCATCATTGTTGCCTTGATCGACATGTACACCAAGTGCGGCAAGGTTTCCCATGCGCGCAAAGTGTTCGATTATATTCCCCATCCATCATTCGAGGCTTACACTGCTATGATAGAAGGTTACAGCGGCAATGGACAACCCAAGGAGGCGGTGGAACTCATTAGGGTTGCTCTTAGATCGGCGCCAGTCGCAAAAGTGGTGACCGATTTAGGATTTACCGCCATGATTCGACCTTTCATCATGGAAACGGCGCTTCGTCAAGGGCAGGAGATCCATGCTCATATCATCAAATTTGGGCATAATCCCGGGAACAAACCTCCGAGCGCCCTAGTGTACCTGTACGAGAAATGCGACAAGATGATCACTGCTTATCGGCTTTTCGATGAATTGAATGTAAAAGAGTATGCATTATGGAGAAGACTGCTATCCGGATTCGTTCGGAATGGATTCTACGCAGAAGCATTGATGGTTTATGCGGAGATGACGAGCTTCGATCATGGAGTCAGCCATTCTGTTGTGGTCGATGCCCTAAAGGCTTGCCTGGGGATGATGGGTCTGGAAGAAGGGAGGCAGATTCACGGCGTGCTGATTAAAATGGAGAATTTGATGGGAAGCACTTCACTCAGTGCGCTTCGTCAACTGTACAGTAGCTGTGGGGAGGATGAAGAAGCTTTGAAGGTGAATGGAATCATTGGAGAAGGTAATTATCTGAGGAAAAGACAAGTAAACCAGAGTTGACTTGGTTCATTCGTCAATGTTTCATTTAACGGGTTTGTGGACTTTGAGCTCGAGTGAAGTCAACAAGTTGACTAATCGGCCATTCAATTTGTGCGTGCATGACACGAGCATGTATGTGCAAACAGGATGTATTCACACATGCATGGATGGGTCCACATGTATTCATGTATGTATTTAAATTTAGATTACAGTATAAACATTGATCCATGCAAAATATTCACCCAAGAAATCACGGTTGTGTTTTTCATAATTGTGTTCACGATCAATATCACCTCTCCCAAAAAGGACATGAATCAGACTGGGCGGCTAGAGTTCGAGGTTTAAGAGACCTAAGGCTTGCCCAAAATCTGCAGCAATCCCTACACATGCGGCCATGTTTAGAGAACAAAATCACGCTTGCGATACGTTGGAAGTGACACCATTAAGTGTTTTAAGTGTCTGTTTGGGATGGGGTGACAATTTTTGGTCCAGCTTGGCAACGGGATGACCTCCGCCAAGAAAACAAAATAATTTTGAACATAGAAGTGGATAGCGGTCCTTTCGTAAGGTTGGGCGCTCATGAACAAAAGTTCATATCCACCATATTAACGACCGCCGCCGCCACACGAGTATTAGTTGACAATCCACAGCATTCAGGTTTTAACTGATTTATGTAAATGAAATAACTTTCAAATAAGATATAACCCTCAAAGAAAATGAAGTTAAAATCTAATTCAACCATCGTGTTAGGTTTTATGCAGATTTGTTGCACACAAATTCCAAGATTATATGCAGAAACAAAAAAAAATAAGAAATCAAGCCATTACTTAGCCGCCCAAGGTATTTATTGAGCAAAATTAGTCATTATGAATGATACAGAAGGACTGAGGAATAATTATGAAAAACTATTCTGTGACCTCTCTACTATTAAGAATTACCTAGACCTCCCTTGTAACATTTATATTGCTAACATACACACAACAGTGCAAGCTCAAAAATGAGGGTTTGTTAATTTTAAAAAATGAAGGGGAGGTCCTAGTAAATGACCCAGAGAACCAATGATGTAGGTTCATGCAGTGATTAATAGTTGCAGAGTTTTCATCAATCCTGGAGGGCATTTTAGTACTTCATCTCATCCCTATCATTCTCTTCTTCCTTCCGATCGGGTGACTCCGGCGGGGACGAGTAGCAAAGGTGTTTCTCGGAAGGGTGTTTGCTGCCACTTCTGCCTTCTTGGAGAAATTTCTCTTGGAGATTCAACGAGAAGAGTTCTTCAGCTTTTCTTGCTACTTTCTGTCGAGAATGATTCGTGAAGAATTTCTGAGTTCAATCTTGCGAGTTTTCAAAAAAGAGAATTCTTTCATGTTTGTTTCAAAGAAGAAACTTAATTCAACTCCTACAAGCAAAAAAGAAGAGCAGACAGCAAATGGATTTTTAGCACAAAAAGTAACCCATGGTGAAAATAACTTATACAAGAGCACATCTCATTGCAATGTAGAACAGCTTGTCATTAAACCCCCTTTTGAGCGTTTTTTCTCCTGTCATTGTTTTGAAAAAAAAAACATAAATATTTTTTCATGCTCATTTGGTTTTAATCAACGATTCCAAAAAAAATGTCTTTTATGCATGATTTTGATACCAATATGGCTTCCCAGGTCACCCATCCTATCTACTTATGTAGCTTTAGGGCAATTCCGTAATTATGTGCATGTCACTCCCGCCTATATAAGGAAGTGATAGTGAGTCTTTTAGGGATCTTAGGTCATTTGACTTTAGTCTTATCTTTGGGGAGAAGGCATTTGGAGTCCTACCCTCAAAAGATTATATCAAGCTTGTCTCAAAGTCTTGTATCCCCGTTCGCATTAATCTACTTTTTTTTTTCCTTTGATGATAGTAGAAGCTACCAGATTCCAAGCACAAGGAGGATATCATGTTCAGAAACGCTGTTTCGTGTCTATCTCTAGCCTCAACCGCTCTCCCAGACAGACCATGAGACTACCATTTTAATAGTGATTTAAATTTAGGGAATTGCAGGATTCAAAGTTACATGAAATGAAGATCATGTGTCCACTAAAGAAATCACTGGTATAAAATGTTTGACAGTTTTATGATAAATCATATGGGTTTAAGGCTAGCCAACTCGACTGTTGGGTACTACAAGTAGGTTACTGTTACGGGCAGATGTTACGAGCTTTCTTCCGTAAGAGTGATAACTTCACCGGATGATGACCGGAGACAAGGATAGCAGTGGAGGATACAATGGAGCCGGAACCGCTGCTGCCTAAGCGGGGTTTGCTCAAGGGAGAGAAAACTTTCAAGATCTCTTTAGAATTTAGGAAATAGACTTTCTTTTATTGATAATCTCATACAAACATACTCATGTCTTTATATAAACTTACAACGTAGTAAAAGACAATATTAATAAAAGACAAGCAACAATGATAACAATAACTAGCTAGGCCTGGTGCTCGAGGCCCTCGTCGTCAGAGTCATCGACATGCAGATAGAAAAGTTTTTGCACCGATGTCCACGAGTATACTGCTCGTCACAGTTATAACATAAGTTTTGCGCTCGCCGTTCCATTGTATCAATACGAGAGAGTTGATGAATCAGAAGGCCTAGAGGGCCCTCGGTATGTCATGACAATGTCCCATTGTCAACGAAAAAGTAAGCCACCCCGTGCCAGCTGGAGACGACGGTCGCAAATGCTAGCCAAGCTCATAGCAGTCATTAAATCTCGAGGAGTCTCAAATTCGACTTTCAGTCGTAGACGGTCGTGAAAGCCGATAGTAAAGATGGAGAGTTGCATCCTAGGGGGAAGCGTGACGTGTGCCAGGAGAACCTGAAACTGTTATAGATAATCATCCACGAATCTCATCTATCGTAAAATCGTAAGCTCACCAAGGTGGTCGTTGCGGGTGGGAGGACTGAAACGCAAGTTGCATAACCACTTGAAGTTTTCACATGTTAAAACTGGCTGGTGGGTGAGGAGACGAGTGGCCCACAACAGAGCTTAGTCGAGTACGTGGAAGGATGCCAGATGAATCTGATCTGTGGCCAGTGTTTGTTGGTGGGCGAAAAATTATTCGCACTTAGTAAGCCAACCCAATGGATCCGTCTTCCCATCATAAGTCGGAAAATCCAACCAGGGGTAGCGCGGTAGTGTAACCGCCACAGGGCATACGAGGGTCAATGGTGGTGGCTCTTAGCAGATGAGTGGCAGTGGCATTGCCAGACTGTTGTTGGCGTGACCCATAGGTGGGGTAATAACAACGGGGAGGATGGCGACCAGCTCATTATGCCTGACGACGAGAGTGGTTATGTCGTCCTGATGTCAGGCATCGGTGTCCCAAAAGCGTGCTTTCATGGAAATCATGAAGGTTTGTAGCACGTCTTGGATAGCATACCTGAAATCTGGCGAGTACCCCATATTAGGGGCGGAGCGCGAGAAGTAGCAGGTAACAGGTAGGCTAGATTCCTCGGACGCAGTCGAAAATTAGGAACTGATGTTGGTCCCCCCAACGCCGCCCTATGTTGCTTCAGACACAAGTAATCAAGTAATTAGAGCGGCGTGCGATGCATGAGGGACCAGTTGACCTGATGAATAAGAAGACTATATGAAATGATTGTTTGTGCAGGCAGCAGCAGGCTAGAAAGAAAAGAGGAAAAAGCACAGGCAGACAAACAGGGCTCGAGGAAGCTTGTGGGTGGCTTGAGGAAAAGGGAAAGCGGGGAGCGTGCGGTCGGGTGCTGGATACCAGGCGAGCGGAACACGCGCGTGCAGGCAGAGATTGACACAGCAAAAGAAGGCTTGTGGAGTTTGTAGACAGAGACGAGATTTGAGGCGGCGATGTTGTCGTTGTTCTCGACGGAGATTGCGTGTGATGTCAAGGAAACAAAAATTTGACAGCGACAGGGGGGAAATAGCATGGCTTGTTGGGACATTTGGCTCATCGCAGTTGGCGACGACCGAAAGATATGGGGCCCATCGTCGAGGATTTGAAGGACGAAGCGGAAGCTTGCGGTTTGTCGATGGCGAAGCGGAGCGGTGGCGGGAAGGCTGGCGGATCTATTCGAAGAAGAAGCGGTAGCGTGGAGGAACCCGACTCTTATACCAAGATGTTACAGGCTTTATTTCGTAATAGCGATAGCTTCACCGGAGGATGCCCAGAGATAAGGATGGCAGCGGGGGATACAACGGAGCCAGAACTGCGGCTTCCTAAGCGGGGCTTGCTCAAGGGAGGAGAGCTTCCAAGATCTCTTTAGAGTTTAGGAAATAGACTTTCTTTCATTGATAATCTCATACATACTCATGCTTTTATATAAGCATACAACATACTAAAAGATAATATTAATAAAAAACAGAATAATGATAACACCGCTAAAGACAACAATAAAAGATAATAATAAATAGCTAGGCCCAGTGCTCGAGGCTCATAACAGTTACTTGTTTTTTTTTGTGGATTCTTTGTGTATACTAGGGTTATGAAGAATCCAAGCTTTTGAAAAATTTTATAAGCGACTAGATATCAAATATGGAGAGTGTAACATATTAAAATTAATCGATTTATAAAGAGAAAGACAATGAATTTAGGTTAAGTTAGATGCATAGAGGATAAAATAGATTTAGTTTTGATGGATGATGTGACTATTAAAATGATATAAAAGATACTTTTATCAACTCTACAATGAAGAAAAAGACAATAAACTGAAGTTGAAAGAGTTAAGTAAATCGGATGAGTATATAAACATAATGTTTTATCATAAAATTCAAACATCAGAGGTAAATGATGCTCTAAAGAGTAAAAAATAAAAAGACAGTTGAGTCAGATGATATACCTATCAAATTATAAAAATGTCTAAGGAAAGAAGGATTTTGTGGCTTATATGTTTCTTAAATAAGTTATTTGAAAAATGGAGAATGTCGAACCAATAAAGAGAAAGTATCTTGGTACTTTTGTATAAGAACAAAAGAGATATATAAAATTGTGTCAATTATAAAATAATTAAATTAATGAGTCGTACCATGAAACTATGGAAATGGGTAATAGAAAGAAAAATTAGACGAGAGAATAGTATCTCCGAGAACAAATTTGGATTCATGCCAGAAAGGTCGACCATGGAAGCTATACATATCTTGAGGAGACTCATTGACAACTATCGAGCAGAAAAAAAAGATTTGCATATGTTGTTTTACTGTTTATTGGCCATGAGAAGATTTATGATATGGTTCCAAAAGAGATCTTATAGAGAGTCTTAGAAAAGAAAGATATAAATGTATTATATATTGACATAATCAGAGATATGTATAAAAATTAAGTGACGGGGTGAGGGCATCTGAATGATTAATATAAAAATTCTCTATCATTTTTGGCTTCAATCAAGGGCCAGCTTTAAACCCATCTGTTTACCTTTATCTTAGATGACCTCACCAGACATCCAACAAGCAATACCTTCATGTTTATTTTTTGCGAAAGATATTGTTTGAGTCGATGAGACGTGAAAGGGTGTAAACGCGAAACTTGAATCTTGGCGAGACACTTTAGAAAAAAAAGGTTTTAGGTTGAGCATGGCAAAGATGAAACATATGGAGCTTAAATTTAGCAATGCAAGAAGGACGGATGACTCCGTTATTAAGCTGTGTGATCAAAATATTTCATGCAGTGAGTGCTTTAAATATTTGGGGTCGATAGTTCAAAAAGATAGAGGTGTAGATAATAAGGTGATGCATAGAATCCAAGCAGGTTGGTTGAAGTGGAGAGGCGTATCATGGATCCCATGTGATTAGAGCTGTCACGGTTCCGGTTCGGTTCCGGTTCTACTAAAATCATGAACCGAACCGCTAAGGTAACGGTTCTTCAAGTTAGAACCAAAACCTTATTTGATTTGACCGGTTATGGTTCTGGTTCCGGTTCCATCATAATTTTTGGAACCGTCGTGTTAACGGTTCCGGTTATGGTTTAACAAGAACCAAAACCAAACAGGTCACTAACGGTTCGGTCCGGTTCTATGCGGTTCGGTCTGGTTCCAATCGGTTCCAACTAAAACTAAAACCAAATTTGACAGAATGAAATAAAAGCGGTCTGCAAAAAACTCAAAACACCTTAAAAATAGAAATAATTAAGTTGCACACTCCTCGACGGTATCTTCCACGATCGGTGAGCTTAGTATATGTCGCCTTCCTACGCGTGTAGACTTGCTACGACGTCTAGTTGGCTTGTGCGCGTCTCGTCGACATGCTTCTATGTGGTTCGGTCTGGTTCAAATGAGTTCCAATTAAAACAAAACCAAACTTAACGGAAAGAAATAAAAGCGGTCTGCAAAAAGTAAACTCAAAACAACAACGAAATAAAAATAATTAAGTTGCGCACTCCTCGACGGTCTCTTCCACAATCTGTGGGCTAGTATCTGTTGTCTTTCTACGTGTAAAAACTTGCCACAACGTATAGTCGGCTTGCGCGCATCTCGCCAGCTTGCGCAACCGTAATAATCGGCTACAATTAGTTGTGTCTTTCGTGATTACTATTTAATAGTAATTATATACCTTCTATATTCTTAAAATAAAATATTTCAGAAAAATATATAAGTAAAATTGAAAATACATTATATAACTGTATAAAAATCAAAACTGTACTGTAAAAACCGACTTCAAACCGCACCAATGTCAAATCATATCACACGGTTTTAGTGCGGTTTGTTCAGTCCAAAACCGACCATTTTGGTGTGATTGTAGCTTGGGTCCAAACTGCACCAGTTTCACCCCTGATAGTAAGTATAAATATTATAGATAGATTATAAAATTATAGCAATATTATAATAAAATTAATAATAATAAATGGGTTGCGGTTCGGTTCCACTTCGGTCCGGTCCGGATCGGGTCCAAAAATCTTGAAACCGCTTGAGACTTGTATGTTACGGTTCCGGTTCCGGTCCGGATAATAAAATGTAAGAACCACACCCAAACCAAAGTTGTTCACGGTTCCAAAATTCAAGCCAGAACCCGAATAATTTGCAAACGGTTCGATCCAGTTCTTTGCGGTTCCGGTTTGATTCCGGTTCGGTTTACGGTTTTCGGTTTTAAGTGACAGCTCTACATGTGATCGTAAAGTACCATTAAAACTTAAAAGGCAAATTTTACCGTACTGCAATTAGACCCCCAATGCTCTATATGATTATGAGTGTTGTGCAGTGAATTGTGTACATGAGAAAAAAATGGGAGTTGTGGAGATGAGAATGCATAGGTGGATGTGTGGACAAATGAGACTGGATAAAATTAGAAATGAATGTGTCAAGGATAAGACAGGAGTGACACCAATTGTAGAGAAGATGCGAGAAGTTCGACTAAGATGGTTCAGACACATACAAAGGAGACCATTAGAGGCACATGTTAGGAGTTATAAGAGTTTAGTCACTAAACATGTTAAACAGGGGAGGGGTAGACCAATAAAGACTTAAATGGGGGGGGGGGGAGACCATTGGTGAGATAGGGCACAATGACGACAATGTATCCATATAGCCGACCCCAGTATAGTGGAATAAAGACTCGAATGTTGTTGATTTTTTGGTATACTGATGATTTATTACTTACGGCTAAAAATCAGGAGAAATTCAGATATTTGAAGCATAACATTTAATTCATGGCTAGTAGAGAAGTACAACATATTATTTGAAGAAAATAACAGCTAGTTCTAGGTCACTGAGTTACCTTAATTATGATCAAGTTGTACTTTTGAAAATTGATGTGTGGTAGCCGTATCAAGAATGAGAATGAAGAACACGAACTTGCATTGCATAAAATAAAATACGAATATAATTGAGAGACAAGCTCCCAGTAAGCACTCAAAGGCTGGGTCCTCTGAGATACTCCCCTCCCCAAGAGAGCAAAAATAACAACACTTCAAAAAGATCCGTCACTCACAATTCAAGGGCTCCTTATATAAATGGGGCTGCTCGCAAGGTGCATACATATCAGAAATAGAAAGACATTTTGATGAAAATAAGTGTATGTGTTTTAATTTTTGTTTAAGTGCTTTTGCAGTTAGTCTGCTTGCTTACACTTTTTTGCATGTGTATTTTGAAAGAATTAAATTTAAGGATCCCCTTGGGGCAAAATGAAGAAAGAATAAGAAATCCTTTTAAAACCTATCCCCTCTTGAGATTTTGGCAACGCTATCCTCCCGAGCAACCTCGTTATCATACGTCATTGTTCATCCACCATATCGGGTCTTTACTAATCTAGGGGGTCATATCATGATACGATTACGGATAAATTCTAGAAAGAATCCGGCAAGAGGAAGGACCGGCGGGGATGAGCGAGAAGGAAGGAGGAAGAAAAGAGACGAAATTAGGGAACAACCTAAAAAATATCTTCATACATTCCAAGATAAAAATTACAAGGTATGTCTGCCCTCTTATAGTGGCGCGGAGCGAATATAAAAGGAAATACTGAAAATAAAAAAATATTAGAAATCAGGAAATACTGAAATTAGGAAATACTGGAAATACCAAAAATGTATCAAGCAAACCTAGCAACTTATTTATTATTAAATATTCTTCGCGATCTCGGTGGGCCCTTGCGATATACGCGCCCGGTGTGTGTACACTTGTCACGGTGGCTCGTCGTCATGTAATTTCGTAATATTTGAACCCGTAACACTCCATCCGTCTTTCAAAACGAGCTAGCCCTCAAGCTCGTGTACCAAGCGGGTGGCCAGATCATCTGGTACCTTGACCTCCCGCCAGAACAAGGTCAGGTAGCACGTAGCAGTGGCGATGGTGTTGGTGAGTAGCGGCGGCGCCATCGGAAGGACAGGCGGCAGGAGCAATGTCTTCCGCAAGATCGGTGGGGCGGTGGTGAGCAGCCGCCACAAGGATGTCGGAGACGCGACGGCTGACAGCAGGAACGAATCCGTCGAGGGCAGCGGGGCACGGGGCGGCAGAAGAGGCGGCGATGCGGCCGGTAGAAGCGGCGGGGCAGGGGCCGACGAAGCGAGAGCCGGGAGAGGAGGCGGTGAGACGGCCGGAGGGGGCGGTAAGACTGGGGCAGGCGGAGTAAGAGGCGGTAGAGGGGGCGGTGAGTCTACCGGACGGGGCGACATAAAAGGCGGCGATGCGGCCGGTGGAAGCAGCGGAGGGACGCCCACTGTGGAGAGAGGTGGTACATCAGCGACCGTGGAGAGTGGTGGCATGGCTGGGAAACTTTTGCATGGTGCAAGAGGCAGCCGTGGTGGAGACGGCTTAGGGCAGGGAACCTCGTGGGAGGTTGCGGAAGCCCGTCCGTCGAGCGCGAGGAGAAGATCGACTTTGGCATGGAGGGCGAGGAGGGAGGTGTGCATGGAGGCGACAAGTTGTTCATGAGCCTTGACGCCATTGCTAAGTGCTTCGGAGGCGGAATCCGGAGCGGGGTCGCCGGAGGAGCGAGTGGTGAGAGCCATGAGGCTGGTGACTACGGAGGGCGGACGAAAAAGGCCGGATCTATTGTAGATTGGAAGAAGAGTGACCCTTGGAGCAAATCCGGCAAATTGGGAAGCGGGTGGCTTGTCGCTGGGCGAAATCGGCGGAAACGGCCGAACTGGACGGAAAGCATGGCCGCGGGTTTCTATGGTCGATCAGCGCTGAGGCGTCGCTTGCGGAACGGCGCGATCGGGAGGAAGCAGGCAGCGAAACACACGGAGGCACGGTCGGCGGCCTGGTGTCGGTGGTGACAAAAACTGGACGCGGAAGCGCAAAATCCAGACGTGGAGGTGTTGAGTGGCGGGATCAGAGGAATCTAGACGCGGATCGCGTTTTGCGGAGGTAGGCGGGTTGACGAACAGCAAATACAGACCGAATTGGGTTTGATTTGAACAACAGGATTGATTCGTACAAGCTTGATGACCGGCAACGAGTTGGCGGGTGGTGTGACAGTTCGGACCAATTGATACGATTACAGATAAATTCCAGGAAGAATCCGGCAAGGGGAAGGGCCGGCGGGGGTGAGCGATAAGGAAGGAGAAAGTAAAGAGAGGAAATTAGGGAACAACCCTAAAAAATACCTTCATACATTCCAAGATAAAAAATTACAAGTTTCGTCTGCCCTCTTATAGTGGCGATGAGCGAATATAAAAGAAAATACTGAAATTAGGAAATACTGGAAATTAGGAAATACTGAAATTAGGAAATACTGGAAATACTAAAAATGCATCAAACAAACATAGCAACATATTTATTATTAAATATTCTTCGCGATTTAGGTGGGCCCATGTGATATACGCGCCCGACGTGTGTAGACTTGTCACGATGGCTCGTCGTCGTGTAGTTCCATAACAATTGAACCCGTAACATATCACAACCATCATTCACTAATCTTATTTCATCAACAATTGTATACTTTAACTTCGTATACATCAGTATCCCAACTACAGTCTAACTTATAGTCATCCACAACTTCCTTAGAATTTTCTCATTCCACTTAGTCTCTTATTAAAAAACAATATTTATTTTTAGTCTAATCATTATGTCCATAAATTCTCCAACCATTACATTTAAAATCCTCAAGCCCTATGTCGCAAATTAAAAATCATAATGAAAATATCTGTATTATAAATAGATAAACTTTTTTACACACTTTGAAGCCAGGAATAAACCACACAATGAATCACAACCGTCCATTGTAGCTGATCATGGCTGCAAATATCAAAACCTACCTAACCCCCTCCCTCGCTACAAAAAAAAATCCCTTCCACCTATCGCGTGCCTACAGTACTTCCCAACGCCGCCGTCGGTGGCCTGACCGGAGCCCACTGGCGTGTTCGCCGGGGCCCGGCGAACCTGCCGGGAGTTGTCCGGTGGCCCTGCCCGGGCGTGGCCCAGCCCGTGAGACCCAGTTTAGGGTCTCACGGGCAGGGTCTCCGCCGTCGTGCACTGTCACTCGTGTGTGTGTATGCGCATCCATAAATTCTCACCATTACATTTAAAATCCTCAAGCTCTATGTAGCAAATATAAAAATCATAATGAAACTAATTCTTACTTTTCACCATAATCAAATTATTTTTTGGGAGGTTTCCCTAATCCCCGATTGCCCACTTCCACCACAATTAGGAGCGACACTTTTGCAAAACACTCTGACACCAGCAAAATTTTAATATGGATTCATATCAATCATTTTGACATGAATTTTGCAATTGGATGTTAACTTGCAGCAATCAATCAACCTTTCTCATATGGGCTAGAGATCAGCAATGGCATAAATAATTAATCAAACTTAAATGCACAAGATATTCAAGTAACAATTACTAATAGATATATAAATACAAAATATAATAATAAATTAAATTAAAAACCAATGATGTCCAAACTATTCAATATTTTATAGGGACAAATATAAAATAAATGACCACAACACTCATGATGATCACTTATAAGGAGCAAGTAATCAATAGAAGTAAAGTTTAAAGCAACTTACCCAAAAAAATTGGCTCTAAGCAAGCCCCGTCGATGACCCCATGTCACACAAGATAAGAGGAAAGTCACTCTTATAGCAAGTAGGCCAAAGAGGGCCTACGATGGTGATGACGATTGCGAGCTCCAATGAAAGATGTTTTTTCACCAATCAATGGCACCAAGAATTTTCTTCACAAATAGAGACGAATCTTTCTAAATAGCTTGCCGGAATCAATTAAGAAATTTCTGCAGCCAAATTGGGAAAATGGAGAAAACTAAGACACGAAAGACGGGAAAAGCATACAAATTTTCCTCCTCAATGCACTCCCTTCTTGATGCATCAATCACATACATCACCATTCGGGGCTAAATCCACTCAAACTTCATGATGCATTTCATGTAGAAATAGTAAATTACATTGACTTTCCGTGAGCAGATCTCAACTCATTTGCATGGTTGAGCCACTTGGGATTTCAAAGGACATTTAATCATTCAAATACAGTGACTGATCTTCCAAAATTATCATGTCATGCATGGTTAGTAGAGGATAGATGGAAAATAGTAGTAAGTTAGTTCTAGGTCGCTGAGTTACCTCAATTATGATCAAGTTCGATACACTGTCAATGGACCCCTACGGAGGAAGGTTCATTTTCTGGAGGCATGTCCAAGGAGAGAGCCCCTTCTATGACCATCACCACTTCACCAATAGCAGGCCTAAGACTCGGTTTACTCTGCATACACCATAACGCTAATCTGACGACTCTTTCCATTCCTTCTACCTCCTCATCCCCGATTAAAAAACGTGGATCAACAAACTTACCTAATTTCCCAACCTTGCACATATGATAAGCGAAATCACGCAGTTTGACATCATCATCATATCTCTTTCCTGCAAAGATCTGAAGCAAAATCAATCCAAGCATGTAGATATCTCGTTCCAGAGGGCTCTCGGATGAAGAGGCTGCATCCTTTTGCAACAAGGCATGAATACCATAACAAGTAACTTTCGCAACCATGTTCTCATCAAGCAAAACATTTTCCAGTTTCAGATTTCCATGAGGAATGCACTGCTTGCATTCTAAATGTAAGTAGGATAAAGCACGTGCAATCCCAATAGCAATGCTGAGCCCCAGATGCAAACCATCCTTGCCCTTGCAATGCTTTCTGTCAAGTAACCATTGGTTAAGAGATCCGTTGCTTATGTATTCATATACCAGAACCTTGTGTGCAGGTTCGTTGCAAAAACCCTTCAAAGAAACAAGGTTTCTATGGTGAGTGCTGCCCAAAGTGGAGACCAATGAAAAAAACTCCCTTTCAGAAACTGGTATATCACCAAAGATTTTTACAGCCACTAGTACCTTG
This sequence comes from Platanthera zijinensis, assembly GCA_039513925.1. Lineage (NCBI taxonomy): Eukaryota > Viridiplantae > Streptophyta > Magnoliopsida > Asparagales > Orchidaceae > Platanthera > Platanthera zijinensis. The sequence continues at coordinate 11,129,031 of CM077081.1, read as the reverse complement.
TTAGGTAGCACGCCCCTATAAATGCTCGACCCAAGCTTATTCCCGAAATTCTTTGTCAACTCTTTCACCTCCTCCAGAGACAACCTAACGATGGCACTATAGTGTGGATTCATTCCAAAATCCTTCCCAAATGGGCTACTCCTTTCAACATTGGTATGTCTTCTTCTATAAAGAACAAACAAAACTATGATTATCTCCACAGTCAGAAAGACAGAAGCTGTAATCAACAAAAGCACTACAATACCAGCCATTAAACTCCTCTTATGCCCAACCATTTGAGCTGCATGCTGTCTCCCTTCTAATGGCAAAGTGTTTGCATGCAAATTGGTCGCTTGAGCAGACACAGCCTCAGGGAGAAGGCAGACTTTCAGGAATGAAGTTGCCGGGACAGAAGAGTGGCGGTAACCGCTAATAAAGTTTGTTCCTTTAATCGTGCATACTCCCGAGCCGTCATTTTTAGCGGTCACGGCGAAGCAACTGCTATCATTTAAGCAGTAACTTCTGCAAGCATCTATGCTCAGTATGACATCCACATCATGAGGAGGATAAAGGCTATATAAAAATGTCTGTTTGAGAATCAGCATGCTAAAACCCGTGTTGCAATTCCCCAAATCGGCAATTTTCTCACAGTCATCTGAAGCGGAATCCTGGAACAAGCACTCGCAAGAAGGTCCCGTAGAATTATAACCACAAACGCGGTATAAGCCGCAGGAACCAAACACATGGCACTGACTCTGTACGGCTTGCCAGCCGACCTTCCATGAAGAACTGACATTGTCAAATGAATATATTCTAAGATTTCCATCTGCATCGATTCTTAACCGTCTGAATACCACGAAGGGATCTCTGTGATCCTCACTATAACTGAACCAAACAAGACCCCCTCTTGCATCAAATAGCCCCAGAAGTCCATCTTCCTCAAGCCGAACTTCTCCAACATCCGCGGGATGATTCAATTGACTACTCCAGTATGTGACATTGTCCTCCCAAACAAGTGTAATGTCGCCTGATCTTTTGTTGATCTCAAAGCTGTAGTAGCTAGCAATGGAGTCGGGCGAGGAAGGTTGTAGAGACTGGGGGAAGGAGAGGGGTTGGCCGGGAAGTAGAGTATCCGTAGGACTGTTAAAACTCTCCCAGACCACTCTTCCCTCACTACCCATGAGAACCAAGTTTCCATTGTTCATCAGAGTAGCAGATTCAACTCCAAGATAGGCAGTGTTGCTGCTCCAAACTGGAAGGCCATGAAGACTGGCATCCATTAGGACCAAGCTGCCATCCATGGAGAGCTGCAGGGTAGAATTTTGGCTAACCCTAACACCTCCACCAACAACCCATACGGGGACTTTTTGTTCAATGTTGGGGAGATTATGCCAAATTCCCACCGCAAATCCAGCCCCATCATCGGCATAATCCCCGAAAAACCCAAATGCGAAATCCCCATTCTGGGAAATCCACGCAGTACCCCTGTCATACCCAAAAATACGGAAGCCGAGAGGGGCGGAAACCAATGGCTGCTCCTCTGATAACCCGCCATGAACAAAACCGAGAAGAAGAAGCATTGCCATGAAACCAGCAGTTGGAGAACCAAAGCAGTAGTTTTTAGGGAACTTACCTCTGCGTGACTTCACAGTCGAGCTTGAAATATGTCGACCGGTGGAAGCCCCATGCATTTTGAAAGAGATTGCAGTAGATTTCATGGGAGAGTTGAGAATGAAGCAGGTGAACGTTAGGGGTTGGTTTCAAATGGGGCTTTTGAGCTCATGAGGGAGGAGAGGTGGGAGAGACTTTGCTGGGGGAGAAAGGAGTGGAAGTGAGAGCATTTTGGTCGGTGCAAAGCCGAAAGAAAAGGTTTTTATTTGCGGAAAGCGAAAAAGAAAAAAACAACCATTAGAGGGCACTGTGCAGCTACTTCGAGACCTTTGTCTTCTTCTTTTCCGGCTTTTGTACTCTTTATAAATTAAAATTCTTTTTCTCAATTTCCTGTAGTCCCCTGTCCCCACTATAATCTTTTAGGGAGGGAAGAGTGGGCTCAGTGGTAAATATATGAGTTTGGCTTCGGAATACGGTCTGCTTGAAATCAGACCGCGCAGTCCGTTGATAATCAAAAATTAAATCGCCCGGACAGAGCAACCTGAGTACCTGCAAAGTCAGATCGCGAGAATAAAGCTGGCTAAGGAATAGGCCATACAACTAGAGACAAGCCGCATAACCCGCGCGGTCTTTGCGGTCTTTGCGGTCTGAGCGGTCTATGCAGTTTGCACATTCAGACCGCTCACTTCTCACTTCAACATTTTTAACACTCTTACTTGAAGTGGGAAGTGAAAGTCAGACCAAGCAGTCCCCATAATCATTCAAACGGTCACTTCGACAATGTTTTTGTGAAGATGTTCGCGACATTGTTCTTGCTCTGCGCATACTCCATCATCAGATATCCCTCCAGCACTTTCTCCTGAACGAAGTGATGCTCGATTTCGATGTGTTTTATTCTCGTGTGACACACTGAATTTGTAACCATCTTGAGAGCGCTCTCATTGTCACCGTGTAGCAGAGTAGGACATTGCACCTCTTCATGGATGTCTTCCACGAACCTGCGCAACCAGATGACCTCCTGGGCCTCCAAGGCCGACGCCTTGTATTATGTTTCAGTGGTGGAAACATACATGATATTCTACTTCTTACTGCACCACATGATAGTTGTCAATCCGCACATGAAGACATATCTAGATGTCAACTTCCGATCATTTGAATCCCCCCCCCTAATAAGCATCTGTGAACCTGTGCAAGTTGAAGCTCGTGTCTTTCTCATAAAAGAGCCTCATGTCTGAGGTGGACTTCACATACTTTAAAATTCCTTTTGCATCCACTGGATAAGGTTTCCTGGACTTTTGCATATACCGACTTACTCGGCCAACAACATAAGTAACATTCAGCCTTGTAATTCTTAGGTAAATCAAACTCCCGAGCAGAGCCCGGAAGACTAAGGGATCTGGAAAAACCCTTCCTTCATCTCATCAAAGTTTAATACCAACTTCAAGTGGAGTAGAGTTGTTCTTCCACTCCCTCATGTCAAATCGCTTCACGATTCGATCTGCATATCCTTTCTGGGAGACAAGCACACTGTTCTTCTTCATGTCCACTACTAAGCCAAGGAAATGGTGAAGTTCACCAAGATCCTTCATTTCGAACTGAATAGATAGTTCAGCTCTCAGCTTCGCTACCCCTTCATCAGAGTTCCATATCACGATCATGTCGTCGACATACAACAGCACAATGACTTGAAGCTCCCCCCTCTTCTTGATAAACAAGCTCGAGTCTGAGTTGGATGCAAAATATCCGCAAAACTGTAGATACTCTGCAATCTTCCCATACTATGCTCGAGACGCTTGTTTTAAGCCATAAAGGACCTTTTTGAGCTTACAGACATGTCATGAATATGTCTCAGGCACATACCTTGGTTGTTGCATCATGAAGATGTCATTATCAATCTCCTCATAAAGAAAAGTATTCTTCGCGGCGAGCTGTCAAATCTTTCATGTCTTGCATGCCGCCAAAGCAATCATTGTCTTTACCGACATCGTCTTGACCATGTGACTAAATGTCTCTTCATAGCCATCTTCGTACTATTTTGAAAACCCTCGAGCAACAAAGCAAGCTTTGTACCGCTCGATACTGCCGTTTAGTTTCTTCTTCAGCTTATAAACTCATTTACAAGTAATAGGAGTTATGTCATCTAACTTAGACACAAGGTCTCAAGTCTCATTTTTTTATGAGCGGTCATCTTTTCATTCATGACTTCTTCCTACTTCTTTACCCCAATGACGTTTTCAAAGCACGACGACTCTCGCTCATCCAGAGGGCCAGCAAAGAAATATGAGACTAAACTCATCATATGATCATCTATGTACCGAGTCGGTAGTATGATGGTCTTCTTCGACCTTCACAAGACCTGATCATGCTCTACCACTTCAGCTATCTCTTATGTATCAGCTCTTTTGATATGCACACTAGGAGCATCGTTCCCCCTGATTCCTTAACCAGAAGCACCTGCCCCTGAGCTTGATGCAACCGGAGCTCTTGGAGACACAGACAACTCCATCAGTAAGTTTTTAGCACCTTCTTGCCTACTTCTTTCCTCCCTACTCTCTTGTAGTTCTACAAAAGAACTATTTTGGTACGATGTCAGTTCGTCAAATACCACATCACTTGAGACAACAAATTTCCCTATCTTAGGATCCATGCACTTTCAGTCCTTCTTTCACTCACCATAGCCAATAAAGAAAAGCTTCCTTACATTGACATCTAGCTTTGTCCTAAGAGTGTCTGGAACATGAATATAGCAGGTTGAACCGAATACCCGAAGGTGAGTCATGTTGGGCTTCTTCTTGAACATCAGTTCATGCAGAGACTTCATGTTGATAGGATTCAAGGATAACCTGTTGATGACGTATGTCACGCAGGTCATTCCCTCTGCCCAAAAAACGTGGGGAATGCCTTTGTCATGAAGCCAGCATTTGCAAGTCTCCGTCATATGGCGGATCTTCCTCTCTGTAACTATGTTCTGTTAAGTAGTATATGCACAAGAGAGCTCTCTCTTAATCTCGTACATTTTGCAAAAGTTGATGAACTCGAAGGAAGTAAACTCTCTCCCGTTGTCTGTTCTCAACCTCTTTATTCGCAAATTAAGCCTACCTTCAATGAGCTCCTTGAACTCCAAGAATTTTTCGAAGACTTCTGACTTCTCTTTCACAATGTACACTCAAGTATACTTGGTGAAGACATCAACAATGTACAACCTCGGACTCGCAGGCGAACGAGAGGGCCCAAGCGAGAGGGCCTAGGCAACGAAAGCCGAGCGAGAGGGCTCAGGCGAGGGGTACTAGGAAAGAGGCGACAGGCGAGGGCACTAGGTGAAAGGCGCCATGAGACAAGGTAAGGAGTGAGATTCATTGCATCGAGCGAGACGGCCTAAGCGGAGCATGGCTTTCGATAGGTGAATGCCGAGACGGGAGGCTTTTCCAGCGAATGGCCAGCTCCCCGCGCGAGAAGGCTCCAGGAGAGGAGCTCTCGCCCGGGGTCGCCCTCTCGCCATGCGAGAGGACCTCATGCGAGAGGACCTTATGGAGGAGCACTCGCCAAGTGCCACTTTGGTTTAGGGCCGATTCAGGTAGGGTCGGGCCCACTTTTTGGGCCCCAGGGAGGTTCTACCCTTTTTACCCAGGGTGGTCTGCATTTAGCCTTTGCAAACAGCGGAGTTTGGCTGTTGGCAGACCTAGCCAGGTGTACAACCCCGTATTCGCAGAGTAGGGCCCCCTTTGATAGGCGCAGAGCCAGTTTCAAGTTTTTAAGCTTTTTAGAGATTTTGGACTCTTGGTGGCCATTTTTGGCCCTAGCTTGGAAATATACTAGTAGGGGGAATGAAAATTGTCTCCCCCCGGCCCCTTTGAGCACTCGCTCTCGCCTATTCGCACAGGCTCCGCAGCTCGCCGCCTTGCCGCTCTCGCCAAGCGCTAGGCCGCAGCTCGCCGCCTTGCCGCTCTCGCCAAGCGCCAGGCCGCAGCTCGCCGCCTTACCGCTCTCGCCAGTCACCAGGCCGCAGCTCGCCTCAGGCCGCCGTCTCGCCAGAGGCCGCCAGCTCGCCCAAGCTTCTTTTGGCCATGCTCTTACCATTGTGCCCTTGGCGTGGAGTTACTTTGTTACCCCTTGGTGTGGAGGTTTGCTATTGGCTCAAGGCCAATTGGCCTTGGGGGCATTTTGGTCATTTTGACCCCAGGACTACTTGGAAAAACTATAAATAGACCCCCTTGGGTACCTTTGGAGAGGCATTGGCTTTTGGCTTCCTCCTCCCTAGCTTTTCTCTTGATAGAGTTGAGAGAACTCTCCAAGGTACCCAGCTCTCATTGGTAAGGGAGGGGAAGTGTTCTTGTGACCTTCCGGGTGTGTGGTGGGACCTCCGCGCTAGAGCCGAGGGTCTGTTCCTAGTTTCCCAAGTCTTCGGTCCGTGACATCCCCCCGAGTGTAGTAGGTGTGAGGTCACCCCTTCCCCAAGGGTCGAACTCCACAGAGACCAAGTTTTTGGTTTCAACATTTTGGTGCGGTGAGCGTGGAGAGTGACCAGCACAGAAGATCTCGGGAGAGTGTCATGGCTGGAGATCAGGGAGGTAGTGACGACCTCGGCGGTCTCCCCAACCCAGGACCCTTTGTAGGAAGGGAGGAGTTCATGGCTTCCATCGAAGGCATCATGGGGATGCTTAGAAGCATTGCCCCTCTGGCTGACAGCTTAACCCCCACCTCCCAGGGACTAGCTCCCAGGGGTCTCGGCGAGCTAACCCAGAGTGGTCTCGGCGAGCTGGCTCCAAGGGAGCAAGGCGAGATCACCCCAGCAGGGGGAGAAGCAAGTGTGCCGGATAGGAGACCTGGGAAGGAAAGGATGGTAGAGGGGGTTGAGCGAGACCTCCCAGTCCGAGAGCTGTTCCCCAGCCCGGCGAGAGCTAGCCCTCCTGGCGAGCAGGTCGCGCGAGTAGAGGTGGCGAGAGCCCCCCTTAGGGGGTCACCCTTTAGTGAGTTGATCATCTCAGCTCCCGTTCCTGAGGGGTTCAGAGAGCCAGACATGGCTTACTATACCGGGAAGGATGACCCCGTCCAGCACCTGCAGTGGTTCGAGGATGCCGTCTCCATCAGGCCAATGATGGACGCCTTCAAGTGCCGTCTATTTGCGATCACCTTGAAAGAGAAGGCGAGGGACTGGTTCCATCAACTCCCTCCAAGGTCCATCTTCGGGTTCGAAGACTTGAGCCGGAGCTTTCAACTTCGCTTCTCCACCTCCAAGAAGAGGAAGAAAGGTCTTGAGTCCCTCTTCCTGATAAAGCAAAGGGCTGAGGAGTCGCTGGCCCACTACGTTGACAGGTTCCAGGAGGAGGTCCTTGACATCCAAAAGGTGCCAGGGTATGCCCTCCAGATGGCGTTTACGGTGGGGTTGCGCGAAGGGTTCTTCAAGATGAGCTTGACCCGGAAGACCCCCCTTTCCTTCGAGGAGCTGATGGAAAGGGCAACAGAGGAAATAGCCATGGAGGCAGCCAACCCGGCCTTTGTAAAGAAGTTGGCAAGGTTGACAGAGGTGGAGTCAAAGGAGCAAGGTGGCTCGAGGCATCATGAAGGGAGAAGGAGAGAGGAGCATAGAGCTCAAGGGTTCCAGAGATAGGAGGGTCCAGAGCCAGGCTGGAGGCAGCAGGGAGGACCTGCCCATGGTCCAGGAAGAGCTCTCATCCAGGATGGAGGGAACCATCATGGGGGCCAAGGGAGGTTCAACTTCCAGAGGCAAGCCCCAAGACAACTCCTGCCCCCACCCCAGCAAGCGATGGCAATCGGTCGAAGGGAGAGGAGGAACCGCACGGGAAGAGGAAGAGTAAGAGTAGAGTTACCCTACTGTGAGTTCCACCAGGAGCAGGGCCATGCAACAGCTACCTGCCCCGAATTCCTGGAGGTGAGAGGAGCGAGAGGTCAAGCCCAGCAACCACCCCCGAGGCAGATCGAAGCCCCGCCCCAAGCCAGGGAGGAAGACAGATGTGAGGATCAGGTCGACGTGGGCACCCGGGGAAGGATCGGTTGATGCAAGAGGCGAAGGAGCCTCGCCTCAATAGGATCTTGTATTTTTTATTATGTTGTACTGAGTCTAGCCCCCGACCCACTGAGTCGGGAGAGGTCATGTAACCCAACTATTTTCCCCTTTTGAGGATGTTGAATTTTGGCAGAGTTCAGGTGACACGCCCCGTCCCTAAGTCCCTTAGCTCCAAGATGATTCCGCTGCCAGGCTCTCACTAGCTGGCAGGGCAGGTTGATCTCTCGTGGAGGCTAAGTCCTTTTGCTCCGAGATGATTCCGCTGTCAGGCTCTCACTAGCTGGCAGGGCAGGTTGATCTCTCGTGGAGGCTAAGTCCTTTTGCTCCGAGATGATTCCGCTGTCAGGCTCTCACTAGCTGGCAGGGCAGGTTGATCTCTCGTGGAGGCTAAGTCCTTTTGCTCCGAGATGATTCCGCTGCCAGGCTCTCGCTAGCTGGTGGGTTCAGGTTGATCTCTCGTGGGAGCTAAGTCCTTTTGCTCCGAGATGATTCCGCTGTCAGGCTCTCACTAGCTGGCAGGGCAGGTTGATCTCTCGTGGAGGCTATGTCCTTTTGCTCTGAGATGATTCCGCTGCCAGGCTCTCACTAGCTGGTGGGTTTAGGTTGATCTCTCGTGAGAGCTAAGTCCTTTTGCTCCGAGATGATTCCGCTGTCAGGCTCTCACTAGCTAGCAGGGCAGGTTGATCTCTCGTGGAGGTTAAGTCCTTTTGCTCTGAGATGATTCCGCTGTCAGGCTCTCACTAGCTGGTGGGTTCAGGTTGATCTCTCGTGGGAGCTAAGTCCTTTTGCTCTGAGATGATTCCGCTGTCAGGCTCTCACTAGCTGGCAGGGCAGGTTGATCTCTCGTGAGAGCTAAGTCCTTTTGCTCCGAGATGATTCCGCTGTCAGGCTCTCACTAGCTGGCAGGGCAGGTTGATCTCTCGTGGGAGCTAAGTCCTTTTGCTCCGAGATGATTCCGCTGTCAGGCTCTCACTAGCTGGCAGGGCAGGTTGATCTCTCGTGGAGGCTAAGTCCTTTTGCTCTGAGATGATTCCGCTGTCAGGCTCTCACTAGCTGGCAGGGCAGGTTGATCTCTCGTGGAGGCTAAGTCTTTTTGCTCCGAGATGATTCCGCTGCCAGGCTCTCACTAGCTGGCAGGGCAGGTTGATCTCTCGTAGAGGCTAAGTCCTTTTGCTCCGAGATGATTCCGCTGCCAGGCTCTCACTAGCTGGTGGGTTCAGGTTGATCTCTCGTGGGAGCTAAGTCCTTTTGCTCCGAGATGATTCCGCTGCCAGGCTCTCACTAGCTGGTGGGTTCAGGTTGATCTCTCGTGGGAGCTAAGTCCTTTTGCTCCGAGATGATTCCGCTATCAGGCTCTCACTAGCTGGCAGGGCAGGTTGATCTCTCGTGGAGGCTAAGTCCTTTTGCTCCGAGATGATTCCGCTGTCAGGCTCTCACTAGCTGGCAGGGCAGGTTGATCTCTCGTGGAGGCTAAGTCCTTTTGCTCCGAGATGATTCCGCTGCCAGGCTCTCACTAGCTGGCAGGGCAGGTTGATCTCTCGTGGAGGCTAAGTCCTTTTGCTCCGAGATGATTCCGCTGCCAGGCTCTCACTAGCTGGTGGGTTCAGGTTGATCTCTCGTGGGAGCTAAGTCCTTTTGCTCCGAGATGATTCCACTGTCAGGCTCTCACTAGCTGGCAGGGCAGGTTGATCTCTCCTGGAGGCTAAGTCCTTTTGCTCCGAGATGATTCCGCTGTCAGGCTCTCACTAGCTGGCAGGGCAGGTTGATCTCTCGTGGAGGCTAAGTCCTTTTGCTCTGAGATGATTCCGCTGTCAGGCTCTCACTAGCTGGTGGGTTCAGGTTGATCTCTCGTGGGAGCTAAGTCCTTTTGCTCTGAGATGATTCCGCTGTCAGGCTCTCACTAGCTGGCAGGGCAGGTTGATCTCTCGTGGGAGCTAAGTCTTTTTGCTCCGAGATGATTCCGCTGTTAGGCTCTCACTAGCTGGCAGGGCAGGTTGATCTCTCGTGGGAGCTAAGTCCTTTTGCTCCGGGATGATTCCGCTGTCAGGCTCTCACTAGCTGGCAGGGCAGGTAGAGGTTGACTTTTTACCCTGAGGGGGTCTCGCCACCCAGGCTCTCATCAGCTGGCATGACAGGTTGACCCCCTAGGAGGCTAAGTGTTTTTTACCCTGAGAGGGTCTCGCCACCCAGGCTCTCATCAGCTGGCATGGCAGGTTGGCCCCCCCAGGAGGCTAAGTGTTTTTTGCCCTGAGTAGGTCTCGTCACCCAGGCTCTCATCAGTTGGCATGGCAGGATGACCCCTCGGAAGAGGCCTTACAGTCTTTCGACACCACGAGAGCAAGCTGTACTCAGCGAATACGTTGGGTTGGATGTTTCTTTCCGAGCTTGTGCCAACCTCGAAAAGAGCGGGGATTATGTACAACCCCGTATTCGCAGAGTAGGGCCCCCTTTGATAGGCGCAGAGCCAATTTCAAGTTTTTAAGCTTTTTAGAGATTTTGGACTCTTGGTGGCCATTTTTGGCCCTAGCTTGGAAATATACTAGTAGGGGGAATGAAAATTGTCTCCCCCCGGCCCCTTTGAGCACTCGCTCTCGCCTATTCGCACAGGCTCCGCAGCTCGCCGCCTTGCCGCTCTCGCCAAGCGCTAGGCCGCAGCTCGTCGCCTTGCCGCTCTCGCCAAGCGCCAGGCCGCAGCTCGCCGCCTTACCGCTCTCGCCAGTCACCAGGCCGCAGCTCGCCTCAGGCCGCCGTCTCGCCAGAGGCCGCCAGCTCGCCCAAGCTTCTTTTGGCCATGCTCTTACCATTGTGCCCTTGGCGTGGAGTTACTTTGTTACCCCTTGGTGTGGAGGTTTGCTATTGGCTCAAGGCCAATTGGCCTTGGGGGCATTTTGGTCATTTTGACCCCAGGACTACTTGGAAAAACTATAAATAGACCCCCTTGGGTACCTTTGGAGGGGCATTGGCTTTTGGCTTCCTCCTCCCTAGCTTTTCTCTTGGTAGAGTTGAGAGAACTCTCCAAGGTACCCAGCTCTCATTGGTAAGGGAGGGGAAGTGTTCTTGTGACCTTCCGGGTGTGTGGTGGGACCTCCGCGCTAGAGCCGAGGGTCTGTTCCTAGTTTCCCAAGTCTTCGGTCCGTGACATCCCCCCGAGTGTAGTAGGTGTGAGGTCACCCCTTCCCCAAGGGTCGAACTCCACAGAGACCAAGTTTTTGGTTTCAACACCAGGGATATTCTGGTAATTTCAGGGCGGTGTAAATTGGTTATTTGCAGTCCCAGTTCGGAGGCCTATAAATAGACCGGTAAGGTGCCTTAGGAGAGCAAGCTTTCTTGACTCCTTCCATTTCTTCTAAGGCACCTAGCTCAGCATTGGCTAGGGAGGGGAAGAGCTTTAGTCTCTTCTGGGTACGAGGTGGGACCTCCTCGCTGGATCCTCCGGTCTAGTTCTTCGCCTCGAGTGTAATCCTAAGGGAGTAAGCGCGAGTTGCCTCAGTAGTTCCGAGCTTTAGAGGAATCGACCTTGTTGGTTCCAACATTTTGGTGCGGTGAGCGTGGAACAGCAGCTTGTGCGGAAGAACGAAGGATTACCTCATGGCGGGAGATGCAGGAGGAGAAGGTGAGGGGTCCCCGAGCCAGGGGGTTACGTCGGGAGGGCAGAGTTCATGTCGTCCATCGGAGGGATCATGGACATGCTGAAGCAGCTCGCACTGAGAGGGGAGTGCGAGACCCCCCCCCCCCACCCCAGGTGCCGGACCACGCGCTCCGCGAGGGGGTCGAGTCGGCACGGATAGGTGAGGACGCACCCGGGAGGCGACCAGGAAAGGAGGTGGCGGCGGAAGGAAGCCGGCGAGAGGTGGAAGGAAGGGAGCTCTTCCCCAGCCCGGCGAGTGCTGTCGCGCCCGCGGGGCTAGTCGCGCGAGTGGACCTGGCGAGACCACCGGCGAGAGGATCCACCTTCTGCAAGTTGGTCCTCTTGGCACCCATTCCGGAAGGGTTCCGCGAGCCGGAGATGACCTACTACGTGGGGAAGGATGACCCCCTCCAACATCTGCAATGGTTTGAAGATGCGGTCTCCATCAGACCTATGACCGACGCCTTCAAGTGCCGCCTCTTCGCCATCACTTTGAAGGATAAGGTCAGGGACTGGTTCCATCAACTCCCGACGGGTTTTATTTATTGCTTCGAAGACCTGAGCAGGAGCTTCCAGCTGCGCTTCTCGACCTCGAAGAAGAGGAAGAAGAACCCGGAGTCCATCTTCCTGATCAAGCAGAAGACGGACGAGTCTTTGGCTCAGTATGCGGATCATTTCCAGGAGGAGATCTTAGACATCCAGGAGGTGCCCGGTTTCGCCCTCCAGATGGCCTTCACCGTGGGGTTGAGGGAAGGCTTCTTCAAGATGAGCCTAACCCGGAAGGCGTCATTGTCCTTCGAGGGATTGATGGAGAAGGCAGCAAAGGAGATAGCCATGGAGGCGGCAAACTCGGCATTTGCAAGGAAGTTAGCAAGGCTGACGGAGGGGGAGCAGAGAGAGTTAGGAGAAACAAGGCAACATGAGGGAAGGAGAAGGGAGGAGCCAAGGGGACCAGTGCACCCAGAGTTGGGCTGGAGGCAACCAGGAGGCCCAGTTCAAGGACCAGGAAGGGGTCCTCCGCAGGGGGGAAGGAACTTTTATCCGGGACCAGGGAGATTTCATCCGCTAGGGTGGGGGCATGGCCCAAGGCCACTCCCACATCCGCCTCAGCAAGCTATGGCCATTGGCCGAGGAAGAGGAAGAGGAAGAGAGCGTGAGAGGGCGATTGGGGGGAGGAGGAGGAACCCCCAAGATGGGAGATGTGGGGGAGGAGTTCTGCCATATTGCGACTTCCATGAGGAAGAGGGTCATGCGACGGCCACGTGCCCGGAGTTCTTAGAGTTGAGGAGGTGCAGAGGAGGAGAAGACCAACGGCCACCAGTGCAGATAGTGGAGATGCCAGGAGCCGCGGAGGAGGATCGATGTGTGGATCGGTCGGACACGGGAGATCGAGGAGGGATCGGGGTGATTCATGGGGGGGTGGGGATCGAGGCCACCCGCAAGGCCAGTCTTCACACAATGTATCGTCGGAGCGTTGCCTCGACGTTGCAAGCCCCACCCCCGGATGAGAAAATCACCTTTTCAAGAAGGGACCTACCAGATCATGAGGACCCATTTTGCGACGCGCTGGTAATCCGGACCACCATTGAGAACTTCACGGTATCCCGAATTTTGGTGGACAACGGGAGTTCCGTCAATGTAATCTTCAAGAAGGCATTCAATGAGATGAGGGTGGAGGCACGAAGAGTGTTGGCGGCGGATGGACCATTGTTTGGATTCTCGGGGGAGAGGAAGGAGGTCGAGGGAGGAGTAGGACTTTAGGTGACGCTGGGGGGTTGTCTAGGAACTGTCGTTTTGTGATAGTGGATGCCCATAGCAGCTATAATGCGATCTTCGGGCGCCCTTTGATCAGCGCCTTTAGGTGCGTACCATCCTCATTCCATCAGTGCTTGAAGCTTAATTCGGGAGGAACCCAGATCAGGGTAAGGGGGATCCAAAGGCGGCTCGAGAGTGCTACGTGACGGTGGTCAACACCATCTCATGGAAGGGGGATGCAGAGGCGCTAGAGGAAAGGATGGAACGGGAGGAGTCGGAGAAAGAAGGAGGAGGTGAGAGAGGCATTGCGGTGGAGCCAGCAATGGCAGGAGAGCAGGTGGCTGGAGGAGAGGAGTTGGAGAGAGAAGAAGGAGGAGGTGAGAGAGGCATTGTGGTGGAGCCAGCAGTGGCAGGAGAGCAGGTGGCTAGAGGAGAGGAGTTGGAGAAAGAAGGAGGAGGTGAGAGAGGCATTGCGGTGGAGCCAGCAATGGCAGGAGAGCAAGTGGCTGGAGGAGAGGAGTTGGAGAGAGAAGAAGGAGGAGGTGAGAGAGGCATTGTAGTAGAGCCAGCAATTGCAGGAGAGCAGGTGGCTGGAGGAGAGGAGTTGGAGAGAGAAGAAGGAGGAGGTGAGAGAGGCATTGCGGTGGAGCCAGCAATGGTGGGGGAGCAAGTGGCTAGGGGCGGGAGCGTAGGGGGAATGAAGGAAGTATTGGGGAAAAGAAGAGAAAGAGGGCATCACTAGAGGAGGACTTTGGAAGAGGGAAAGGAAGGGTCCAGGAGAGGGTAGCTGCCGTGGAAGGCCTGGGAGTTGAATACGGGGCAAAAGACCTGAAAGAGGATCTGAGGGAGCCCGAAGAAGAAGAACCTTCAAGGTTGAGGGCGGCTGTGGAAATTCTAGAAGTGGAGATCCTCACAAAGGACGGAAGGAGGGAAAAGATAAAGATCAGCGGAGAGCTCACTCCCAAAGACCAGGAGGAGATCCGGAGGTGCGTGCAAGAGAACATTGATGTCTTCGCCTGGTACGCGGCAGACATGCCAGGGATCGACGCGGACGTGGCTTGCAACCGTCTCAACCTTGACCCTAAGGTCCAGCCCATCCAACAGAGAAAGAGGGCCATCGCCTCCAAGATGGTCAGGCCTATCAGAGAAGAGGTGGAGAAGCTGCTCCAGGCAGGATTCATATCTGCCAACAGATATCTGGGGTGGGTGAGTAACGTTGTAATGGTGAAAAAGGGGGAGGGGAAATGGAGGATGTGTATTGACTTCTCTCTTTTAAATAAAGCCTGTCCTAAAGATTGTTACCCCCTGCCTCGAATCAACGCACTGGTTGACTCAGCCGTCGGCTTCTCACTGATGAGCTTTTTAGATGCTTTTTCAGGATACCATCAGATTCGCATGCACCCACCGGACGTCAAGGACGTCACCTTCGTCACGGAGGATGGGTGCTTCAGTTACAACATGATGCCCTTCGGGCTAAAGAATGCGGGAGCAACATATCAAAGGATGATGGACCAGATTTTTCGAGAGCAGAAAGGGCGGAACCTCGAGGTCTATGTAGATGACTTGATGGTTAAGAGTCGGGACCTCGGGTCCCATGTCCTGGATCTGCAGGAGACGTTTATGACTGTAAGGAAGTATAAGATGAGGCTTAACCCTCTGAAATGTGTGTTCGGGGCCAGCAGGGGGAAGTTTTTGGGACATCTCCTTACTCCCGCAGGGGTGGAACCCAATCCGGACAAGGTAAAAGCGATACTAGAGCTGAAATCTCCTCAGAACGCCAAGGAGGTTCAGCGTCTTACGGGCAAGCTAGCAGGGTTGAGCAGATTCCTCTCTAGAGCAGGAGAGAGATGCTCCTCTTTCTTCTGAACTCTAAGGAGAGGAAGGGAGTTCGAATGGACATTAGAATGTGAAAAGGCCTTTGAGGCTCTGAAGCAGCAGCTTACCCAGACGCCGCTACTTCAAGGGCCGAGGGAAGGGGAGAGTTTGTTCCTCTATTTGGGGGTAGGGACGGGGGCGGTTAGCTCGGTCCTCGTCCGATAGGAGGGAAAGAAGCAATTCCCTATTTATTATGTAAGCAGGGTCCTCAAAAAGGCCGAGCTGAAGTACCCCATCCTAGAAAAGCTGGCTTTCGCTCTCATCATGTCGGCCCAGAAGCTTAGGCCATACTTTCAAGCCCATGTAATTCAGGTCGTGACGGACCACCCCCTTCGCCGCATCCTCGAGGGGGTCGAGCACTCGGGAAGATTGGCCAAGTGGTCAATAGAGCTCAGCGAATTCGACCTCTCATACATCCCTCGAGAGGCTATTAAGGCGCAGGTAGTGGCGGACTTCTTGGCGGACTATGTGGTAGAGGCTGGGGAGGTGGAGGTATCTCCCGTGGCGGCTTGGGAGATGTTGGTTGATGGAGCTTCTAGTAAGAATTCTTTTGGGGGAGGAGTCATCTTGACAAGTCCCGAGGGGAATAGGATCGAGCAAGCCTTGAAGATACACTTCACCCTCACGAACAATCAAGCCGAGTACGAAGCAATCCTCGTCGGGCTTCGGCTGGCTAGGGAGTTGGGCATACAGGATATCAGGGTCTTCACGGACTCCTTGGTGGTGGCAAGACACATCAACGGAGAATTCGAGGTGAGGGAACCGACCCTCCAGTTGTACCTGGTAATGATAAAGGGTATCGTTGGGCAGTTTCATAGCTTCTCCGTCCAGCACGTTCCTCGGGAAGAGAGTGCTAGGGCAGACTCGCTCGCAAAGTATGGTCCTCAGGCCGGAGGGACTATGACCGAGCTCTTCAGGCCTTCCATAGAAGAAGGGGAGATAATGGAGGTCGACCAGGAGGTGTCCTGGATGGCCCCTTTTGTGACCTTCTTGGCGACGGGACGTCTACCCGAGGGGGATCTCGAGAGGAAGCGGATTAGGTACAAGTCGGCTTATTACCTGTTGAAGGAAGGAGTGCTTTACCGAAAGACATTGTCAGGATTGCTAGCCCGGTGTGTATCCGAGAAGGAAGCATCAAAGGTATTGGAGGAGGTCCATTCGGGGGAATGCGGAAGCCACTCAGGAAGTCGGACTTTGGAAGGGAGGGTACTAAGGCAAGGCTATTTCTGGCCTACCCTCTGGAAAGATGCAGAGGAGCTTGCTAAGAGGTGTAGAAAGTGTCAGGAGTTTGCTCCCTTGCAGCTCCTCCCAGCACAGAGGCTGCGAACGATCACCTCTCCATGGCCCTTCGCCATATGGGGACTGGACCTAGTGGGGCCGTTCCCTCAAGCTAGCGGTCAGAGGAAGTTCCTACTGGTCATGGTGGATTACTTTTCGAAATGGCTGGAGGTGAAGGCTTTGGCGAAGGTGATGTCGCAAGTAGTCAAGAACTTTGTGTGGGGAGAGATTATTTGCCGGCACGGGCTTCCTTTGGCCATAGTCACCGACAATGGGCCACAATTCGCCAGCAGGGAGTTTGTGGACTTTTGTGTGCAGCTTGGCATAGACCTTCGGTTTGCCTCGATTCATCACCCTCGAAGCAACGGACAGGTGGAAGCAGCAAATAAGATTATTGTGAATCTCTTAAAAAAGAAAGTGGAGAACTTGAGGGGGAGCTGGGTGGAACAACTCCCCTCCGTCATGTGGGCTCTGCGAACTACTCCGAATACGGCCACTGGAGAAACACCTTTCAAGCTCTCCCATGGCTCGGAGGCCGTCATACCTGTAGAGTTCGAGGTCGAATCTCCCAGGGTAACGGCAGAAAAGGAGGGAGATGAAAGGTGGCAGGTTGACAACGGAGAGGAGCAGAGGCTTTCACTCGACCTCGTGGAGGAGCTCCGGGAGCTAGCATCAATCCGACAGGAGGAGGTCAAGCGCCGGATGTCCAGGTACTTTGATAAGCACATCCGGGTCAAGCAATTTTAAAAGGGGGACTTGGTCCTCAAGAAGGTGGATGCCGCGGGTAGGGGGGCCTCGGTAGGAAAGCTCAACCCCAATTGGGAGGGTCCCTTCATTATAAAAGAAGCTTTGAAGTCAGGAGGGTATCACCTCCAGGATGTGGACGGGGTACCCCTGGATCGCGCCCGCAGCGGTGACGATCTGAAGCGTTTCTATCCATTTTCATGATTTTCCTTCGAATATGCTTGAATATAACTTTAATGATCTTACTTTTTGAATATGTCGCGATTTCCTAGCACAATGTGCCTCAGGGTGTCCTTCTTGAAAGACGACGGTCGGAGGAGAGAGGAGAGGAGACCCCGAGCAGACCCGCTGACCAGGCTCTCATCAAGCTGGCAGGGCTGTAGGCTCACTCGGTGGTTGGAGGAGAAAGAGGAGAGGAGACCTCGAGCAGACCCGCTGACCAGGCTCTCATCAAGCTGGCAGGGCTGTAGGCTTACTCGGTGGTTGGAGGAGAGAGGAGAGGAGACCCCGAGCAGACCCACTGACAAGGCTCTCATCAAGCTGGCAGGGCTGTAGGCTCACTCGGTGGTTGGAGGAGAAAGAGGAGAGGAGACCCCGAGCAGACCCGCTGACCAGGCTCTCATCAAGCTGGCAGGGCTGTAGGCTCACTCGGTGGTTGGAGGAGAGAGGAGAGGAGACCCCGAGCAGACCCGCTGACCAGGCTCTCATCAAGCTGGCAGGGTTGTAGGCTCACTCGGTGGTTGGAGGAGAGAGGAGAGGAGACCCCGAGCAGACCCGCTGACCAGGCTCTCATCAAGCTGGCAGGGCTGTAGGCTCACTCGGTGGTTGGAGGAGAAAGAGGAGAGGTGACCCCGAGCAGACCCGCTGACCAGGCTCTCATCAAGCTGGCAGGGCTGTAGGCTCACTCGGTGGTTGGAGGAGAAAGAGGAGAGGAGACCCCGAGCAGACCCGCTGACCAGGCTCTCATCAAGCTGGCAGGGCTGTAGGCTCACTCGGTGGTTGGAGGAGAAAGAGGAGAGGAGACCCCGAGCAGACCCGCTGACCAGGCTCTCATCAAGCTGGCAGGGCTGTAGGCTCACTCGGTGGTTGGAGGAGAAAGAGGAGAGGAGACCCCGAGCAGACCCGCTGACCAGGCTCTCATCAAGCTGGCAGGGATGTAGGCTCACTCGGTGGTTGGAGGAGAAAGAGGAGAGGAGATCCCGAGCAGACCCGCTGACCAGGCTCTCATCAAGCTGGCAGGGTTGTAGGCTCACTCGGTGGTTGGAAGAAAGAGGAGAGGAGACCCCGAGCAGACCCGCTGGCCAGGCTCTCATCAAGCTGGCAGGGTTATAGGCTCACTCAGTGGTTGGAGGAGAGAGGAGAGGAGACCCTGAGCAGACCTGCTGGCCAGGCTCTCATCAAGCTGGCAGGGTTGTAGGCTCACTCGGTGGTTGGAGGAGAAAGAGGAGAGGAGACCCTGAGCAGACCCGCTGACCAGGCTCTCATCAAGCTGGCAGGGCTGTAGGCTCACTCGGTGGTTAGAGGAGAAAGAGGGGAGGAGACCCCGAGCAGACCCACTGACCAGGCTCTCATCAAGCTAGCATGGTTGTAGGCTCACTCGGTGGTTGGAGGAGAAAGAAGAGAGGATACCCCGAGCAGACCCGCTGACCAGGCTCTCATCAAGCTAGCAGGGCTGTAGGCTCACTCGGTGGTTGGAGGAGAAAGAGGAGAGGAGACCCCGAGCAGACCCGCTGACCAGGCTCTCATCAAGCTGGCAGGGCTGTAGGCTCACTCGGTGGTTGGAGGAGAAAGAGGAGAGGATACCCCGAGCAGACCCGCTGACCAGGCTCTCATCAAGTTGGCAGGGTTGTAGGCTCACTCGGTGGTTGGAGGAGAGAGGAGAGGAGACCCCGAGCAGACCCGCTGACCAGGCTCTCATCAAGCTGGCAGGGCTGTAGGCTCACTCGGTGGTTAGAGGAGAAAGAGGAGAGGAGACCCCGAGCAGACCCGCTGACCAGGCTCTCGTCAAGCTGGCAGGGCTATAGGCTCACTCGGTGGTTAGAGGAGAAAGAGGAGAGGAGACCCCGAGCAGACCCGCTGACCAGGCTCTCATCAAGCTGGCAGGGCTGTAGGCTCACTTGGCGGTTGGAAACAATGACAAAAGGTGGATCAAGCCCCTTCTGTGGAGTGGTTACCTCCTCCCTCACCCCCGCTTACCTTCTGACTCTACCGGGCTATAGTTTTTTGCAAGCAGGGACTTGTTTCCATTGCGGTACTGAATAGGGGAATAGAAGCTGCAGTTGGAGAGCTTAAAGGCCTTACGACTGTAACCGGAGGTAGGTAACTGAAGTCCTGACACAGAGGCTGATTAATCAGGGAAACACAAGGGGGGAATACTTCGAGGGGATTTCCTACAAAGAAAAAGAAGAGGGGGGAGAATAAGTGACCCCCCAGGTCCACTCGCGCCGACAGGAGCCGGCAGGCTGCACGAGAGGAAGGAGAGGGTGTCCCCACGCTCGCGAGAGTGGCAGAGACTCGCCAGCTCGCCCCCTGGGGCCAGGTCCACTGGTAACAGTCGGCGAGGGGAAAGACAACCCCCTCTCGCCGCCGAGGATCTCGAGGATCTCGCAAGCTATCCAAGCGAGAGAAATAAAAAAAAGAAAGAGGAAGAAAAGAAGGAGGCTAGCTTCAGGCGCGAGCAAAATATATATATATATGAACCATATTCATGTCTTAATACAGGACTTTCCCAATTTGGAAGGCATTGTAATCGTAGCAAAAGAAAAAAGAAAAAGGAAAAAGATGTTGTGCTCAAGGACCCTCGTCCTTCTCGCCCGCCGAAGACTCCTCGTCATCGCCATAAATCTCGGGCACGAGATCCCGGGCGGTAATGTCCTCGCAGTCATCTTTGACCACGCCCATCTCTCGCATCATCTTCAGGATGAGCTTGGCGGTCCGTATATTAGCATCCCGGCAAAAGTCCTCGACCTCGTCATGCGTATAATGCGCGGGAGGAGGAGGGGCCCGCAAGCGAGAGGTAGAGGCCTCTTGGAGCTGGGTCTTCTCTGTTTTCAGTTCCTTCACCTCCATCTCCAGCTCCTCGAAACGCGAGCGCAGTCTTTCAGCCGTCTCGGCATCCTGCAAAAAGAACGAGCCGTTAAATCTAGCTGGAGAGTGCTTGAGAAGGCCGGCCAAGTATCAACTCACCACTCCGCCACTGGCCTTGGCGAGAAGACTCTCGGCCACCTCCAGTCGCTTGGTGAGATCCCCAGACTTCTCGCGCTCGGCAGCAAGTTGGGTGTTTATCTCCTTCCAGCTTCGAGTATTGTAGATTAGGCGGTGCGAAAGTCGATGAGAAAGCTCGAGGGTGCGCAGCTGCGAGTGGGCCGTCCTGAAGATGAGATCCCGCGTGGAGGCCACGTCGAGCGCGTCAGGGGCGAGGCCCCCATAGAGGCCGAAGCCTAAGGAGAAGGCATGGGCAGAAGACTCCGCTTGCTCTCTCCAGGAGGGGAGGAGGGTAGAGATGGATACCCGATGTGCCCCCTTATCCCAGATGAGCGAAGGCTCATTGGCACCGTCGGGGACAGACGGGCCCATGTTGAAGTTTAAGTGGGCGGATGGAGCAGGATACGGGAGAGGAGCCTCCCCGCGAGAAGGGGACCGGAGAGGTTGGTGAGAAGAGCTCGCGGGCGGTGCGAGAGGGGCCGCGTCTTCAGGAAGCGAGACGGCCCTGTGCGGAGAGGTCAAGGGAGGCGAGTGAGGAGATTCGGACCCCAGGGATATGGGGCTCAAGGATCCCGGCGTCGCCGCTGTGTCCGCAGGGACCTTGCCCTTCTCGGAAGGGAAGGAGACTACCTTCTTCAACTTCACCTTTAGTTTCTTTGAGGGGGTGAGGCGATAGGGGGCCGAGTCCTCAGCCTCCCTCTTTCGAGGAGAGGGGGCCAGCGAATCTTTGGCCGCCTCGGCTGCCATAGTAGTGAGAGCCATGTCTTTAGACGGCTTGATATTACTTTTGTAGGGGGGGTGCACCGGCACGTTCCTCTCTCCTAGGAGAAGCGAGACAGAGTCAGGGAAAAGGTTCAGCAAGAGGAAGGACCTGAAGGCGAGAAAAAGACGAGGGAGTCGAGCATACCTTCTCCGGGGAGCACGGGGAGCATCGAGGCGAGCCCCCGCCTCAAGAACCTAACCTCGAAGTTCTTCCCAGCGAGGTACTCACAAAGGAGCTTGTCTGTGCCGCCGACCTGCGGAGTAACGTAGAAGATTTCCGCGGGGGAGACGGGCTCGAGAGGGACGCCACCTAGGTTCCCTCGGATGAAGACGAAACGGGTTAGCCAGTGATGATTTTTGTTTGGTGTCTCGCAGACCTTCAGATTCAGCCCGGTGAAGAAGGAGACCCCATCTTGATTGGCGTGGTAGACGAACATCTTCCGGAAGACGGTGAGACTGAATTTTATTCTCTCTCGCCGCATGTAGCATGCGAACGCGACGATAACTGAGATCGCGTTGGGGTTTAGCTGAGCAGGCACGACGCCGAAATACTTGAGGACTTGCTTCACCTCGGGCCAGAAGGGAAGCCGGAGCCCTGCCTCGAAATGCGAGACGGGGAAGGCGAGCTCGCCCGGATAGAACGTATTCACACTCTCGCCAACCTTGGGAGGGCGCGACTCGTAGCCTTCCGGCAAAAAGTCGCTTCGGAAGGCCTCGTATTCATCAGCGGAGAGATGACCGGGAGGAAAATCGTGGTCGGAGAATCTCTTCCCGCAGCGGCTGCGGCCTTCACCATCCTCTGGCCTCCTTTTTCCCATGGAGCGCGAGATGAAAGGAAAGTCGGCGAGTGGAGTACCGGCGAGAAGACGCAAAGAACGGTGAAGGGGAAGGAGGAGGGGGCTGGAGCGCGAGGCGAGCTGCGAAAAGAGGGGGAACCGCGAGCGGAAGTCTAGGAAAACATGGTTCCAGCCGATGCAGCGGGGGTATTTATAGCCCTCATAAGTAGGAGGGTAAGCAGATAGAGGACCACGCCGGGGAAGAGCAAGCGTCGGCCGACCCTTCCCCCTCCAAGCCTCGGGCGATGGAACCCTAAGTGGGCCATCAACCCAAGAAGGCGGTGAAAAGATGGGCACAAGGAAATAAAAGTAACAAAGTTTATAAATTAGCATAAAAGAAGATATTAGAGCTGTCGCACCATTTAAATAGGCAAATCACCAAATTAATACATTTAATCCCGCATAAAGACAGGCAGCAAGTTCGAAAATCGCACAGCTGGCGATATATAAACAAATATTTTATTACAGAGAAGGCGAACGAAAA
The DNA here is from genome assembly GCA_039513925.1 of Platanthera zijinensis. Classification (NCBI taxonomy): domain Eukaryota; kingdom Viridiplantae; phylum Streptophyta; class Magnoliopsida; order Asparagales; family Orchidaceae; genus Platanthera; species Platanthera zijinensis. The sequence goes on along the minus strand of CM077081.1, from coordinate 11,106,850 downwards.
GAGCGAGAGGCGAGAGGCGAAAGGAAAGAAGGTGGAGCTCTCGTCAATTCTTATCCCACCTCCATCGTCCTCCCCCGCGGCTTCTCACGCAGGGAGGACGACTGGGGAGGTGGAAGGCGCGAGCCGCCTCGACACCACTACGGGCAAGGCGGAGCTGTTGGTCGACGTCATCCAAGATTGCCTGAGGGTTCGTCTGGTCCACCTCAATGTCGGCGTCTATCTCCGAAGACAGGCGAGCGCATTCCACCTCTAGCCAGTCGATCCGGCGGTCTGCGGCTTGCTTCCCTTTTTCCAACGCTTGAATGATGCGCGCGTGCTTCCGCAGCATCTCGGCCACCTTACGCTTCATCTCTATAGGGTCCGTGGGGTCATCCAGGTAGTCCTCGATCTCATCTATAGGAGGAGGAGGCGAGGGGGCCAGATGCCTGGAGTAATCGTCGACCGGCGAGTCGGCAGCCAGTGAGTCGTCAACAGGGGTTCCACTCGTACCTAGGGAGGATCCAAAGAGATAAAGCGGCGGGAGAAAATAGGAGGCAAGAAGAAAAGAGTAGGAGTCAGGAGTAGAGCCTCTTACCTAAGCGGCGGGTGGAACCCGATGTGGTAGAAGGATCATCCCTCCTCGTCACAGGGGTGGAGGGGGGAGTGGAAGCTTGAGGCGAGAGAGGCCGGGAAGGAAGCTCCGAAATATTGATACGAATGGTCTCAGGACGATGAGGAGGCGCCAGAATTTTCTGGGAAAAGGTAGCAAGTAAAAAGTAGGTTGTGCAAAGAGATCATAGCAGGCCCGAAAGACTCACCTCTTTTCCTTTGAGACTAGCTGGAGTGGGAGGTACATATCCCTTCGGAAAGGAACGCGAAGGTTCTCCTACCGAGAGGGGAGGTTCCGGAACCTTTGCTCTTTTTGAGAGCGAGGTGGACGGCGGTAGCAAAGGGGAATCGCGTGCGGGGATTTTATTCAGACCTGTCGCCGTCGCCTTGTTCCGTTGGCGCACGGCCGCGATGCGATCCCGGAAACTTTGACTGAGAGACATAGAAGCGGATGCGGGAAGAGGATGGCCCCTTGCAGGGAGGCGATTTCCATATTTATAGACTAGGCAAGGGGCCCACCCGAAGATTCCCCCCCCCCCAATAAAATTCATCGTATTACCACGAGCCTCGGTTGAACTATCTTTCCGAGCTTGTAAACAATCTCGAAAAGAGCGGGGATTGTGTACAACCTCGGACTCGTAGGCGAACGAGAGGGCCCAAGCGAGAGGGCCCAGGCAACGAAAGCCGAGCGAGAGGGCTCAGGCGAGGGGTACTAGGAAAGAGGCGGTAGGCGAGGGCACCAGGCAAAAGGCGCCAGGAGACAAGGTAAGGAGTGAGATTCATTGCATCGAGCGAGACGACCTAAGCGGAGCATGGCTTTCGATAGGTGAATGCCGAGACGGGAGGCTTTTCCGACGAATGGCCAGCTCCCCGCGCGAGAAGGCTCCAGGAGAGGAGCTCTCGCCCGGGGTCGCCCTCTCGCCATGTGAGAGGACCTCATGCGAGAGGACCTTATGGAGGAGCACTCGCCAAGTGCCACTTTGGTTCAGGGCCGATTCAGGTATGGCCGGGCCCACTTTTTGGGCCCCAGGGAGGTTCTACCCTTTTTACCCAGGGTGGTCTGCTTTTAGCCTTTGCGAACAGCGGAGTTTGGCTGTTGGCAGACCTATCCAGGGATATTCTGGTAATTTCAGGGCGGTGTAAATTGGTTATTTGCAGTCCCAGTTCGGAGGCCTATAAATAGACCGGTAAGGTGCCTTAGGAGAGCAAGCTTTCTTGACTCCTTCCATTTCTTCTAAGGCACCTAGCTCAGCATTGGCTAGGGAGGGGAAGAGCTTTAGTCTCTTCCGGGTACGAGGTGGGACCTCCTCGCTGGGTCCTCCGGTCTAGTTCTTCGCCTCGAGTGTAATCCTAACGGAGTAAGCGCGAGTTGCCTCAGTAGTTCCGAGCTTTAGAGGAATCGACCTTGTTGGTTCCAACAAACAAGAACAAGCATGTACTTGTTACCTTAATAAAAGGGAGTGAGGCACGGTCCCATCAAGTCGCTATAAATGCACTCCAAAGATGTCTTACATCTGGACAACAACTTGTCAAATGGAAGGCGATGTGCCTTCCCATATTGACATCATGCACATATATGACCGTCGCCTGGAGATGAAAGACTAGACAAGTCATTCACCCGGCCATTTGCCATCATAGCCTTCAGCTTATCCATACCTACATGTTCTAGTCTCTCGTGCCTGATAGCAACGCTGTTATTTGCCTGCATCTTCTCAATATAAGAGCTTATCGACAAAACAAACAAGTCTTTTACCCTTCTCCCTACGCGAGCAACATCAGCCTTCACCGCTGAGAAATTCATCAAGAACTTCACTTCTATTGGACCAAACAGAATGTGATAGCCAATATCAACAGCATTGGTCACCGAGAATAAGTTTTTCTTCATCCCTAGCACGTGATATACGCTTCTTGAGGTGAGTGGACTCCTATCACTGCCTAAAGAATCTGTTCGCTCCTTCTCAACTGCATGAACAGTATCGTCAACTGTAATAATTGCATCGTTACCTTTATATACCAGGGTGGATAACTTTGATTCATCACCGGTAAGGTGGTGACCACACCCAGATTCGACGATCCAATCCTCCTAAAAATTTATTGAGGTAAAGGCACAGACAGACGTTGTCATCATGTTTGCCATAAAGCAGTTCTCCCATTCACCTTTCTTCTTGAACTCACCTACTTTCTCTACAGTGTGTCCTAGCTGAAGATTCACCTTGTAGTACTTCTTGAAGTGACCAAGCTTGTTGCATCTGAAGCATCTAAGTCCTCCATTCTTACCTTCATCGTGCTTAGAAGGCTTACTCCTCTCTTGATATGGTGAGGTAGAAGCATCATCTTCATCAGAGCACTTCTTCTTCTTGTCCCACCTCTTTTTCTTGTCAGAGTAAAGAACCTCGCTATCTACCCAGAGATAGGGACTGCAACCATCTGTTTCGCTAAGCTTTCCTGAGAGGCAAGCAAGTTTTCCAACTCCAGTAGAGACAGTTTAGTAGCCCGCCCCTGTATTGAAGTGATAAAAGCAAGATACTCCTTCCGCAAGCCGCGAATGATATGTCTCTTCAACTTAGCCTCAGAGATATGCTTATTTGGGTCGAATGCTGAGATCTCAGCATACATGTTCTTCATCTTTAAGAAGAAAGAAGAGATAGACAGATCTCCTTGAGTGGCTCTCGCCAACTCATTCTCCAAAAATTATAGAATAGCTACATTTTTCTTGTTGAACAAACTATCAAAGACTGTTCAAATCTCAGTAGCTGACCTACACCCAATGATGTGGTCGAACAACTCTGGTAAAATTGTCCTTTTTAGAGTGAACTCTATTTTAGCATTGGTTCTCCTCTAGACTCTAACCTCCTGAGCATTAGCTCAAGCAACCACTTCTTGTCTATCATCTCCACCAACGACCTCCCAGAGATCCTCGCGAAGTAAATAGTTTTTCATGCAAAACTTATATTTCTTGCAGTTAACCTGAGTTAACAACTCAATACCAAGACCTCTTGCATATCCACCTTCCATTACTAGATACCTGGTTCACTTAACTTTCAAAGGTAATTAGCTAAGTATTGTAGCTGATGACTGCTAAAACCTCTGTGCATCTAATACCATGTAAAATTTTATAAAACGAAGGTCGCGGGACCACTCTCAACCAAGCAAGTAAAGTAAACCACTAGTAGATAGAAGAAACAAAAACAATACTTGTATTATTTTCATATTTACAAGGAAAGACATACATTGCAAGACATAATTCTATAATGCATCCTATAAAAATCACAAAAATAGAAAAGTACAAACAAAGCTGGCGGATTGAACTCGGAAACCACCTAGCCCCTAGTCCGCACCTTTAACCGTAAGGTCGCGTGAACTGCATGTTATTGACTGCTGGAGAACTTGCCTTGTCCGCACCTTCTAGTTGCCTGACCTGTATGCTCCTTCTGATCACGTAAACGGGCAATCTGATTTATTAAACTAGGAAACTTCCAAGGAAGAAGACTGCATAGTGGCACAACCCGCGACCTGATGCTTAACTGCCACTGTTATCTACAAACCACACTGAGTTTCTACTGACTAATCGTCAAAACTAGTCGCCCAATGTTAGCTGCACAGCCTACAACACAACAACACAACAACACAAGCTACTTCTCCTTGTCGCGCAGTTAGAAAACCTTAACCGCAAACCCAAGCTACAGGTCTTACAATTCCTATTATGAATGACGGGGTCGGGATCCATATTTATAGGCGGTCGGGGGGATGTGGTCACCGCTCAAGGTGATAGGAAAACTGCCAGGATGATGGTGGTTAGCAGCATAAGACCGCACTATTGAAAGGGGGTCGTCCCACTTATGTGAGTATCCCGGGCCTCCCCCAGCCGAACTGCAGTCCACCAGTCCCAACCCACTCTCCACACAACCGCATGCGGTCAATCTCCCAAACCGGGCTGACCTCCCTTAACTGGTTTGTGGCGGGTTGTTGAGGTCGGCGAGGCGTTGCGCTTATCCGGCCTCGATCCCTCGACCTTCTGTTGATGAGAAGTGATCCAGTTAAGCTCCCATACGGGGACTTCCTAGGAGGTCACCCATCTCCGGACTACTTCAACCCGAGCATGCTTAACTATAAAGTTCTTTCACTTCTCATCACCAATGCAGCTGAATTGTCACTATATTCGTCCTTGTGGTCATGCCAACTATCTGTTTGATGAAATGTCACTCTGTTTTTAGGTTTCCATTACTATTCTTAACATATGGAGAGTGATTTTTAGCTATAAACAAAAAAATGTGGTTCACTATTAGCAGAATCTGGTTGCTCATGGGAAGAGTGCCTCAGTGACAGCAGATTCCTGCTCACCCAAATCATGGTGCATGATTGTAAGGTGTTTGATGATCTGCACACAAGGTGTTTGTGAAATTGCCTCAGTGACAGCAGATTCCTCCTCACCCAAATCCTTTTCAAAATTTGCAGCTCTGGTTAATCATGCAGTTACTTGGACTAATTGAAGGGGGCTTGATTCAATCCCGGGACTCAACAAATCATTTATGCTCCAATGAGTTTTAATAAAAACAAGTTTGCTACATTATATTTTGTGTTTGTAAAAAACAGTGGACTTTACACTATATTTTTGTCGATTTTGTTGGGAAAATTATGGACTATTATTAAAAACTATAGAAAATTAGTTAAATGTTGTTGTATGTCTAATAAAAAATTTGAATTTTTGGCTGCCAATATCCAATGGACTGCCAATATCGATTTGCTAGGCTGCTTTTATATTTCGACTGCCAATATTCATAATCGGGCTGCCAATATCCATAGCTGGACTGTCAATATAAACACCCGTATTTTATGGGTTGGATGTACAAAACAAATTCAGTGTAATTATAATTGGATTCAATTTAAGCTTAATTGATTTGATCAATATCACAATTAAGACTTCGTTTGGGAGGACTTATTTTCACCGGTCAAGCGGTCATGACCGCATGAACCGGGACTTAATTTAAGTCCCGGTTCATGCGGTCAAGACCGCTTGACCGGTGAAAATAAGTCCTCCCAAACGAAGCCTATGGCTCCGTTTGGGGGGACTTTTTTTCACCGGTCAAGCGGTCACGACCGCATGTACCGGACCATAATTCGTGACCGCTTGACCGGTGATAATAAGTCCCCCCAAAAGGAGCCTAAGTTTCCTTAATCACCGTCGACTTATCATGAGTTTGAGGTATACAAAAAAAGGTTTTGGTAAATGTAATTTTATCCTAATTACTTGTTCAAAGTTAATTTGATTTTTTTGGCATAAACAATCCCAATGTATTTGTATTTGCATGTTCCCATTTTATCTATAATTTACTATAATTTTTATGTGTTAAATAATTAATTTTGTTTCATATTTTCTTAATAATAGTCTTATTTCTCTTCCTTTTTCTATTTTAAGGAATAATATAGCTACAAATATCAATTTGAAATTCATAACCGATATAAGGAGAAAAATTGGAAGAGTTCCGTAAAAATTTCAAAGTACATGTCCATAGATCACGCTTGTGACCTAAGGGCATGACATGGGTCATTAGTGTTGATCCCAAATTTTCTAGAAATTGAATTCCAGCTCACTTTAAATTTAGACGCCCGTGACCAGAGGAGGTGACCGAGTGACACAACCATGACTTCCCTCCGTGATCCAGAAACTGACGCAAACTCACTTTAAGTTACACGGTCTTCGCCATGCCCATGATTAGAGGGCGTGACATTTGATTAATGACAGAAACGACTGCCAATTACTCCAGATCACGCTAGTTCCAGATCCTGCCAGCTGACACGCCCATATACATGCCCATGTCTCAGGGCGTGTAACTTTGAGTTATGTTGATTTTGGCAATTTCTTGCCCAACATTCTCGGGGTTTTATGTTGGCAGTTATTCCTAGACACGCCCTTGGACATGAGCGTGGTCAAGAGTGTGACTCCTAAAAATTTCAGTTATATAAACCAACAATGTCCGGGTGCTTGAGTGTTCGATTTTGGAGTTGTTTTTCAACATCACTTTAATGTTTTATGTTGTTCTAACTAGTTTTTAGTTCAAAGTTGTAAGCTTTTATTTTTGTTATTTCAATTCAAATCTATGTAATTTTTATTTCTTTCCAATCATGTCTTGTTTACCTTTATTTCTTCACATGATGAGTAGTTAAATTTTATTTAACACTTGGTCATGATAAATTTTGAAATAAAAAAATATATATATTTGATTTCTCTAAATTACAAACCTCTCTTCTATTTTACTTTAATTTATCTTTGATTTACTTTATTTTTCACCAACTTATGATGCAATTCAACACATAATCTATGTTTGTGTAGACACTCACGCACCACACACACTGTCCTAGTCACTCGCCTTCACTTGGCCCTTGGGCCACACACAATCACATGCATTTTCACAACAACATTCATGCTTCCGTTCGATATCACCTCGCACACACGCACACATTCGTGACTGCGCATCTCCGAGCACTCCTCCAACACTTGTACTCAGCTACAACTAGTGATTCTGTCAAAACCGGGCCTTGACCCAGCGATTTTTTCCCTTTTCGGTGTTTGCACGTAAAAGTCATGATGTGTGATGTCAGTTCATCATTTGATTATTTGTGTATTTGACTTTCCCTCGAACTAAGACGGTTTGATTACTCCAATCCATAGAGCATTAAACAACCAACAACAAACAATAAATTTTTAAAACTAATATTTATCTAATCAAATATGAATGATGGCTAAGATTGCTATAGAAATAAATGTTCATATACAACATACAAGAAATAAAAGTAGTGACCTCATCACAATAAACAAAAAAAAAATTCAACTCTTACCCAGATCCCTAAAAATAACCTTAGTACTTCAAGTGGGGCTGGCAGAGTATGCACACAAACATCTCGATATACCCTCTTCAAGACAAATAATTTTTTCCTGTTGCTTGTTTTTTTTGTTATTTTTTAAGGTGATTGTTATTAACAGTGCACTTTTGGATATTCGCACTATATTTACTTTTAATTTTTCGGGCTTTTTGAAAATACTTCTTGTACATGCATTTTTAGGAAAAGTGTTCAACACGAAAGTTGTAGAGTCTAGATCTACAACTTTCGTGTTCAACACTTTTCCTAAAAATGCATGTATAAAGCGTATTTCTAGAAATACGCTCAGATTTCGTGCCTTTTAGAAATACGCTTTATACATGCATTTTTAGGAAAAGTGTTCAACACGAAAGTTGTAGATCTCGTCGAGATCTACAACTTTTGTGTTGAACACTTTTCCTAAAAATGCATGTACAAGAAGTATTTTCAAAAGGCGTGGAAAATTAAGAGTAAATGTAATGCGAATATCCAAAAATGCAATGCTAATAAGTCACCTTTTTTAATTTTGTTAAAGCATAAATATTGACTTAAAAGCTGGGCGACTTGAATCTCATCCGCTCGAAGAGAAGAAAACGCTAGCCGTACAGAAAAATTACTATTTCAAGACTGAGAGAGGCAGTTTGGCCCCTGCTTCGATCCATAGTTTCATATCTTGCTGCATTGGTTACTATATTTTATTCTTCTTAATAAACTAATTAAAGAACAGTCACCGTGACTTTAGAGGGTCTTCTGGTGCTCCCGGCCGCCGCGGCCGCCGCCGCCTTTGCAATCGGCTCATCTCTGCTGAAACTCCTGTTCCTTCCCTTCTCTTTCAGAGCCACGCAAGATTTCATGTGCGAGTGCAGCTTCTCGGGCTTAAATGATTTCCCGCATTGCCTGAAAATTGAAATCAAGATTTTTTCATTGAATTTCTCTAGAAATCAGCGCGCAAAATTTAATTTTGCTATAGATTTTAGTAAAATAAACTCACGAGCAATTAGGCTCTGTAACAGGCCTGTAGATGCCCGCCGCAATTTGGATTCCCTTTTTCTCCCAACTCTTTCTATTTATTATGTAAACATATATCGTGAGAATATATTCTTCCTAATTACGAAATTTGAAAGCAGGATGAAGAAGATGAGCACCTCTCACCGACGGTGTCGGTACTTCTCCGATTGCTCTGAGAAAGTGATCCGTTCCTCTCGCGGCTTAGTCTCACCGCCGAGTCCTTCGTCTCCACAAGCTTGCACTTGAAAATGCTCCTCAAAACATCCACCTTTCGCCGGCGACGCCCTTCCTCGCTTCTTCCCTTACCACTTCTTCTCTTACCAGCTTTAATTCCGCTCTTCTTTATCGCAACCTCATTGCCGCTCTTCTCCACTTCCCTCTTCATCTCCTTCTTCCACTTGACCTCCATCGCTCTGTTTTCCTCAAATCCTGAAGCTGATATCGCTGGTTTTATGGGCGACTCGTCGCCACTGGAAGGGGGTTTTGGAGAGATGGTATCGTCAATCTCAAGTGTTTCTTGCGTGGTGATTGATGCTGCAATACGCACCTCTTTTTCTTCCTCCTCTTCCTCCCCTGCCTCCACATGTTGTTTTATTTGGAAATAGTCTTCTGCCGTTTTGTTCTGTGCTGAAGGGAGGATGCATCCCTTGAGTACGTATTCGTTGTCTGAGAATGGATTGAGAAGGTCGTCGTTGATGAGGTCCTGCCATATGTAACCCTCTTTGTAGATCCTGCAGTTTCAAAAACTGTTTTTTTAATCTGTTGTGAAGTAAAAGTAGATAAGAACAGGTCACGGATCTTCATGAGAAGATCAAATTTCGAATCCTGAAGAAACCTCTTGTATGACCAGGAGAAGGACTCCGGCATTTCCTTCCCCCTGAGCTCTGAAAGCCATCTCTTGACATCTGTTCGTATATAATTCCATTAAAACACGGAAACAGAGCATTATATATACATCAATATTTAGTTATGTAAATACCTCGAAGATGAACTCCATTACGAGTTGAGTGATGAACGCGAAAGAGGTGAGGAGGCTCGGTCTTGCCATTTCTGCTGAGGTAATAAACAACATGAATCTTCCTCACTTCCGCTTCTCCTTCCCTGGCTCCTCTGCTTGCCCCCTGTTCCATCTCTTCACTCGGGTCTAACTTAATTGAGGGCCTGCTTAGGCCGGGTGCTGCTGCATTAAAATCCAGTTGCAGAGGATTTTGTGTTGTTATTTCAATAACTGTTGTAGAAGATGATTAAAAAACTCTTCTTTCAGCCCTTTGAAGGAATCAAAGAGGGGGTAGAAGAGATGAAGATAGAGAGAGACATGAAATTTTGGTTTATTCTGTGCCGGGCACCTATTTGAATGATCTACGCTATATATAGAATGTTTTAATTAGCAGAGAGAGAGAGAGAGATTTTATGCTACATTACCGCTCTGTATTTATATATTGGATCGGGATCCTCTCCATTTCAAATGAAATAGAGGGGATCCATTTCATCTTTAGTGAACAGGATTATTCCCCCAAAAATTCTAGTGGACACGATATTTTCGAATTAAAAAAATATAAAAGGTTGGGTTAATTCCTAGTTAATATGTTTCTTGTAAATATAGTTGTTGAGTTAATCTGATCGGAACAGAGAGACTCCTACGCTGAGACGACTCCAATGAGTCTAAAAGCTTTCAATTTCGAGTTTGTTTGACCTCCCAAACACGCGCCAAAGCTCGTTTCGGGTTGTTCTCCAATGAGGTTTGACGCAAACCTGACCCGGTCACCCATACTATATGCTAGGGAACCGAGACTTAGGCTTCGTTTGGCGCGGTTTATTTGCTCGGATGAGTTTGGACAAAAACACAGTTATAATGGAATGTACATTTGGCATGACAAAGGTCATACCAATAAAATAGACTAAATTTTGAGCATAAAATGCAAGAAATTATTTAGGTGAGGTCGGGCGTTCACGAACGACGGTTAACAACTGTTCATAACCACCGTGTGATCATGACCGCCATCTGTTGAATTTTTGGATCTTGGAATGAGCAAGAGTTATATCAACTAAAAGTTAGATCACAGTCAGATACATGCAGCAACAAGAGTTCTTTATTGATGATAACAGTCTTCTTACACAGCGAGACATGATTTCGCGAGTATGTAAAACCAACAGAACAAAAAAAAAACAGGAAGATAACTGCGGCCTGGGAATACAGTCCACCTAGACCGCTACAGACCGCGACTGCTGTCCGTCAGATCGCTGAGACCGGCACACTGCACTAGCCGCTCGAACACGAACACAGTCCGCAACCTACAGAATCAGACCGCCGCTTCAGGACTGCTCTTCACACAAATTGTTATTTGTGAACTGCCCCAAGTCGTTGTGAACTGCCCCAAGTCGCTAGCTAGAAGAAGAGCTGTTTGGTCATGCCCGCACAACCTGTACAGACAAGTTACTTCAGCAAGCCGCGCGGTCAAAAAAAACAGTCCGCAGATCCAACGCGAGTTTGTGCTTACTGTTTTTCGATGCTTATGCTATCACCGAGGGGTCCTATTTATAGGCACGGAGAGAGATGAGGTCACCGCCCTAGCTGATAGGAACACCTCCCCCAGTCCGCAATCTGCCTTAACCAATCCGCCCAGTCTGCTTGGACATGGTCGGTCCACAAGTCAACACGCCTACAACACTCCTAGAAAAGAGCTAGTCCGCAACACCTGCGGACACAACACTAGCTCGCAACAGACCGCTAAGTCCGCCAAGATCGTCGTAGGTAGGCATGGCAGTTTACAACGAGATAGTGAACAAAGCATCAGACCGCTAAGTCCGCCAGACCAATAGCAATCTCCTGAACTCCAACACAGTCTGAATAGGCCACTCAAGATCTACATGGCATCCTCTATACACAGGCCGCACCGCAGCTCGCATAGACCGCGGCCTCCAGTCCGCGCGGTTTGCCTGATCAGCCACTTACACTTCAACAATTTCAACACTCCCCCTTGAAGTGAGAAGTGGAAATCAGCCCAAGCAGACTCTGCAACCGGGTGAACGGTTCCTTGGCTAGCGGTTTCGTGAAGATGTCTGTCATATTGTCCATACTCCGAACATGCTTAACCATGAGAGATCCCTCTAACACCTTCTCACGAATGAAGTGGTGTTCGATCTCTATATGTTTGGTTCTCGCGTGATGAACTGGATTATTTACCAGTTTGAGAGCACTCTCATTATCCCCGCGGAGTAGAGTAGGATCTCGAATCTTCATATGGATGTCATCCACCAATCTCCTGAGCCAGATAGCTTCTTGAGCTGCCAAGGCTGAAGCCTTATATTTTGCTTATGTGGTAGAGACAGACACCAAGTCCTGTTTCTTCCTGCACCAGGATACAGCTTTTGGGCCCGCCATAAAAACGTATCCAGACATCGACTTCCGATCATCCGAAAGTTCCCTCATAATCAACATCCATGTAGTCATGCAACTCGAAATTCATTCCTCTCATATAAAGGAGACTCATATCTGAGGTCGACTTTACATACTTCAAGATGCTTTTTGCTGCCATCAGATGAGGTTTTTGTGGTTCCGCCATGTGCTGACTCATCCTGTCAACTGCATATGCAATATCCGGCCTAGTGATTTTCAGGTAGATCAAGCTTCCAACCAGAGCTCGGAACACCACTGGATCGGAAAGAATTCTCCCATCATCACGTCGAAGTTTCAGACCTGCTTCTAGAGGTGTAGAACTGCTTTTCCCCCTTCCATGCCAAATCGTTGTACGATCCGCTTTATATAGCCAGTCTGGGACACAAGCACTCTGTTCTCCCACCTCTGTACCTCGAGTCCAAGGAAATGGTGAAGCTCACCCAAGTCCTTCATCTTAAATCTGATAGCAAGCTCGGCCCTCAGCTTTGCTACCTCCTCCTTTGAATTTCCGGTGACAATCATGCCATCCACATACAACAGTACGATGACCTGAAGCTCCCCCTTCTTCTTGACGAACAAGCTTGAGTTTGAGTCTGAAACAAGAAACCCGCAGAACAGGAGATATTCCGCAATCTTCCCATACCATGCTCTTGGCGCTTGCTTCAACCCGTAAATGGCCTTCTTCAGCTTGCAAACGTAGTCCAGATGCTCTTTAGAGATAAACCCAGGCGGCTGGATCATAAAAATATCCTTGTTAATCTCGTCGTACAAGAAGGCATTATTCACGTCGAGCTGCCATATTTCCCATCCACTAAACATCGCTTAGACAATAACCATCCGTATTGAAGTCATCTTAGCAACTGGACTAAACGTATCCTCATAATCTTCCCCATACTGTTGTGAAAAACCTCGAGCTATAAGGCGAGCCTTGTACCGCTCGATGCTGCCATCTGCTTTCTTCTTCAACTTATAGACCCACTTACAAGTCACTGAAGTGATGTCTTCTGGTTTCGGTACAAGTGACCACGTCTCATTCTTCTTGAGAGCAGCAATCTCCTCCTCCATAGCACAGTCCCACTCCTTGACTCCTATGTCCTTCTCGAAACATGATGGCTCCTGCTCATCCAGAGGAACAACAAAGAAACATGAGACAAAACTAACCATGTTTCCTTCTGTGTAACGGGCTGGTGGCTTGATAGTCCTCTTTGATCTCCTCAAGGTTGGTGCTTGACTGACCACCTCCTCAGCTGCCTCTTCTGTACTAGCTTCTCTTCTAGATGCGCTTGGAGCATCGCTCCCCCTACTTCTAGAACCAGAAGTTTCTGCCTCTGAGATAGACACAGTTGGAGCTCCTGGTGAAGCAAGCATCTCAACTTGAATATTCACAACAGCTTTTTCTTGTCCGTCAACCCTGCTCTCAGGTAGTTTAATTTCTGAACTCCCTTTGCAAGATCTCAGCTCATCAAACACCACATCCAGAGAAACAACAAATCTCCGTGTCTCTGGATCCATGCACTTCCAACCCTTCTTCCTGTCATCATACCCCCATGAAGACTAGCTTCCTTGCTTTTACATCTAGCTTCGTCCAAAGAGTGTCAAGAACATGCACATAGCAGGTTGACCCAAATACCCGAAGGTGAGCAACACTTGGTTTCTCCTTGAACATCAGTTCATGAGGAGTCATCATATTGATTGGACTTAGACGCATTCAGTTAATAACATAGGTTGTACAAGACATTCCCTCTGCCTAGAAGGACCTTGGGATACTCTTGGCATGAAGCCAGCATTTGCAGGTCTCCGTCAGATGACGGGTCTTTCTCTTTATAACTTCGTTCTGCTGTGGAGTATGTGCACAAGTAAGCTCTCTTCGAATATCGCTCTTCCTGCAAAAATTAGAGAACTCGACAGAGATAAACTCTCCACCATTGTCAGTCCTCAACTTCTTAATCCACAGGCCTAATCGACCTTCCACGAGCTCCTTGAACTCTACAAACTTCTAGAATGCTTCCGACTTTTCTTTTAGAAAATACACCCAGACATATCTGGTGTAATCATCAATTAACACCAGCATATACTTGCTGCCTCCGAGGCTTGGGGTGATAGTTGGTCCCATCAGATCCCCGTGAATGCTCTCCAACGTCTTTTTACTTCTGGTTTGCGATTTATCAAATGGAAGTCGATGAGACTTACCAAACTGACATCCCGCGTAAATATGACCGTCTCCGTAGGAGGACAAGCTAGGAAAGCCCTTGACCAGGCCCTTTACCGCCATAACCTTTAATTTGTCCATTCCTACATGCCCCAACCTCTTATGTCAAATGGCTGCACTATCATTCTTCCTCATCTTATCAACATAAGAACTTGTAGATAAAACGTACAAGTCCTTTGCTCTCCTCCTAATGTGAACAACATCAGCTTTCAAAGCTGATATATTTCGAAAAAATTTCACTTCCGTTGGACCAAACAAAATGTGATACCGCGTCAACAGCGTTGTTCACGGAGAAGAGGTTCTTTTTCATACCATACACGTGATATACACTCTTTAGAGTGAGTGGCCCTCTATCATTGCCTATAGAGGCAATCCCTTCTGTTGGGTCCGGCATTCCTTCACTTGACCTGTGGCGCTCTGCTACTTATATAAAAAATTAAGTAGCGCCCTCTCCAACAGTCCAGGCTTTTGGTGCAGTTGGTTATGCGCTTGATCCTTCAATTGGTATTAGAGGAGGTCACGGGTTCAAGACCGGAGGGGGGGCGCTATTAAATCCTGATTTTTTCCTTCTACCTGTGTGGGTCCGGTGGGTCAGGCAACCGTGGACATGTGGTAACCCCACCTCTGAGCTGTGTGGGCCATGTGGTAACCCCACCTCTGAGCCGACGGGTTGTGCTGGACGCCGGGGGGGGGGATTGTTGGGTCCGACGTTCCTTCACTTGACCCGTGGCGCTCTGCTACTTATATAAAAAATTAAGTAGCGCCCTCTCCAACAGTCCGGGATTTTGGTGGAGTTGGTTATGCGCTTGATCCTTCACCTTCCATCTCGACTGCGTGAACAGTATCATCAGCAGTGATAATAACATCATTACCTGAGTATGGCTGCGATGAAGAGAACTTCGACTCATCTCCAGTAAGGTGATGACCACACCCCGAGTCCACGATCCAATCCTCCTGATAGTTGATAGGAGCAGAAACACAAAGAGTAGCCGAGAAGGCTCCTCCCCAACCACCATCATCCTCCCTGGCATCAGATTCCTCCTTCTCTACAGCATTCCCTGGCTGAAGATTAACTCGGCAGTCCCTTTTGAAGTGACCTAGCTTGTTACACCTGTAACACCTGAGCTCTTCCTTCTTCCCCTCAGACTTAGGAGCATAACTCCTCTCCTGCTGACCTGAAGACGAAGGCCCATCGCCTCCAGAAGGCTTCTTCTTCTTCTTCTCCCACTTCTTCTTCCCAGAAAACATCACCTCGTTCTCTTGTTCTGAGATAGACACCTCTGCCATCTGTCTTGCGAAGCTCTCCTACGATGCAAGCAGATTTTTCAACTCCAATAAGGATGTCTGATTTTCCCATCCCTGAACAGACGTCAAAAAAGCGAGGTACTCCTTCCGCAAACCACGGATAATACACCTCTTCAGCTCCGCCTCAGAGATAGGCTCATCGAGGTCCAAAGAAGAAATCTGTATGCAAGGGTTTTTCATCTTAAGAAAGAAAGTGGAGACAGGTAAATCTCCTTGAGTGGCCTTTGCCAACTCATTTTCTAAGAACTGTAGCCGAGCTACATTCTTCCTGTTGAAAAGACCATCCAAGGCCATCCAGATCTCAGCAGCTGATTTGCAACCAATGATGTGATCAAAGAGTTCAGATGAGATAGCTCTCTTGAGAGTGAACTCGGCCTTTGCATTTGTTCTCTTCCAAGTCTTTACTTCCCGAGCATTATCACCAGCAAGACCTACTTCCCGAGTATCATCTCCTTCAAACACCTCCCAGAGCTCCTCACCCAGAAGATAGCTCTCCATACAAGACTTCCACTTCTTGAAGTTAGTCTGGGTTAGGAGTTCAATACCGAGACCTCTTGCATATCCTGCTTCCATGACTCTAAAACTGATTTCCTCTTCACAAGAGCAACAACAACTTCTAGTTAATCACTGCTTAACCACTCCAACCTCCCTCTGATACCATGTTGAATTTTTGGATCTTGGAATGAGCAGGAGTTATATCAACTAAAAGTTAGATCACAACCAGATACATGCAGCAACAAGAGTTCTTTATTGATGATAGCAGTCTTCTTATACAGCGAGACATACATGGTGAGACATGATTTCTCCAGTATGTAAAACCAATAGAATAAAAAATAGGAAGATAATTGCGGCCTGGGAATATAGTCCGTCGAGACCGCCACACTACTGTCCGCCAGATAGCCGAGACCGGTACACTGCACTAGCCACTCGAACACGAACACAGTCCGCAACCTACAGAATCAGACCGCCCCGTCAGAACTGCTCTTCACAGATTGTTATCCACGAACTGCCCCAAGTTGCCAGCTAAAAGAAGAGCTGCTTGGTCCTGTCCGCACAACCTGCACAGACAAGTTACTTCAGCAAGCCGCACGGTTAGAAAAAACAGACCGCAGATCCAACGCGAGTTTGTGCTTACTGTTCTTCGATGCTTATGCTGCCACTGAGGGGTCCTATTTATAGGTACGAAGAGAGATGAGGTCACCGCCCTAGCTGATAGGAACACCTCCCCCAGCCCGCAATCCGCTTTAACCAGTCCGCCCAGTCCGCTGGGACATGGTCGGTCCACAAGACAACACGCCTATAACACTCTTGGAAAAGAGCCAGTCTGCAACACCTGCGGACACAAAACTAGCTCGCAACAGACCGATAAGTCCACCAAGATCGCCGTAGGTAGGCAAGGAAGTATACAACGGGACAGTGAACAAAGCATCAGACTGCTAAGTTCGCCATACCAATCGCAATCTCCCGAACTCCAACACAGTCCGCATAGGGCGCTCAAGATCTACACGACATCCTCTATACACAGGCTGCACCGCAGCTCGTATAAACCGCGACCTCCAGTCCGATTAGTCCGCACAGTCCGCACGGTTTGCCTGATTATCCACTTACACTTCAATAATTTCAACACCACCAGTATGTTTGGTGAATCGGGGCGACAGGCCGCTCCCGTTATAACTTGATAGAAGAGTGAGACTATAGCTTCCCGAGGGCAACAGACTGCACCGCGGAAGCGAATTAGACGTGGGAATGCGCGGGATGCTTCTGGCGCGTACGCTCGGGGCGGCGCGCGCTTGCTGGCTTCGTTTGCCTTCTTCCTTCGGCTTCCTCGAAGTCTTGGGCATCCTTTTGCTGACAACGCACTGGTGGGGTGCTTATAGCCGCTGGTAGTAGTTGGTGATCACTGGCGGCCGCTGGAGGCTGATGGTGGCTGCTGATGGTTCATGGCGAGCGGTGGCCGACTCAGTGGAGGAGGCAGGAGAGCTCTTACCTGAGGAAGAAGAAGAAAACCCGGAGAAGAGAAAAGGTGAAGAATGAAGAGGCCCTGGGGTCCCTTTTATAGCCTCCAGGGGATGATTATGGCGGGCCCCACCACTAAAGTAGTGTGTTAGTGGGTGGTTATCCTCCCAATCGGAGGGCGAGGAGAGCCTCCCCTCGATCGGATGGTGGGAAGGTTGTCCACGGCGATGGGTCGACACGGTGGCGAGAGTATCCGGTCGGGCGACCGGCGGCAGGGGCGGCTGGCCTGGTGGCCGGCGGCGGCAACCTGTCAGGGGCTGGCCGCGGATAGGCTAGCGGCCTGCCGCGGTTAGGTCGGCAGCCTGCCGCAGTTAGGCCGGCGGCCTGCCTCGGCTAGGCTGGCGGCCTGCCGCGGTTGCCGGTTGTTTGTCATGGCCGGTCCGCCGGCGGCCTAGCCGATCGTGGTCGGCCGCGGCTTGGCCGGTCGTGGCTGGCTGCGGCAAGGCTAGTCGTGGCCGCCCACGGCTAGGCCGGTGTCCTGCCGCGGCCAGGCCGCCAGCAGCTAGGCAAACTGTCGCGGCCACCCGCGGCTAGGCCAGTGGACTGTCGCGGTCAGGCCGCTAGCGGCCTGGCGCGGCCTTGCCGCGGTTAGACCGCCAGCGGGCAGGTCGCCAGCGGCTACGCGGCCTGGTCGCAGCTTGTCATGTGCTAGCGGTTTCCCTCTACGGGGAGAGGGAGAGGCCCCCCCATGATTTTCTCCTCCTGAGAGTTAATGGAGGGGGTGGGCCACCCATGATCCACTTTTGAAGGAGATCATGGGGGGCTTTTCTCCTATAAATGAAGGTGGAACCCATCAATAAGTAATTCTGCCAAAATACCTCGGGTTTTGCACGGCTAGAATAGAACTATAAAAACATAATTGTAATGTTGCGGGTCACCCGATTTTTCCCCGGTCTGAAAAATCGGACCGCCTTAGCTTGGAATTGGACAAGGGGCACAAACAGTTAAAGGAAAACGGTAGCAAATGACAAGATTTTTTTTACATAAAAAACCCGAAAAGGTTGAAATACCATATGGCTGGTTCTGTGCATGACCAAAATCCACTATTTTGTTTGGAATTTTACAAGAGTTAAGATAATTTCTCGGAGGGTAACATGTCACCTCTCCATTACAAGCACAAAGTATGAAAGCAATGAAAAAGAAACTTATTCCTTGAAGTCTGGGCGAAAGCGCGACGGTGGTGAAAATCGCTATGTTCTTGGAGCCTCAATGAAAGCGCTCTTGTTGAACCGGAGCCATGATGAGAGCGCTCTTTTGAAGAAGAAAAAGTTGTGTTCTTGAAGTCTTGAGACATCTTGGTGCTAGAGAGGATGCAGAGAGAGTTTCGAATAGAGAAATGATTTAAGTCTCACGTCATCACCGAAAAACCTCAAAGCTCTTTCTTGCCTCTAGAGTTACTTGTCTTCAAATGAAGGCCTGAGTGAATTTTCATAGTTTTCTAGAGGGATATACTGGTAATTGCGCCAAGCGGGATTTATGCTGGTGAATGTCGTCGTTCTGTTTCGCTCACTTGGATCACAAAATTTATCGAAATGACGAAAGTGCCACCGGGCAGTTCGGGCGGCCCGAACAGGGTGCCCGATGACAATGGCCGGAGGTGGCGGCAGCCAAAGGTTGTTCGAGCCATTGGAAGTCGCCAGCGCACGCACGCAGGGAGCGCGCGCCCTTGCGCAGCACGCGTACTTGCACACTGCTTGCGCGCAAGGAGCACGCATGCTTGCTTGCATGGTGCGCGTGCTTGCACAACACGCGCGTGCTCACGTACAGCATGCATGCTCGCGTGTAGCGCGCATGCTTGCACAACGCTCGCCCGCGTACAACGCGCACGCTTGCACAACGCGCGCGCTTCCGCGCTACGCACACGCTCGTGTGCAGTGCATCTGCTTGCGCGGCGCGGGCGCTTGCGTGTTGTGCTCGCGCGGGTGTGTTGTGGTTGGGCGTTCGTGCTTCATTCTGCCCCCTTCTTTCATGGTGTTTTTTGGGCTCTAGGCGAGTGCGGCTTGGTGTGCACAACTCGTTCAGGCGGGTTTACTTCCCTTTGTGTATTTGTTCGAAATCTCCTCGGTTTGACTTCGAAAATTTAGGGAGAACCCATCAAATGCCCCCAAATTTTCATGGGTTGTGATCTGCGAAGCAACGAGCTCGAAAATTTCCAAGCATGGTCACTTTGCTTTAGGGTTGTGGTTCTTTGTTGAGCGGATTGCCCCTTTTTTATTGTGTTTTGCGTGAGCGGTGGTGTACTAACATGACTTGGTATTGGCTTTGAAGGCTCCGTAGTGGATGCCTTGACTGCAAGTCTCGCAGGTTGATTGCTCATGCACCGTCATTGCTCTTTGTGCGACGCTCGCGACGCATTACAGGTACATGCCTATGCTTGTCACTTCGTGTGCTGCGTTGGTGCGGAAGCGTGCCACTTTTCACACTTTCTCCTTATATGAATGTGGGGTTGTTGTGGAAAGTTAGCACTAGTGGTGGATTCTTGGACGTGACGTGGAGAGATGTTTTGCCCCCCATGTTTTGGTGTTGTTGAGGGACCGGCGGGCCCGTTTCTACTAGAAGATTCAGAAGGAATCTGTGTCTTCTCTCGCGTGGAAGAATAAAAGGACTTGGTGCTCATTCTTATCAATAGGTTGAGGCAGAGTATTTTATGGCAGAGGTCGTTGATAGTGTTTGTGCCTTAGGATGTGGAGCAGCGTAAAATTTTGTTATTGTTGATTACAAAGAGTCTTAGGGCCTTGAAGAGGAGTAGTGTAAGATGGCTGAGTGGGCCATGAGACGATGGTTACAATGGTAGGTCTATCGCAATTGGACGAGCTCATCATTGCACCTATGTCTGCCACTTGGCGAGAGGTCCCGTTCAGTGCAAACAATGCATGGGTGTTCCGCCCATTCAACATGTGATTCCTCAGAAGTTGGTGTTGACATTGGGGGAGTACTCGAATGCATCCACGTCATGCGTCTGCTTGACATCTTTGGTGTTGAAACTGAAAACTCGGTCTCTGTGGAGTTCACCCTTGGGGAAGGGGTGATCGCATACTTACTTCTGTCTCGCGAGCCAAACAATTAAGGAAAAAGAGCAGGGAAAGGACCCAAGGGCTCAGCGTGGAGGTCTCATCACACACCCGGAAGATCTTAGAGCATTTCCCCTTCCTATCCAAATGTCGAGCTAAGGGTATCTCAAAAAGCGCAAGAAGACCTAGACACAAGTAAGCATGCCTTCTGAGGTACCCCCTTGGGTCTATTTATAGATTTCTGAAAACGGCTTGCAAATAACCAACCTCCGTTGTTCTGAACAGCTATGTGCATCCCAACTGGGTCTGCCAATAGCGTAACTCCGTTGTTCCAACAGGCTATAGACAGGCCAGCGGGGGTAAAACAGTAAAAATACACCACAGGAGACTGGGCGAGCGGCCCTATGGAGCTTCCACTCGTCGGGGGCGGCGAGTAATCGATGGAGCTAGCACTCGCCGCCTCTGCCAGCCTTGGGCGAGTGCAAGCCCAGCCTTCCCCACTCGCCCACTGCATGTCGAACCCCCGTGGCGAGTGCAAGCTGACCCGCTCCACTCGCCCGCTGCTCGTGGGGCCCCTGGGCCGAGTGCGAGCCGACCCGCTCCACTCGCCCCTCCAACGATTCACCCCCATTTGGGCGAGCCGGGCTGCTGGTCTTTGGCCGATCTGGCCCCTATCGACCCGCTTCACTCGCTGAATATGGGGTTGTACATTTGGTTTGTGTATTGCCTTTGTCGCACATGAGTTTTTGCGAGTCGTATTAAGCTTATGATTCCCATCGGGTGTCAGCCTTGCATGGTGAAGATTCTGTAGTAGTCATCAAGCAAGGGATCTTTGTAGTTGCCAAGCAGTGCTTTGTGTTTGTCCTTATGGTGGCAGGCGTGACATAGCATTGTATCATGTTTTTACGCATCAGTGGTCCTAAAGTATCTTGTGTCTCACATTCCTTGCTCGTCGTGTGTTATCACTGGAAATGGTTGTTGAGCGTTAATTGTGGGGACTTGTTGCTCGAGTGTGATAAGTGTGGTCATCTGCCCCCTTGTCTTGCCTATTTAGACGGATCTCGATCCTACTCTTTATCACATGTTGCAGGAAGATTTGGGGTCCGTCCTTGTTAGGAATCCGGGGGAGGATTTGCGACCAGAGTTTGTCTTGAAGAGTAGAAGGACTCGAGGCCGTTCTTGCCATGGGGATCGTATGCTTGGGAGATGCTGAAGGTCCCAAGTTCTGCTCTCATAAGGAATCATCAGGGGCTCAGTACCCGTTTCTATAGAGGGTCGAGGCAGAGCCGTCCGAGGCGGAGGCTAGGTTAGTGTAGCTAGAGGAGAATAATGAGCGCATTGTTGCGCTCTGCCTTGCTCTTGGCAAGAGATTTTGTACGGCACGAGGGACATGAGGTCATTCTATCCTTTGAATTGCTGATGCCAAGAAAAGTGGTAGCTTGCCTCCTACTTGCGATATATCTCCAGGGGAATCACAGAGTTGTTTTCTTGTTTGATCCTTGGTGTCTTGCTGGATCGGGAGCGCTTTCCCTCCTGGCTTGAATGCGTGTATTTGACGCGGCGTGTCAACTTTGCAATTGTCGTTGGGCATGAATTCCGGGAGCTGATACCTATGTTTATGTGTGGGGAGTTTGTTCCCTTTGTTTGGATTGCACCCAAGGACTCAGAGTCTGCTTTTAGCTAAGTGGCATAGGAGGAATTGTAGCTTGCCCTAGCCAGCCTCCGTGGGAGGATTGGGGATGTGTTCTAGCTTTGGGAGTGTTTGGGTTCCGTTATCTTAGACGTGGCGAAGGATCTTTGTCTGTTTGTGCCTTGGAAGGACTTGGGGTCTGTTTCGCTGTTGGTGGAGACGTTGAACCTTTTTTCATTCATATTTTAGGAGGTCTGGAGTCCATTTCTAATGGAAGTGATGAATAATCTTTGTTCGTTCGCGCTTTAGGAGGACCTGGGTCCGTCCAGGTGGAGGTGGCAAAAAACCTTTGTTTGTTTATGTCCCAGGAGAACCGGGGTTCGTCTAGGTGGAGGTGACAAAAAACCTTTGTTTGTTCGGGCCTCAGGAGGACTGGGGTACATTTGGGTGGAGGTGGCAAAGAACTTTTGTTCGTTCGTGCCTCAGGAGAACCAGAGTTTGTCCGAGTGGAGGTGGCAAAGAACCTTTATTCATTCGCGGCTCAGGAGAACAACAATTTGTCTAGGTGGAGGTGGTGAAGAACCTTTATTCGTTCATGCCTCGGGATAACTTGGGTTCGTCCAGGTGGAGGTGATGAAGAAACTTTGTTCGCTCGTGCCTTAGAATAATCAGGGTTCGTCCAGGTGGAGGTGACAAAGAACGTTTATTCGTTTGCGCTTCAGGAGAACCAGGGTTCATCCGTGTTAAAGGTGCAACTGGACCTTTGTCCACCTTTTCTGAGAGGTGCAACCAGACCTTTGTCAGTATCATCTGAAAGGTGCAGAAGGGCTCTCGCCAATCTCGCTTGAGAGGTGAAGAAAGGATTTCGTTGATCTCGCTTGAGAGGTTCAAAAGAACTTTCACAGATCTCACCTGAGAGGTGCAGAAGGACTTTCGTCCATCTCACCTTGCTAGTGGAAGATTCTGAAATAGTTGTCATAACTTGAATTCATGATCCATTGTGGAGAGTGTAAGGGGTGCGTTCGTAGTCTTGATAACACAGAAGATGTTAATTCTCTATAGACATGAAATGATCAAACTTCAAAAATCATTAGTCATAATCATGAGTCTGATCTTGCGGTAATTTGCAAAAAATAAAGTTGACAAAGTGGAACAGAGGTACGATTAGAGCTTTAATGGTGGATTTAAGGCTTCCTCTTGGGATGATTGTCTTTGGGGTTGCTCCCCGACCCTTTATGGTGAGCGGATGACAGACCCTTCGTTGATCGATCCTGTGTTTGGTCTTGTAAGAAACTTTTGAACTGCCCTTGCCTTACGAGACATTCGATTTCTTTCTTGAGTTTGGAACAACTTTTAGTTTCGTGTCCTTGTCCGTGGTGGAACTAACAGTATTTTGATCGATCACATGTATTTTTAGGGAGCGGTCTGGATTTACGGAGTGCCTTAGTGCCTTAGAATCCAAAGAGTATGTTCATTCTTGAGGTATTGAGGGGCATGAAGGTTTGATGACAGGAATGCCCCCTGGCTCAGAAGGATTCAAGATTCTCGTCGTTCCCTCTAAGGTTTGGCAGTGGTCCTTAATTCCTCTTCCTTTTTTATCTTCCTTTGGAAAGTATCCAATGCTTCTATGTTGCTTCCTTTGTCGTTATTTGAGCTTTGACTCGACGGATGAGGTTAAGATGACTAAGCTCTAATTCTTTCACCAGCATGGAGCAGAACTTTCTTGGTTGGATTATTCCGAGGAAAATATTACATAGGAGCTCGAGGTTGACTTACGGGATCTGTCATGCCTCTGTGGTGAAGAGGCAAAAGAAATCCTTGAGCGCCTCTGTCTTAGTCTATTGGATCCCCGCGAGGTGAAGGAGTCGCATGTTGGCGGCAAACCAATCCATAAATATTTGAGCTTGCTCTGTGAAGCCCTTGATTTCCCATTCTTTCAAAGAATGGAGCCGGGCAAGAGACTTTCATTTTAGAGTTGTCGGGAACACTTAACACAAATGTGGGGTCGAAGCATTGTAGATTCTTATGACGGTTGTAAAGTACTAGACGTGCACCATGAAGTCATCTATCTCATCGAACGTATTGAGGTTACGGAGTTCGATCCCGGGCGGATCGGGATGCGCCAGGACTTGTGGGGCCAGAGGAGAGATGAGTTGAACAGGGTGTTGCATGTCTGTATCTCGGTCCCACTCCCCCCCCCCCCCCCCCCCCCCCCCCCCCCGTACTCATGCTCTTCCTCGATCATGCGTCCTACCCGTTCCTCAGTGGGCCTTATATCAGTTGAAGTGATAGCATTTATTGTCGTACGAGTGTTTCTCAGCGTGCTTCTAGGATGCCCATCGAGAAATGTGAGGCATGCAGAGCAGTTAGCGTCAGTCAACTTGTATGTGACGGAATCCCCGGAGCTGGCAATATTTTTCAGGTGTTATCTGATTTGGGATCAACAGTGGTTGGCCTCTTGGAGCGATGGTCGTGCAAGGGATTCGTTCAGCTTGTTGAACTTCCGCGTGAGACATATTGAACGGAGTGAAGTGTGAGTCGTGTAGCTGCCCCCTAATCCTTGAGATGATACTGAGGTGTCCGCCTGCTTCTTCGGATGTCGGGCTAAGACTCCACTCCTTCTTCACTTGGTACCTTGGGTCTTACTTGAGAAGTGCACTGTTGGGTGCGATACCTCCATCGGTTCGTACCCCCCAATTCCACGCATCGTGGGTGACTCTGTCGAGCGAGTGGTGGCTTAAAGGGAGTGATCCTTGGCTTGCGGGCGTAGGAGGTGCTTATAGGGACTTAAAAGTCCTTGCGTCCCTTAGTAAGGCAAGTGTATGAGCTTGACGTTCCTCTATTTGACGCATCCGTTCTTCCATTTATGATGCTAGTGCAAAAACTACCTCCTCGAGAAGCGGCATGGGGCCGATGGGCGAGTCATCGGATGCCTGATCATTAGACTCTTTGTAAGCAGGTTGGTCGGCGGTGTGCACTCTTCCTTTCGACAATGTAGTTGGTGTTGTGATTTTGAAATTTGTTAGAGCTTTTGAGAACTCCTTCTCACAGATGGCGTCAAATTGTTGCGAGTCACCTGCTTTTTCCAGTTCTGGAGAATCAGACCGCCTTAGCTCGGAATTGGACCGGGCACGCAAACAGTTAAAAGAAAACAACAACAAATAACAAAAAACTTTTTTTGACGTGGAAAACCAAAAAATGGTCAAAAACTAGCCCCTTTGGAAAAGAAACTCGCTAATTGCGTCAAGGTATGAAAGCAACAGAAAAAAAAACTAAGTCCTTTCAGCCTGGGTGAAAGCGCTCCGGTAGTGAAAATCGCTAAGTTCTAAGAGTCTCAATGGAAGCACTCTTGCTGAGCCGGAGCATCGTCGGGAGTGCTCCTTTGGAGAAGGAAAAGCCGCGTTCTTGAAGTCTTGAGACGTTTTGGTGCTAGAGAGGGACCTGAGAGAGTTCTGAGCGGAGAAACGATCTATGTCTCACGTTCTCGCCGGAAAACCTCAGAGCTCTTTCTAGCCATTGGTGTTGCTTGTCTTAAAATGAAGGTCTGTGGGCCTTTTTATAGTTTTATGGAGGGATATGCTGGTAATTGTGGCAGACGGAATTTGTGTTGGCGAATGACGTCACTCCGTTTCGGTAACCTGGATCACCAATTTTAGCGAAATGACGAAAGTGCCCCCCCTCGGGTGGTTCGGGCGGCCCGGGCTGGGTGCCCGATGGCGGCGACAACGGTCGCTGGCGCGCGCACGCGCGCAGGGAGGCTCGTGTGTGCCCTTGCGTGCTGCGCGCGCGCGTAGGGAGCGTTGTGCTTGGATGTCCGTGCTTCGGTCCGCCCCTTCTTTCGGGGTTATTTTTGGGGCTCTGGACATGTCCGGCTTGGTGCGCGCGACTCGTTCGGACGGGTTAGCTTCCCTTTGTGTCTTTGATCAAAATCTCGCCGGTTTGACTTAGAAAGTTCAGGAACCCCATCAAGTAATAATGAAAATAATGAATTAGAATAAATAATGTAAATAATATTGCATAATCTGCCACTTGGAGTAAGCTAGTTTAGGAAATTAATACGAATAATTAGCGTAATCAGATTACTTTTGATAAGCCGATTAACAATTGGTGAAAGCTAAGGCAGCGTGCCTTGATGGGTTTTATATAATTAAACAAATGAATTGTCACAAACATTAATTTATCATGCATCTTGCATTGAGTGGTACGGAAATGTTACGACGATCGCCCCGAGTCATCACGAGAGTCGACGCTCCTGAATTCTGTCGCCGCCGAAACACCAGAATTCATGTCAAAGGCCAAGAGCATACTCGATCACAGACAAGCCCTTCGACTTTTATACCGCTTGTTAGTTCTTACAGAGCTTAAAGTAAAATGACATTAAGGCTGCGTTTGATGCGACTTATCGCGACTTATTTGTTCCGATGAGATTGGATAAAAATGTCATTGTCATACAAAAATCTTATGCCTCAAACTATTTTTTTTTTGTAATGGTAGTATCATTTGTCATGCCAAACATACATTCTATCACAATGATGTGTTTGTCCAATCTCACCGGAGCAAATAAGCTACGCCAAACGCAACCTTAATAATATATTGTTGGAAGTTCAATGTAACATATGCCTACAATTACATTGTTCGGAACTTTTGTAAGTAAACGAGTTAGGGTTATTGAGGAATCGTGCCAAAGAAGCTCTAGCTCACTCAATATATATATTTGGTATCTCATCATATCATCCATGAGATCTTGAGTCCGTATGTATGAGTTGGGCTCTGTTTGGTAAAGCGGCAGGTGTACAATCTCATATTCGTTGAGTGGGTTTTTCTCTCAGGACGGGTAATTCAAGAGCCTTTCGCCAGGGCAGGCAGAAAGGCTTTCGCCTGGGTAGGCGAAAAGCCCCCGGAGTTGGCAAAACTCTTTGGACCTAAGCAGTGGCGGATCCAGGGGGCAAGGGGGGTCCCGGGCCCCCCCTTGAATTATGAAGTTTATGTATAATGTATATAATATAATATAAATAATAATAAAAAGCAAATCTATCTCCCAATTCCCAAACCCTATCTCCCGAGTGGCCGAGTGAGTCCCGATCAGATTTCCGATTTCTCCCTCCCGCCATCCCGCCTCCCGGCGTGCGCCGCTGTCCGCCTGCCCCTGTTCTCGCCAGACTCCAGTCGTCGTCGGCCTGCTCTAATTAGTTCTTACTCTGCTTGTTCCTCCCCGTCGGCCGTCGCCCGTCGCCCGTCGCCCGTCAGCCTGCCCTAATACAGCCCCTGTGCGTTGTGCCGACTTGTCCGGTTGTCCCGACCGGCGACCACCAGCAGGCAGCAGGCAGCAGCCCGACCGGTGACCACCAGCAGGCAGCAGGCCGCAGGCAGCAGCCCGACCAGTGTGTCGTGAGTCCGTGACTGTCGTCTGCCCTCCGCTTGAGCCTTGAAGATCCGAAGAAAAAGGAGGGTTGGGTACTTTCGTACTTGGGTAACGAATTCTTCTACCTCTTTTTGTGTGATTTTCTTCTATACATAATAGCTTGGTGGAAAGATTTAGGTGAATCACCTCGCATTTCGTTCGGGTCGTGTGAGTCCTTTTCGCTTGAGCAGACATTGACCTATAGTCATTGTTCAATCTCTAGAGGCGTATCGAACCTTTGTTTTATTTGTTTTTTATGAACTACATGGTCGATTGTGTCCGTCCTTAGCATGATACTTGTATTAGAAACCCGAGCGCATTTCCGAATTAGGCATGTTGTGTGAAGCTTATTCGTGTCATTGACACGGATATGTGATGTTTGCATTTAGATTATTGTGCGCATGTGTTATGACAGTCACAGTGTTGTTATAATGCCAAAATTTTGTGCGATTTAGTGGCCGAATATTAGATTTTCAAGGGTGCTAACACACTTTAATTTTAGGTCTCGTGAAGAAGATGAAAACTATTAACTCATTTTCAATAAAAAGTTATCAACTGAAGGCGAGACATCTACATCAACAGAACCAATTATTGTGGATTATTCTTTAGTGAATGTCGATTCGTGTTTAGTTGTTAATACACCTCTAATATTCAAGTGTGATCCTGGATTACGTCCTCAAATTTGGGAATATCCAGTAAATAAACAAGATGAAAAGCGTCGATCGTATCTCAAAGTCGGGTCTTATCAGCACAAACTTCAAGAGTATCCTTGTTCTGGTCAACATAAACGTAGATTTCAGTATTCTTGGTTTGAAAAGTTCACATGGTTGGAGTATTCACCTGCAAAAGATGTTGCATATTGTTTACCGTGCTATATTTTTAATAAACAAGGTATTGCTCGCTTTGGATCAAGCTCATTCACATGGTTGCAAGTAACATCCTGGTGAATGGAAAGGGCTAAAAACTCTGTTTCTTAACGAATGTTCACAAACTTATTATGTTCATTGTTTTGCACATAAACTACAGCTAGTTCTGGTTGCAACATCAAGGGAAGTGAAAGCAGTGCATAATTTTTTCAATGTATTGTTGTATGTTATTAACACGGTTGGTGCTTCCACCAAACACAATGATCAATTGTGCGCTGCTCAAAATGAATATTTTGATTACATGATTGCACTGGATGAAATTGAAGCTGGTACGGGAGCCAATCAGATAGGTTCGCTACAAAGACATGACGACACTAGATGGTCGTCTCATCTAAATTCTGTCTGTAATGTTATTAATATGTATAGTGCAACTTGTTCTGTATTGCTTGATATTAGTGATAATGGAGGGACATCTGCATAATGAGGGGATGTTGAAGCGGCTTTTAAAAAGATGGGTGCATTTGAATTTATATTTATCTTGCATTTGATGAAAGAAATATTGGGAATCCGTGACGTTCTATGCAAAACACTGCAACATCAAAATCAAGATATATTAAATGCTATAAATTTAGTTTCAACAACGAAGACTCTCATTCAAAAATTACGCGCATCTGGCTGAGAAAAGTACTTACAGGTTGTGAAAGTATTTTATGAAAAAAATGAAGTCGAAATTCCGGAAATGAATGCTAGATACAGTGATCGTCGGTTTCGAATTCCTCGTGATATCATTACAGTGGAACATCATTTTAGAGTTGACATATTTAACGCCACAATAGATTGTGTGTTGCAGGAGCTGAACTCTAGATTCAATGAAAATTCTATGGAATTGCTTCGTCTAAGAATGACTTTAGATCCAATTGTTGAATATAAATATTTTAATATTGAAGATATATGCGCTCTTGCAAGAATTTTTACCCTCAAGATTTTAATGAGCAAGATATTTATGTGTTAAATACTCAGCTGCAACATTATCAGTTAGACGTTCTTTCTCATTCAAATTTAAAGCACTTGTCAACACTTTCTAAACTTTGTGAGAAATTGGCCGAAACGAAGAAATCAAATACCTATTATCTTGTTGACAAACTAATTCGGCTAATTTTGACACTTCTGGTCTCAACAGCGACTACAGAACGGTCATTTTATGCTATGAAGCTTATTAAAACAAGACTGAGCAATAAAATGGAGGATGAATTTCTGACAAATTGTATGACTCTCTACATAAAACGAAAAATAGCAGAGAAGATCGAGAAAGATGTGATCATTGATGAATTCTATGAGTTGAAAAAACGGCATGCACAACTAAAATAAGGTAACATCTATATTGTAATTTTTCTTTTATTGTTAATGCTAAAATTTCAAATTATAAAATTTTTTGCTTATTATATTTTGATTCATAATTTTTTTTGGTCCCCCCTTAATTCGAATCCTGGATCTGCCCCTAGACTTAAGGCGTTGAGTGTAGCCCTTCACTCGACGCTCTCAACGCTTTTTGAGTTAAGGCGTTGAGTGTAGCTCCTTCTCTCAACGCTCTAAACGTTGTCTTAAAGCATTGAGTGTAGCTCTCACTCTCGGCGCTTTCTGAGTTAAGGCGTTGAGTGTCGCTCCTTCTCTCAATGCTCTCAACGATGTCTTAAGGATTTGAGTGTAACACTCGCTCTCAATGCTCTCGGCGCTTTTTGAGTTAAGGCGTTGAGTGCCGCTACTTCTCTCAATGCTCTCAACGTTGTCTTAAAGCGTTGAGTGTAGCTCTCGCTCTCGGCGCTTTCTGAGTTAAGGCATTGAGTGTCGCTCCTTCTCTCAACGCTCTCAACGTTGTCTTAAAGCATTGAGTGTGGCTCTCGCTCTCAACACTGTTTGTCTTTAGGCGTTGAGTGTAGTTCCCGCTCTCACCGCATCAGTACCTAGACAGATTTCCTTTGTCCTAGGATGATCCTGTCAGATAAGTGAAGCAGACAGAAGGGCTTCCGCCTAGGTGTGTGAGAAGCCTCCCGCCCAGTTTGGTCCATAGGTAAATTTACATGGCTACCCCTAGAGGTCTGCATATAGCCCTTTTGAATAGCTGAGTTTGGTTGTTGGCATACCAGCTTTTTGGAATCTATAAATAGACTCACAGGGTACCTCAAAAGGCAAGCTTTCTCATTTTCTGAATTCTTGTAGAGCTTTCTGAGTTATCCTTAGCTCAACACTTGGCTAAGGAGGGAAATCGCTCTGAGATCTTCCGGGTTAGTGGAGGGACCTCCGTGCTATAGCTTAGAGTCAGTTCTTTGGTTCCTTGTGGCTGCTCGGGGGTCTGGGCTTGGGAGAAGTAGGTGTTAGTTACACCCTAGGGTCCGAACTCGCGTTGAGAGCCAGTTTTTGGATCCAACAGCAGGGGTGTTGCACATTGCAGTGGCACAAGAAGCAGCGCCAAACATAAAAATGAAGGCTGCGGTGGAATAGTGGCGGCATCGCGGATCGTCAAAAACTGCGGCAGGCCAGATTTTTGCCTCTTTCCTCCTCCCCGATTTTTCTCCCAGGCCCTAGCCGCTGCGCGTGCTTCTTCTCTGGCATCCACCGCTTCTCGTATGCCAACGCCGACGATCTTCTCCGTCCAACATCTCCTCCATGGCTGCTCGATTTGTCTTCTCTATCTCCGGATGATCTCTCCTCCTAAGTCTTCTCCATCTCCGGCAAATCCAGTACCAGGCACGCCGCCGACTCCTGTTCATCTTCTCCGACGGTAAGATCCTTTGCAACATTTGTGCAACATTTTTTGCGATTCTCCTTCTAAGCATACGAACATGGATGTAGCATATTAGGTCCTTGTTTTCCTCCGGAAACCATGACCCCCTCTTCCCAGTTTCATTGTCGGGACAAATTAAATGATGCATTTTAGATCTGCAAGTTGCATATATTGGTCGACATGGATCACCAACTTAGAATGTAATGGTAGTGTGCGATTTCAATATGCGCTTCACATATGTTGTATGTAATGCACTAAAATTCAGAATGATCTGGTAGCGTCTTAAGGTCAATCTGGAGCCTAAAAAGGGTCACACAGTCTTGGACACGGGCGTGTCCATGGCCGTGTCCTGCTATGAGTTGGACGATTTTCTGCGTGGTCGACGAAATGCAGTCGACGGTCATTGGAGGTCGGGCATACGGCCTGAGACACGGGCGTGTCCAGGGTCGTGTCCAGCTTGGGCTGTTTGTCGGGCTGTGTCGAGTAAGTTACACGTACTGGTACACGGGCGTGTACCAGGGCGTGTCTGGCACACGACATGTGACACGGGAGTGTCAGATGGCCGTGTCCTGTTCGGGATGCGACGGTTTCAGCATCGATTGAGGCACACGGCCCATGACACGGGCGTGTCCATGGTTGACACGAGCGTGTCCCAAGGCGTGTCACAGGTCGTGTTCTGTTCTGTATTTCCTGGTTCACGGCGAGTGTAGAACATGACCTTGGACACGGGCGTGTCGCAGGCCGTGTGTCACAACCCGCATTTTCTCCGAATTAAAGAATTATCAGAGTATGAGAAAACACACGTCATGATGCCACGTCAAGCAGGGGATAACTGCTGACGCTCAGACAAAACCACCTACTATACTTTAAGAAAGAAATTCATGATTTTTAATGATTAGAAAATCAGTTATACTTAGAGGTCGTATCCCTCGGCTCGGTGGATCACCTAGTCCACGGTTAAAAACTATAATTAAGCGCTGCGAAAAAATACTTTATTCAGGTTTGACATCCTAAGAAGTGCATAAGAGCCCTAAGAGGACCACTTATGCTATGCAAGGCTCTACATTTAATTAATATTATATATAGGAAAACGATCTTTATACGCTGTTTGGAAAATAGTGATTTACTTTTATAAATTATGCTGATCATGCAATATATTTACAATATTAGTTGTTTCAAAATAACTAGCAACCTAGCATAAATCCTCCCCAGAGCAAGTAGACTATCTCCAGAAAATGGTAGCAGCAAAAGTAATATATCTAGTACAAAGGTAAAAACTACCAGTGGACGCCAACAACCTGACACGAACCCACTGACAAATATGTATGTCTGTAAGAAAAGTACAGAAAAACTACCTCACTAACAAGCAACAGAACCTCCAAGGTCAAAGAGACCACCAGCAACACCGCCGCAACCTAGCCACCAAACTGGCTACTGCTCAGAACCTGAAGCATTCAAAAGAAGAAAGAATACCTCAGCAAGCAAAACAAGAAAGAACTGCATGAAAGTGTCAACCAGGGGGGTAAGTGAAAGAGGAAAACACACAGCAGTAAAGGTTAAACTGCCCCAAGGCAAGACAACAAGGAATGCACTACTTGCTAGGAAACAGCATCAACCCTGCCCAGAAACTACATCCTGCAGGGTCTACTAGGCTTCCAAGAGCCCAAAATGCTGCAATCTACCAAGGAAGAAATACCTAACACCCTAAGCTGTGGGAGATGGTAGTAGCAAAAACAAATAACATGGATCCGGTTTGGAGGCAAACTTAGTCCCCCAACCTCCATTTCCAAGCCAACAAGCTCGAGGGTCTACATGTGAAAGCACAAGGGACCTTCCACCCCCTTGCCCAGCCCGTGCCTGGAGCAAGATAGAAGAATAAGGGTGGCCTTGGCTAAATTACACAACACCTCCCCCATGAAGAGCTTCAAACCACCACTACTAACCACGACCCACGATTCAGCCTTTAGGAAAGAAAAACATGGCCGACAAAGAAACTACAAATATAATCAAGGAATTCACTCGGGAACAAAAATCGAGGTAAGGGAAATAGTGTTGAAATCACTCAACACGGCTTGGCGTTGAGTGGGACCCACTCAATGACTAACCAGACCTTGGCGTTGAGTGAGTTAGCCTCACTCAGCGCCAGAATAGCCATGGCGTTGAGTGAGAATCACTCACTCAACGCCCTCCGCAAGAATAGCTCTGGCGTTGAGTGAGCTATCCTCACTCAACGCCAAAACAGCCATGGCGTTGAGTGAGGTCCACTCCCTCAACGCCTTCAGCAAAAGAGGCAGTGATGTTGAGTGAGCTAACCTCACTCAACGCCAAAACAGCTATGGCGTTGAGTGAGGTCCACTCCCTCAACGCCTTTAGCAAAACCACAAAACCCAACAGTGGCGTTGAGTGAGTCCACCTCCCTCAATGCCAAAACAGCTTTGGCGTTGAGTGAGGTCAACTCACTCTACGCCAAAGTTCATTCCTGCAGGACAACCCTAAACTATCTCCAACAAGAGGAGGTCGGAGGGAATGCCGACTGATTCTCGCTGAATCGGCGGGAATGCAGGAACACGGCCTTGGACACGGTCGTGTCCTGTTTTGTATTTCCTGGTTCACGGCGAGTGTGGAACACGGCCTTGGACACGGGCGTGTCGCAGGCCGTGTTCGGCTCAGGAAAGTGGTTTTAAGTGCGAATCGTGGTCGTTCGTTTCCTTCTATTGGGATCCAAGGGCTCAAGCTGATCCTTGCTGAGTTAAGGCCGGGAATAGGGTTTGAAACCCTCATTCCACTTTGAGCTATCTCTTTCTAAAGCTTTAGAGAGAGGGGAGAGCAAGGAAGAAGGAGAAGGAGAGATCCGGCCGCCGGAGGAGCTTCGGAGTCCCAAATCGCAAGCCGAGTTCAGATCTACGGAGGCTAGGCCGTTGCGGTGCTTTTCATCCGTCTAAATCTTCATGGCGCCAAAAAGAACCACAAGGGTAACAATTCTATTCTTGGACATGTGAAGTCCTCTTTCCTTTATGCATAGGAAGCCCGTTTTTGCGAGTATGCGGTGAGTGTGAGGTATTCCTTCAGGTAGACATGAATAGTCCCCGTTGTTTTGCATGTAGAGTCCGGAATCGAAGTACGGACTTAGGCATGGTGTGTGAAGCCTAACTGGACAAGTTGGTCTGGATCGGTGATGTTTTATTATGCATGAATGGTCGGAGAAGATTCTGTGTCGATGGATGTTTTCGGGTTTTCTACGTAGTAGATTGCAGCAGGGATCCTTGGGGATTAACTCCAAGGTGCACCCGGAAATCTGGGCAGAAGCGAAGTTCTGCCATAACGGTGGCCGGGGAGCCAGCCGTGTACATAACTGGGTTATGTACGATTGATTGATCAATATGTTGGGACTGGGGGAAACTTGGCCCGCGCCGATGACTTGTATTGTTATGGCGAGGTGAGCAACGGGCGGGTGGAACCTTACCCACTCCAAGTGGTTCAGTGAAAGTTGACCTGGAGAGTGAGTCTAGGATTCGGCTGAAAGGACTTTAATGCTCACGTGTTTGTCATCCTGGGGGGCGGTGGTGGACCGCGGAAAGGACCGGGTTCGGACCGGGTTCACTGAGTAAGTGCCCTGAGAGCACGGGGTGTGGCGTCGTAAGTGTCTACACCTGTGGTGAAGCGTGTTGTTGGTTTACTTTCACTATATTGTTTGGCTATGCTACTAAACTGTAGGAAAGGAGCACCGCCACCCCAAATCCGGGGTGGGATCGTTATAATTTGGTCAGCTTTAGCTGATCGTTGCTTTTGTCTGCCACTGTTGCGGTGGATTGTTGCTTGCAGGTGCTGCGGAGCCTAATGACAAATAGCGGGTTGTAGCCCTTGTTGCTGAGCCGGCCCTCCAAGGACTTTGCGAACGTTTACTTTTATTCTCATGTGTGTCCGGCAAGCATGCCGATGTTTGGAAGACGCTTTTGTTTAAAGTAAACTCATGTAAGGTCATAAGGCCAAGTACTTTGTGTATTTATACGCTCATTCCTATTTTGGGTATTTTAGTGGACATTCATGTTGTGGCTTGGGTTCTTTTATTTGTAACATTTAAAATGCTTCCGCTAGAATGTGCTCTGTGTAGGATGTGTGTTATTGAAAAGATGGTTTCATTGAGTAACCCTTCGATCTGTCTGTGGTATATGACGTCGGGCCCCGGCCGGACCTACTGCTATATACTATGTGACAGATAGTGGTGTTACATTGTACCTGGTTGGGAGGGTTCGGCTCATGATAGGCGCATTTATCACCGAGTTGTGCGAGATAGAAGGTGTAAATTTCCATATGCGCCTCCAGATAAATTTGTCACCGCATTTATAATGAATGTTTAGTATTTATCAACTAATATTTAAAATTTTGCTATAATAAATCATTTCAATACAGGGAAATATTATTTGGTTGATGTTGGATATTCGTTAGAAACATGCCTTCTGAAACCATTTCTAGAAACAAGATATCACTTGGCGGACTTTGCTCGAGGCAATCAGCCAACTGAAGGTCGTCGTGAAATATTTAATCAAGCGCACTCATCTTTGCGTTCTGTTATTGAACGTTGCTTTGGCATATGGAAAAATAAATGGCGCATCCTTAGGAAGATGTCACACTGCTCATTTTCAAAACAATGCATAATTATGGTGGCGACAATGACCCTCCATAATTATATAAGAAGACATTCATCTAGAATTGATCCAGAGTTCAGAGCATGTGATCTTGATGAAAATTTTGTGCATCCTGAGGCATACGAACATAGGGCACAACATCGACGACCCGACAGGGTCACGACTCCGAGCATTGAGCCAGTTACACATGAGGGGACAGGTGCACCTGAGATGTCTGCTTTGAGAGAATTCATTGCGGATCAATTAGAAAATGCTCGCGGGTACGATTCAAATAAATATGCTTTAGCAAATAAATTATTTTTTTATATTAAATT
This sequence comes from Platanthera zijinensis, assembly GCA_039513925.1. Lineage (NCBI taxonomy): Eukaryota > Viridiplantae > Streptophyta > Magnoliopsida > Asparagales > Orchidaceae > Platanthera > Platanthera zijinensis. Next base: position 11,070,819 of record CM077081.1, on the reverse strand, counting down.
TATCTAATCGGGCGTACTCTCTTTTGCAGATGATATTTGTTTGAGTTGGAGAAAAGCGCCTATCATCAATTCAAAAATATTTATCGCAAATGTTTATGTGGAACAAATTGTTAATTCTAAGTTGAACATCATAATTTATGCGAACTATTTAATTTTATCTCTGTTTATTTTTCGTTACTATTTATTTTTTATTACTGTTTAGTCATGCACCACAGTTTCACACAGCACTGCAAATACAGTTTTCCAAACAGTTTCATAAATTTTTCACCACTGCAAAACAGTTGATTCCTGCACCACTGCTTCCTGCACCGCCACAGCTTAGCCAAACATGCCTTTAATCACTTGATATTTACTTTCAATGTTCTATAAGACATGATTATACAAATGTCCTCACGGAATCCAGAACCCATCACCCTCAAAGCAAGGAGAAGATCGCAGAACTCAGAACCCGTCGCCCTCAAAGTAAGAAGAAGATCGCTTCTTTGACAGCTCAACCCAACGGTATGAACTCACTCAAGAACTCATTCACAGATAGCTTATCAAGCACGATCTAATTTTATCAATGGTATCAGTGGGAGGTTCAGCTTGATCAACGATCTTGTGATGTGTTTTCGTAACTTTCATTGAGAAACCCTAAAACAAAGAAGATGGTAGTTCAGCCCAATGAGTGTTCTTCGATCAAACCCAGAACCCATCTCCCATGCCTATGTCTGGAAACCCTAAATTAATTCTTGCATGTCATATGGTGTTTACGGGCTCCCCTGTAGTCGATTCACAGAAAGTGAGTAAAAGAGTCAAGCAATGGCGGGCAATCCCATGGCCAGTGAACCTTTTAGGTATCGACACAACATTTTGCTGATACCTAAATAGGCATCGACACTTCATCTTGCCGACATTGGCAATATATCTCGTCAGCAGCTGCATAGATATATGCACCACATCTAGTCGATATATGTAGAGCTTCTTGATGATATTGGCTCCGCTTGGCCTCACAGCCCCACCTGGCCGCCACGCATAGCCGGTTGTGCACGACCGGACGACCATTTGGTCGTACACCGCCACTCGTTTGGACTCCGCCATTCGGCCATTTGGTAGCCCACCACACCGCCCGGTCGGTCTCCGCCGACCGATCTGCGCTCCTCGGGCACTTGGCTGCATTCCGCCTCCCAGCCTCTATCGCTCGGCCACCACCGCGTGGTCACCCCTACCGGGCAACTTCCACACCACCACCGTCGCACCCCAACATCCGCAAAATTACCTATCAAGGGTGTGCATATAGCAAACTCACAACATGAGTGTGCGTATAACAAAATATTGCATCATGGGTGTGTGTATAACAAAAATCTCATCATGGATGTGCGTATAGCGAAATATCTCATCATAGGTGTGTATATAGCAAAATATCGTATCATGGTTGTGCGTATTGTAAAGTTCTCATCATGGGTGTTGTGTGTAGCAAAATTCTTATCATGAATGTGTGTATAGCGAACTATCACTGTACAACCCAATATTCGCTGAGTGGGACCCAGAGGCATCAATGGCCAGGATTGGACTAGCTTCGAGCTAGCTTTGGGCTTCAGATCAGAAGAGCTCCCGCCTAGAAGCAGGCGAGAACGTTCACCATCAGCCAACCGAGACCCGCTTCCGCCCAAGAGGCGGAGAGAAGGCTTGCTCCTCACGGAAGGCTAGAGCTGGCTCGGTCCGAGGCATTCGACACTCCTTTTTTAGCTCCTACCAAGCGAAGGCGAGAGGGTTCTCGGCATAGGGTTCTCGCCGAGTGGGGCCTAGAGCCCAGGGTAAAATTACCTAATTTCCCTCGGGTAAAATTACCCATGTGCCCCCAGGGTCTGCATTTAGTATTTCAGGACAGCGGGATTCAGCTATTGGCAGACCAACTAGGGGTATTTCAGTAATTTCATGTCAGCAAAGGCTATAAATAGACCCATAAGGGCTCCTTAGAAAGCAAGCTTTCATTATTCTCCAATTCTCTAGTGCTTTATGAGGAGCTCCTAGCCCAGCTTTTGGCTTTGGAGGGGAAGCTCTCAGAGATCTTCCGGGTAAGAGGTGGGACCTCCCGGCTGATGCTTTGGGTCAGTCCTAGGTCCTTCGTAACCAGTCGAGGGTCGAGGCTTGAGAGAAGTAGGTGTTTGCTGCACCCATATTTTCGAACTCTCGTCGAGGTAATTTTTGGCTGCAACAGTTCTGGTGCGGTGAGCGTGGAAAGCAGTCGATACAAGAAAGCCTTGAGTTTGGTCCCATGGCTGGAGGTGAAGATGAAGGGTCTGGCTCAGGAGATTCCCCCACCCGAGGAGAGGAGGAAACAAGGAAGATGATAGAATACTTCAGGCGAGAGGTCCTCCAGACCATCAGCCTGACCTTCTCATCGAGGAGCGAGTGGGCGACCCCTCAAGTTCCAGTGGAGGCGGTCCCGCTCTTGGGCGAAAATGCCCCTGGGCAGCTTAACGGGAAGGAGGTCCCGACGGAGGTCGGCGAGAGGGACGTCGCAGCGCAAGAGCTCTTCCCAGGCCAGCGCCCCGGGAAGGAGGTTCCGGCAGAGGTCGGCGAGAGGGAGGCCGCGGTGCGAGAGCTCTTCCCTGGGCACAGTCTCGCGGATCGAGAAAGTCAGCCGAGTCCGCGAGACGTGCCCTCTCGGAGGCACGTGGCGAGAGCCCCTTCAGTGAGCTCATCATCTCGGCTCCGGTGCCGGAGAGGTTCCGGGAGCCCGACATGTCGTACTACTCGGGGAAAGATGACCTTGTACAACATGTACAATGGTTCGAAGACGTGGTCTCGATAAGGCAGATGACGGATGCCTTCAAGTGTCGACTATTCGTCATCACGTTGAAGGAGAAGGCCCGGGACTGGCTCCACCAATTGCCGGCGAGTTCAATCTACAACTTCGAGAATCTGCGCTGAGGTTTCTTATTGAGGTTCTCAACATCGAACAAGCAGAAGAAAGAGGCGGAGTGCCTGTTTGCAGTGAGGCAGAAAAAGGATGAGACGCTGGGTCATTACGTTGACCGATTTCAGGAAGAGATCCTCCTGGTCCAGGAGGTCCCAGTGTACGCACTGATGCTCGCCTTTACCCTGGGGCTTAGACCGGGATTCTTCAGCATGGAGTTGAAGAGAGTGCCCCCCGCTCCTTTGAGGAGCTCATGGAGAGGACGACAAAGGAGATAGACTTTGAGAGGGCCAATCCGACTTTTGCCAGGAAGCTGGCCCGGTTGGCGGAGGACGATGTGAAGGAACCAGCAACAGGAAAGCAGAGGGAGCAGAGGGAGCATAGAGAGCAGAGGGAGCTAAGAGAAGAGAGGAGGAGGGAGGAGCCTCGAGGGCAGGGGCAGCATCATGGATGGGGGGCCCGGGAGCCAAATAACCGTCTGGGTTGGAGGCCCCAGGAGCGTCGCCCCTAGGGCCATGGAGGAGGCTTCCAGGGAAGAGACAACTTCCGGGAGCCGAGGAGGTTCGATCAGCCGGCTTGGAGGCAGGGCCCAAGGGGTCACCTTTCGGCACATCAAGAGGTGATGAAAATTAGCAGAGGTAGAGGATCCAGGAGAGGAATTCGAGGAGGAGCCGGAAGAAGGGGAGGTGGAGAAGGAAGAGGAGGCAGGGCGACGTTGCTCTTTTGTGACTTCCACCAGGAGGAAGGTCACGCAACGGCCACCTGCCCAGAGTTCTTGGAGATGAGAGAAGCTAGGGGGTTGGGAAGACAAGATCTGCCAGTAAGGATTGTAGAACTGCAGCAGGGAGAAGGGGAAGACCGGTGTGAGGATAGGGCAGACGTGGGGACCCGGGGGAGGGGTCGGGGTGATCCACGTAGGAGTTGGGATTGAGGCGACTCGGAAGGGGAGCCTTCAGACCATATACAGAAGGGGGGTCGCCTCGACCTCCCTGGCTCCCCCTCCAGAGGAAAAAATCACCTTCTCATCAACAGACATGCCGGACTATGAGGATCCGTTCTGCGACGCTCTTGTGATCCAGACGGCGGTGGAGAACTTTACTGTCTCCAGGATACTGGTGGACAACGGGAGCTCCGTGAATGTGATCTTCAAGAAGGCCTTCAACGAGATGAAGGTGGAAGGGAAGAGGGTCTTGGCTTCGTATGGACCGCTATTCGAGTTTTCTGGAGAGAGGAAGGAGGTAGAAGGAGGAGTAGGTTTGCACGTGAAGCTGGGGGGCGCGTCGCGGAACTGTAGGTTCGTGATAGTGGACGCCACGATCAGTTACAATGTCATCTTCGGGCGCCCCCTCATCAGTGCCTTTCGCTGTGTCCCCTCCTCGTTCCATCAGTGCCTCAAGTTCAACAACGAAGGGGTGCATGTTAGGATCACGGAGGACCCGAAGGTGGTGAGGGAGTGTTACGTTACGGTGGTTAACACCATGTCTTGGATGACAGAGGCAAAAGAGCTGGAGAAGGAGATGGTGGAGCAGGAGGAAGGTGTCAAAGAGTAGGGAGTGAGCCTGGAGGAGCAGAGAGGAGTTGTGAAGGAGGTCCAGAGGGACGGGGAGTCGGAGCCGCAAGAAGATTGGTAGACGGAAGGAGTGGGAGAAGAAGTAGAGAGGGAGGCCCAGAGGGGCATGAAAGTCAAACAGCAGTAGCAGGAGAGCCTGGAGGAGGCGATGGAGGTAGAGGAGGAGGCGATGGAGGTAGAGGAGGAGCGAGGAGTAGGGGAAGTAGTTGTGAAGGAGGCCCAGAGGGGCATGGAAGTCGAACAACAGCAACAGGAGAGCCTGGAGGAGGCAATGGAGGGTAGATCCATGAGCCACACCTGGAGCGGCGATGACTTAAAGCGCTTCTACCCATGACAGGGGGAAGGTGAAATTGTATATTCAAAGTTCAAAATTTATTACAATGTTCTTATTGATCCATTGTTTGCTTGTATGTCTTAAAGCTGGAGTGGAACGGAAAAACTTAGAGTACCTCGAGCCTGGCTCGGCCCCAGGCAGACCCGCTGCGTAGGATCTCATCTAGCTGGCAGGTCTGAAGGCTCACCTGTGGGGGTAAGGGACCCCGAGTGCTGCTCGGCCCCGGATAGACTCGCTGCCCAGGCTCTCATTAGCTGGGCAGGGCGGTAGGCACACATGGGGGGAAAGGGTTGGTTCTTTGATTTGGTTCTTGGAAAGGTTCTCAATGATACTTCAGCTTAGAAAAACTTGCACTACCCCGAGCCTGGCTCGACCCCAGGCAGACCCGCTACGCATGCTCTCATCTAGATAGCAGGTCCGAAGGCTCACCTGTGGGGGTAAGGGACCACGAGTGCTGCTCGGCCCTGGGTAGACTCGCTGCTCAGGCTCTCATTAGCTGGGCAGGGCGGTAGGCACACCTGGGGGGAAAGGATTGGTTCGTGGATGAGTTCCCGGAGGTACTTCGGCATTAGATGTTCCCACTACCCCGAACGAGGCTCGGACTCGGGTGAACTCGCTGATCGGGTCTTCGGGGCAGGACAGGAGGTATACCTAGCAGGCAGAACAAAGAGGTGAAGAACCTCCTCAGACAAGAGAAGTCCCGGCCAGGAGATCTCGGCCAAGAGGTTCTCGACAAAAGGAGTTCTCGGCGGGAAGGCTTTCGGCGAGGGGCCCTTTGCCCGACGGCGAGAAGCCCCTAAGCGAAAGGCTTCGTTCGCTTGTGCAAGAAGAAAGGGGGGAGCCCTCCCCTTAAGAACCTACAGATAACGCTTTCGGCAGAAGGTTCTCGGCAGAACGACGAAACGGAGCGTCATGACTCGAGCTCTCAGCAGGTTCCCACCTATTGATCGCCAAGGGAGACTATCCTAGGGGGGGCAAGGTCCTCGGCGGAAGCATGCTTGAGAAACATTCGGCACAGTTCAGAGGTAAAAATCAATTACATACAAACATTTACACTTAAACCTTCAAAATGAAATCACACTTACAAAGGGATAAAGAAGATCCCGCGCACTACAAAAGCAAAAAAAAGAGAGGAAGAGGGGAGAAACCCATCAGGGGGACACACTATACCCCTTACTCGAGCTCTCGCTAGAGCTCCAGCTGGAGCTCTCGCCAGAGCCCTCCCCAGATGTCTCGCCAGCAACAATGGGAGCTTGCGGGACATCCGTGGGCGGGAAGTCGGGCGCGCCCGGCGGCTTGGGGATGGGCCCGAAGAGCCAGGGTAGGAGCTGGCGGGTGACAATGGTTTCGCCGCCCTCGTTCAAGCACCCCACGTCCCGCAGCATCTCTATCGTCAGCCTGGCCGTCTCTTAGGCGTTGGTCTGAAGGAGCTTGATGATGTCGTATTTTGAGAAGTGGCGGCTCCTCAGCCTCTCGTCCAGCGGGGGAGGAGGCTGGACCGCAGCCGCAACCGCCTCCATGCGCCAGAGTTGCCCTTTTAGTAGCACGTTCTCGCACTCCACTCCGGCCAGCTGTGCGCGGAGCATCGCGCTCTGTGCAGAATCCTGCGTGAAGAAAAGATCAGTCAGTACAGGAGAAATGGGCTGAGAATTAAAGAGGCGAGAGAAAGCACCTTGGAAGATCTCGCTTACCTCTTCTGTCGGGCGCAAGGACAACAGTCATTGGGCATCCGCCAGCTCGGCCTTTTGCGCTGCCGCCTGAGCCACCGCCTGGTCCCGTGCCTTAAGCATCTCGCCAAAGTTGCAGTCGATGGTGATGCTCCGGCGCGCGCACATGTGCGCAAGCTCGAACCTGCGCAGCAAGGCCCAGATGGAGTCAAGGGTCATGAACCAGGTGGACAGCTGATCGAAGATACTGGCGCCCTCTCGGCTGTAAAGGCCGTAGCCCAGCGCGAAAGAATCACCATTGATCTCTTCCCCCTCCGCCCAGCTGGGGAGGAGGGTAGAGAGGGAGATCTTGTTGGCCTCAGGATCCCACTGGAGCAGAGGTTTCGTCGGTCGCCCTTTCGTCACCAGCCCCGCCTGCGGCTGGCAGGCTCTCGGCAGGGGCCCCAACGGTGGTCCCGGCGGTAGTGGTCATCTCCTCGGCTGCCGAAAGGACCTCGGCGAGAGATCGGCTCTCGATGGCAAGACGGAAGGGAGAGGCCGCCACGGACTTCCCCTTGTCAGCAGCGGTTGGCTTGGGTCTTTTCAGAGGCTTGGATGAAAAGGCACTGGGCTTTCGCTTCCCGGCACCGGACTGAGAAGGCGGAGCCAGCTCATCTCGGCAGGCGAGAGCCGCAAATTTGGCGAGAGCCAGAGGATCTCTCGCAGCCCCAGTCTCGACAAACGGCTAGCGCCGAAGGATTTTCCGCTCCCCTGCAAAGTTAACAACATTCAATGATACATTTTAGAGTATGGAATGTCGAGTTAAAGGCGAGGCCATACCTTCTACAGGAGGCACGGGCAAGAGACATTCGACGTCCCGCCTGAGGAATTGGACGTCGAAGTCCTTGGTTCCGAAGAATTCCAGGAGGGCGCTCTCGCGCGACCCTAAGGTGGGCGGCTTGTAGGCGGCGGCGTCATATTGAACGGGCGCGAGAGGCACGTTGTCGAAGTCGTCGGAAACGAAGACGAACCTCTCGCCCCAGTGGCGGTGCTTGTTGGCGAGACCAGTGGTCTTGAGCAATTGCCCGGAGAAGAAGACCACCCCACTCTTAGCCCGGAAGATGAACAGCTTCTAGAAGATGGGGAGGCTGAACTCAATCATCTCGGATCGCATGTAGCAGATAAACGCTACCAGGATTGCGACCGAGTTGGGATTGAGCTGTGCGGGAACAACTCCGTAATAGCGGAGGGCCTGACGCATCTCGGGCCAGAGGGGGAGGCGGAAGCCCACCTCGAAATGCTCGAGGGGGATGGCGAGCTCCCCCTCATCCGTGCGATTCACCCTATCATCGTTGTCGGGGTTTCTCGCGGTGAAGCTAGCGGGGATGTAGCGGGAGGTGATCAGTTGGTACTCTTCCATGGTTAAACGACAAGGGGGGAACTGGTGCCTCCGAAAAGCTTCGGCACAGTGGGAGCGCCCTTCGTTCTCGCCCGGCATCGTGGTTGAAAGTTGAAGGCGAAAGCTCGGGGAGAAAGGCGAGAACGAGAGAAGGTGGTGAAAGCAAGGGAAGGTCTCAGCAAGGCGCGAAAGTAGCAAGAAGGAAGACAAGGGTTCCGGATCGGAGAAATAAATGTGGTGGTGGATCAGCCTATTTATAGGAAATCGTGGTAATAATGACTTTCCCAAAAAGGCGGCAGGGGTACAGTCGTCACATCCCGAGGAAACGGCGCCTCATTTTCCACTCCGACACGCCTTAGGCGCCTAAGCCAGCGTCAAGGTTCCAACCCTTAGATGACAGCGACGGACAGGCGGTTTGGGTTCGCGCAAACACCAAAATAATAGCATGAAACAGAGCAGCAGAAACAAAAATAGAAAGGGAGCTCTCATCGGGAGAGAGCTTCATAACAAATAATAATCATAAAGTTAAGCAGTCTTTCAAACTAGATAGCAAAAAGAAAAAAAGGGTACATGCGAGAAGGGTAGGCAAGAAGATAGGGAGCAGGGGGGGCGAGACTGCGCAATTTAGTACGGCTCCCAGCGCCATCGTCCTCGCTCTCACCGTCTTGTTCTCAGAGGAGCCCACGGGTTGAAGTAGGAGGATAGCGTGGTGCAGCCGAGGTTGATCTTACGCGCCTGGTCTCGGATCCGCGCGATGCATCGCTCAGGGGACGACTCGACGGTAGGCATGTCCGGCCGCTCCGTCTCGCTGGGGAAGTAGTCCCGCTCGAGGGCCTCCATCCTCTGCTCCACCATCTCGCGATGCTCTTTCGCCGCAGCAGCGTGGGCTCGCTCCCGCCGAATGAGCTTGGACAGGATAGTCGCAAGCTTCTTTCGCCGCTTTTTGACGTTCCCAGCGCCGTCCAGGATTTCCTCCATCTCATCAGAAGAGGGGAAGGGGGAGCTCTCAGCATCCTCACCTTCCTCTCCTTCTTCTTCTTCTTCGTCGGCTCCCGCTCGCGAGTCTGGATCCCCTAGCAAAAGAGTTTCATGGTTATGGCGAGAGCTAAGTAAAATTTATGATAAATATCTCGCATACCTGCAGTATGGCGAGAGCCACCGTCCGGCGGCAGGCGAGAAGGCCCGGACTCCCCCTCAGTTCCATGGAGGAGGTGGAGCGGCTTTCCTCGCCCCGGGCAGAAGGTCTCGCGTATGGTGATCCCGGTCTTGCCAGAAGCAGGGGGAGTTGTCCTCTCTCGCGGGGTGGTTGGCCTCCTTTGGGGCTACGGAGGGTTCGATAGCCACCCCTCTTGCCAGTAGGGCGGGATTAGCCGCTTGGGCGAGCAAGTTAGCAGCCATCGTTTCATTCCTCCGGGTGGCGACACCCGGGTTGGCGGAAGCTGGTGCTGCGGGATGTCAGTTCAATAATTGGGAAGGCTATGATTGAAATGATTAGAAAAAAGTGACTAGGAGAAAAGGATACCTGCAGTTCTCGGGGGGTCAGCCGGAGGAGCGGCCTTCGTGACCTGTGGTCGATCCTCGGGAGGGCGAGACGACGTATCCGGGGGCACCAACGGGGACTCGACGCCATCATCTTGAGCCGCCTCCTGCAAGAAGTATTGCGTCAGTTGCCGATCCTTTCGCTTAAATCAACTCGTAATTTGGGTAATCAACAAGTCGAAGAGACTTACCTTCTGCGGAGGGGAAGGATTACCCGCGTGGCTCGGGGTCGGGGTAGGTGAGCCCTGGTTCTCGCGCGGAAGGTCCTGCTGGACCGCTTTCGCCCTCTTCTTCTTCTTCTTCAGCTGGGAGGGCTCAGCGGCTGGCGCCTTTCTCGCCAGCCAGGGGGCAACCAAAGCACTGTTGGCCAGGGCTCGCGCCTGCGCCGCGTTAATGCAATCTTGGAGGTCTTGCGAGAGCGGCTTGTCAACACGTTTGGAACGCATCGCGAAACCACGCAAGAGCTCATACAGGGAGCAACGACTGTCAGGGGAAGATTTACGACCGTCTATCAGCACATATATATAGCCACGGGATGGCCCACCAAAAGATTCCCTTTTCAGAATGACACGTGCTGCACAAATATTTACGGGTTGGACGTGTCTTCTCGAGCGCAGAGCTAGCTCAAAAAGAGCGTGGATTGTGTACAAACCCATATTCGCTGAGTAGGACCCAGAGGCATCAATGGCCAGGATTGGACTAGCTTCGAGCTAGCTTTGGGCTTCAGATCAAAAGAGCTCCCGCATAGAAGCAGGCGAGAACGTTCACCATCAGCCAGCCAAGACCCGCTTCCGCCCAAGAGGCGGAGAGAAGGCTTGCGCCTCGCGGAAGGCAAGAGCTGGCTCGGTCTGAGGCATTCGACACTCCTTTTTTAGCTCCCGCCAAGCGAAAGCGAGAGGGTTCTCGCTGAGTGGGGCCCAGAGCCCAGGGTAAAATTACCTAATTGCCCTCGGGTAAAATTACCCATGTGTCCCCAGGGCCTGCATTTAGTATTTCAGGACAGCGGGATTCAGCTATTGGCAGGCTAGCTAGGGGTATTTCAGTAATTTCAGCTCAGCAAAGGCTATAAATAGACCCATAAGGCCTCCTTAGAAAGCAAGCTTTCATTATTCTCCAATTCTCTAGTGTTTTCTGAGGAGCTCCCAGCCCAGCTTTTGGCTTTGGAGGGGAAGCTCTCAGAGAGCTTTCGGGTAAGAGGTGGGACCTCCCGACTGATGCTTTGGATCAGTCCTAGGTCCTTCGTAACCAGTCGAGGGTCGAGGCTTGAGAGAAGTAGGTGTTGGCTGCACCCATATTTTTGAACTCTCGTCGAGGTCATTTTTGGCTTCAACAATCACATCATGGGTGTGTGTATAACAAAATTCTCATCATGAGCGTGCGTATAGCAAAATATCGCATCATGAATGTACGAATAACAAAATTCTCATCATGGGTGTGCGTATGGCGAATATCTCATCATGGGTGTGTGTGTAGCGAAATATGGCATAAGGAGTGTGTATATAGCGAAATATCTCATCGTGGGTGTTCGCATCGCGAAATTATATGGTTATGGGTGTGCGAATAACCAAACTCCCCAACCACTTAGTTACTGAAATGACACCCTTGAAATCTATAAAAGCATCATAAGGTCATCATCTGAACTCACCTTGCTTTCTACGCATGAGAGAGTTCCAAAACAATCCCTCGAAGATTTCCTGGTGCGCTTAAAAAAATCCTCAAAGATCTTCGAATGCTTTGAAGATCCCTTGAAGATTTCTCGCGAGTATCGAATATCCCTTGGGGATTGCGCCAAACACATTGCACCTTGCGTCCTGCACATTACATCGTGCAAATTGTGCCGAGCACATTGCACCACGCACATTGCATCGTGCATCATGCGTTGAGTACATTGCGCTGAGCACATCGCTCCAGACTCCGCCGCTTGCAACCAAAGAACAAGCTGTAGTCTCCAGATTGTACCGAGCACATTTCTCCCGCTTCCGAGCACTAGCCGCAGACTTCAAACTGCACCTAGCACATTGCTCCTACTTTCGAGCACCAGTTCCAGACTTCAGATTGCACCAAACATATTTCTCCAAACTGCAGCAGTTTATAAAATATTTAGTTTTTCAAGCGGTGCCCTGTCGCCCTCAAAACTTCTTCTTATCCTACACTGTAACGAGAGGCGGTCTGTCGCCCTTGAGTTCTTTACAAATACTTGTAACAACACGAATAAACTTGGACTGTTATTTCTTTTACTGTTTGAGCGCTTGACCACTCGCGAGTTAGGACAATTCATTTTTGACCGGATTAAGAGCGCCTCGAGCAACCCACAACAATATTATATAATGTTAATTTTGATTATAACAATGTTATATTTTAAATAACTATTGTAGCAATTGTCGACATGGTCTCCCAATCCACGAACATAATGTGGAAGCACTGATTCACAGGGGGCTGATTTGTTACTGGAGCGGTGTGTCATGAGTTTGCCTCTTTACAAGCTCCTGTGCGGTCTTAGTTTCTGTTTATCGCTCCACGTAGCCTAGCTAAGTCAACTTCCTCCCGCAAAATCCCGGTGGTCATGAAAAGAAGAGTGGAGAAACAACTCAAGAGAAAGCTCTGATCAATTGAAGAGAATTCGTCCAGAGACTAAACTGCTTGTCTAAACTTGGATTTTGCCATACCCCCACAGTTTCCTCCGTTAGCCTAGCTAAGCCAACTTCCTCTTTGCAAGTCAATAACACTTGCTTGATGGTCTTTAGTTCTCCACGACCATATAGGTGGTTCTGCTCCTCCGCGGACTTGCACTTGTCCCAATTCCATAAACGTAAGATCCAAGTGTCTTTTCTCACGAGATTCGCTTTGATCTCGCTTATTCCTTTCAGATTATTGTGTGACCTCCCTGCCACGCTCATCTACGCTTAAGTTGCCCATTTCTCCAACCATCCCGACTTCTTGTAACACCAATAACGAACTTGAGCGAATCCGGCTCTAATACAAACTATCATGCGCATAGAGTTTCAAAACTGGGCTTACTTGGTCAGCACAAGTTTATGGAGAGAAATAGCCAAGTGCCGCACACGGCTGACGTTGAAGTTCTGTGAACATAACAGGTGGGTGCAACAATAAGAAATACACGTATTATTTAAATAGTGACGGTAATCAACAATAAGAAATACATGTATTATTAGGTCAGAACACTACTCCAATGAAATGAAGTAATCCCAAAATCAAATGCTCAATTTGGAAGGCTCAGCCGTTTAAGCAGTAATATTATTAAACTATAGTATGAACAAAGCATTCCCCAAACATAACATCTGAACATAGCAGCCCAAGGATCTACTTTCGATGGTCGTGACAACATGAAAAATAGTGGAGAGAAACATGAAAACAAGAAGAGTTTTGTTGCGGCCAAATTCGGCGCTCCGGTCGATCCGGACTAACTTGGATCGCCTTAGCTCGCGGAGCGGTCGAGCGCGCACACAGTCAGTTGAAAAAAGGGAAATGTACACCAGGAGTTTTAACGTGGAAAACCCTTCAACCAGGTGAAAAACCACGTGACCGGTTCTGTGGCAGTCAAAATCCACTAAGTTGTTGGAGGTTACAAAATGTTAGGAGAATTAAAGGGCGACAGGCCGCTCCTTGTTACAAAAGTGGAGGTGAGAGGGAGACTTGTTCTTCCCACGGGCAACAAGCTGCGCCGTGGAGAGGGCTTGAACGGTGGAATCCACGTGAGTCTTCGGAGCTTGAAAGCTGGCGCGGCGTTCCACGCAAGGATGTCTTGTAAGCCTTCTTCTTCATGTTTGGGGACTTAATCGTTTTCACCTCGGCGGAGCTTCGCGGTGGCTGGAGAATTCTCTACGGCAGGAAACGGGCAGAGCTCTGGCTCAAGGAAGAAGAAGCTGCGGAGGAAAAAGGTGAGAAATGAAGAGCCCCTGGGGTCCTTTTATAGGCTCCAGGGGGAGATCATGGTGGGCCGCACCACTAACGTAGTGGGTTAGTGGGTGGTTTTCCCTTGATCGGACGGCCGTGGTAGCGCACAATGATCGGTGGTCGGCGACAGTCGGTTGCAGCGGCGGTGTTCTCTCTCCCCTCTTTCCCCTTTTTGTGGATCTCATTTTTGGTGGGAGAGAAAGAGGGGGGAATTGGATAGAGGAGATAATAGATGAGAGAAAGTGGGCCCTACACTTCTCCCATCATGAAGGGAATCATGGGTTGACTAGTCAACCCCATGATTTCATTTTGGGGATTGCTATGTGCAGGGTGCACACGCGCAACCTCGCGTGCGGGTGCGCGCGTGCGAGTGCACGCACGCAACCTCACGCGAGCGCGCGGCCTTGCGCGCGGGTGCGCGTGCGCGCGACCCTGCGCGCGCCCCTGCGTGCGGGTGCGCGTGCGCGCGACCCTGCGCGCGGGTCCTTGCGCGCGACCTCGCGCGTGAGTGTGCGCGTGCGCGACCCTGCGCGCGACCGTGCGCGCGGGTGCGTGTGTGCAACCCGTGTGCGCGTGTTGTGCGCGCGGGCTCTTGCTCGCCTTGCGCTCCTGGAAGTGTCGTTATGGGCCTTTTTGTACCTGCTTGTTTAACATGATGGTCGCGCTTAGGCCCTGACATTTTTTTTTTGCTAATTGACATTCCCCTTTTATTCTTTGGTTTTGCAGGCCTCGAAACGCTCTTCTGGTCCGATGCGCTTGCGCTCCTCGTTGACTGAGGATGGAATTGATTTGTGGAGGAAGAAATACGGCCTGCCGGTGGATCTGGAAGTGAGGATTCCTCGTGCCGAGGAGCGAGTTCAAAATCCTCCTCGAGGTTGGCTGACGATTTGCGAGATTTCTCTGCGATCTGGTTTCCGTTTTCCTCCATGCGAGGAGGTGATTGAGATTCTCAGATTTTGTGCGGTACCTATCTCACAGTTCACCCCTGTTGGGATTTCTCGACTCATGGGCCTCATTGTTTTCTTCCGCGAGCATGGGGGACGACTTACTTTGGACATGTTCCGTGATTGGTGTGATGTGCGCACGGACGGCGGCAAACGGGTGGAGGTTCGTAGCAACAAGATTTGGCTAGATTTTGAGGCTCGTGCCGACCGTCGTCATGGGAACACTTTATTTGGGTACATCAAGAATTTCTGGGGCATTCCTGAGGCTTGGGATACGTTGGCCGATCGTTGTCGCCGGGTGAGGGGGAAGGAGCGAGAGTTTTCCCCTATTCTTGGGTTTTCGGACCCCCTTGAGCCAGTCAATCAGTTATATAACATCTTTGCTTTCGTGTAGGAGAAGCGTTTGCTGCGGTGCGGTCTTTCTTCAGGTGTGACCCAGCGGTGTGGTCTTTCTTTAGGCGTGACCCAGGCAGTTGACGCCCCTCACGGAGGGGGTCGAAAGAGGAAGGCTATCATGGCTCTCTCTTGTGATCATGACGTGGCGGTGGCGGTGATTCCTTCTAACACTCGTCCCGAGACTTCCTCTGAGGTACAGATACCCGCTTCTCCGATCGCGGAGGTGGTGGCTCCACGGATGTCTGCCTCTTTACGGGCTATGAGTGAGGCGGTAAGAACACTGATTGGTGAACCTTTTCTTTCTTCTGTATTATATTTTTTAATACTAACTTGGGGTTTTGCTTTGTGCAGATAGAGACTGAAGCCCAGATTGCGGTGACCTGGAATGACAATTATGTCAGCTTGAAAGATGCGTTCCTTGCTCTCCGGGAGAAGCAGGACCGGGATGTTGCTCGGTTCCGCCAAATGGGTTCGGCGACGAGATCTGAATTGGAGGATGCGCGCGCAGCCTTTGAAGTGGAGAAGACCCTGGTGGAGAGGACTACTCAGATGTTGAAGCATGCCAGGGAGGAGACTTCAGGCTTGGAGACACAGCTTCAGGCGGCGTGGGAGGAGGTGACTGGACTCGGGACTCAGCTTCGGGCGGCGAAGGCCCAAGTGGAGATGTTGTCATCTGGTTATCATGTGTTAGAGATCAAGGCTGTCGGGCTTTAAGAGTACTTAGCGTCGGCGGACTACAGGCGGGACCGTAGCGCGATCGCCGAGGAGCTACGTGACGAGATTTCGTCCAAGGAAGTGGAGCCCCAGATGGATGATGTTTGAGAGCTGGCCCTGCGGCGTGGCATCTCGAAGGCTTTTCGCCTTGTCAGTAGTAGCCTGGGGTGCGACATGTCCGGCCTTAGTTTTGCCGATGTCTCTGAGGACGAGCGTTCTGACTTAGACTCTGAGGGCGAGTAGTAGCCCTTTTGTTGTCGTTTGTAGTGCATTTGTTGCTTTTTGCTTTTGATGTAGCCTTTGAGATTGTCGCCCCTGGGGCTCAGATTTGTTGTCTTTTACCTTCTTTATATGACAGTTTTATTTTCATGTCATTGTCATATGTTTTGCATAGATTTTTTTTGCCACAAGGTGACAACGTAGGAGGCCATTTGTAGCGCTCTCCCCGAATCTTTGGGAGCTTGTCCGAGCCGTCTTCGATTTTGCGGCCTAGCTGCAAAAATAGAGAGGGAGTAGACCCTTGCGAGGGTGTACGAGTCAGGCTCGTGGCTTAATTGTGTGGAGTGGGTCCACGGCTTTGTGCATGAGGCTGGCTCACGGCTTGGTTGCATGGAGCTGGTCCACTACTTTGTGCGCGAGCCTGGCTCGCGACTTATATGAATCACATAGTTTTAATCAAAAAGTTACTGCATAAAGAAAATCATAATGCATTACTGATAAAAGCGGCACAGGTTCTGCGCATTCCATGTACGAGGAAGAGTCTTTCCTTCGGCGCTCCGCAACTTGTACGTGCCTGGTTTTACCATAGCTGTGACAACGAACGGGCCTTCCCACGTTGGAGATAGCTTGTCGCCTTGTGCTCCTTTTCCGGCGGCTTCTAAGGTGCAAAGGACTAAGTCTCCCATGTTGATCGAGCGGGGATTCATCCGATGATTGTAGTAGCGGGCCGTGCGTTGTTGGTAGGCGGCGGCGCAGAGAGCAGCTTCTTCGCGCACTTCGAAGACCATGTCGAGGTTATCACGGAGCGCTTCGTCGTTTGCTTGGCGATCAAAGTTGGATACCCGGGAACTAGGGACGTCGATATCGACCGGGATAATGGCTTCTGTTCCATAGCATAGATTGTATGGTGTTTCTCCTGTAGGCGTCCTTTCTGTTGTACGATATGCTCATAGCACGTTGGGGAGAGCGTCGACTCATTGCCCCCCAGCATCTTCTAGTCGTGTCTTCAGCCCCTTCAGAATAGTACGGTTAGTCACCTCTATTTGTCCATTAGTTTGCGGGTGTGACACTGCTGTGTGCCGCAACTCTATCTTTAATTCCTTGCACAACTTGGTAAAGGACTTTCCAGTGAATTGGGTGCCGTTGTCAGTGATGATGATTGCTGGTATGCCGAAGCGACACACGATGTTCTTCCAGACGAATTGTTTCGCATTCTCTTCGGTTATCTTGGCCAGTGGTTCTGCTTCAACCCACTTGGTAAAGTAATCAATTGCCATAATAATGAATTTCCTCTGACCAAAGGCTAGTGGCAGAGGCCCGAGGAGATCTATTCCCCACTGCAAATGGCCAAGCTCCTTGCAGCGATGTGAGGGCCATTGGAGGCTGACGGGGAACGTTGGCGTGCACTTGACAACTTCTACATTTTTGGACAAACTCTGTTGCCTCCTTCTTCATAGTTGGCCAATAAAATCCTTGACGTATGATTTTTCTGGCTAAGGCTTTCCCTCCAAGGTGCTCGTCGCATACCCCTCCGTGGACTTCGTGGAGCGCATATTCAGCGTCTTCTTCTGATAGGCACTTCAGGTAAGGTCCTGCGAAGGACCGCTTGTATAATTCTTCGTACATCAAAGTGAAAGCGGCTGCTCTCATTCTTAGGCGACGAGCTTCCTTGTGATCTTCGGGTAGCTGTTTATTTTTCAAGTAGGCGATTAGCGGGGCGGTCCAGGACTCCTCTGCTTTATTGATTTCTGCCACTTCCCATGGGCCATGAATGCTAGGGAAGGCTATTTCTTCTATTTGGCGTCTTCTTGTCTGGTACCGCGTTGAAGATGTGGCTAACTTTGACAGGGCATCTGCCTTGCTGTTCTGCTCTCTAGGGATATGTAAAATTTGAAATTGCGGGATTTGGATCAGAATGGACTTGACAAGTTGCAGGTACTGGGCAAGCTGCTCGTTCTTCGCTTCGAATTCTCCTTCTACCTGCGAGACAACAAGTTGTGAATCAGAGTAAACGGTCAGCCGCTTGACATGGCAGCTGATGGCGAGCTTGAGTCCTGCGATGAGGGCTTTGTATTCTGCAGCATTGTTTGTAGCAGGGAACTTCAGCCAGAGTCCATATTCCAGGGTAACGAGCTCTGGACTAATAAGGAGCAGGCCTGCTCCAGCGCCTTCAACTCCTGAGGCCCCGTCCACATATAGTGTCCATGCTTGTACGGCCTCCGCTGGTGCAGCCTCTGCTTCCGTTGGTAAAGTGTTTTCTACGATGAAGTCTGCCAAGACTTGAGACTTGATGACGGGGCGTGGGAGGAAGTGGATGTCGAACTCGCCTAGCTCGAAAGTCCACTTGACTAGTCGGTCGGATGCTTCAGGTTCTTGGAGAATGGCTCGGAGTGGCAACTCGGTCAAGACTTTAATGGTGTGTGCTTGGAAGTAGGGGCAAAGTTTTCTGGCGGAGAAAACAAGTGCTAAGGCCGTTTTGTCTGCAGCCGGGTACCGGGTCTATGTATCAGAAAGGATTTTGCTGAGGTAGTAAATGAGGCGCTGAACTCCTCCTTCATCTTTAACTAGAACTGAACTCAATGCAGCTGGCGTGATGGCGAGGTATAGAAAGAGAATCTCTCTGGGAGCTGGCTTGGATAGAAGCGGGGGGGGAGGCAAGATATTGCTTTAAGGATTCGAAGGCCGACTGGCACTCGTCAGTCCATTGAAATCCCGTGTTTCGAGCTCCTCAGAGGATCTTGAAGAAGGGGAGTTACTTGTCTCCCGTCCGAGCTAGGA
This sequence comes from Platanthera zijinensis, assembly GCA_039513925.1. Classification (NCBI taxonomy): domain Eukaryota; kingdom Viridiplantae; phylum Streptophyta; class Magnoliopsida; order Asparagales; family Orchidaceae; genus Platanthera; species Platanthera zijinensis. The sequence goes on along the minus strand of CM077081.1, from coordinate 11,052,463 downwards.
ATCGGGATAGTGTTGTGATTCTTCCATTCAACCGTTGTACATCTTTGAGTGATCTGGGCGGAGACATTTCTTCGAGAGCCTTAATCTTTTCTAGATTGGCCTCTATTCCACGCTGGGTAACCATGAACCCCAGGAACTTCCCCGAAGTGACCCCGAAAGCGCACTTGCTAGGGTTAAGCCTCATTCCATACTGTCTAAGGATTCTGAAACATTTCTCCAAATCTTCCAAATGGTCTTCACGACGAACGCTCTTGACCAACATATCATCTACGTACACTTCCATGGATCTGTCGATGAGCTCCTTAAAGGCTTTGTTCATGAGCCATTGATAAATAGCTCCTGCATTCTTAAGTCCGAATGACATCACTTTATAGCAATAGATCCCCTTGCCGGTTCGAAAAGCTGTGTGTTCCTCGTCGGCTGGGTCCATCCGAATCTGATTATATCCTGAGTAGGCATCCATGAAGCTGAGAAGTTGATGTCCGGCAGTTGAATCAACTAGCTGGTCTATCCTGGGAAGTGGAAAACTGTCTTTAGGGCAGGCCTGGTTAAGGTTGGTGTAGTCCACACACATCCTCCACTTCCCGGAGGATTTCTTTACCAGGACAACATTAGCCACCCATGTGGGGTAGCCAACCTCTCGAATGAAATGGGCGCGGAGGAGCTTCTCAACTTCTTAATCTATTGCTTTGAGTCTCTCGGGGGCGAAATTCCTCTTCTTTTGGATGACGGGCTTGCATGCGGGGTTAATGTTAAGGGAGTGCTGGATGACCTGAGGGTCGATTCCAAGCATATCTTTTGGGGATCAGGCGAAGATATCCTTATTTTCCCACAGGTAGGCTGCTAATTCCTCCCTCTTTTGCTGTGGTAAGAGGGACCCGAGCTGAACGGTGCGATCTGGTTTTGTCGGAGAGAGGGGGACCTCAATCAGGCCTTCGATGGGTGCCCCCCGTTGCAGAACTGCTTCATCTCTGAGGTCGAAGTCATCGATATTCAGTGTGGTAGGCTTGGTGGGATGTGCTTGTTTAGAATAGCAGTTCTTAGCGACTTCCTGATTTCTGCATACTACTCCAATCCCTTCGGGGGTAGGGAACTTCATAGCTAGATGGGGAATGGATGGGATGGCTTTGAAGGTGGTCTGAACTGGTCTTCAAAAGATATCATTGTATGCTGAGCTTGATTCTACTACCACGAACTGGACTTCATGCGTGATTTGTTTTGGAAATTCTCCTAACGTGACTGGTAAGGTGACTGTTCCAATGACTTGAACTAGATGGTTATCAAAACTGTAAACTGGGCCAGCTGCTGGAGTCAGCTGCTGCCGGGATATGTTCATATTTTGGAGGGTGGTGGAGAAAAGAACGTCGACTGAACTGCTATTATCGACAAGGATTCGTTTGACATTGTAAAAGGGGTCTCCGATGCCAGCACTGATTACTAATGGATCTTTATGTGGCGTTCGGATGTCGATGAGATCTTCATCTCCAAATGATATGGTGGTGTCTTGCTTGCTCCTCTTATCTTCATGGGTTTCCTTTCCCGTGTGCACTGATAGTATCTGTGTAGTCAGAACAGGTGATCCGACAATGGTCTCGATGTTTCCTACCACTTGCCTTCCTCCTCCTCCTGCAGGTGGGGCATTCTGCTGGTCCCTGGGAAAATCTTCTCTGCGAAAATCTTCCGAGCAGTCCGAGACGAACTAGATGCTCGATCTCCTCTTTCAGGCGAGCACAATCTTCAGTGGTGTGCCCGGTCGTCCGATGATATTTGCAATACTTGGACTAATCATTCTTAGGATTGTGAGGTGGTGCCTTGGTCGTTGCAGTGCCGGTTCATTCTAGATGGCATATAACACATTGGTGCGAGAAGTGTTGAGAGGGGTGTAATCTCTAGGTGGATCTTTCTGGAGGTCATGTCGGCGTTGTTCGTTCCGACGTTCTTCGGGGAATCTTCCTTCCTGGAGTTGAGGGGTCGGCTCTTTGTCCCTCTTTCTTTTCTGCATTCCATCGAACTGTCGTCGATGAGCTTCAATGGCTTCGTCTGCGGCTATCTGTACTTCGACTCTGTGTACAAGATTTGGATAGCTGGGGACGGTTTCTCTCATAAGTGCTGAGTAGAAACCGCTAGGATGGAGACCTCCCAGGAACACTCCTCGTAGGAGCTCGGGGTCGACTCTTGGGATCTGGCGAGCTTCTACAGTAAATCGTCGGAAGAAATCTTTGAGGGTCTCCCCTTCGTTTTGACGGATTCCAGAGAGATGTGATGGATCGCGAACGATCCTTCGATTGACGATGAATTGGTCGGAGAACTGTCTGGTCAGTTCGGCGAAGCTGGTAACGGTGCCTGCTCTTAAAGAGTGAAACCACGTTCGAGCTTGCCCTTTGAGGGTGGTTGGGAATACTTGACATAGCAGCGGATCAGGGGCGTTGAAAATCCTCATGATAATGGTAAAATGATTGACATGTTCGAGCGGATCATCGGTTCCATCGAACGTTTCGATGCTTGGGAGTTTGAATCCTTGCGGGATCGGATGGTCGAAGATTTGTGGGGCCAAAGGGGAGCCTTGGCAAAGCGGCCGATGAGGGTGAAAATCTCTCCTCGCGACTTTGCGGTATTCTTCAGCAATGACCTCCCTGATCTCTTCGCGAGTGAGGAGAGGGTGGATGCGAGCATCGTTAACTAGATTGTGGTAGGGGTTATACGCCCTTGCTCCCCTTGGAGGGGGATGAGTCGAACTGGCAGCATCAGAGTAGTCTTCAAGTTCTTCTTGCCCCGCATGGGCTTCCTGGATCCTTGCTGGATTAAGTGGTGGAGGATTGTTAGCTGGCGGAGGTGACCTTGGTGGAGCTGGAGGTGCTCCAAGGTTTCAAAGTAGTGCGAGCATCTCTGTCTGCTGCTCTTCCATTTGGCGGACACGCCCTTCCAAGGCGGTGACGGGGGCGAAAGCTGCTTCAGCGGTCAGTGGCACGTCTACCAGAGAGTGAGATCGTGCTTGTTCAGTGTGTCCGCCAAGTGCGGATCCTTCGGCAGTGCGGGAACTTCTCTTTTTCATCGCGGTGATAGGGATGATGAACTTGTTCTGCGAAGGATGTTGGGAATGTTTTCCACAGACGGCGCCAAACTATTGCGGCCAAACTCGGCGCTCCGGTCGATCCGGACTGTTGGAACCCCTAGGTGATTTGGGCTAGGTTGTCTTCTTAGGTTGTGACCCATGTTGTATAGAAGGGTCAAATTTTATGTGTTTCTTAAGTCTAGGCCATGTCCTTAGAGTCAACAGTACAAAGGACCAGCCTCCATCACTGCCAGATACTCAAGACTTAAAGAAATCAAGATCTAGAGAAAGAGATCTACGTTCGTCGATCTCAGGTCGACGATAGTCGTACTCAGCTCTACCAACTCAGAGATAAACTTCTCTGAACAGAGTTCGATGATCTCTATTCTCAGGTCAACGAACTTAGAGCACAGAACAAGAAGATTTCGTCAAGCAGCAGTCAGCTATTCAGAGTTCGACGATCTTGTAACTCAGCTCGACGAACAGCAATACTTAGCTCGACGAACTATGGACTCAGCTCGACGAATTCTGTCTTCTGGTCAACGATTCCAGACTAAGTTATTTCCTTCCTTCTATTCCTATTATATTGTAGTAATTCATGTGTAATAAATGCTCTAATATTCTCTGAATATTACCGTTAGACAGAGCATTTATTATGGTCTTCATCAGGATTATTGTCTGCCATTTTTTCAATGAAACAATTGGGGAAAGTAATCAATGTCGTGTAATTCTCAACGTCATCAGCATTGATTACAGGAGTAATTTGAAAATTCAAATGGTTGTCGACAAACTAATGAGTCCTCATTCTGCTGAAAGAAGAAGATACACGACATCAACAATATAGAGAGACAACAAAAAAATCTTCTTCTTCTTCATCTATCCTCAGTCTACTCCAAGGCTTTCCAAGAGACAAACATACTTATCAGTCTAGAAGCCTGCTGTCGAGCAATCATCAAAGCTGAAGGCCTACACCCTTGAACAAAGCTTCCACTCCTGAACCATTCAAGATCTCAGGGGGAGCTTTGACAACAAATAAGAATCCACACAGTCTTCTCATTTTGACTTGAGAAAAGAAGACTTACATCACTCTCTCATTCCCACCTCTGTACAGGGTTTTAATTCCCTTCAAAATTATTCTGGTTGCAAGTCTCCTTCCAAAAGACTTGGGTTGGTTTTTGAGCACCTGATCAAAAGCTCACTGGTGACAGTCACCTGATCAAAACCTGTAGTGAATTCCTACCAAGGGTGGTAGAAGAGTGGATGCACCCAGTTTGGGGAACCACTATAAATTTCTTGTGTCGTCTGGTTGCTCTTTCTTTTCTGTTCTTGCTGTGACTGTGTTAGTTAAATATTCTGTGATCTTTGATTTACTTTAATCTGTGATAGTTAGATATAGTTGTTAAAGGTAAAGATAGTATATTGTTAAAGAAGAAAATTTTAAAAAAAAAACACAGACATACTCTATTCACCCCCCTCTAGAGTATATCAGATCTAACCCTAACTTTCAATTGGTATCAGAGGAGGTTCTTTTGGTTGTACAAGCTACCCCTTGAACCAAAGATCCTAAGTTAGATCTGTTCTCTTACATCTTCTAGATCTATACAGCATGACACAGAACAAAGAATATGCAAGCACCAGACCTCCAGTGTGTAACTTGTCCAAGTTCACACTCTAGAAGGCAAGAATCAGACTCTACATGAATTCTATTGATAAGGATATATTTAATTCCATCTTAACAGGACCACCAGCTCTAGTGGCTTCAACCTCATCAACTTCAACAGACATGAGTGCAGTTCCACCCCCTGGATAGACAGATGCACAGAGAAAGGCAAAGATAGCTGATGCTAGAGCCATGAACATATTGGCTCAAACAATGTCAGATGAGATATTTCAAAAGGTTGTTGAGTGCCCATCAGCCAAGGCCATTTGGGACTCCTTGAACCAGATGGTGTCTGGATCAGCAGATGAGAGAAAGGATAGAAGATCCAACTCATCACTCAATATGAAAACTTCAAAAAGGATGAAGCTAAAACAGTGGAAGTGATGTACAACAGACTCAACTCCATTATCAGTGAGCTAAGGACTCTAGATAAGGAAATCACTTTGACTGAAGTGAATGACAAGATCCTCATGTGCTTCCCCAGCACATGGGATTCAAGAATCTGGCCCATCAGAGAAGCTAGAAGCACAACAGAGATCTCAACTGAAGCTCTACTAGGAAAGCTAAAGTCCTATGAGCAGCTGATAAAATCAAGGGAAGCAGTAGTTGAAGTCAAGACTCCTACACCAACTAAGAAAGAGCACAACATAGCTTTCAAAGCTGCAGGAGACTCTGAAGTCATTCCTGTGAATGAAGAATTGATGAGTCTCTTTGCCAAGAGAATCTTTAAGATGGCTAGAAAAGATTTCAGAAGGAAACCATCCAAGTATGAAGACAAGCCAAGTTATGACAAAACACCATCTAAAGAAGTAGTGTGTTTTGGCTGCAGGAAACCTGGGCATTTCATCTCTGAGTGCCCAGAAGTTCAGAAGAAGGATAGAAGAAAGGAGGGTGATTCAAGGAAGGGTCACTACAGCAAGCCTTCCTCAAGCAAGCACAAGAGGAAGGACAAGGCTTTGTTGCTGAGTCATGGAGTGACACTGAAGAAGAGTCAACCTCCTCCAGCTCCAGTGAGGATGAAGAAGAGCAGAAGGCCAAAGAAGTTTGTCTCAAGGTTATTGAGGCAGGCAGTAGTAGATCAGATGTTGATGAGTCTGAAGATGAAGAACTCTTATCAGCTGAGGATCAGGTAATAGCCTCTTATGATTTTGAATCAGAGGAATTTAAACTTGAATTTAAAAAATTGTGCTTAGACTTAATTAGCTTTGAGAAGGGAATCAAACTCCTCAGAGAAAAATTAAATAACCTAGATAAAACTACTGCAAAGAATGTTAACGTAACAAATGAAATTATCTCTGCTAATCAACAAATATCCTTTTTGAAATCTGAACTTAGCAAGACCAAGATATTAGAAGAATCCTTAAATGGGAGAAGTCTACAATTATTAGATATCACTAGTACTGTAAATGCTAGGATCAACAATAAGAAACTAGGATTAGGTGTCTCCCCTAGTAATCCACCTATAATTCAGAAAAACAATCTTTCTAAACCAGTAAAGTTTATATCCGACAAAGGAAAGAAAAATACTGAACAGGTCAATAGGGTTTATAAAGTTCTTGAACAGATTGAAATTAAAAATAACCTCAATAACCAGAAAAAAAATGACAATGTTCAGCAATTATCGTCGAACGCAGATCGACGATATATGAACAGATCGTCGAACTCAGAACGACTATCTCTGAACGCAAACTTGAGTAATAATCAGTCTTCGATCTATGATCGACGACATCAGTATGGTTCGTCGAACAGAGATCGACGATTTTGGTACTCCAAGAATGAATACTCTCATTCTTCAAGTAGAGATCGACGATCTCATCCAACATCGTCGAGCTCAGTTCGACGATCCAACCAGAAATCGTCGATCCCAGATTTTAACATTAGAAATCCAAATTCTAAGAGCAACTTTAATCCCTTTAGCACATGGATAATACCACCCAGAAGATATCATCCCAAAGGCTATAAAGATCAACCTGAATGCTCATATATTTCCAGTTATTCCTATGTAAATCAACAAGTACCCAAGGTCACCTGGGTCAAGAACAACTAAGTGTTATACTTGCAGATGAAGACCTATCCAACATATAATCAACACTGGTATCTGGATAGTGGCTGCTCCAAGCACATGACAGGCAGCAAGGACAACTTAATTGACTATAAGTCCAAGATGGGACCAAAGGTCATCTTTGGTGATTCAAATTATGGCCAAACAGAAGGCTATGACAAAATCAGGATTGGAGCTGTAACTTTCAAGAAAGTTGCATATGTGAGTGGACTGAAGCACAATCTCATCTTCATAAGCCAACTCTGTGATGAAGGTTATCAGGTATCATTCAACTCTGAATCCTGAACTATTACCTCAAGAGAAAACAAACCAGTTTTAATTGGCAGTAGACAAGAAAACATATATTTAGTTAATTTTCAGTATATTACTTCAAATATATGTCTGCTTAACTTAGTAGTAGAAATGACTTATGACATAAGAGATTAGAACATGTAAATCTGAAAAACATTGCTAGGCTATCTAAGGACAACCTTGTGAGAGGTTTACCTTCTGGCCCCTACAAGAAGGAAGGCCTCTGCATAGTTTGTTAACTAGGCAAGCAAACTTAATCTAGTTTTAAATCCATTAATATGAGTGATTCACCTAGGATTTTGTACTTACTACATATGGACCTTTTTGGCCCTGTTGTTGTACAAAGCCTAGGAGGGAAGTCTTATACCTTAGTGGTTGTAGATGACTTCTCCAGATTCACTTGGGTTTTCTTTTTGAAAGCAAAGTCAGATACTTTTCAAGTTCTTACAGATTTTCTCAAGAACATACAGATTGAGTATTCTACTCAAGTTGCATTGATCAGAAGTAATCATGGCACTGAGTTTGAGTCTCTTTTTATGCTAGAGTTCTGTAGGAAAGAAGGTATAAGACACTGCTTCTCAACTCCTAGAACTCCTCAACAAAATGGGGTAGCTGAAAGGAAAAATAGAACACTCATTGAAGCTGCAGGCACATTACTTGTAGATGCTTACATGCCCCTATCCTATTGGGCAGAGACGGTGAGCACAACAAACAATGTCCTGAACAGAAGCTTGATACACAAACTAAAACATAAGTCCCTCTATGAATTGCTCAAAGAGAAGAAACCAATAATTAACTATTTTAAAATTTTTGATTGTGTATGCTATATTCTTAATAATGACAAAAAGCACATTAGAAAGTTTGAAGCAAAGGCTGCAGTGGGAATTTTTCTAGCATATTCCCAAGTCAACAAAGCTTATAGGATTTTTAATAAATCCACATTGAAAATAGAAGAATCCATGCATGTTATATTTGATGAGACTAACATGTTTTACAAGAAGAAAGAAATTTCTACCAGAAACCCCTTGCAGGTAAACAACTTGTGTGAGAAATTGGATGAATTAAAATTTACATTCCAGTCTTCTCAACAAGCCAATGAAGTAAGTGATGAAGAAAATCTGGATGCAGTTGAACCCCCCCCCACTACAACAAAAGTAATTTCACAAGAGGAATCCTTCCCAAATGTTGTTGCTGAACCAACTCCACCTACTGATCTTGCCACACTGGGGGATCATCCCAGATCCCAAGTGATTGGAGACATAACAGTAGGTGTACAGACATGGCATCAACTTAACCAGGACTTGATGCATGCATGTTTCCTCTCTCAAATTGAGCCTCAATCTATATATGATGCAGAGCAAGATCCCCACTGGATCATTGCAATGCAAGAAGAGCTCAATCAGTTTGAGAGATGCAGGGTTTGGGATTTGGTTCCAAGACCAAAAGACTATCCAGTCATTGGAACCAAATAGGTATTCAGAAATAAGCTTGATGCCCAAGGTGTGATTGTGAGGAACAAGGTTAGGCTTGTTGCTCAAGGGTATAGACAAGAGGAAGGAATTGACTATGATCAAACCTTTGCTCCAGTTGCCAGGATAGAAATAATAAGGATATTTTTGGCCTATGCTTCATTCAAAAAGTTCAAAGTCTATCAAATGGATGTGGAGAGTGCATTCTTGAATGGGGAACTTAAAAAAGAGGTTTATGTTGAACAGCCTCCAGGTTTTATTTCTCCAACTCATCCCTCTTTTGTGTTTAAGTTGCACAAGGCTCTCTATGGTTTAAAGCAAGCTCCAAGAGCTTGGTATGAGACCTTTGCCAGCTTTCTATTAGAGCATGGTTTTTCAAGAGACATAGTTGATAGGACTTTGTTTACCAAATTACATCATGATAAAATACTGTTAGTACAAATATATGTAGATGATATAATATTTGGCTCTACTGATCCCAAATTATGCAAGAGATTTTCTGATCTAATGCATTCAAAATTTGAGATGAGTAGCATGGGTGAGCTTTCCTACTTCCTTGGTCTCCAAGTGAAGCAGCTCCCTGATGGCATCTTCATTTCCCAGGCTAAATATGCCAAAGAGCTTATAAAGAAGTTTGGGATGGCTGATGCCTCAGCAAAGAAAACACTCATGCCTACTAATGCTGTAATAAACTCTGATGCACATGGGAAACCTGTGGATCAGAAACTATATAGGGGCATTGTTGGGTCCCTACTATACCTTACAACAAGTAGACCTGATATTATGTTTGTTACATGCCTTTGTGCTAGGTTCCAGGTGAACCCTAAAGAATCTCATCTAGTTTTTCTAAAAAGAATTTTGAGATATATAAAGGATTGTCCTAGTCTAGGTCTCTGGTATCCTACTGAGTCAGAGTTTGAGTTAACTGGATACTCAGATGCTGACTTTGCTGGATGCAGAGTGGACAGAAAAAGTACCTCAAGAACTTGTCAGTTCCTTGGTATGAGATTAGTGTCTTGGTTTTGTAAGAAGCAGTCATCTATGTCTACATTAACTGCTGAAGCAGAATATATTGTAGCTGACAGTTGTTGTTCCCAAATGCTGTGGATTCAAAACCAACTACTGGACTATGGTTTCAACTTAAATAATTCAACATTACTATGTGATAACACAAGTACTATAGTCATAGCAAAAAATCCAGTTCATCACATCAGAACTAAGCATATAGACATTATGCATCATTTCATTAGAGGGTGTGTAGACACAAATAAAATTAATCTTGTCTATATCTACACTGATTTACAAAGAGCTGATATCTTCACCAAACCTCTGGATGAAAGAAATCATTTGTTCTTCATAAATCAGCTTGGAATGATAAATGGAGAAGAATTAGTTTAATTTATGTCTGCACTCGACGAATTTTTCAAAGTTCGTCGAACGGAGATCGACGAACTGGGGGAAGTTTTTTGAGATATTCGTCGAATGGAGATCGACGAACTTTCTGTGTGAAGTTAGTTTCGTCGAACTGAGATCGACGAACCTACTTCAGAAAACTTTCGTCGAACGAAGATCGACGAAATGTGTTCAAACCTTCAGACTGAGATCAACGAATCATTTAAGCCCAAATTATTTCGTCGACCTCAGATCGAAGATCTATTTATTTTTCGTGGAACGGAGTCTGTCGGTTCATATTCAGGAAAACACTATATTTAGGTTTTCTTCGACCTCCGTCCCGCGCTTTCAGTTCTCTTGCACTTGATATTCGACTTTTCTTGCAGGTATTCTCATGGCGATCCCCGCAGGCTCTCTTACAGCAATGAAGTTTGATACAGGATTCAATCTGGATTTCGAATCCTTCCAATACTCTGATCCTGTATTTGTGAACATTCTGCAAACTCTAGAAGACCAACATCTCAAGACTCTGCTATCAACACACATCAAAATCTGTGGAACAGAGATCAGAGAATGGGTCTATACATCTACCACGGAGGAGAACGTGATGACAGGGACTATCACTGGTAATGCCATCTCCCTCCCTCCCGCAGTTTTAACTGAAATATTTGGATTGCATAATGGGGAGGAGGAATTAGAAATTGAAATTGAAGAGTTTGATATGATGCTGAGCCTCATGGGTTATTCAGGAGAAACCCCACAGAAACTGCTTAAAAAGCATTTATCTGCTAAATATAAGTTCCTTGCAGATATTATAGGGAAAGTGCTTCTAGGAAAGCACTCTGCACATGATTACATTACCAGACATCAATTCCTGGTTATGTGTGCAATAGTAAACAAGAAAGCCATTAACTGGGCTCAAGTGTTGTTTGATCTTATCAAAAAGAAGAACAATAAAAAGGAGGTATGTTTTGGAAGGATCCAAGGGATCTTCCTCAAAGAAAAAGCTGTCGGATCCCTGGTCTCCCCGACCACATCCATTAATGCCTCAAAGAGACTTACCTGTGCTCTTTTTGGCAAGTGGGAGAGGACCATTACAAAGCCAACCAAGGCTCCTTCCTCTTCCACCAGAACTTCTGAGAATACAAGGGCTATACCAGCCACTCCCCAGCCTACTTAAGAGGACCATCCTACCCCTCCATCTCTTCCATCACCTTCACCAACCATTCACATTCAAACTCCATCCACAGCCCACATACAAATTCACACCCCTCCATCCTCCCCAATCCACATCTCTTCACCCCATACTCGCATTCCTACACCAACTCCATCATCACATGGTACACCAACTCCATCTTTCCATGTCACCCCAGCTCCAACACCACCATCATCCCCTCTTCCCACTCATTTATCCACCCTACCCTCATTCAATCTCCTGTCCTCCCCTCTTCATACTCCCTCAGATAACTCTCACCCAAACACTCCACCTCCACCTTCACCAACAACTGCAACATTACCTACCTCCACTCTCCTGGACCCCTCCATTGTCGCCCCCCTCATTAACCTTCTTACACCTCTTCTGAAAACACTCATCACAGAGGCCATTACACCTCTTGTTGATTCCATCACCTCCCTCTCCACACAATTTGCTGCCTTCTCTGCTGCCCCCTCTTCAGCTAAGAGCCTGGCTCCAGTATTCACTGAACCCAGACAGGGGGAGATATTTAATGAAGAAGATGCAGTAGTTCAGGCAGAAGCAGAAGCAGTTCAAGCAGCACCAGCAGCAACAGCAGGAACAAATGTTGATATGGAACCAGATTCTCTACTTAATGATGAAGTAGCAACAACAGCACCACCAGCAGCAGCAGGAACAAATGTTGATATGGAACCAGATTCTCTACATTTTCTTGATACTGATATGGAATCAGATGATATAGAGATAACTGATACAGTAGCAGATGTAGATAATCAAGGTACAGATATTATAGTATTCAATGCTCAAGAGACCAGCTTGCCAGAAGTTCTGCCTGGAAGGGTCTACTTCATTAAATCTAAAGTAAATCTACATACTCTGCTGAATTTTTTTGGATCTTATATTCAGTTCTGCCTCTCCTCTTCCACACAATCATCCAGAGCAATAGTATGCTACACCTCCCCTGCAAGTTCAGAAGTGTTAGCCATTATAAAGAAAAGTCTGATAGCTCCTCCAGTAGCATTATATGAACAAAGATCTAGCCCTCCTGGGCCAACTTATATCATGGATAATAGCCCTATTCCTAATTTAGATGATCTAGTAAATCAGGACATTGCTATGAAAGCTGAAGCAGCTGAAGCTGAAGTTATTCCCACTCAAGCTAGCAAAGAAATTCCCAAGGATCTGATCAGTCAGATTGATGAAATGTATGACAATCCTTTGTCTTATGATGATGATGATAATGATGATGATGATGATTCTGATGATGCTCCTAAGAGGAAGCTAATCTCCAAGAAAAGGAAAGCACCTCCTCCACCTGCTCCAAAACCTAAGTCTACAAATGATATTCCATATTACATTCTGCAAAACATAACTCCTTATAAGGGTATGCCAGCTTGGATGTGGCTATCCAAGAATGAACAAAAGAGAAGAAAGAAAAGCAGAAGATACTCTCCTCCACCTGATAAATTCAAAAGGCATCCTCCTCCTCCTCCTTCTCCTCCAGCTGTAAGTGCCTCAGTAACCTTATCTTAGAGCTCAGAAGGATTCACTAAACCCACTCTCACTAAAACTTATCAGAGACAGAGAAGACCCTCTCATTCTTATGGAGACAGTCAGCACAAACAGAGACATCAGTCTTATTCTAGACATCAGTCAGCTCAATAGTTTATTTCTAAGCCAACATTTTCCCCTCCTCCATCTCCTGGCAAAGCTAATAGCCCTGAAGAACTTCCAACTCCAGCTTATGATCCTGAAGCTAGTACAGCTACAAGAATGGCTAGATTCAAGGAATCTGTGGCTCTTTCTCAAATCAGGCAAGCCAGAGAAAAAGGCCAAGATCCATCTCAATTCTCTACCATGTCAAACTACAGAAAGAAAGAGTTTGAAAGATACCATGTAGGGAAGCTGTTCAATGCTGAGGAATATATGAGTCTACATCCTGAAGCTGTGGTTCCAAGAACCACCACTCAAAAGACTCTTGGAGATGCTGACATGACCATGACTATGAGACAAGCTCAAGACCCAAACAGGAAAATCATATTTGCTAAGTCTTCTGACCTTCACAAGAACATTTATACTGTTTATTTTCTGTGTTTTCTGTGAACAATCTGGGTACATAGCTTTATAAAGGTACTGATAGCTTATTTATTCTATCAGTTATCTCAGTTTTCATGCTATGTTTACTTCATTTTGTTTTGTGATCTTGTTTTTGTTTATTTGAAGTAACCTCACCCAAATAGGGGGAGATTGTTGGAACCCCTAGGTGATTTGGGTTAGGTTGTCTTCTTAGGTTGTGACCCATGTTGTATAGAAGGGTCACATTTTATGTGTTTCTTAAGTCTAGGCCATGTCCTTAGAGTCAACAGTACAAAGGATCAGCCTCCATCACTGCCAGAGACTCAAGACTTAGAGAAATCAAGATCTAGAGAAAGAGATCTACGTTCGTCGATCTCAGGTCGACGATAGTCGTACTCAGCTCGACCAACTCATAGATAAACTTCTCTGAACAGAGTTCGACGATCTCTATTCTCAGGTCAACGAACTTAGAGCACAGAACAAGAAGATTTCGTCAAGAAGCAGTCAGCTATTCAGAGTTCGACGATCTTGTAACTAAGCTCGACGAACAACAATACTTAGCTCGACGAACTATGGACTCAGCTCGACGAATTCTATCTTCTGGTCGACGATTCCAGACTAAGTTATTTCCTTCCTTCTGTTCCTATTATATTGCAATAATTCCTGTGTAATAAATGCTCTAACATTCTATGAATATTACCGTTAGACAGAGTATTTATTATGGTCTTCATCAGGATTATTGCCTGCCATTTTTTCAATGAAACAATTGGGGAAAGTAATCAATGCCGTGTAATTCTCAACGTCATCAGCATTGATTGCAGAAGTAATTTGAAAATTCAAATGGTCGTCGACAAACTAATGAGTCCTCATTCTGCTGAAAGAAGAAGATACACGACATCAACAATATAGAGAGACCAAAAAAAAATCTTCTTCTTCTTCATCTGTCCTTAGTTTGCTCCAAGGCTTTCCAAGAGAAAAACATACTTATCAGTCTAGAAGCCTACTGTCGAGCAATCATCAAAGCTGAAGGCCTACACCCTTGAACAAAGCTTCCACTCCTGAACCATTCAAGATCTCAGGGAGAGCTTTGACAACAAATAAGAATCCACACAGTCTTCTCATTTTGACTTGAGAAAAGAAGACTTACATCACTCTCTCATTCCCACATCTGTACAGGGTTTTAATTCCCTTCAAAATTATTCTGGTTGCAAGTCTCCTTCCAAAAGACTTGGGTTGGTTTTTGAGCACCTGATCAAAAGCTCACTGGTGACAGTCACCTGATCAAAACCTGTAGTGGATTCCTACCAAGGGTGATAGAAGAGTGGATGTACCCAATTTGGGGAACCATTATAAATTTCTTGTGTCGTCTGGTTGCTCTTTCTTTTCTGTTCTTGCTGTGACTGTGTTAGTTAGATATTCTGTGATCTTTGTTTTACTTTAATCTGTGATAGTTAGATATAGTTGTTAAAGGTAAAGATAGTATATTGTTAAAGAAATTTTTTTAAAAAAAACACACATACTCTATTCACCCCCCCTCTAGAGTATATCAGATCTAACCCTAACTTTCACGGACTAACTTGGACCGCCTTAGCTCGCGGAGCGGTCGAGCGCGCACACAGTCAGTTGAAAAAAGGGAAATGTACACGAGGAGTTTTAACGTGGAAAACCCTTCAACCGGGTGAAAAACCACGTGACCGGTTCTGTGCCAGTCAAAATCCACTAAGTTGTTGGTGGTTACAAAATATTAGGAGAATCAAGGGCGACATGCCGCTTCTTGTTACAAAAGTGGAGGTGAGAGGGAAACTTGCTCTTCCCACGGGCAACAGGCTGCGCCATGGAGAGGGCTTGAACAGCGGAATCCGCGTGAGTCTTCGGAGCTTGTAAGCTGGCGCGGCGTTCTACGCAAGGATGACTTGTAAGCCTTCTTCTTCTTCAGGTTTGGGTACTTAGTCGTTTTCACTTCGGCGGAGCCTCGCGGTGGCTGGAGAATTCTCTACGGCAGGAAACGGGCAGAGCTCTGGCTCAAGGAAGAAGAAGCTGCGGAGGAAAAAAAGGTGAGAAATGAAGAGCCCCTGGGGTCCTTTTATAGGCTCCAGGGGGAGATCATGGTGGACCCCACCACTAACGTAGCGGGTTAGTGGGTGGTTTCCCCTTGATCGGACGGCCGTGGTAGCGCGCCATGATCGGATGGTGGAGGTTTGGACGGCGAGCCACCGGCTGGCGGTGATTAGCGGGAGCGGCCGGCCGGTGGCGGTCGACAGGTGGAGGTGGCCGGCGATGGCCGGCGACACCCGGGAGGCGGCGGCCGTCAAACGACGGTCGGCGTTGGCCGACGGCGGTCGGCGGCGTTCTCTCTCCCCTCTTTCCCCTTTTTGTGGATCTCATTTTTGGTGGGAGAGAAAGAGGGGAGAATTGGATGGAGGAGATAATATATGAGAGAAAGTGACCCTCCACTTCTCCCATCATGAAGGGAATCATGGGATTGGCTAGTCAACCCCATGATTTCATTTTAGAGATTGTTATGTGCACCCCTAAAGCTATAAAATGGATCCAATCCCTATCAAGTTTCTTTTAATTTTATAAAAAGTGAGCACCAAATTTAAAAAATCTATTTTTTACATCTCAAAATGATTAAAGTGATGGGTTCCGCAAAATAGATTCAAACGAGCCTATTAGGGATCGCTCAATGCTCCGGTAAACCGGACTAAATTGTTTCACCTTAGTCCGAGAGCGGTCGAGCGCACCAACAGTCACAGTAAGTAAAAAAACTGGAAAAAATGATTTTTTTTAACGTGAAAAACCCGTCAATTGGGTGAAAAACCACGTGGTCAGATCTGTGCCGGCCAAATCTCCACTATTTACTTGTTGTTGTACAAGGTTTTCTTGAAGAACCTGAGGGCGATAGGCCGCCTTTCGTTACAATTTGTTGAGAGAGAGAGAGAGGTGGGAAAGCTCAGAAGGTGACAAACCACCACTCGCGGAGCTAAGTATTTCTTTGTGAGTTGTCGGGAGCGATGTGCCTGCTGCGCCTTGAAGTCCTCTACTGGTGATTGTGAGCAAACGATTGCGCTCGTTCTGATATTGTCTGGGGCTTGGAGGCTCGAGTGTTGCGCTCGGCGGGGTTGGTCTGCCGACACTGAGGAGACTTGGTGGTCCCGGAGGAGGGTGCGGAGACGCGCTTGGAACGGTCTCGACGGCAGGATGCGTGAAGGCGTACTTGGACAGTCTTGATGGCGGGGCGTGCGAAGATGCACTTTAATGGTTTTGACTGTGGGGCGCGCGAAGGCGCGCTTGGGCGATCTCGATGACGGAGCTCACGGTGGTGCGCTTGGATTGTCTTTACGATGGAGCGCTTGCTGGAGGAGAGCGTGTGCGGGTGCGCGCAAGGAATAGGCACACACACGGAAGAGGCGCGAGCGGGTGCACGCAAGGAAGGGAAGCGGTGAAGAGAGAAAATCATAGGAGGAGGAGTGGAGAGAAAAAATCCGTAAGAGGATTTTTCGGCCGAGGAAAGATGAAAATGAAGAGTAAAGGGGGATATTTATAGATTTTAGGAGGGGCAAGTATGTAATTTCTCCCTATAACTACATGTTGAATGAATATAAACGCTCCGTTTAGAGCACACAAATCACAGATTTTTTGGAAATGACAATACCGCCTCGACCGAAAAATAACAGCCCTCGAAGGAAAATAACCTCTCCTCCCGCGAGAGGAGGAGCGGTCGGCGAGGGCGGAGGCCGGAGGAGGTCGACGGGTCCGGGGGCCAGGCAATGTCGCTAGCTGGCGGGCGGCAGAGCCCGGCCGGAGGGTGCGGCGGCTTTGCGGCCACCTGACCAAGGAGGGGAAGGGGCCCAGACCTGGGAGGCCAAGAGGTCGCCCAGATCTGGGTGGCCAGAGGGGCAAACGACCATGTGGTCGCCCGCTCCTGACAGGAAACGACCGTCCAAAACTGGGCGGCCAGAGGGGCCGCCTCCCAGATCTGGGCGGCCAGAGGGGCGGGCGGCTGAGTAGACAAGCTTTGGCTATTCTCCTAGCAGCAAGGTTCAGGAACAAAGAGAGACATTGCATTAGTGTAAATCAAAGTTTGTACAAACATATTTTGCTGAGTTAGAAAAATAGGGGTGAAGCTGCAAGACTGGAATGCAGCATAACATCCTCTTCTTGACTTTGAGCTTTCGCTTGAATATTTTAGCCAGAGAAATGTCGGTGTGAGTGGGCATAGTAGACGTCCAATAGCGACTGTTGAAGTATTGCGGTGTAATCATAAGTTGCTTGCAGAGGTCGTTCGCCTAGAGTTATCGGAAGAGTGATGGTGCCGAGGACCAGAACTGGAGGGCTTCCTGGAATGGGTACGCTAGCGGAGTTAAGTCTGAGGCTCCTGCTTATCAGTATGAGTTGGAGCAATGTTGAAAGAAATAGTACATTCACGGCGATCCCTTCTTCTACCAAGACTCTGACTATTTTGGTTGAGGGTTCTACGATGATCATGGTAATACTGCTCAGGTTTTGTTGGGGGTCTTGCTCTTTCTTCCTTTGTAAAAATCGATCTATTGCCCCGGGTGACGAATCATTGTATCTCGTCCTTTAAGTGGTTACATTCCTCTGTATCGTGACTAGGTCCTCGATGGTATTCACAATATTTCGAGAGATCTCCTCGGCTTGGAGCGAGTGACTTTGGTCTTCGTAAGGCAGGATGCTGGCGGATGGCCTGAAAGATTTCCTCTTGGGTAGTGTTAAGCAGTGCACATTATTGGCGTTCGCGATGTCTTCTTGGTTGATAAGCATTTTCGTAACATCCGTCATTCTTCCGAGGATCTGCGTGTATATTGTTTGCACGCTTCCTTTTCCCTTCTTACGGCCTACTTAACCCATCCATGATGGTCCTTTTGTTGTTATTTGGGGAGAACTGACTAATGAAAAGATGCACTAATTCTATGAACCTGTCAATTCTTCCCTTCTCCAGTGAGCGAAACCAGACGAGTGCTTGTCCCTTCAGCATAGTAGGGAATACTTGACATAACAACTTGTCTGGGGCTTGACCAATGTGCATGGCAGCCACATAATGTCTTATATGTGTGAGCGGGTTGCCCGCCTCGTCAAATCTCTTGATATCCAGATATCTGAAATCCTTTAGGATGGGGCATGCTAAGATGGATGGTGTGAAAGGTGAGCACTGATAAAGAAGGCTGGAATCCTTCGTGGTGTAATGCTTGCTATAATCCTGCTTCTTATCCTGCAGGTTATGAACTTCTTTGTATTTGAATTCGCTTTGTTTGACATTTCTGTCGTCTTGTAGGTAACTGCTTTCTGTATCCCGACTTGATTCTCCTGGAGTTTGGTGAGCTACTTGACTCTTAGAACTCCTTTGTCATAAGTTCTTTGTGAAGAACGTTTAATCGAGGTAGAAAACACCCGCTGCTATGATTGACTAGCGGGTTGCTGAATTATTGTAGAACTTCGTCCTATTTCCTAATAGATAACAAGAATTTTATCTTGTAATTGGTTTATCTGGGGCGTTTGTCGAGCATGTTTGCGCATATGTCGAGAGGCTCTTTCTGCTTGGGCCCATCAATGTGAAGAGGGGAAAGAACGATGATCCCTGGCTCCCTTTCGACTGGTCTCTGAACGACGCTGACCTTTCTTCTAGCCATAGTCACGAGTGTCACTGGGCAGTGGACACCATCTTTAAGATCTTCTGAGAGCTTTGTAGAATATCGGGGGGGGGGACGTGTTCTAACAGACGGTGTCAAACTGTTGCAGACAAATCAACCCTCCCGGTAGACCAGACTAAACTTGACCGGCATAGCCCGTGGAGTGGTCGAGTGCGCACACAATCACAGAATGAGCAGAAGCACACAAAACGATTTTGACGTGGAAAACCCCCTTAAATGAGTAAAAAATCACGTGACTGGAACGATGCTGAACAAACTTCACTATTGGCAGCTGTTTACATAGTGTTTGAAGAATCGAGGGAGACAAGCCGCTCCTCGTCACAATTTTGAGAGGAGAGATTATAGAGTGTTCGGTGGGAAACAGGCTGGCTCACTCGAAGCTAGTTTCTTTCCGACGCTCGGATGGAGATGAGCGTTCTCAGACATTACTTGACGAGCAAACTTCAAGGTGGAGCGCACCAGGATGCGTTGACGATGATTCGGGTGGCGTTGCGCACGTAGGAAGCTCTCTTAAGTCGCACACAAAGCACTTTCTTCCTCAGATCTTGTGGACTCAAACAAATTTTCTAACGGTCTGGATGGTGGAGGAAGCTCGTAGGAGAATTCTGGCAGAGCTCTGACCTGCAGAAGAAGAAGGCTGGGAGAAGAAAAGTTAGGAATAAAAAGGGGTCCTGAGGCTTTTTTATAGACTCCCGGAGGTGGTTACTGTGGTTATGCGGCTATCCGCACACCGTAACCACTCATAATTACTATTTGAATGCCACTTTTAATATAGTCTTGGACAAATATTATGCGTATAATTTACACTAAATGCAGACTATTTTTAATTACTGATAACTCCCACACACTAATCATGACAGTTAGTGGGTGATTATCAGTGAAATGTACGACGATGATCACGGTGGAATGATCGGACGGCGGGGAGAGTCTGCTACTAAAGAGCAGCCACCTCACCGGAGGACAGTCGCCGACGAGGGGAGAGAAGGAGCTGCGACCGGCAAGGCGGTCGGCCGCGGCGGGAGCAACTGCAGGGAGGGGCGGTGGGGCGCGACCGCCCCTTGCGGGCGGGCGACGCCCCGTGGCGCGGCCGACCCTTGCGGGAGGCGCCCGCGGCGCGACTAGCCGGTCGTGGGCCGCCCGACGTCGGTGATGGCGGCGCCGACGACCGATCGTGGTGGTGGATCAGACAGTGTACGGGGATTGCGCGTTACATTAACGTGTGCGGCGGTCAAACCCATGACCGCACCAAGTTAGTGGGAATCATGGAAGAAGGCTATTTGCAGCCGGAGATTGATGAGTGACTAAAATTCCACTAAACATTGTGCCTTTGCATACCTACAAATTGTACAAGCCTCTCCCGCGCCATAAACATGATTAGTGTTCAGTACCAAATTATTCCTCCCGCCTCGTACGGATTTCCTCCACCGGTCAGTTTCGACTTTTCGTTCGTTTCTCTGCTTTTCCCGTCAATTTCTTCCGGAAGTCCGACCCGACAGAAGCAATTTTTATCGATGGAAGCCCGATTTCCGTTTCTCATACGAGGCTGAGATATTTTTCTCTACCGCGGCTCAGAGGCGCGAATCTAGGGTTTCATCAGTTTTTCTTCCTGCTACTCCACTGCTCCTTCCGCTAGGTGGGATTCCTAACCTTTGTGATGCTTCTCTATCTTCTTCTCTCGATTTGGTTCCAATTTACGTGCATGGTTTTCGATTGACAGGCTTTCTCGTTTCTCCCGGATATGCGAACTTCGTGGGCCGATACCGTCGCCAGCGAGAGCTCCGGCGGTGGTGCCATCTCTGCCAATTCTCTCCCCTCCCGCTCCTCTTACGTTCCTCCTCATCTCCGCAACCGCCCCTCGAACCCCCAGCCACCGGCTCTGTCACCAGCACGAACACCAGTGGACCCTCCACGTCCCGTCGCAGGCGGGAGATGGAGCGGTGCGGTTGGCCGCGATAATAGTCGTCCTGGAATCGGCTGCGGCAACGAGATCGGTGTTGGCTGGAACAGCCGTGCCGGTGGCTGGGACCGTGGGAGGGTGCGAGAACCGAACCCTTTTGCCAACGATGCTGCTGCTGCTGAAGTCGATTTCGGTGGGTTAGAGAACTCTGGCATCAATTTTGATGCTTATGAAGATATTCCGGTTGAGACGAGTGGTGACAATGTTCCTCCGCCGGTGAGCACATTCTCCGAGATCGATTTGGGGCCTGAGTTGAATGAGAACATCAGGAGGTGCAAGTATGTAAAGCCCACTCCTGTGCAGCGGCATGCGATCCCAATTTCTCTTGCTGGGCGAGATCTCATGGCCTGCGCCCAGACTGGTTCAGGAAAAACGGCTGCTTTCTGTTTTCCGATTATTAGCGGGATTCTAAGAGGACAATCTGGGCAGAGACAAAGGGGCATGCGTTCAGCTTTCCCTCTGGCATTAATCTTGTCCCCAACTCGGGAGTTATCAGTGCAGGTATATTCATGCTCTTGCTGAATCTTCAACATTTTGAAGAACACTTTCGATCTTTCGTTCATTTTTTATGTGCTTTGCCTGATAGATTCACGAGGAGGCTAGAAAGTTTGCCTTTCAGACCGGTGTCAGGGTTGTTGTGGCTTATGGAGGAGCACCAATTCATCAGCAGGTTCTTAATTCTATGATCTTCTGTTTCTGTACCATTTGTTTTTTTTCTTTTTCCTACAAATGCATGCCTTCAATGTCTTTTTTTTTCTTCTCTACTTTTGCCTTTTTCTTTCATAATACTTCGGGGCTATCATGTGCATCTTGCAACTCCTGACAGCATTACATTGTGCATGTTGAATTGGATTTGAGAGCGCTTTAATCTTGTATAAGTCATGATCATCAAGTCCATTTTCTAATGCACAAGATATTTTGCATATTTAAATATATTTTTGGATTATGTTGTATATTTATTAATTCTTGCTATTTGAATATGATCTTTATTTATATTTGGTTAGTCAAATACACCATTGCCATTCCCTAGCCCAAATGACAAAGGTTGAAGGTTGATATTAGGTTGACAATTAATTATATAATTCATGTCAAAATACACGAATTATGATGATGATGAAATGATTTATCAACCTTCACTTGACTAAAAGTATTATCAATTTTATTCAAAGGTATGAAAGTAGTTTAGGGTAGCTAGTACAAAAAAGTAAGAGCAAAAAATATATATTTATATACCAATACTACAATGTCATCCTAAAGAACACAAAATTTATCGTCGTCTATTGTAATTTAAAATCACAGAATGCACTTCAATATTAAGGTCAGTGTATCAATCCCTTGTATTAGAGGGAGATGTGGCTTGTTGTTGATTGTTGCTCTTTATACTATTATATTATTGACCCGACGAAGACAAATAATTGAGCAACAAAGATACAATGGCGTACTTTATCATTGATTTGATAAGAACATATGTTCTCACTATTTAGTATTAATGTTGTTTATTCATTATTTTATTATTAATAAGATAAGATTGGTGTTCCATCTCTTTTATATTAATGTTGTTTATTCATTTGTGTCGAATTACATATGTTTGATATTATTATGATCACATAGATTTTTATTGTGTTTTATATTAAGTGTGTTATTATTGATTTGATATGGACAATTACATATCATTAATGTTATGATCAGTGACGGATTCAGAAAATTAATAATGGGGGTGTACAAATTGATAATGAGGATGCACAAATTTTTTTTTGAATGTGTCACCGGGTTCTAAATTTTTTAAAATGGGGGCCTAGTCATCAGCTTCCTTCAAATTTTTTTTTTTGAATATTTCCATCTTATCTGAGCTGTTTCCCCTTCATCTGGTCACTATTTTTGACATATAAGTAGTCAAAATTCATTGCCTCGATAAGAGAAATCAAAATGCACTTAATATTTTGAAAAATAATGGGGGGGGGGGGACCTAGTGCCCCTCGGGTCCCCCTCAGGATCCGCCTCTGGTTATGATATTGCTATGTTGTTAGAATGAACATGAAGAAATCATTTTCAAGTGAAGGTTATGGTCTTCATGACATTGTCCAGGTCATTATTGTGCGAAGTATGCATTAATTTCTCTCTCTTTCTCTTTTTCTATATACGTTGTATATATATAAATATACCATACTAAAAAGAAAAACATGGATGATCGTGGTCCTAAATAGGATCATCAAATGAATCTGAGTCATTTAATTTCAATCACTCTGATCTAACCAAGCACAAGATTTCTTTAAATCTGCTTTTGAGTAATGGTCAGATATTGTCACCGACATACTGTATAGAGGAATCATTCCTTTTACAAAATTTTAAAGTAACCTCAATTTATGTATTTTTGGTTTATTTTAAAAATGAGATCATCCCTTCATTTTTAATTAAGTTATGTTTTTGGCAAAATAAAAATTCCTGCATGAACGACGAACAACATGTGCACTATTGCAGTTGGGTGCAACTCGCGAGTGAACCTTGTGCACGGCCACGATGAGTGTCCTAAGATATTTTATTATAAATAGGAGGGAAAGGGGGTTGGTTTCAACTATTGCAGATTTTGGAGATTTCTTCCTCAGAATTTGGCGATCTCGTGGCGTCGACTCTACGAGACTCTAAGGTGGCATTTCCTAGGACTTTGTATCTTTGTTTCTTTGCATCTCCGCTGTTAGCAGCCCCTCTCCATCAGCCCCACAACCATCTACAACCTCCCCCTAGCCGCCAGCCTGCCTAAAGCTTCATCCACGACAGCCTCCCAACTGTCTGTTCTCCCCTGCTGACCCAACCACAACTTCCTCTAACTCCCTCCCTGTCGCCGACCAATCCAGATCCCTCTCATAAAGTAGAAGCCTTGTTGTTCTTCCCCTATTCCGATCACCCTACATCTCGCCACTCACCGACGATCCTTCCTGAACCACCCCAAGGTCCAACCGACCCTTTCCCCCTCAATCCCACTACTCCGGCACTTCTACCAACTATTCCCATACCTCCATCGCCTCTACAATCTCCCCCAGCTACCATACACCCCACCGGCCATCACTGTATGGCCCCCAACCCTACCCCCTCCATAAAACAACTCCTGAACAGATCTGAACTAGTCTTGGACAGCCACCGTTACCCTTCCAGATCACTGTTGTTGATTCTATGGCCACCAGAACTCTGCATCTTCATCATCAGCCATTCTTTTCCTCGTGCGCATTAGTTGTCTCGTTATTGTGTGCTTCTTTATTGTACAGATTGTGAGATTCTCATATGATTCTGGATGCTAGTTTATTAGTGCACTAGTCTTTTGTGAGATTCTCATATGATTCTGGATGCTAGTTTATTAGTGCACTAGTCTTGTGATTGAATACTACTTGCAATGCTTATTCACTTTGCATTTATAATCAAGGTCACCCGCATAGAAGAAAGTCATACCCGCTTGCTTTTATAAATTACTTTGTTCTTAATTTGTGATATCTTCTTGAGTTTGTTTTTTAAATTTCTTTTTACTATAGTCAATTAGATTTCAGATTGTTTGTTGATTGCATATATCATCCTGGGGCTATGTAGGGTTTATTTCTTCGACACTACACCTATAGTTGCAATTGTTTAAATCTCACTTTTACATCCAACCCCGCACCAACGTGCATTCAACTACCTACAATTTCTTTGTTTGATGCGACACACAAATTTAAGTCCTTCAAATTCTGTCTCATGAGCATGTACCTGTTCTCCCATGATCCCAAATTCCTATCATACTTGTCTGCTGTCAGTGGTTAATGGTGCTGATGCAAGGAGCTATGCATGCGTTAGGAACGGGAGAAAGCTTCTGAGATATGTTATGCTAGGTGCTAGGTCATGTATTGTATTTAGGATCCAAGACATAGAATGCTATAATAAAAGACACAAGCCCTTATATATAATAGGCATACAAATCAACTAGAGGGAAATACAGTTCAAACTGACTAGAGGGAAATATGGTTCAAACCGTCTAGAGGGAAATATGGTTCAAACTGTCTAGAGGGATATATGGTTCAAACCGTCTAGAGGGAAATACGGTTCAAACCGACTAGAGGGAAATATGGTCTAAACCGACTAGAGGGAAATACGGTCTAAACCGACTGGAGGGAAATATGGTGACTAAAGGGAAATACAATGCAAAAATGCATAGTTCAAAAAGAAGCCCAAGTCCTGAGACTAGTCCGCTGCCCGCCGTAGTCTGGTTTGAACTTAGTTTGCGAAAATAGTCCAACATGAGTGTTCTCTTGGCATGCTGCGTGCACCCGTATCAATATCAAAACCCTATGGATCGAAAAAACATTGTCATCATGGTCAAATGTTGGAAAGTGCTCTTTGATCTTGCTCTCCAAGATTTAGATGAACTCTTCGGCGGGGTGGACCTTCCACTGAATTAGCAGCCGGCACACCTCTTTTCCTTAGATATCTACTATGCATTAAGAAAGAATTGTGAAGGGATTACATAAGGGCATTGAATCGGGCCAATTCTTCTGATAGCGTTGCTATGATGGGATGATCTACCACTACCTTTTTGAGTTGTGAAACGTCGCAAACTTTTGATAGGAAGTTGGAGGCGATTGGCTACCTTGTCGATGCACTCGAGTATAAGGAAGAGCTTGAAATAACACGCAGATAGCTTGGGTTTTATCCGATTGGTGACTTATTCTTGTCGGTGTTGATGTAGCTTCATTGAACCTAATGTAAAAAATAGGTACCGTTTCTGACAGTTAGTTTGATGCAAGGTTGAGCCTTGGTGAGATGTACTTGAGCTGTAGGAGGGACTCATCACAATTAGTTTGGTATATAAAAGGGGTCTGCTGTAAACATTTTGGAAGGGGATGTGCTTGTTGTAGAATAATAAACTGTGTTGTACTTAAGTCCTACCCACACAATCCCATGTGATCAAAGGAGGGGATGCTCTGCGGCGATGCAGCATAGATATGTTTCCGGAAAACAGTTAAGGAACTCAGTATGCCCGTCTGGATGTAAGGCAATACAAAAGCTTTGTTGTGTATCATGGAGTTTGAACAATTCTCTTTAGAATGACCTCACGAAAATAGGATCAAGATCACTCATGATGGAGCAAGGGATTACGTGTATGCGAACAATTTCGAAGAACGAATATTTATGCAGTAGGAGTTGGCAATATATAGATGTTTGACTGACATAACATATCCATTCTTGTATAAGCAGTCTACCACCATGAGTATGAAGTCATATTTGTTTGAGCGGAGCAATCACTGCCAGTCAGGTAATGAAATCTATAGTTATGCCATCCTAGAGAACATGTGGAATACGAAGCAGCTACAGAAAGTTTGCTACAAAAATGGTTTGGTACTTCGATATTTGGGTGACCGGGAAGTTGATCAAAAATTGTTGGGTGAGTTGCATGATGCATTGCTAGTAAAAAGCAGCTACTGGGTGACAATACATTTAGGGTCTGTTTGACTAAGCTGTGACTGTGCAGGAAGCAGTGATGAGAAACAGTGGTACAGGAATCAGCTGTTTTGCAGTGGTGGAAAAATTTATGAAACTGTTTGGAAAACTGTATTTGCAGTGCTGTGTGAAACAATTGTGCAGAACTAAACAGTAATGAAAATTAAACATGTATAAAATTAAAAACAATTTGCTCGACATTAATTTTATTTAATTATAAAAGTAATATATTAATATTGATGAGCTTTCCAAAATATGTTCGGACGAGGCATAGATTGTTTTCCCGATCTTGTCCGGCTCGACGCTACAATTCCAAACGGACGTCAAGACGCACGTATGCGCACTCGATTCACTCACGAGTGCGGACGATTCATTTTTGACCGATTCACGAGCGTCTCGAGTAGGGGTGCAAACGAGTCGAGCTCGACAAGCTCATTTATCCCAGATCAAGCTCATGAACTTTATTTTCCTATTTTTTTTATTTTTTTTAAAATGTATAAATAAAAAGCTCGCGAGCTCATGAACACGACTACATGAGCTCGAGCTCGATTACGAATCAAGCTCGAGTTCGAGCTTTTTTCGAGCCGACTTAACTCAACTTGCACCCCTAATCCCGAGTGATCCGCAATAACAATTATTAAACATTTAAATATTAATTAATTATTATACATTAATATTTTAATTAATTATCAAACAAATTTAATGATATATAATTTATTAAATACTTATTAATATAACTTTTATATAATATAAATAATTATTAATATAAATGCATATAAATTATAAATTAATATATATATTATTTATTCTTATATATTTAATATTTTATTAATTATAAAATATTTTATAATTAATATTTTATATAATATTGTATTTAATATTATATATTATAATTATATAATATATTATATAAAAAGCAGCGCTACAGCCCTTAAAAAAGGGCTGCAGCGCTGTGCTGCCGCCGTGGGCGGTGGCTTCTTGCCACCGCCCACATGCCAGATTACTGTTTGGCGGGGCGGAAGCAAAATCGGCGGCATGCCGCTGTGCTGCCGCTCCGCCAAACAAGCCCTTAGTAAGTGTTAGAGTACAAGCTAGTTG
This sequence comes from Platanthera zijinensis, assembly GCA_039513925.1. NCBI lineage: Eukaryota > Viridiplantae > Streptophyta > Magnoliopsida > Asparagales > Orchidaceae > Platanthera > Platanthera zijinensis. The sequence goes on along the minus strand of CM077081.1, from coordinate 11,025,079 downwards.
TGGTGAAATGGAACTCATGGATTAATCAGGGAATCCATGAGGTGTCGACAACCACTAAATCATTGTGGTAGTGTAGGTGTTCCCTAATAAGGCAAAATGGTAAATGAGTGGTGGGATCTCGTGTTACCCATGAGAGATTTCGATAAGCATGAGTCAATATAGAGAACACTCAAACCAAATGGGATTGAATTGGGATGAAAACAACAAGATACAAACTCCAAAAATCTCCCACCAACTCTCAGGGGTTGGGTCCTCCAAAGAGCTCCTCCTTCAAATGAGTGTAAAAAGACTAGGGATCCAAAGATGGCTAACACACATCTATAGCTCCCCTTATGTAGATGGGAAAGGCATGTATAATAAGAAACATTTATTTTTTTATTAATATAATTAATGTTAATAAGGGTTTAGGGTTTGGATGTGTGGTGGACACACGAGACTGGATAAAATTAGGAATGAATGTATTAGGGATAAGACATGAGTAGCACCAATTGCAGAGAAGATGCAAGAAGCTCGACTAAGATGGTTTGGACACGTACAAAGGAGATCATTAGAAACACCTGTTAGGCGTTGTGAGAGTCTAGTCACTAGGCATGCTAAACGTGGGAGGGGTAGACCAATAAAAACTTGGAATGAAACTGTAAGGAAAGACCTGATGTACCTAGGCATTAGTGAAATTCTGACTAAAGATAGGGAACAATGGCGCCAAAGGATCCGTATAGCTGACCCCACTATAGTGGGATAAAGGCTTTGAGTGTTGTTGTTATAATTAATGTTAATTAGTATCAACTAATTATATATTACTAGTTAATTACTACAAAATACATTTTATTATATCAATATTTATGGCGGTTACCAAATTCGCTCTTTTGGCTCTTAGAGACTATCGCTAGGTGTGGGCACGGTATGCTGTTGTAGATATGTGGGGTCTGCCCGGGCATGTGCATAACATCCTGTTATTGGTCATGTATGATGGTAGAATACTATAGATTATGTCGCATCGCAAAGGGAATTAGGGGTGCAAGTAGTTCGATTTAGTTCAAAACCGGAATCAAACCAGAAAGTGTTGGTTATTTTATTCTCGAAATTGAATCTAATCTAAATAGAACGGTTCAGTTTAACGATTTGGTGCAGTTATTTTGGGTGGTTTTTCTCTTTATTATTATTATTCAAAATCATAAAATTAATGATATAAAATAAACATTTTAATGATTACAGAGGGATGGAGGCCGTGGGCATTTAAGTAGATGTATTTTGCTAAACATATTTAGAAAATTGATGGTTGGTTACTGACAATCCATGTTAACAGGAGAGCACAACATTGGTGTTGTCACCTATTCTCTTCACAAATCTATGAGAAATTACATCCCTCAGAAATTACATCCCTCAATTATTAGGGCAAAGACCCCTAGGAATTCAACAATGCTGAACCAAAGATAAACTCAATCCACCAATGACTAAAAATAATAGGATATAAAAACGAAAACTCTGATTCGATCTAAATCAAGACTCTGATTGGGAGAGCCAATACTGTGACAACGGGAGCTGTCAGAAATGGAATTTGCAAAAGGAGATGTCTATAGAAATGGAATTTGCAAAAGGAGATATCTATAGAAATGGAATTTTCACAATAAGCTGTGTATAAGAAATGAAGTGTTAGAACTAATGATTTTTCCATATTTTATTTTTTGTTTCCTCATGTATTACCCCTTATATATTTATAGAGGGTTTTTATTATTCAAGTAATGAAATCATTTTGGTGTCCCGTTTGACATGATATCAGAACCACGACAAGAAAAATCCTTAGCCGCCGCCGCTCGATCCCGCGTCCTCCTCTCAGCTCGATCCCGTAGCCCAGCGAACACACTGCTTTCGGCCACCCTTCTCTCCCTCCACCTCCCTTCGACTGCTGCTGAGGGTGGCGTAGCCCGCCAATCGGCACACGGGCCGATCGACGCCCTAGATGTCCACTTCTCCGGCAACCGTCTGATGTACCCCGTTTTTCTCAGAAAAGTTTCACTTTTCCTCCCTCTACCTCCTACTAGGGGGATCAGTTAATCGCTCCACTAGATATCCCTATATCATGGATCTTGGGATCTTTCTCCCCCTTTGCTTTCTCTCATGGAAAGGGCTCCACCTCTTCTTTCAAGCCTTATTTGACTTCAACACTCGAGGATCTATTGCTCTAGGATCTGAGACGTTCCTATTGGCGGTGTCCGACATTTTTTGCAGCATCACCCTTTTTCCGACGATCTTCTGGAGGCTGGGTTTTTACCTACTCTGAATTTTTTTTCAACGCATCTTTGTTCTCTGATTTTATTATGTCTGACGTGGTTGATTCTCCTGACGTATCACAACCCGCAGAATCTACCCAGGTTGGGCATGATCATACGGCGTCTCAGATCACCACGATTCGTCTTGATACAACAAATTACCTATCATGGTCTCGATCTATTGCCTTAACCCTTAAGAGTCGCCATTTGTTTGGCTATATTAACGGGACTATTAAGGAGCCAGAGAGGACTGCATCTACATGGGCTCAATGAGAATCAAAGAACTCTTTGGTTATGTCATGGTTGATTAATTCCATGCAAGAGACTATTGCACGAAATTACCTAGTCTTGGATACCGCTTGCAGATATTTGGAGTTGTGCTGAATCTACTTATTCCCGGAAAGGCAACACTGCTCAGATCTTTCAGCTACGAAGAAAGATCTTTCTCCTTTTACTGGGTGATCGACCACCGTCCGCCTTTTATTTGGAGTTCACTCATCTATATCAGGAGTATGATCATTTTACATCTCCCGACCTTCTTTGCACTGCTGATGCTCTTATTGTTCGTGCTCATGAAGATCGGAATAGGGTGTTTGAGTTTCTACATGATTTACACCGGGACTTTGATCAGATTATTGTTCAGATCCTTGGTCGCATTCCAGTCCCTTCATTATCAGAGACCTATAGTATTGTCCAGCAGGAATATGACCACCATTAGTCTCAGAGTTCAGAGATTCTTTCTAGTGGTTCTGCTCTTGCAGCTTCCCACTCTGGAGGCACCACTCCTCGGGACTTTAAGCCCAGGCACTCAGACAAAGATCACTTGATGTGTGATTATTGTGGTCGGAGTAGGCATACTCGCGAAACTTGCTTCAAATTGCCTGGGCTCTCGCCGTTGAGAGGTGGCATGGTTCCTCGTGGGGGCCGTGGTGGACTTGGCGGTGCCCTCTCAAATTTCAGCTTTGCTCGCTCTGCTCACCTGACTGAGTTCATTGATGATAGTACTTCAAATGCCCAAATCTCAGAGCCTCTGTCTCTCCTAGGGCTTTTTCTGCTGATGAGATGATGACTCTCCGTCGCATGATGCAGGGGTTATCCTCGGAGCCCACTTTTGGTCCATCCTTATCCTTTGCTCATTCATGTAGTCCAAGTGCTCACTTTGCTGCTGTGCCGTTTGCCACTCATTGGATCATTGATTCTGGAGTCACAGATCATATGACTAAGGCATCGTCAAGTTTTGTTTCCTATTCACCATTGTCTGACAGAGACAAGGTAAACATTGCTAATGGAACCCTTTCCTCTATTGCAGGAAAATGCTCTATCACTTGCTCTTCTCTTACCTTGGCTTCTGCCCTTCACGTCCCTTCTTTTACTCGCAACCTCTTATCTGTTAGTCATATTACAAACTCCATGAATTATTCCATCACTTTCTTTCCTTCTTACTGTGTCTTTTAGGACCTACAGACGAAGAAGGTGATTGGATCTGGTAGGATGCGTGATGGATTGTACGTGTTTGATGTTGCTGTTCCTCAGGCCTTTCATGCTCACTAGCTTCCTTAGTTGGCTACCTGACATCGTCACTTGGGCCATCCCTCTATTTCTATTATGCAGACATTATTTCCCAGTTTTCATCTTTTGTTTTTAAAACTTTTATGTGTGATGTTTGTGAACTTGCTAATCATAAGCGTGTCTCTTTCAATCACGTGTCTAATTCTTATGTTGTACCTTTTCATACTATTCATAATGATGTATGGGGCCCTTGCCCTATTACTTCGATCTCTGATTATCATTGGTTTGTCACTTTCATTGATTATTTTTCTCGCACTACATGTGTTTATTTGATGCATAGCAAAAAAGAAGTGTTCCCTCTTTTCCAAAAATTTCATAAAATGATTTCTACTTAATTTGGTGCTACCATTAAAATTCGTCGCAGTGATAATGGTCGTGAATATATTAATATCAAATATGAAAATTATTTGAGTGGTCATGACATCGTTCATCAAACCACTTATGTTCATTCTCCTGCACAAAATGATGTTGTTGAACGAAAAAGTCGCTATCTTCTTGAAGTGACATGATACTTGTTATTTACGATGTCTCTTCCAAAATATTATTGGGGTGATGCCTTTCTTACTGCGGCTTACCTCATCAATCGTATGCCGTCTCATCATATGGACAATCACACTCATCTTCATACCCTAAATATACCTCTTACTACTCTTGTACCTCGTGTGTTTGAGTGTTTATGTTTTGTTCATATTCATAACATTACTCGAACAAAACTTGATCCTCGTGCCCTTCGTTGTGTTCATTGGTTATTCTCCTACATAGAAAGTATACAAATGCTATCATCCTCCAAGCAGAAAAACATTTGTCTTCAGGGATGTTCCGTTTCATGAAAGTTCCTCCTATTATGAGTCCTCACTTCAGGGGGAGTCTTCATACTTGGAAGTGAGTGCTCCTACCCTTCCTCTTCGTATCACTCCTTTATACATTATCACTCAGGGGGTGAGTGAGGATATTCCCAAAGATGTTCCCAAAGAAAAGGAGTTGCAGGTGTACACTCAGAGAAGCAAAAGATCAAACACTCAATCGCTTCCCATAATACTAGAGCCGCCACCGGATTTGTCTACAACATCCCTGGAGTTACCTATTGCCCTCCAAAAAGGTACACTCATCCACTCAACATCCATTATCTAACTGTGTCATATGCCTCTTTATCCTCTTCCCATAAAGCCTTCGTCGCTTCTCTTTCTTCTGTGTTTGTTCCCGGTACATGGCAGGAAGCACTTGGTTACCTGAAATTGACAAAGGCGATGATGAAGGAAATGCAGGCTCTAGAAAAGAACCATACATGGGACCTGGTCGATCTCCCTCCTGGCAAGAGAACAGTTGGTTGTCGATGGATTTTTACAGTAAAGCAGAACTCTGAAGGTGTTGTGGAGAGATTCAAGGCATGATTGGTGGCAAGAGGATGCACCCAAACTCATGGTATTGACTACCAAGAGACTTTTGCTCCCGTGAAAAAAATGAATACAATACGAGTCCTATTATCCTGTGCCTCTTGTCAAGGGTGGGACCTTCAACAGCTAGATGTAAAGAATGTTTTCCTTCACGACAAATTGGAAAAGGAAGTCTATATGTCGATGCCTCCAGGTCATGTCTCTATCGGCTCTGAAGGAAAAGTGTGTAAATTGAAGAAAACTCTATATGGGTTAAAACAATCTCCGAGGGCTTGGTTTGGGAGATTTCACAAAGTCATGATCTCATTGGGGTATACCCAAAGTCACACTGATCACACTCTTTATCATACAAAAAGAGATGAAGGTGGCTCTCCTGATTGTATATGTTGATGATATGGTTATTACAGGTGATGACATGGATGAGATTTGTGTCGTGAAACTCAAACTTGCTAGTGAATTTTAAGTGAAAGATTTGGGTAAGTTGAGATATTTTCTAGGGATTGACGTAACCAGATCAAAATATGGTATTCATATTTCTCAACGAAAGTATGTCCTTGATTTATTAAAAAAGACTGGAATGAGTGGTTGCAAGCTTGCTGATACTCCTATTGAAGTGAACCACAAACTTGGATGTGATGATGAGGAGTTTGTGTAAGATATTTCTGGTTATCAGAAGTTGGTTGGTAAACTGATCTACCTATCTCATACCCGTCCTTACATCTCATATGCAGGAGTGGTAAGTCAATAAATGCATTCCTCTAAAGTCAGACATCTTGATCCTGTGCACAAAATTTGGAGGTATTTGAAGACCTCGCCTGGTAGGGGAATTATATTCTCTTCTAGTGATCACTTAAAAATTGAAATATATACTGATATAGACTGGGCCAGATCTATTGATGATTGGATGCTATGCCCCCGAACGTGTTACGATTCAAGGGACATAAATATGCTCGACGATCTAAGGAGGCTACAAGGAGCAATGGGGCTGAACCATCCGATTCAACCCCCATTCACTAAAATGGAGACTGGCCGGGCTGAACCACACGGTTCATCCCATCTTGGGGGCTGGCCGGTCCCCTTGGTTCCGGGTTATATATACCCGGAACCCCCTTGGAGCAATATGAAGACTTTTACTCAGGTATTCTCCTCCTTCTCACCCTTACCCTAATCTCTTCTCCTTCCCTAACTCTCTCTTTCTCTCAACCCCATCCTTCACCTTCTATTATCTTAACATTTGGTATTAGAGGACTCCTTCCTCCAACCATGGTTAACACCCGATCGCATGAAGAGGCCGGCCGGCTGACATCGTTAGAGGAGAACTACGTCGGCTTGACGGACACGGTCGCGTCCATGGAAGAAAGGATGTAGGTTTCAACCCAACAATTGGAGGAGCGAATGGATGCCCACATGGAGGAGATCAATGCCCTCCTAACTCAAAACCTGAAGGGGAAGGCCACGGCTAACGAAGGATCGGAGGCGGAAGCCCCTGATCCGTTTCCGCAACAGGTTCTGCCTTCAGGCTCGAGCGGTTTCGCGCCAGCCAGACTCGACGGAAACCCGCATTCCTCCTCCTGCATGAGCGGGCATCAACCAGCGTGGGTCGACGCCGGAGTGGGTCACATGGAACCCTGGCGACCACCGGAACTGGCGGCGGGAATTTCCGCCATGGGCGGCTCACCGACGGGCTGTGGAGAGGTCGGCGCAAGCCGCACGACCTTTGGGCGGCCCCCGGAGCATGCGGCGGGGCAATTTCGACCTACTGGGGTTCCGGGTGCTTCTATTAGAGGAGTCGCTGGACTGTTACCCCTTCCACGGGCTGCCGAACAACCTACGGGTTACGGAAATGGCGACCAATGGCACATGCGGCCACCACCGGCGAGTATCTATGGCGATGGACAATACCCCGGAGGCAAACAAGGAAAGGAACGGTTTTTTCGGCTGCGGCCCAAGGAGGAATGCACTTTCCCAGACCACAGGGATCATACCCCCCTATGGAGCAGCAGAGGACAGAAGGGTACGAACAGGAGCCGGGAGGGTTTGGACATGCGCATCAGCGGGCCCACATGCCACCCAAGAGGACTCGCATGAATTTTCCAAAATTCAGAGGGGGGGGGATGCGCTCGAGTGGATACAGAAGGCGGAACTTTTTTTCCATTATCCGGAAATCCCCGAGGAGCAATGGGTGCAGCTGACAGCTTTTCACCTGGAGGATGACGCCTACCAGTGGACGCAGTGGTTCTTGAGGGGACGGGATTACGCGCCCTGGACCGAGTTCGTAGGGGAATTTTCAGCTCGTTTTGGCCCTTTAGAGTACGAATACGTCGAGGCCATGCTGTAGAAACTACGACAAAAGGGAACGGTGATGGAATATTGCATCGAGTTTGAGAGGTTGGCCAACATGGTCAGTTGGGATGAGAGAACATTGTTGAGCTGTTTTGTCTCTGGTCTAAAGGATCACCCAAGGGATGAGATTCATGCTTATATGCCCCGCAACCTGAGTCATGCTATCAGCCTGGCACGAATACAGGAGGAACGGTTCAACAGACAGTGGACCCGCACCACAGGAAGAGCTGTCACTGCCCCCACACCGGCTAGGAGAGACCAACCGGCGAGTAGTCGACCAACGGTGACGCGGTTGACATGGCCTGAACTTCAGGCGAGGAAGGAAAAAAGGCTGTGTTTCAAATGCGTTGAGAAGTATACTCCGGGGCATAAGTGTCAGAAGATCCAGGTTTTCATGCTGAGAGAAGAAGATGAGGAGGAAGATACCACCGAGCTGGACCTAGAGGGGGATTTGACTTTGACCGAGTTCGGGGTATCCATCCAGGCGATGGAGGGGTATACGGCGCCCCCACTATGCGCATAGCCGGGAAGGTCGCCCAGGAGCGGGTTATAATACTGATTGATAGTGGGAGTACCCACAACTTTATCAACTCAACCGTGGAAAGGAAGGTGGGGCACACGGTAGGTCATGGCGCCGCGTTCCAGGTCATGGTAGCGGATGGGAGCAAACTGAGGTGTGAAGGGGTGATGAGGGGAGTCGACCTGCGAATACAGGGGTACACTTGCCGCACCAACGTCTACCTGCTGCCCATCCAGGGATTTGATATGGTATTGGGAGTTCAGTGGCTGCGATAGTTGCAGAGAGTCACTTTCGACTTGGACCAAATGACCATGGAGTTCACACAGCTTGGACAGGAACACTGTCTCCATGGCCTCAAATCATCTCTGCTGAAGGAGATTTCAGTTCGGAGTTTGGAACGTCTAACTGAAGAGGGAGGCTCAATGGCGATGATTATGGGCCTAGCATCTTCCCCCCTATCTCATCCGAGGTACCGGAGCCGATGCGACCCTTATTGACCCAGTATGGAGATGTCTTCCAGGAGCCGCACACCCTTCCTCCACCGAGATTCCGAGATCACGCGATTCAGCTCAAGGTGGTGTCGGAGCCCACCAATATCAGACCGTACCGCTACCCGCACATCCAGGAGGAGGAGATCGAGCGTAGCGTTCGAGAGATGCTTACCGCTGGGATCATCCGTCCCAACATCAGTTCCTTTTCGACACCCATTATTTTGGTGAAGAAAAAAGACGGCTCTTGGCGGTTCTGCGTCGATTACCGAGGCCTGAATAGTTCTACAGTCAAGGATAAATTTCCCATTCTCTTGATCGAGGAGCTCTTGGATGAACTACACGGAGCGTGCTTATTCACCAAGCTGGACCTGCATTCCGGCTACCATCAGATTCAGATGCGGGAGGATATTCATAAGACGGCTTTCCGGACCCATGATGGACATTACGAGTTCCTCGTGATGCCCTTCGGGCTGACCAACGCCCCCTCCATATTTCAAGTGGTGATGAACGAGCTCTTTCGACCACTTCTACGCCGTTCCGTGCTGATTTTTTTGACGACATCTTGGTTTACAGTAGTAGTTGGGCGGAGCATCTCGAGCATGTGCAACAAGTTCTCACCATATTGCGCCAACATCAGTTATACACCAAGCAGTCTAAGTGCTCTTTCGGCCAGACGGAGGTCGAGTATCTGGGCCATTTGGTTTCGGCCCAAGGCGTCCGGGCCGACCCGCACAAAATCGAAAGCATGGTGACGTGGCCCCGTCCTACGACAATACGGGCCTTACGGGGATTCCTTGGTCTCACGGGCTACTACCGGCGATTCGTGAAGGACTACAACAAGATTGCACGGCCGCTTACTCAGCTCTTACAGAAGGAAGCATTCGTTTGGCAGGACGACGCTGAGGCGGCTTTCCAAGCCCTGAAACGGGCCATGACGACTACACCGGTCCTCGCTCTACCAGATTTCCGCAAGGAGTTCTTGTTGGAGACCGATGCGTCCGGGGTGGGCATCAAAGCGGTTTTGATGCAGGAGGGGAGACCATTGGCCTATTTCAACAAGGCTCTCGCTCCACGGACTCTGGGATTGTCCACCTATGAGAAGGAGATGGTAGCCATCATACACGCAGTGGCCTTGTGGAGGCCGTACTTACTGGGACATCACTTCAAGGTTCGCACAGACCATCAGAGTTTGAAACATTTCTTGGAGCAACGGTTAGCTTCCCCTCTTCAGCAGAAGTGGGTGACCAAGTTGTTGGGCTATGATTATGAGATCATCTACAAGCAAGGGAAGGAGAACGTGGCCGCTGATGCCCTCTCCCGCCTCCCGGAGAGCTCGCTCGTCCACATTTCGGGTCCCTTGATCGAATCCCTCGACGACATACAGGCGGAGGTGCAACAGGATCTCGAACTCAGGATCATCGTGGACGCACCGCGATTGGGGCAACCAACCATACTGGGGTACCAGTTACAAGGGGAGCACCTTTATTATCAGGGCCGCGTAGTCATTCTGCCTTCCTCAGCCTAGAGGACAGTTATGATGCAGGAGTTTCATTCGTCGCCGACGGGGGACACGCCGGTGTGCTCCGGACCCTCCAAAGGTTGAGGGCAAATGTCTTTTGGAAGGGCTTACGCCGCGACGTTCTGTAGTTTGTGCAACAGTGTGAGGTATGCCAACGACAGAAATATGAAACAATCTCTCCGGCCGGCTTGCTTACCCCGCTGGAAATTCCACACCATATTTGGGACACGATCTCCATAGATTTCATCGACGTCCTAACCTAAATCTCAGGGCAAGTCAGTCATCTTGGTCGTGGTCGACAAACTCTCGAAATACACACATTTTCTTGCCATGAGCCACCCCTATACTGGAGAAATCGTGGGCGATCTTTTTGTTCGCGAGATCGTGCGCCTTCATGGCGTGCCCCGGTCTATCATCTCGGACTGCGATCCGATGTTCGTAAGCAACTTCTGGAGGGAGCTTTTTCGGTTACAAGGTACACGGCTGCGCCTCAGCACGACCTATCATCCTCAAACGGACGGACCAGACAGAGTTTCTCAATCGCGGGGTGGAAACATACTTACATTGCTTCGTGATGGACGAGCCCCGCACGTGGACCCGATGGTTACATTGGGCGGAGTACTGCTACAATACCTCTTATCATACAACCAGCAAGCTTACCCCGTTCGAGGTTGTCTATGGCCTCCCTCCACCTTCTTTGGGCTCGTATGAGCCCGAAAGCACAGCTCTCCCTTCAGTCTACCGTCAATTGCACGATCGCGATCGTACCTTAGCCCTCTTGTGTGACAATCTCTGGGCAGCTAAGGATATGATGAAAGTTCAGGTAGACAAACATAGGACCGAGCGGGAATTCGCGGTGGGAGACGAGGTATTCCTCAAACTCCAACCTTACCGGCAGCTCTCTGTCTTCCGGAGGGCGAATCAAAAGTTGGCACCACGATACTATGGGCCATTCCGCATTACTCAGCGGGTGGGTCCGGTTGCCTACACCTTGGCGCTTCCGTAAGGCTCCCGTATACACCCGACCTTTCATGTATCCCTACTCAAGAAGAAGCTTGGCGACGCTGTCCAGACAAGCCCCCTCTTACCTGAAGCCACCACAACGGGGGAGCTGCGTCCCTCACCGGAGGAAATATTGATGACCAAATGGAAGAAACGCGGTACTGAATATCGCCCCGAGATACTGGTTAAATGGAAGAATTTGACAGCTGCTCACAATACCTGGGTTGATCTGCTTGAGTTCCGCGACTTGTTCCCCGACTTCCACCTTGGGGACAAGCTGGTGCTTGATGGAGAGGGGAATGTTATGCCACCGAACGTGTTACGATTCAAGGGGCATAAATATGCTCAACGACCTAAGGAGGCTACAAGGAGCAATGGGGCAAAACAATCCGGTTCAACCCCCATTCACTAAAATGGAGACCGACGAGGCTGAACCACACGGTTCAGCCCATCTTGGGAGCCGGCCGGCCCCCTTGGTTCCGGGTTATGTATACCCGGAACCCCCTTGGAGCAATATGAAGACTTTTACTCAGGTATTCTCCTTCTCCTTCTCACCCTAACCCTAATCTCTTCTCCTTCCCTAACTCTCTCTTTCTCTCAACCCCATTCTTCACCTTCTATTATCTTAACATATGAGATCTATTACATGTATTGTTCTTTTGTTGGGGCTAATCTGGTCACTTGGAGAAGCAAGAAACGTGTAGTGGCTTGCTCTAGTGCGGAGGCTGAGTTTAGAGTCATGTATCATGGTAAATGTGAGGGGATGTGTCTTTGTTCCTTCTTGAATAGTATTGGTTTATTTGAAATCGGCCCTTTCAATTGTATTGTGACAATAAGACTGCAATCAACATTGCTCAGAATCTTGTCCAGCATGACTGCACCATGCACGTTGAAGTTGACCGACACATCATTAAAGAAAATATTGTGTAAGGGATTGTATGTACCCCTTTCGTTCACTTGGAGGGACAACTTGCAGATTTTCTTACCAAGGTATTGAGTGAAAAAACATTTGCGTCGATTATTAGCAAGTTGGGCATGAACAACATTACATGCCCAACTTGAGGGAGAGTGTTAGAGCTAATGTTTTTTCCCTGCTTTATTTTTTGTAGAACTATTCAAAACATAGTAATTGCAAACTGTTTGGTAAAAATAGAGTTTTGGTCATTTTTTTTCTTTTCAAATTGGTGTTATTGTCATACGCAAAGCAGTGAGTGATTACATAATTGCGTGCATAATCTTAGGTAAACGTGTTAAATATCTATTCTTATTTTCCAACACTATGGTGTTTCTGATCAGAGAACACTTATGTGTAGCCAAGATCTAAGAGGATTTGAGCAGAACTTAGAAATTCTGCATAGCAATCTTTATAATTCGGATTTTAAAAACAAAAATGATAGTGGAGAAAACACTGGTGTTTTGATGGAGCCAATATGAACATCCACACAACATCGGTGAAAGAAACAGTTGGCAAATGATAAAGATAGAGCAAGTAGAGAAGAATCGTTACCAAACCTCTTGCGTTGTAAGTGCATAGATGGTGCTTGGAAGAAAAAAGAAGACAGATCGTGGATGGTTCTATGGTCGCGCAAAATCAAAGAACACCATGATGCCTATTTGCAAATGAAAGAAGGCAAAATAATCATGAGAAAGGGATGAAGGTATAGAGAGAAAAGAAGAAGGGAAGATGGAGTGAGAGTATACCTGTTAATCGAGAAATGAGCTCTCAGCGTTGTCGTTATGATTGAATAGAGAATTGCAGCGAAAGCAGAGAATCGAACGTCGGAAAAGAATGAAAGGACTTAAAAATTTGGGCCATGGAACTATAGTTCTTTAGCTCTTGGTCTCTTCAAAAATGAGGGAATGATCATGAGCTACTCGATCGCTGGGAGGAAGGAGGCGTATCAGGATTTTTAGTGGATGGAGGAAGCGCCTTGCGAGCGCCCGATGAATCGGCGTTCCGCACAGTCGAACTGGGGGAGTCTCATGCGCCGGGGATTAAACTAGGCCTGCACAGAAAAATTGAAAACCACACCAAACCACAAAACCACAAAACCACAGGTTTATTGGTGTGGTTTTTAGTTCCTGAAAACCGAGAAAATCGCACCGCACCGTAATTAATTTATAAATTGGTGCGGTGCTGCCAGTGCAATTGCTTGGGCTTGAACGGTTCGCAGGCCTAGCAAATTTGCTATGTGCCGGTTTGACGGTTTTCACGGGTTGCCAGTTTCAACTCAAACCAAAAGTTCAAAACCCTATTTGATAATTATTTGCCAGTCCACAAACTCATTTGAGTCATTTCTCATTTTTGCTCTCCCGAGTCTCGTCGCTGCGCGCCGCCCGCCCCCTCGGTTTGCCCTAGCATCTCCTGATCTTCTACTTTTGCTCTCCCGAGTTCCCATTGAAGCCATCGAATCAGGCATCTTCGCAGATCCGCTCCTCCGTGCTTGAGCTCCTGCCGGTGCGGCTCCGTCAGCTGACCGCGTTTTGAAGCGGAGCCTTTAGCGGGCTACGACGAGCAAAGAAGAGGTGAAGGAGAAGGATTATTCTATAAAAAAAACAGATTGGGTGAAGGAAGGCGAAGAAGATCTCATCTGGTATTTTTCACAGTTACCCATTCTCCTCCCTAAATTATTACCACCATTTTTTCTCTTTACTGCCAATTTTTAGCACATTTCTCGTCTTCCTCCCTTTTCCCATTGACGTTTTCATAATTTTTTGGTTTATAAGCTTTCATAGTCAAAAAGAATCAAGGGTTATATAGGTTTCTGTTATAATTTTGAATCGTTCTGTATATTACCGCAGTTCTGTTATAACTTTGTGTTGTTTTTTTGTTTTTGTTATGCTTTATAATAATCATTAATCTCAACCCAATAATCCAATATCATTTATTCATTTAGGAACACAACATAATGTCAAATTATCAGTTTTTTGTGTACATAACAATTCATAGTGATATATTGATTTCCTGTGTAGAGTGCTGTTGAAAAAATTAACGTTATTTTTTTCTAATCCAGAGATGAGATCAGATCTTCCATGGAGTCTCGCAATTATTGTTATTAAAAATGAATGTGATAAAAAGCAGTGAAAAACCGAAACAACACCGCAAAAACCGACCGCAAACCGCACCGAAATGAAACCGCACCGCAACCATGCGGTGCGGTGCGGTTTCGATTGGTCAAAAACCGCACCCCTGTGGTGCGGTTTCGATTGGTCAAAAACCGCACCCCTGTGGTGCGGTTTCGGTTTGGGCTCAAACCGCTCCGCTCGCAGGCCTAGATTAAAGCTAAATACTCCTTATTTAATTCCTGGCACTTTGTGGATTGTGCCACCCAAATGCCTGCTTTAGACGAAACAACATTTTCGAGCCACCAAAAATGAGCAAATCAGCTCTTTCAAATGAGACACAAATCTGAGTGAACATGTTTCTATCTAATTTAAAATACAAACCCGCCTAAAACAGTCACATCGCATGGAATGTTCATTACTTCTCCTTTTGAATGATCAAATGCAAATAATTAAATGTGAAATTTTTCTTAAAAATAAATACCTAAGCAATAAAAAAAATTAAATCATCCTTGACATTATACCCTCATTTTTATCCAATAATTGATCCTTGATACTTATTCATATCACAGTATCACACCTAGATCTCTCTTTCTCATCCGAAAGGATAAATTGATAATTTTTAACCTCACCCATACGAAATTTCATATACTCCATCCATGTTCTATTATTTCGAAGCCCTTTATCTTTTGAGTAATATGTTCATTGTGCTATTTTTTCACTTAACTCATTTGAATTTAGTAAATATCTCACCGATTAGAACTATGTTATCTGCAAAAATCATCTATGAAGATATTTTGCTTTAGATTTCTTTTGTAAGCATTTCCATAACTAGAATTAAACGTTGTGGGCCCAATTTTTGATGTAAAACCACTCCAATTGAAAATGCTGTGGTCTACAAGTGCTTTTAATACTAGTTAGTGCCCATAAGACATTTTAATATCTTTTACTCATTTTTTCCTTGATGCAAAATTAATTTTTGCGGTACACCATTATATCTTTTCAAGATCAATAAAAACTATATAAATATTGCTTTCTTTACTTTTTCATTGATTTTCTTTACACAGAATTATTTTCATAATACGTTTTTCTGGTATGAAATCAAACTGATTCACTGATATTGATAATTATTTTTAATACTATTGATGCGGAGCAGAGACGAGTACCTGCCGTGCAGGATGAGTTTTGGGCCTGTTCGGGGTCGATTGACGACTTTCTATATATGACGTGCCCAAATCGATGATCGGACTCCGGCGCTCTGCAGATGTGTCTGAATTCGCGTTGCAAATCGATTTGATATATTACTTCATTATTTTGTCTTTTATTTTGATGTATTTGAGTGGCTCCACCTCCAACCAATCATAGTCGTCGATGGTTTGATGCCATAATTCTCCTTTTATTATAAATAGGTAGTTTGTGGGCTGATTCGAAGCATTGTAGAGTTTGGGGAAATTATTCCCGGATTCCCGCAATCCCGCCACGGTGATGACTCCTAGGTTGGTATCTTTCTCCCCAAGGTTTGCCCTAACCCTTGACCCCTTTTCCCCCTCCCACTCCCCCTCTCTCAGCCTCCACAACCCCCAAATTCAGCCACCACTCTGCTGCCTTGATCCTTATTTAATTTCATTTTTTTACTATTTAATGAAATACACTGTTCTTTCCCTATAGTTTCTATAGCCATTACCACCGCCTCCAAGTTCCCCTACAGTCGGCCGCCGACTCCTCATCACCCTGTAGCCGCCTGCCCAGCCGCCTCACCCCACCAAGCCTCCAACTCCGACTGATTCCCTCAGCCGTCCGCCCCTCTCTCCCAAGCCCTGAACCCACCACCGACCTCCCCTTTCACCCTGCAGCCGCTGCCCCTTCTTAAGCCCTACCAAGCCAAAACCGCCGGCCCTCTTCACGTGGAACCACCAACCCTAATCCTCCCCTGTCCAGATCCGTCCAAATATGGGATTTTTTTAGCTCGGATCCGACCCTATATTGTCAGATCTACCCTCCCCTGTCAGGTTCTATACCTACGTGGCTGGATTTATCCATTCCCGGTTCGATCCCACCACTCACTGTCGAGGACAATCACCTACATCATTGTCCTCGCCTCCGGTTCCACCTCGGATCATCGTCCACACATCTCCGACTCTGAAATCTTCAGTGCCTTGGTAAGCCCACTATTTGGTGAGTTTTCGTTGTATTGGACTTATTATTTTCAACATATTTGTATTGGATTGGTCACTATATTTGCTTGGATATATATTGTATTGTAGTGGTTTGTTTGGATAAATATTGTGATTTGCAGGGTTTATTCACCGCGCGCTCTAGCTTTTACCCTCTACACGGAGGAAAACCTAAGCTTGTTTTTTCCCTAATAAAATATTTTGTCTTACTGTAAATTATTTGCGTGGGATGTTAATGCTTATTATCTAATTTGTGAATAATCTGTCGGGCTTTGCATAACATGTAGGGTTAGGTCATCATTTATCCGCCGCCTATAGATTCGTTCTCCGTCAACTATGCTCTATAATTCTTTCTTATAACTTCATTTTTTGTCTTCCATGTTTGGATCCTCTATAATAACACTACTTTGAAGGTTTCTTTTGATCTTAAATATTAGTATCAACATCTTTTTTCTGCAGGCATTTCATGTAAATTGCGAAATATTTTTAATAGGACTACTCATCTTATCCTAGATCATATTTGACTCCACGATTTTTTTTATTTTACCTCTTTTAATAATTGGCCGGCTTGAGTGTTGTTGTTTTTACCTCTTTTAACAATCAATTTTTAGAGGTTAATGATTTCTTTACTTTCAAATTCCACTATTTAATCCTAATGCAATCATTTTTAAATTTTTTTGCACTCTTATTGCATGCTTGCATAGTTGCTACTCTTTGTTGTATGGCCACACATAATTACCTTATTACCATCTTTCCGAAAGTTCTCTCTCTCATTTGAGCAAAAGTATATTATTGTGATTTTATGGCTCCACTTTTGTAAGTAACTGTATTCAATGTTTTAAATATCGGATGTCGGCGACATATCAGATTGAGTTTTTGAATGTTGGATATCGGAAGCTGGAGACATGTCTAGGATATTTTAAAATATCGAATTTTCATGTTTTATAAATAAGTTTTTATTTTTATGTATAGTAACTATAATTATATGTTATAATATAGAAAAATAATATAATAAATTGATAAAAATGAGTTATTTATATCACGAAATAAAATCAAATAGTATCTAAGATAAAATATTATTAATAAATACAAAATGATACATTGTAAAATATATTTAATAGTATACAATAATTTTATTTTGATAACAATAAGTTTATTGCAAAAAAAAGAAAGATTTAAAAATGAAAAATCATTGATTGATTACAAGTCTTATCGAACTTATAAGTTTATATTAAAAACATGTAAACAATCAATTAATAAATGTATTAAATGTTTTATGTTTTTTGTAATATGAGATTAAAAAATTATGAAACAATTATACAAAATTTATTATAAGAAAAAAACGTTAAAAAATCGAAACAATAAGTCTAATTGATTTAAACATACATAATATAATATATATAAGCGATTTAAACATATGTTGCTAGTCTGTTAATATAACTTAAAATAAAATAACGGACGATATATTTAAAAGTTGCGTCGGTTGATATATCGGAAAAAATCCGACATGCCGGCCTATATTTTACAAAAGGACTATATTTTTTTTTAGAAAAATATATTGTTTTGTCCTAAAAAATGACATGTCAGGAGACATGTCGGACATGCCAGAGGACATTTAAAACAATGACTTTATTCTTCTCTTTTTAAAATGTGTCCTTTGTTTAATGCATTGTTGTAGATGCCACCAGACATGCCTGCTGATGTCTTTTTAGTGGAAGAAACACATTACGCCATGTGTGAAAAATGTATTATGGTTGTTTTATATTGAAATATTTTTGAAATATCACAAATATTTTCCGATACATCATCACAAATATCATTTTGATGATTACGACACCAATCAAGTGTGTTAAATATTTGAATAAAAATTATGCGTGCCTTAAGAATCTTTAAAAGCCGAAGTTCTCATATTTATTAATTTTTTTGTTAGCAATGCTTAATGTTGTTAATTGTTAGTACTTAGAAATGCTATCATGTATTACATTAGTATATTTAGAAGTTAAAATTACATAAAACTATTTATATGTATGGATGTATATATATATATATATATATATGTAGAGTGAGAGAGAGAGAAAGAGAGAAATTTCAAACCCAAACTCACATGAACAAAACATCTGCTAACTACAACCTTTGTTTATTTTTTAATAAAATGATGTTTTTGAAGAAGTATCCACCTTCTTATTGAACCGCATGATTGATGCTCCATATCATTGCAAGTTGCAACCAATAAGTTCGTTTGGTTTAACTGTCACTTGCTATCCTGCCTTCTATTTGGTTTAACTTTTGAACTCACAGGTCTTAGTTTGATTTTAAGATGTGGATAAAGCATACACTACCAAGCATTTTTTTGTGAGATTTTTATGATGGTATATCAAGAATTACAATTTGGATAAAGGCTTGAATGTTTTTATATCAAGAATTACAAGATGAGTAGGATAAATGTGAACTTTGTTTATGGTATACCATTTGTATGCTGTAGCCAGTAGTAAGGATTGTATTTCTTTAATATTGACACAAGTTTTGGACCTTTGGTAGAGAATATAGTTATCAAGAAGATATTCTTTAAGCAGACTATGAAATTATTCAAAATCTCTATTGCTATGCAGAAATTTAATTTTAACTTATTTCTGATGCAGGACGATCCTATATGACAGGGAAATAATGGGAACACTCCTATATGCAACCGCACATGAGATTCGACGATTTACTTGTAATAGTTGTGTTGGGAACATTGACCACAATATCCTAGATTTGAAGAAGCCCCATAAATCAATAATATACACAAATATATATTAGACATTTCTCTAAGTTAACATGTGCAGGTAATCAGTATTTGATTGACTAACAACTTGAGAGTAAGTCAGCACACTGCAGAAGTGAAGAATATTTGCTAAGTACAAATGCGTCGAGTCATCTCACATCACTCGACGCTCATGGTTTGTATGTGTTGACTCAATGCTATTCACTCAGCGCCTCAGAAGAGAAGCAGAGAATCTGTCTAAGTTCAAATGCGTCGAGTCATCTCACATCACTCGACGCTCAAGATTCATATGCGCTGAATGAATGATACTCTCTCAACGCTTCAATATAAGAGTAGAAATTCAGACCAAGTACAAATGCGTCGAGTGAAGGTCTTTCACACAACGCCTTAATAAAAAAGCTGAGATTCAGACCAAGTACTAATGCGTCGAGTGAAGACCATTCACTCAACGCCTCAGCAGTAAGGCAGAAAAACTAACAAAGTTCATATGCGTCGAGACATAAGACTTGACTCAATGCCAGAGTTGTTTGCGCTGAGTTAACTGCAGTCACTCGACGCCTCTTCAGAAAGACTCCACTCAACGCTTCAGCAGAAGCAGAAAAGCTGTCAAAGTACAAATGCGTCGAGACACAAGAGATCACTCAACGCCTAAGTAGAATGCGCTGAGTTAAGTGTTGTCTCTCAACGCTTCATCAGAGTTCAAGTATTTGACTAAGTTATGTTGCTTCCAGCACTCAATGCTTCTACAAAAGATCAGAAATTTATTCCAAGTCCATTGGCGTCGAATCTATTATGCTGACGTCATTCATATTTCAAATGGACGCAGATTGCACGCTAAAAGACGGAAGTCATCGTATTTCTCTGACACACAATCTTGGGATGATTCAACTATTAAATCCAGTCATGCCGCTTACCTAAAACGGATTATAGCCGTTGCCGATGCCAAGATATAAAAGCTAAGTGAGTGGGATTTTGACAAGAACTTTTTGAAAAAACTTTCTGAAATCCTAAGTCGTAAAAAGTCGCCGCCAACAGAGAAAAATTATTTTTCATTGTCTTCAAGCTTGGTAATCTACACAAATTTTTTTCAAAACCTTGAAGAAGAAGAAGATTTCTGCAAGTATTCAACACAACACAATCTGTTTCTAATCTGAAGATTATTTTCTGTTGCTGTGGACCTGTGGTGAAGAGAAGCTGTCTGGTGATACAACTAAAGAAGAAGACTCTAGAGCCTTTGTTCTCGAGTCATTGTAACACTCTTTAAACTTCTGTTGTAAGATCTCCCCGAGATCTGAGTGTAGGCCTAAGTTATAAAGACTGAGTGTAAGACTTTTTTCAAAGTCTGAGGTAGGATTCTTGTAGAGGATCTGTGGTAGGCCTGTGTTATAAAGGTTGAGGTAGACCTTGCTTGTGAGCCTGAGGTAGGAGACTTATTATTGTCTCTGAGGTAGGACTGTGAACAGTCTGAGTTGTAGGAGTGGAAGCCACTCTGAGGTGTAGGATCCTGGGAAGGGTCTGAGGTGTAAGATCTATTGATTTGAGTTTTTGAGGAGTTGGCCGAATCTAGCTCACTGCTAGATAGATGAATGAGGAAAGTGGATGTACCCTAGATAGGGGAACCACTATAAACTGCTTGTGTGTTGTTTGTGTTTTTAAAAGCTAATAACCTAATATCAACACACCAAATATATCTTTAAAAATAGATAAAAGATTTAAAAGAAACTTATTCACCCCCTCTAGGTGTTTAGCTACCCTTAAAAGACTTTCAAATTGATATTTATAAAACAATATTAATTTGATTGGCCACAAATAGCTAAATCTTTTAAATATGGAAACACATGAGATAGTATAAGCATGAGTGTGCGCAAAAACAAATACTATTTGAATGTGACATTACAAAAAACCAAAGCAATTGAAAAAAAAACTTATAAACCACTATCTCTTCAAATAGAGATTAAACACACGACCCAACGCTAAAAGAAATAGCAACCCACCTTGAACTTTGTTGACACTGTAGAGGGGAGGGCTGGAGGTGTGTTAGAGGGCTGTTGGGACTGATTTTCAGTGCTCTAAAACTGTTTGTGGCTTTCCAGAAACTGGGTTGGCAATAAGGAGGGTGCTGGGAGGTAATTTTCAGCAAGGGCGGCAGTTTTTTGACTGTCCAGTACACTGGACAGCAAGCCCGACAATGCAAGGGAAGTATTTTGAGGCAGTTGGCAGCAGGTTTCAAGGAGATTGGTGACTGAGGGAGGTGTGGGATGTTTGGGATAATTTACTGAGCTGTTTTGGAAGAGCAGAACAGTCACAGTTAAGTATGGGGCTGGCAATGGGAGAGGGAGAGTTGCTGAATGAGGTTCTAGGTGAAGGGAAGAGGTGGGTATTTGTTGATTGAGGCTCCACGTAATGGAGAAGAGGGTTAGGGGGGAGGGGCTGGGTTAGTTGCCAGAGAATGGGGGGGGGGGGGGGGGTTGAAATAAAAAGGCTCCAGCGCCTCCACATGAATTTGGGGAAGGCTGAGAGTGAAATAAGGGGAGAGGGGTTAGTGGGATGGATGGCCTTAACTTAAGGAATAATGCCTAAAGTTAAGAGGAGAAAATGGGGGTAGTGGGTAGTTATGTTGGTGGTTAAGGTGCTTTTGAGTGGTGGTGGAGGTGGTTGGTGGTGGCTGGAGGGGATTGCTGGTGGTGGTCACCGAAGATGTTTTCCGGCGATCGCCGGAAAACTCCAAATGATGGAAATAAGTATGGGAAGTATAGGAGAGCCACCGGAGGTGGCTAAAGACGAACTTCGGTGATCGCCGGAGATGTTTTTTGTGGGAGTATTGAGGCTATTTTTAGAGGGAGGTGAAGGGGATGTCCGGCCTCTTGTATAGAAGGAATGAGGCCTTTGGCCGACTGTTATTGTATATCCCGTAATTCGTCGAGATCAGATGCAACCGATGATGGCCTAGAGGTTCTCGCCCACTTAGGAGGAGTGCAGTAGAAGTCACCTCCCATGGGCGAGATTCGGACTCCCTGGGGCGAGTGCAGCCCCCCATGGGCGAGATCCGGACTCCCTGGGGCGAGTGCAGCCCCCCAGGGGCGAGATCCGGACTCCCTGGGGCGAGTGCAGCCCCCCAGGGGCGAGATCCAGACTCCCTGGGGCGAGTGCGGCCCCCCAGGGGCGAGTACAGGCTCCTTGGGGCGAGTGCAACCCCCCATGGGCGAGTCCAGGCTCCCTGGGGCGAGTGCAGCCCCCCAGGGGCGAGTCCAGGCTCCCTGGGGCGAGTGCAGCCCCCCAAGGGCGAGTCCAGGCTCCCTGGGGCGAGTGTAGCCCCCCAGGGGCGAGATCTGGCTCCCTGGGGCGAGTGCAGCCCCCCAGGGGCGAGGTCCAGGTTCGGGGCGAGTGGCGAGTCCCAGCTTCATCAGGCACTCGTCCACCCCAGGATACCTCTTTAGGTCCACTAGTATCCCCTCCAAACCGCGGAGTTACGTTATTGGCAGACCGTTTTGGGCTGCGTTTAGTAAAAACGAAAAGGCGGGATTTCGCTATTTGCAGGCAAAATTTGGAAAACTATAAATAGACCCCCATGAGCACATTTGGGAGGGGGACTCCCCCCCCCCAAGGCTGACTCCGGTGGGCGAGTGCTCTCAAGGCCCACCAAGGTGCCCAACTCAACATTGGTTAGGGAGGGGAAGCTCTCTTTGATCTTCCGAGTGTGTGGCGTGACCTCCTCGCTGTAGTTCGAGGTTTGTCTCTTAGTTCCAAGCAGCTGGCCAGGTGCTCTCGTTTAAGAGAAATAGGTGCAAGCTACCCCTGGGTCCGAACTCCACAAGAAGCCAAGTTTTGGTTTCAACATTTATAACCGGAGATGGAGGAGAGGGAATGTTGGATTGGCTTCTGCTAATATGGAGGTATTGGCCGGCTGCAGCTATGGAGGTGGAGGGGAAATGGCTTGGTCCGGTGGTTGCTTGGGGTAGGGAGGAGGTTTGCTGGCTTTTTGGTGGAGGTTGGTTGGCAGCAATGGAGGTGGAGGGGAAAGGCCTACTGGCCGGCTACTTCAAGAGGAAATAAAAAAGGGGAGGTGGTTTTGGTGAGGGTGGCTACTGGCAAAAAGAGTGGAGATGGGGAAGGAGGTTGGCTGGCCAAATGAAAGGGGGTGGGGATGAACGCGAGCATCGCACCCGGAGTTCGGCTTCGGCATCAAGATGATTACAGAATGAGCTTCAATACTTCATTCTTCAATACCTCTAAATGAGAGCCCTCACCCTCTATTTATAGATCACAAGGGGCAACAGACGGTTATGATTGACCGATTGTCCCGACTAAAAAAGTACA
Organism: Platanthera zijinensis; assembly: GCA_039513925.1. Classification (NCBI taxonomy): domain Eukaryota; kingdom Viridiplantae; phylum Streptophyta; class Magnoliopsida; order Asparagales; family Orchidaceae; genus Platanthera; species Platanthera zijinensis. The sequence continues at coordinate 11,001,653 of CM077081.1, read as the reverse complement.
TAAAATACAACTTGAAATAAAAAATGACAAGAAATAAAAATATTATGATCGGCGACCCGCTCGAGATGAGCTGTCCACTGTGCTCGAGGTCATCATGAATAGACCCGAATAGGTCGGTCGGGCTACTCCTCGTCACTTTCCCATTACAAAAGTAATGCATAATTCTTATTGTGCATAGGGTACAATCATGTGAAACAAGAAAAATAGGCAATAAATGTGAGAAACCATCTATGACAAGCAAGGGAAGTAGTGGGACAGTGTCCTTATACATAGAGCAATATCTACATTCATTACACTTAAATAAGTTAACCAACTGTGAAGTAATAGAATGAAACATTTGCCTCATAACACGCGGAAAGGATGCCCGATATTTTTATTGAAAGTAAAAAAAGATTAAAATCATTGAGAGGGCTCAAATCATTCTTTGAAAATGACTATCCAACAAATATAGTCCATCTTGCTATCTACCCAATCCAATAATACTCCTTGTAAACAGATCTCAAAACAAGGCATAAGATAAAAAGGTAGCTCACTTGATCATGTTCTTGGTTAAATAGCTTACATATAATAAGCTTTTTTTTTGGGGGGGGGGGACTTGTTGTGAGGATCAGCATGATGTTCCAGAGCATGAGTTTTTGGGCCTGTTTAGGGACAATTTGCCACCTACCATATGTGGCATCGGCGGATGGATGGTCTGAGTTCGTAGTTGAGTTAAAAGTGATGTTTATCTATTTCTATGTATTTTTATTTTATTTTAGCATTTTTAGTTTGAGAGATCGGCCATGATCTAAGTTGTTCACGATAGTTGCCCTTGAGTGATTTATCTATTTAAGCAAGTATAGGGGCTGATATGGAGGCTACCACAGATTTTGGAGACTTCGTCCTTTGCCACTTATCCGCGATGCCGACTCCTAGGTAAGATCGATTTCTTGTGTTTTTATCATGTTTCTCCTTTTAGCCACCCAAACCCTACCCAGCAGCAACATCCCCTAACAATTGTTATCACGACCAAACAATCCCTCCCATCCAGCTGCACCCCTGACTGAACGAAAACCTAGCTAGACCATTCCAGGCCCGACCTACCTTCTTACCTTCCCCAACCCACAACCTGGTTGCACATTCCCGTCCCAGTCCAGAGCCCGGTTGTCCCTTTACCAGCAATCAATGACCTCATCCAGTCCCTTCCACTCCCACTTTGCCCTAGCCGACCCCCTCATTACTCATCCCCAACCCCTAGCCTACCAAATCCAGCCACGACTATCCTAAACATCCCCCACCTACCCTCCATACAGCTGTATTCATCCTCCGGACAGCCACCACACCTCTCCTAGACCACCGAATCTCCTTCGATTATGGATTCCCATGCTTGTGAGTTCATTATTTTGGCGTTTTTTTCTTTCTCATTGTATGAGGTGAGATATTGATATGATTATGGATGTTCTTGCTCCGTAGTTATTTGTTTCATGATTACTCATTGATTTACAGGGTTTATTTCAGTTCCACATATAATTAAAAAACACTCCAATAGAAAAAAGCCTAATTGTCTCTCTTTGAATTTTACTTTAAGCACTCGTGTGAGTTGAATGAGTTTTTTGAGTGTTGCTAAACAATGGGTTTCCTGATGATGATTCATTGTGATGGAGTTCAATCGTGCCTTATTTTTTATTTTTGATATTTTTAGATCATTGGACGGATTATCGGAGCCCGCGATTGCGACTGACTCGATTTTTCCTATTTTATATATTTTCTTTTATTTTTTAAGCTTTATTTTGGGAGTTATGTTATCACTGTTTTAAATGTCCTTTGGCATATCTCTCGACAGGTCATTTTGAGGGCAAAATGTCATTTAAAAAATGTCATTTAGTATTGTTAGAAAAGCCCATGTAATTAGCCCATTATTGGGCCCATTGTTTATTGTTTTCTTTCTTCTCTTCTTTTAGTCCCACATCATGTATAGGATATCTTCTCTCCTTCTCTCTCCTATATATATGTATTCTCTCTTTGTATTTGGACATACAAGCAATACATACAAGTTTTGAGCTCCTTCAACATGGTATCAGAGGAAGCTGTTCAGGCCATGCGGTCTCCCCTTTTCTAACCGCCCGGCCCGTCTTCCCCCCTATCCGCTTCCCCCCCTGCGGCTTCTCCCTCTACTCGCTCCGGGTAGCGAGTTCGTTTTTCCCTTGCGGTTACTGTGTTTGCTAACCGCGGCTTGCCCTCCCGTCTCCTCCTCTCGTGGATCCACCCTTCCTCCTATATTTATAGCCTTTCTCTTCTCCTCACCCGTGGCCCCCCCCCCCCCCCCCCCCCCCGCGGTCTGCATCTCCTTGCCGCTCGAGTAGTCCTACTCGCGGCCTCTTTGTTTTCGCGCGGCTTTCCTCTTCTCGCAGCAGCCCGCGTGCCTCTCCGCTTGCAGACTCTCTTCTTTAATCGCTGCGATCTCCTGCTCGCCACTTCTTTCCGCGTCTGTCCGCCAAGGCTTTTCTCTCTTTCCTGTCGCGGTCTCCTCCTGCTATCCGCTCGAGCTCTCCTCGCGGACTGCTCTTCTTCTCGCCCGGCTTGGCTTATCTCTTCTCGCCGCGCGATCTGCTTCCCTCTTCTTGCAGCGGTCTGCGTGCCCCCCTCTTGCAGCGGCCTTTTTCCCTCTCGCCGCGGTCTGCCCTTCCTCTCGCCGCGGTCTGCCTCTCCGCTGCGGTCTCCTCCTCTACCCGTGCGGGTTGTGTGTCTGGTTCCCCTTCTCTCCTGTTCTCCTCTCGGCGGTCTCCTTATCTACCGCGCGGTTATCATGGGCTCTTCTGTCGATTCAACCGGCCAGCCGGCTACTGCCTCTGATGACCGCCCGCCGTCTCTTCCAGAACTTCGAGATGAACTTCGGATCACCACTATTTCCCTCTCCGGCAAACGGAACTTCCTTCCGTGGGTGCACTCTGTCCGCCGTGTTCTTCAGGCCAAAGGCCTTGTTCATCATTTGACTCAGGGCCCGCCATCTCCTCTTACCGACGAGTGGTGTCGTAATGATGGTAGAGTTCAGACTTGGCTCCTCAATTCCCTGGAGGGTGAGCCTTACCAAATGGTCATGTACCAGGAGACGGCCCAGGATATGTGGACGGAACTGCACTCCTTATACTCCGGCAAGGATAGCCTTCAGCACCTTTATGATATTGTTACAGAACTTCAAACTCTCGATGCTGGCGGGGCTACGGACATGACATCGTTTGTTGCTCGGGTTAAGACTCTTGCGGAGTCCTGGATCCAGCATCAGCCCTCTACTTCTGATCTTGCAGTCCAACGGGCACAGAAGGAAGCCGTTTGCATAGCTATGATGCTGGCTCGAGTCCCACCGCATCTTCAGGGTATCCGGACTCATGTCCTTGCTTCAGCGACCACTCCTTCCCTCTCAGATGTGTGTTCTATGGTCCTTCGTGTGCCACCCCCCCTGGAGTCTCCTGTTCCCTCCTCTCCGGCCCTTCTCCAGCAGGCCCTTCCTCCCTTACTGTCCACACCGCCCTCTACTCGTGGCGGCCGTTCTGGCTTCCGTGGAAGGGGCCGTGGGGGTCGGGGCCGTGGCAGGTGTTCATACTGCGGCCGGGACGGCCACACTGATGCGGTCTGCTACAAGAAACACGATTACCCTCCTCGTCCAGCTGCTGCTGCTGCCACTGATGGCTCCTCCTCCACTGGTACCGACCTTGAGGCCGTTCGCCTCCAGCTACAGCACCTCCAGGGGCTTCTTAGCCCACCGTCGGCGTCTGTTGACTCCATCTCTCCTGCAGGTATTACTTGTTTTTCCTCTGGTCCGCGTTGGATCTTGGACTCAGGTGCAACTCATCACATCACCTCGCTGCGGCCACAACAGTACTCGGATGCTCCTCATCCGAAGTCTATCACCGTGGCTAATGGTGCGATCGTTCCTGTCTCCGGCTGCGCCGACATCACGCTTGATCCTTCCATCTCTCTTCGCTCGGCTCTTTATGTTCCGGGCTCTCCGTTTAATTTGCTATCTGTTGGCCGCCTCACTCATGATATGGATTGCTCAGTCACATTTACTCCCTCTACTTTTGTGATACAGGATCGACGGACGCGGAGTACCATTGGTAAGGGTCGCCTGCAGAACGGGCTCTACCTCCTCGACGCCTCTTCAACAATCCTATCCTCGGTCTCCTATGCTGACTGACATCGCCGTCTTGGGCATGCTCCCCTACCCATCCTTCAAAAGGCTCTGCCTGATGTATCTTTTCATGCTTTTCAGTGTGAGTCATGTATTTACGGCAAACAGCCGCGTACTTCTTTTCCTGCCCATTGTACTAGGAGCTCTGCTTCGTTTGATTTGATACACTCAGATGTTTGGGTCCTTTTAAAATTACTAGCATCTCTGGCTATCGATATTTTATGACTTTCATTGATGATTTTTCCCGCACGACATGGCTGTACTTACTTCATGATCGCTCTGAAATCCGCGCCTATTTCGTGCTTTTATACAAGAAACTCAAACACAATTCTCCACAACCATCAAAACCTTACGTACCGACAACGCTCGTGAATACACCGGCCGCAATTTTGCAAATATCTGCGCCGACTTTGACATCATTCATCAAACCTCATGTGCCTACACCCCACAACAAAATGGAGTTGCCGAGCGAAAGAACCGTCACCTTCTTGACGTTGCCCGCTCCCTCATGCTTCAGATGCATGTTCCAAAGACTTTCTGGAATTTTGCGGTCTCCACGGCTTGTTTTCTAATTAACCGTCTTCCTTCCTCGGTCCTCAACTATGCCACTCCTTTTAGCCTCCTATTCCCCTCCACTCCGGCCTACCCTCTCACCCCAAGGGTCTTTGGGTGCACTTGCACCTCCTGGGTCCATCCGTGGACAAGTTGGATCCCAGGGCGGCTAAAACTATCTTCGTCGGTTATTCACGTACTCAGAAGGGCTACCTTTGCTACTCTCCGGTAACCCGGAAGGTCACCATCTCCGCCGATGTTACTTTTTGGGAGGATAAACCGTTCTTCTGCTCCACTTTACCTACTGCGTCACCAAAACCCTCTCCACCACTGCCTCGACCCGTCATACCCACTACTCTGCCGATTCTCCTACCTCCCTCTACCTCAGCCCCTGCTCCCTCTACCTCAGCCCCTGCTCCCTCCAAACCTCCAGTTATCCAAGTTTATACCCGCTGACATCCTCCTCGCTCCGCTACCCCTCTGCAGTCGGCCTCATCCTTGGATACACCGCGCTTGGCTGATCAGGTATCTCCCTCCACCGCTCATCCTCTGGCGAACTATGTCTCTCTGCATCGCCTCTCTCCCCAATTGCATACTTTTGCAACTTCTATTTCCTCCATTTCGGTTCCTAACTCTGTGCAGGAGGCGCTTCAACATCCTGGCTGGAAGGCTGCCATGGAGGAGGAAATGGCGGCTCTCTGGGCCAACCAGACCTGGACTCTTGTTCCCCTTCCTCTCGGACAGACTCCGGTTGGGTGCAAATGGGTTTTCGTCGTCAAACATGCAGCTGATGGGACAATTGACCGTCTGAAAGCTAGATTGGTCGCCAGGGCTTCACCCAACAACAAGGGCTGGACTATGAGGAAACCTTCTCTCCCGTTGCCAAACTCAACACCGTTCGGGTTCTAATCTCCGTCGCTGTCCATCGCCGATGGCCCCTTCTACAACTCGATATTAAAAATGCCTTCTTAAATGGCGACCTGCAGGAAACGGTTTATATGCAGCAACCCTCCGGGTTTGAGACCACGGGGAGTCTCGGGTGTGTCGCCTTAAGAAAGCTCTATATGGCCTCAAACAGTCACCACGTGCATGGTTTGACCGATTCAGTAAGGCTCTTCGGGAGGTTGGTTTTACTCGCAGTACAGCAGACTTCTCTATGTTCAGTCGCCACCGCACTGCTGGGACGGTACTGCTGTTAGTGTATGTTGATGACATCATAATCACGGGAGATGATTCGAAAGGAATACAGGAGGTCAAACAACATCTTGGTACAGTATTTCAAACAAAGGATCTGGGGCCCCTCCGTATTTTTTGGGTCTAGAGGTTGCTAGACGGCCAGATGGTCTCGTCCTCTCACAGCGGAAGTATTGTCTCGACCTCCTTCATGACGCAGGTTACTCTGGGTGTAAGCCGATCAATACTCCAATGGATGTGAATCACAAATTATGCACTCAGGCCTCTGATTCAGATCTCTTACTCGAGAATCCTGAGTACTATCGCCGGCTAGTTGGCAAATTGATCTACCTCACGGTAACAAGACCGGACATCTCTTTCGCGGTTGGTATTGTTAGCCGGTATATGCATTCCCCGAGAAAATCTCATCTTCACGCCGTGGAACGCATTCTAAGATATCTCAAAACGGCTCCTGGTCAAGGTTTAGTTTACAAACCATCACCTACAGCTCCTACTTTGGTTGCCTACTCAGATGCTGATTACGCTGGGTCTCTTGAGGATCGTCGGTCAACAAGTGGTTTCTGCACATATTTTGGAGGACATTTGATTACCTGGCGGAGCAAGAAACAAGCAGTGGTTGCTAGATCATCTGCAGAGGCCGAATATCGGGCAATGGCTTCAGTTGTGTCTGAACTAACTTGGCTGGAAAGTCTTCTTACCGATCTTGGTGTAAGACTCCATTCTCCCGCTCTCCTCTTCTGTGATAGTCAAGCGGCTATACATATTGCCAAGAACCCGGTATTCCATGAGAGGACTAAACATATTGAAGTTGACTGTCATTTCATCAGAGAAAAAGTCCAAATGAAGAAGATCGACCTAAAGCATGTTCCCGGGACAGAACAAGTTGCGGATGTGCTCACTAAGGCTCTTCCCAGTTCACTCTTCTATCAGTGCTTGTCCAAGCTTGGTGCGTACGATTTGTACGCTCCAGCTTGCGGGGGAGTGTTAGAAAAGCCCATGTAATTAGCCCATTATTGGGCCCATTGTTTATTGTTTTCTTTCTTCTCTTCTTTTAGTCCCACATCATGTATAGGATATCTTCTCTCCTTCTCTCTCCTATATATATGTATTCTCTCTTTGTATTTGGACATACAAGCAATACATACAAGTTTTGAGCTCCTTCAACAAGTATAATATATGCAGAGCAAAGATAGAGTATATGGAGCTTAAATTTAGCAGTATAAGAAGGACGGATGACTTCATTATTAAGTTGGGTGATCAAGATATTTCCCGTAGTGAGTGTTTTAAATATCTTGGATCGATAGTTCAAAAAGACGGAGGTATTGATAAAGATGTGACACATAATCCAAGCGGGTTGGTTGAAGTGGAGAGGCGTGTCGGGGATCTTATGTGACCGTAAAGTACCACTAAAACTTAAGGGAAAGTTTTACCGTACTGCAATTAGACCCGCGATGCTCTATGGTTCTGAGTGTTGGGCAGTGAATTGTGTACATGATCAAAAAATGGGAGTTGCGGAGATGAGAATGCTTAGGTGGATGTGTGGACACACGAGGCTGGATAAAATTAGGAATGAATGTATCATGGATAAGACAGGAGTAGCACCAATTGCAGAGAAGATGCGTGAAATTCGACTAAGATGGTTTGGGCACGTACAAAGGAGACCATTAGAGGCACCTGTTAGGCATTGTGAGAGTCTAGTCACTAGGCATGTTAAACGAGGGAGGGGTAAACCAATAAAGACTTGGAATGAAACTATAAGGAAAGGCATGATGTACTTGAGCATTATTGAGATTATGACAAAAGATAGGGCACAATGGCGACAAAGGATCCATATAGCCGACCCCACTATAGTGGGATAAAGGCTTGTGTTACGCCTCCGAACATGGCACAATTCTCTCGGCGTCAGTATGCTCGCAGGCGGAAGGAGAAGACAAGCGGCAACAGGGCTGAACCAACCGGTTCAGCCCCCACTCATTAAGTTCGGGCGGTTTGGGGCTGAACCACCTGGATCAGCCCCATGTGGGGAGGCGCCGACCGGCCCCTCTCGGGCCCGGGTATATCTATACCAGATGCTCTTTCTTGGGGGCAAGCAAGACTATTCTAAGGTATTTCTCTCCTCCCTCCTTCTAACCCTAATTTCTCTCTATCTTCTCCTCTAGTCCTCTTTTCTCCTATCATTTGGTATCAGAGGTGCTATCCTCCCTCGCTGCGCGACCCTTTCGATCCGTCTGTCTGCCGACTGATCGTCCCCGATCGTCGACTCCAACGGTCGATCAACGCGATTAGCGCGTCCCGTCCCCGATCAGCGCGTTCCGTCCCCGATCGTCGACTCCAGCGCCCGATCCGGCCATCCGCGATCGTCGACTCCAGCGACTCCAGACCCGATCCAATCCGTCCGGCGACATCCTTTTGTTTCTAGTGACCGATCGAACCGAGCATTCTGCGCCGACCCAGCGTGCCGCCGGCTGTCCGACCTTCTACCGTGAAGTTGTCTGCCTATTGAACGCCACCATGGTGACTCGTTCACATGAAGAGTCAACGAGGCTAGCAACCCTAGAGGAGAATTACACCGGGCTCTTAGATACGGTGACGACCATCGAAGAACAATTTAGGGCGTCAGAGAAACGTATGGAGGAGCGACTAGACGCTCGTATGGAGGAAATCAAAAGCCTGTTGTCCCAAAGTATCAAGGGAAAAGCAGCAGTGAACGAGGAAGCCAGTACATATCATGGACCGATCCAATCTCCGGGAGGCCTCGGTAGAGGACGGGAGGACCTGATTGACCAGCGACCTAAGGAGGTGGTTTACCCTCCTTGAGATGGGCTTCTGCCTAACCCGATGGGATCAGAACAAGCCGACAACAATAGGACAGGAGGCGGGTGAGAGTACATGCCATCTCCAGCGGGAACAAGGCCGGGCTATCACCATGGAGAGGAAAAAGGATACCCTAACCGGCCGGCAGAGCGTCGACGACCACTTGGCTATCAAAGGAGTGGAGCTACAGATACAGGGGTACACAGGTCGCACTGACGTCTACCTCCTGCCTATCAAAGGCTCTGACATGGTGCTTGGGGTACAGTGGCTATGTCAATTGAGGCGGGTGGCCTTTGATTGAGATCATATGACGATGGAGTTCATACATCACGAGAAACAATATTGTCTGGGGGGCCTCAAATCCTCCCCGATGAAGGAGATTTCCCTTTGATGTTTGGAGCGACTAGGGGATTAAGGTAGCACGATGGCGGTGCTCATGGAAATTGCGTCGGCTCCCACAGCTCCTCCAATAGTGCCAGTGCAGATGCAGGGGATACTAGCTCAGTATGCAGACATATTTCAGGCACCTCGTACACTGCCACCACCGAGGTTCAGAGACCATCAGATCTAGCTCAAGATAGGGGCCGAGCCCACCAATATCCGACCATACCGTTATCCGTACATCTAGAAGATCGAGATTGAGCGCGTCGTCAGAGAAATGCTTGCCGCCGGGATTATTCGCCCCAGCACTAGTTCCTTCTCTTCGCCTATCATCTTGGTAAAGAAGAAGGATGGGTCATGGCAGTTTTGTGTGGACTACCGCAAGCTTGAATAGCTCAACTATCAAGGATAAGTTTCCCATTCCCTTGATCGAAGAGCTGTTAGACGAATTTCACGATACCCGTCTATTCATCAAGCTCGACCTACGGTCGGGCTACCATCATATTCGAATTAAGAGGAGGATATTCACAAGACGACCTTCCGTACGCATGATGGGCATTATGAGTTCCTCGTGATGTCTTTTGGGCTCACCAACGCCCCATCCACATTCCAGACAATTATGAACAAGATCTTTCGCCCTCTTCTCCGCCGCTCAGTGTTGATATTTTTCGATGACATCCTCATCTACAACACCAGTTGGGAGGAGCATCTGATCCACGTAGAGCACGTTTTCACCATCCTCCGCCAACACTAGCTCTACGCCAAGCAGTCTAAGTGTTCGTTCGACAAGAGGAGGTCGAGTATCTGGGGCATTTGGTCTCCGCCCACGACGTCAAAGCCGACCCAAAGAAGATCAAGAGCATGCTGACGTGGCCTCATCCTCATACAGTCCGGGCCTTACAGGGCTTTCTGGGACTTACGGGATTTTACAAGCAGTTTGTGAAAAATTATGGCAAGATTGCAAAATTATGGCAGAGACGACATTCCAGGCCCTTAAGGGGGCCATGACGACCATGCCGGTTCTCGCTCTTCCCGATTTCAACAAGGAGTTTGTGCTTGGAACTGATGCATCGAGCGTGGGCATTGGCGCGGTATTGATGCAGGAGGGCCGACCATTAGCATTCTACAACAAGGAGTTAGCTCCTCGCACTTTGGGGCTATCCACGTACGAGAAAGAAATGTTGGCAATCATCCACGCGGTGGCCATGCGGCAGCCTTATTTTTTGGTGCAGCACTTAAAAATCCGTACTGATAATCAAAGCCTGAAGCATTTCTTGGAACAACGAGTCTCCTCTCATCTCCAACAGAAGTGGGTGACGAAGCTATTGGGGTATGATTATGAGATCCTCTACAGACAGCGCAAAGAGAACGTCGTTGCTGATGCCTTATCTCGCTTACCTGAGAGCACCTTCACCCAAATTTTTGGCCCCCTGTTCAACTCTCTAGATGATATACAGGAGGAGGTCATGCGGGACCCCGCCCTACGGACCCTCGTGGAAGCTCTTTAACAGGGGCAAGTTACTGCATCGAGCTATCACCTGTTGAATGGGAGACTTTATTATAACAGCCGAATGGTCATTCCACCCAATTCCGCCTGGAAGACCGTCATGATGCATGAATTCCACTCATCCCCGACTGGCGGTCACGCGGGAATACTCCGTACTCTTCAACGGGTGCGAGCAAATGTTTTTGTGAAGGGATTACATCGAGACATCCAGTAGTTTGTTCAACTGTGCGAGATGTGCCAGCGACAGAAGTATGAGACGACCTCCCCTGTCGGCCTGCTTACACCTCTGGAGATCCCATATCACATTTGGGATGCAGTGTCTATGGATTTCATCGACGGATTGCCCAAGTCTCAGGGCAAGTCGGTTATTTTGGTCGTGGTTGATAAACTCTCCAAGTATGGACACTTTTTGGCATTGAGCTATCCGTACACAGGCGAGTCCATCGCCGATCTCTTTGCTCGAGAAATTGTTTGCCTTTACGGCGTTCCTCATGCCATCATTTCCGACCGAGATCTGACGTTTGTGGGTAATTTCTGGCGGGTGCTCTTTCGACTACAGGGGACTTGCTTACGCTTCAGCACGACAAATCACCCCCAAACTGATGGCCAGATGGAGGCTCAATCGGGGAGTTGAAACATACCTTCATTGCTTTGTGAGGGACGAGTATCGGACATGGACCCATTGGTTGCACTGGGCCGAATATTGCTATAACACCTCCTACCATTCAGCCAGCAAGTTGACCCCGTTCGAGGTCGTTTATGGCCGCCCCCTCCATCCTTGGGAAGCTATGAACCGGGCAGCACGACATTGCCGACCGTTGATCGGGCGCTCCGCGACCGGGACCGCACTTTAGCCACCCTGCGTGAGAACCTCCGAACAGCGCAAGATTGCATGAAGGCCCAAGCGGACAAACATCACAAGGAAAGAGAATTCACGGTCGGTGATGACGTCTTCCTCAAGCTCCAGCCTTACCGGCAGTTGTCAGTTGCCCTTCGGACAAACCAGAAATTGGCTCTACGTTACTACGGGCCCTTTCGTATTACCCGCCGTGTGGGGCCGGTGGCGTACACCTTGACACTACCTAAAGGGTCGCATATCCATCCTACCTTCCATGTGTCCTTACTTAAACAGAAGATCGGTAACACAGTTCAGGCCAGCCCATTCCTGCCAGAGGCGACAACAGCGGGCGAACTGCGGCCGATGCCCGAGGAGATCCTGATGATCAAATGGAAACAGAGGGGCACCGAGTACCGCCCCGAGATCCTTGTCAAATGGAAACACTGGCCAGAAGCACACAGTACCCGATGCTCTCTCTTGGGGGCAAGCAAGACTATTCTAAGGTATTTCTCTCCTCTCTCCTTCTCACCCTAATTTCTCTCTATCTTCTCCTCTAGTCCTCTTTTCTCCTATTAGCTTGAGTGTTGTGTTGCAGTAAAATATAAGTCGAGATATCAGATTTTTTTTTTTTTGAATTTTGATATATCGGCCGATACGAGTGCACGACTTTTGAGCATATCCTCCATTATTGTTTTTTTTGTTTTGTTAGCAAACTATTAGTATAAGTTTAAATCACTTATATATATTATGTTATGTATGCTTAAATCATTTAGATTTATTATTTCGTTCTTTTTAATATTATATTCTTACAATTGATTTTGTATAATTATTTCACACTATTTTTCTTATTTCATATTACAGTAAAATGTGAAAAAGTTCAACATATTAATTAATTATTTATTTTTATGCTTTTAAATTTATAAGCCTGAAAGGACTTATAATCTATCAAGGATATTTAATTTTATGTCTTTTTTATTTGTTATAAACTTAATATTGTCAAAATAAAAGTTATTGTATAATATTAATGTATCAATTTGTGTTTGTTAATAATGTTTTGTTTTGTTATTTTTGAATTTATCTTTGATTATACATGATTCATTGCTCTTCTACTTGTTATGATTATTCTTTTGCTTTTAAAACATCTAATTATAATTAGTATGCATAAAAATAAATTTTCATTTATAAGAAAATCTGATATTTTAAAATATCCATAACGTATCTCCGATTTTCGACATCCGACATTTTCAAATGCATTCCGACATTGTCGTTGACATCTGACATTTACAACTTTGTAGGTTATGTTATACGATCAGACGATTACGGCCATCAGATGCACTTAACTAAAACCCCCTATTTATATTTCCCATTAGGTCATGTGTTAGATACGGACGGTTTCCTTCGCTAAAAGAGAAACCCTTCGGTCTCGCTAGTGTCGACTCCAACACTCCACAATGCAACGTCGTGGAGCATTACCACTTGTCGTTGCCCTCCACCACCCCCACAGCCTCTTGGGATCCCCTCCTTCCTTCTCTGGTTGTCCCTTGGCATACCTGCTGCCAATTTTTCTGCTACAACCCCAATTTGACATCTTTTTCCCCCCGCCTAGAAGTCCAGCCAACTGGAGCCTCTTTCAGTCGTCGTCCACCTCCTGACTTCCCTCCAGCAACCCCTCCCCCCCCCCCCCCCCCCCCCCCGAAGCTTTACCAACCCTCTCCGTCCTCAGCAGCAGCTCCGCCTCCACGTCCACAACTATCTTCCATCCCACATTCAACCTGCCAACAACAGTCAAGCTCCTTCTACCTCCTCCAATAGCCGCCCCAAGCTATTCTTATCATCCCAACATTAAAACTGACCCCCTTCAATCATCTTTCCTGCCAATACCAACCTACAAAAGCCTGTTTTCCCCTCCGACTATTTCTACACAACAACATTCTCTCTTTCGTACAACCAACACCACCATGGAGTCTTCCTCTCCACCACTGACCTTGATTATTTAATGAGTTTGTATCTTAGTTTCATTTCCCTTTGCATTATATGAGAATTCTCAATTGTTTCCAGTAATATTTTGCTCAATGTTTTTCTTAGCTCTTCCAATGAACTCATATGTGTTATTTACTTGATACTCAATGTTTTAGTACTTTCAATTCTTTGCATTTATTACTTGTTTCCTGATTAGAATCTATTGAAATCAGCTTGTGCTGGTTTTAATTTTTTTTTTATTTAATTGATTGCATGTCGAGGTAATTGCATGATTGAATCACTTGCATTTGCACCACAGTTAGGGTTTATGTCTTAAGTCTATTGTTCATTCGATCATTCAATGATATGTTTGTGTTTGCTCTTGTAATTTCATTTTAGGTTTGGCCGTAGATCCATTACATTTGCTCTTGATTGTTGGCATTGCATATATTGTTAAGACACCGTGCGTTCATCACCTATGGATTCGTTCCACTTCAGTTGGTATCAAAGCCCCATGCTTGGGATTTATTTTGATATGACGTTGTAGATTCTATTGTTTCATTGATTGCTAGTTATCGTCGTCATCCCTCTCTCTAATTGAAGATTTAAGTCCGTCTATACCTGATCCCATAGTGTCCCTTTGGGGAGACCGTCATACTATTATAATATTTATCCTTGTCCTCGACCCATCACTCATAGAGATCGTGTTGACCCTTCGACATGTCCGATTGTGGTATGAGCGACTTTTACAATGATCTTTGTTTCGAAGAGAGTCTTAAGTTTATGTTTTGTAAAGTTGCACTTCGTTTAATGGTTGTCGAGTCCTGAGTTCTTTATCTATTGGCTTGTGTACATGATATATTATCTAGATTGACTTGAGTCATTCAGTGAGCGTCACATTAGATTTGTGAAGCTTAGATTGCTAGGTCAGGTGAGAGAGTGCTCAGATAGCATTGAGAGGGCCTTTATGTGAAACCATGTTCGCCCCATCACCAATTGGGTGGATATGAAATGATGATTGTCTCGCAGGTATTTGCCGATGTCATATATGAATCGCCTCGGCCAAATATTTATCCTTCAGCTAGAATTCAATTATGTTGCCGAGTATTGAGATTATTTTGATAGTTAGTGGTGATGAGTGATATTCATGATGAGCCTGTCGCAACAACTGCTAGATTCCATTCCAGACATTGGTCTGCAGTCTACGTAGCATTGAACGATCATCATTTAGATTCTGTCGACCAGACATTTCAGCTCACCCTTCATTACGAGCAGTCCCGGAGATCCACTAGATTTAGTTGAGTAGACTAGCACCATGAACATCCCGCCGTGAGTCCACCCATGCCTGAGGTCACCACCATACTTACTCGTGTCCGACATGAGATACCTGATATCGATTTCTCTCACTCCGGTGAGGCACATTGTCCAATGAATTGTCTGTCACTTGAGCATGACTCATACCTTATGACCTCGAAAGAGAGCAAGTACGAGCGACCCAATATGTCCTTCCCCTACCCCCTACGTTGATTTAGTTATTGCTTGGATCATAGACACACTTTTGCATACATGTTCATTTGAGATTCCCTATATTGTAGTGGTGAGTCATGTCCTGGATGAGAGTCGAGAACATAACATAATTTTTGTAGTGTTTGTCTCTCCTGCTCTTGAGGACACTATTATTATCGATGATACTCATATTAAGGATCATCTTGCTACGAATGATTTTTTGATGAGCCCTCCCCCCATCGAGCTCCTGGGTGAGGTACCTGATGTTTTTCTCTCTCTAGGAAATAGATCTTGAATGTTTGTGTGAATAGTCGTCGTGGACCGCGGTGACTTTTTTTATATACCTCCTGGAGAGCCACTTGATGAGCTTTTCCCTTTTGGAGATAATTAATTAACCCACCCTTGGGTTGCACCTTTGTATCCACATTCCGTGAATAATGCACTAGCAAGAAGCAAAGAAGAAAGTACAGGGGAGGGAGAAACCAAGAGAGAAAAAACAAAACACAAAACAGAACAGTGTCGACCAAAACCCAAATCTCGTCGGTCTGCAACCACAAGGGTCAGGAAGGTGTCATCCGCTCCGCACCCCAGATCACACAAAAATTCCCTAGTATGTGCCCTGCGAGCACAGTAGTCCGCAACCCTGTTAGCTCCACACTGCACCAGTTGGAATTGCACCGCCGCAAACTCCGCCAAAAAAGTGAGATCCGCCTCCTCGGACGAGCCGACCTCCCGAGCATCCCGCCTGGAACACTTGCGGCAGTAGTCCAGGACATACTCCGCATCGCCCTCTATGATCACCCCTCGAGCATCCCGAAGAGCTAGCCGCATGATCCTACTGATAGCCCGCACCGCCTCAAGTTCAACTCTACCAGGATCCCAATGCCGCCAAGGGAGCCCAGCAACAGTAACCACCAATACCTCCGCTGCCCGGACCACCACCCCAACACCCGCCAGTCGGGAGGAAAACAAGGAGTCGTCGACGTTGATTTTGAGCCATCTGGGCGGTGGGGGTACCAAATAGCTGGACGAAACAACTCCGAAGGGTGCTTGATACCCCAACATCCCAATGATTGGCCTAAATCAAACATCGCAATATTCTCCATGATCGTCGCCGCCACCACAAAAGGTGTGCCAAATTCCCGGCTATGTAGCTTTGCGTTCCGGGCCCGCCAATACTGATAGAGCACATAACAGAGTAGCGAACCGGCTCCAAAGTCTTCAGGTCCCCCAACGTGGCCACAAAAATGACCTGCCAACTCCAGCCGACTGGGATGCTCTTCCCCCACCACATGAACTCCCATCCCACAGCCACAGCCATACTGCATCCCCCCACCAAGTGCTCCTGATTCTCGGTCATCCCAAATCCCTAGGGCACGCCACAGTTCGAGAGTCCCCGCTGATTCAACCAACATCTAGTAGGGAGCGCGTCCCAAGCTAGCCACTAACAGAAAAGGCGTTCACGCGAATGAAGACAAAGACGCCGAAGCCACTCAAAATTTACCACAAAGCTCGGCAGGTGGCGTCGTAAGCCTGCGCCGCGATAGACCGCTCGGAGAACCGCCGAAGAAGCTCCGGCGTGTCCGGCCCCGTTTCCAGGCCGAGCTGCACAATAGTCCGGACCAACTCAGGGCCAAAAAACTGGGCTAGGGTCGCATTGCACCATCCGCCAGCCTCGTTTAGTAGGTCCGCGACCTGCACATCCTCCAGAACCCCAGCATCGACAAAAGTAGGCCATCGGGACAGCGACACATCAAAAATCCAACAGTCCTGACATTTATACAAGTCCAATTGCCGACACGCCAATGGATTATAGGTGATAAACTGCTTAGGCCATGTCGGATGATAGCCCAAGCCGGGCAATCAGCTCTTTTCAGAGCATTGTCACCTAGTCTGTCCCCATACTTTGCCCTCATGATAGTGTTGAACAGCGAGGCAGTTGGCTGGATCACTTCCCAAGCAAGACGAGCACGGAGGGGGTCCTCCCACGAACGAAGCGGACGCAGCCCCATACCACCCGCACGGACCGGGAGACACAAAGTGCCCCACTGAACATAATGCAATCCTCTACTAGTCGGAGTTTTCTGCCATTGAACATTGTGTCCACGTTCCAAACATTTTTTTGGGTGATCATTGCATTCACAACGTGTATTTCTATACACCGTCAAGAGAACCTCCTAACGAGCCACATTCCCAGAGAGACATCAATACTCATTTGAGTGTTCGTCACACACTTGACGAGTATTTCTATACATCGTCGAAGGTACCAATGGATAAACCTCCATCTTTAAAGACTTTAATCGCTATGTAGACTCTGCTCTTAGCGAGTCTGATGGGTTCATCATTTATCATTTGGAATGCAACATGATTTGTATATCATACTCTTAAAAATCATGCTAAATAATATATAATAAACATTTTAAAATTTTCACGACTAATCACATGAGAGAGCAAATGTTCAAAGTAGGTGATTGGGTGATGATTAACACATTACTTGATAAGTTTCTATTGAGGACAACTATGAATTTGAGTGTTAGGAGAATATACCCATACACTATCATTAGAGAGTCTTAGTCAAATTTCTCTGAGCTTGATATTCCTAGGAATATGGGTAGTCATCTTGTATTTAGTGTAGCAGATATGATTCTAGAAGTGTGACCACCTAGTTTTGGGACTTTCAACCTTACTTTTCAACTTCAGCTTCCAACCATAGTCTTATATGTACCTCTAGCCTTCATTGCACCCCTAACCTTCACCTGTACGACTTCTGACTTCTTGCATGGGGCTCTTGGCAGTTTCGACCGACGACAAACTTCAGTGGACACTGCACTTACCAGAGGCTATGAGATTGAGACAATGTCAGAGATCTTGCTGCTGAGTTCATTCTTTTCTGACCTGCATCAAGAGCATGTCAGTCTCCATTCATCGAAGAAGATGAATGCTTCCAAGCAGGGAAAATTGACGGATCAATCACGCCTCATTGGGTGCAATTTTTCATTGAGGATAGTTTTGGATCGTCAGATGGATGATCTGAGCTTTATTTCTAGAGTTAGATTAAGTCATACGATTGAACGATTAGGGCCATCAGATACACTTAACTAAAACCCCTTATTTATATTCCCAATTAGGTCATGTGCTAGTATGGACAGTTTCCTTCGCTAAAAGGGAAACCCTTCGGTCTCACTGGTGCTGTCTTCAGCACTCCACCGTGCGACGTTGTGGAGC
The DNA here is from genome assembly GCA_039513925.1 of Platanthera zijinensis. NCBI lineage: Eukaryota > Viridiplantae > Streptophyta > Magnoliopsida > Asparagales > Orchidaceae > Platanthera > Platanthera zijinensis. Next base: position 10,983,509 of record CM077081.1, on the reverse strand, counting down.
AGCTTCCACTGACCTCCACCACCCCCACAGCCTTCAGGGAGCCCCCTCTTTTCTTTTCTGGTTGTCCCCCACCCTTCCCGTTGTCAATTTCCCTATTACAGCCCCAACCAGACATCCTTTTTCCCCGTCTGGAACCTCTAGCCGGCTAGCGGCTCTTCCAACCGTCATCTACCTCCTGAGTTCTGTTCTCTCTGGGGACCCCCCTTCCTCTCCCCTCCCTGAAGCCCTCCAGCCCCCTCCAACCTCCAGCATCCCTGCCTCCATCTCCACAGTCATCTTTCATCCCATATTCAATCAACCAACAACATCCTAGCCTCTTCTTCCTCCTCCAGCAGCCTCCTCAAGCCATCCCTATCATCCCCACATCAAAATTACCCCCTCCAAGCCCCTTCGTAGCGATACCAGCCCACAAAATCCCGTTATCCCCTACAACTGCCCCTGCACATAGCATTCTCCCATATAGCCACCACCATGGGATCTTTCCCTCCACCAACATTGATGTTTTCGGTGAGTTTACTTCTATTCTCAATTATTTTTAGTAATATTTTACTCAATTTATTTGCTTAGCTTTTCTAATGAACTCGTATGTTTTATTCGCTTGATACTCAATGTTTTAATACTCTCAATTATTTGCAGTTATTACTTGTCGCTCGATTAGAATACATTATAATCAACTATGGTTGTCTTATACAAATTTTAATTTGGTTATTTAGTTAATTGCATGGTTAAATCACTTGCATTTGCAATGCATCAGGGTTCATGTTGTAAGCCTCGTGCTCATTGGATGGCGTATTGTTTGTGTGCTTGCCCTTGCAATTTCATTTTTGGGTTGGTCATAGATCAATTGCATATGTTCATAATTGTTAGCATTGCATGTAAAGTTAGGTAATTGTGTGTTCATCACTTATAGATTTGTCCTGTGTCACATTGGTTTCTTCTCAGCCACGCACCTATGTGGCATCTTCGAGTATTTTGAAACCATGAGATAATTCATACATTTTACACTTTTTAATACTGATTTATTGTTTCTTTTGACAATTTTATTCAACCGTACATCTAGATTTTAGAAGTAAAATTTATTGTATTCTGCTTGTTATTTGTAGCTTGTAGCTTGTTACTTGCTGCTTACATGTAGCTTTTCACGGTTATTGATTTTAATTTGTATTGATATTTGTCAGTTAAGGGAATTGGAAAGAGGAGTTGATATTCTTGTCGCTACTCCTGGACGGTTGGTTGATTTGCTGGAGAGGGCTCGAGTTTCTTTGCAGATGATCAAATACTTGGCCCTTGATGAAGCGGATAGAATGTTGGATATGGGTTTTGAACCACAAATTCGGAAGATAGTTGAGCAAATGGAAATGCCTCCACGTGGTATTAGGCAGACCATGCTCTTCAGTGCAACATTTCCTAGAGAGATACAGGTGACTCTTCGGTTCCCTCTCTGGTCTGCAACCTGAGCAAACATTTGAATATGTGCGTGATACATGCACTTCTACTCATGATCGTGTTATTGTGAAATAGAAAGAGGATTTTTAGTATACTATAAGCTATCAATAGTCTGATGAGATCTAAAAGAACGATGGCCGGACGAACCGATTACCTGTAGCAAATCAAGAAGACAATTCACAAACTCCAATATTATCCAAAACCAGACTCAACAATCCAGATTCAGGAAGATGAAAGAAAAGACATTACAGGCATTCTCATTACTATTCTCAACAAATTATAGAACAATCAAAACAACCACCTAAGAGTTACCTCTGAACGTGGAACAGAAGCAGAACAGAAACCTCCAGTTCGCTACACTCCAACTCACAACAATCCAAAACATACTTAGTTCAACAACCAACACCCTCTTATAGACTAACTCTATGACAACGTTTATGAAAATTACAAAAATGCCATTGCTACTTCAAAGCCATGGACCCGGCTCTGTCCGCCCATTTGCATTTCAATACAATCTTAGTTTGCGAAATGGCCGCCAGCTATCCTCTTTGCCCGTCAGTTTACTGGATCGTATCAATGCATCTCCCTTCTGAAGAACCTTGTCCACAAGGTACCAAGTGAGGAAATCATCGTTGGAATGGCACCAGGTCTTCCCAAGTGCTGTCTGGTTCGTTGAGCCACTGCACTTGAACTTGCGCCACCACCTTGCCATCCCTTGGTATAATTCGCTTGTCCAACACAGCCAGAGGCTCGATCAATACATTGCCATCCTTATTTACTGAAGTCGGCAATGGTAAAAACTGGGCTTCTGGATCACCAAAAAATCGTCTCAACTGAGAAATGTGGAACGTATTTGTACAACCCCGTATCCAGCGAGTGGGCTAACAGGAGCCAAACCGGCCGGCTCAGACCGCCCCAGAGCCCCAGGCGAGTTCAGCAGAGCATGCCGAGCCCAGCGTGCCGAGTACGGGCTCGACAATCGTCGAGCCGAGCTCGGAGTTCGTGGAGCCGAGCAGATCCGGCCCAGGACGAGTTCGCCCAGAGCCAAGGGGTGGGCGAGTGCCAGCACGCCCGCGAGCAGGGGCTTCAGACCCGACTCGCCCAGGCCCAAGGCGAGGCGAGCCAGGCCGTGGCGTTGAGAGAGGCGAGCTCACTCAACGCCTTTCCCACGGCATTGAGAGAGGCGAGGCGAGCCAGGCCGTGGCGTTGAGAGAGGCGAGCTCACTCAACACCTTCTCCCGTGACGTTGAGCGAGGCGAGCCAGGCCGTGGCGTTGAGAGAGGTGAGCTCACTCAACGCCTTCTCCCGTGGCGTTGAGTGGAGCGGGCACCCTCACCGCCTTTCACCTCGGCATGGGAGGAAGCTTTCCCGCGCCCGTACTCGCCGCCCCCGCTCAATGGACATTCTTCTCGGGGCCGGCTCGCCCTTCAGTTGTGGTGTATTTTTACCATGTTACCCCCTTCGGACTGCCTATAGTCCTCGAAAACAGTGAAAGTTGGATATTTACAGACCGTCTTTTCCTATAAATAGGACCCAAGGGGTACCTCAGAAGGCACGATTTCTTGTGCCCGGTCTTCCAACGCTTTCTGAGGTACCTTAGCTTCAGCACTTGGTTAAGGAGGGGAAGCGCTCTAAGATCTTCCGGGTGTGTGGTGGGACCTCCGTGCTGGAGCCTTGGGTCTGTCCCTGGTCCTTTTCCCTTGTCACTTGGGCTCGTGAGGAGAGAAGTAAGTGTGCGACCACCCCTTCCCTAAGGGTCGGACTCCTCAGGGACCGATTTCTCGGTTTCAACACTTTGGTGCGGTGAGCATGGAGCGTGGTTAGCACAGAAAATCTTCCGCAAGTCCGATGGCAAGAGACGAAGGGCAAGGTTCAGGCAGGGCGAGCCCGCCACCCCCTCCCCCTCCCGCGACGGCGGGGATGTCCGCGGAGCTCAGAGAGGAAGTGCTCGGACTCGTCAGGGTCGCACTCGGCATGCGAGCCGAGAGCACGACGCCGGTGGTTCCCGTGGTCGCCGATCCGGCACTAGGCAACGACGCGCCCATCAGGCGAGCCGGGAAGGAAATCGCGAGCGAGGGGGAGCGCGAGCCGAGGGGGCGAGTCCTCTTCCCGAGCTCGGCAGGCGAGTACCAGTTCGGCGAGACGGTGGGGAGGGAGTTCCCAACTCTCCCGGCTGAGGGAGGAAGCCCCTTCAGGGAGTTCGTTTCTTCTGCCCCAGTTCCAGAGGGGTTCCGAGAGCCGGAGATGTCCTACTATTCAGAGAAGGGAGATCCAGTCCAGCACGTCCAGTGGTTTGAAGACGTGGTCTCAATCCGACAGATGTCGGATGGCTTCAAGTGCAGGCTCTTCGCCATCACCCTCAGGGAGAAAGCGAGAGAGTGGTTTCATCAGCTCCCGACCGGCTCCATCTACTGCTTCGAGGACCTGCGCAGAGGGTTCATGTTGAGAGTGGTTTCATCTTCTGTCCCGCCCGTATCAAACAAAGAGTAGGGGAGACCCTGGGAAGTTATCTGGACAGGTTTCAGGAGGAACTGTCCCAGGTACAAGAGATGTCAGGGCATACCATGATGGTGGCCTTCACCCTGGGTCTCCAGCCCGGGTTCTTCGCCATGGAGTTGAAGAGGACGCCTCCAGTGTCTTTTGAGGCGCTTCTGGAGAGGGCGGCAAGGGAGGCCGACATGGAAGCAGCACACCCAGAGTTTGCTCGGAGGTTGGCCAGGTGGGCCGTAGAGGAGGAGAAGCCAAGGGGTGGCCGAGCCCAGGAGGAGAGAAGGGACGAGCCTCGGCAGAGAGAGCAGCAGCCGCAGCAGCCCAGGTGGGGGCGTCAGGAACCAAACAACTGATTGGGTTGGAGGCCGGAGTGGCAGGATCAAGGGCCACAAAGGGGTTATCAGGGAGGAGATAACCGCCAAGGTGGGCGCGGCCAGTTCTACCCCCAGGGGGGGAGGCAGGGTCAGAGACCACCCCTTCCCGATCAGGAGGAGGCCATGACTATCGCCCTGGGGGGTAGAAGGAGAGGACAGCCAAGGAGGAGGGAGGTCAGGATAGACCTGCCCTACTATGACTACCACCAAGAGGAGGGGCACACGACGATCACGTGCCCGGAGTTCCTCGAGATACGGGGAAACAGGGAACAACAGCAGCAGAACCGCCAGGAAGTGCGGATTGAGGAAGTCCTGCCTCAGGCGGAGGGGGATCGTTGCGAAGACCGGGCCGATGTGGGGACCCGAGGAGGGATCAGAGTGATCCATGGGGAGGGGGGTCGAAGCTTCCCGGAAAGCAAGCCTCCACACCATGTACCGAAGGAGCATCGACTCCACATCCCAGACTCCACCCCCAGAGGAGAGGATCACCTTCTCAAGGGAGGACATGTCGGGTCATGAGGACCCCTTCTGTGATGCGCTAGTCATCCAGACAGCCATCGAGAATTTCACAGTCTCCCGGATCATCATTGACAATGGGAGCTCCGTCAACATCATCTTCAAGAAGCCCTTCGACGCTATGCAGGCAGAAGCCAAGAGGGTGCTGGCCTCCGATGGGCCTCTCTTCGGTTTTTCGGGGGAGAGGAAAGAAGTAGAGGGGGGAGTGGGACTCTATGTCAGCTTAGGGGGGCAATCCAGGAACTGCCGATTCGTTATAGTGGAGGTCCCCAGCAGCTACAACGCCATTTTTGGACGGCCCCTCATCAGCGCCTTCCGTTGCGTCCCCTCCTTCCATCAATGCCTTAAGTTCAACGCAGAGGGGATTCAGGTCCGAGTCCGCGACGACCCCAAGGCAGCTCGGGAATGCTACGTGACGGCAGTGAACTCCATTTCTTGGCAGGAGGAAGCCGAAGAGATGAGGAGGAGGATGGAAGAGGTGGATGGGCAGGAGGTCGGAGAAGAAGTCAGGGAGGAAGGAAGGATAGAGGGGGAAGCCCGCGAGGAGGTACCCCCTGAGGACTCGGTCGAGGCGATGACCATAGAAGGAGGGGAGGTCCTTACTCCAAGAGGGGAGGATATTGCAGAGTGGGAGCAGCAGTCCCGGTTGGAAGCCGCCGAGGAAGTGGTAGAGATGGAGGTTCTCACCCAGGATGGCAGGGTGGAGAAGGTCCGCATCAGCGGAGGGTTGACCCCGGAGGATCAAGGCAGGATGCTGGAATGCATCCAGAAGAATGTGGACGTCTTCGCTTGGAGCGCGGCCGAGATTCCTGGGATCGATGCTGACGTCGTCTGCCACCGCCTCAACCTGGACCCGGAGGCTCGTCCCATCCAGCAGAAGAGGAGGTCCATCACGGACAAGCTGGCCGAACCAATCAGGGAGGAAGTCGCCAAGCTCCTCAAGGCCGGTTTCATTTCCGAAATTCAATACCCCGGCTGAGTCTCAAATGTTGTAATGGTGAAAAAAGGGGACGGTCGGTGGAGGATGTGTGTAGACTTTTCACTTCTTAATAAATCATTCCCAAAAGATCTTTACCCCTTGTCTAGAATCGACGCGCTGGTAGATTCAGCCGTTGGTTTTTCTGTAATGAGTTTTTTAGATGCCTTTTCAGGTTATCATCAGATCAGGATGCACCCTCCTGACATAAAGAATGTCTCATTCATCACAGGAGATGGATGCTACTGCTACAAGATGATGCCTTTTGGGTTGAAGAATGCAGGGGCAACATACCAGAAGATGATGGACCGTGTATTCTAGGGACAGAAGGGGAGGAGCCTGGAAGTATACGTGGATGAGCTGATGATAAAAAGTCAGGAGGTCAGCTCCCACCTCCGGGATTTGGAGGAGACCTTCGCCACCTTGCGCAAGTTCAAGATGAGTCTGAATCCCTTGAAGTGCATCTTCGGGGCGAGCAGGGGCAAATTTCTGGGCCACCTCCTCACCCCCGCTGGAGTCGAACCCAACCCCGACAAGGTCCAGGCGATTATGGAGTTGGAGTCGCCTCGGGATGCAAAGGAGGTACATCGACTGACGGGGAAGCTGGCAGGGCTGAGCAGGTTCCTCTCCCGGGCCGGGGAAAAGTGTTCTCCCTTCTTCAAGACCTTGAGAGGAGGTTGGAAGTTCGAATGGACCTCGGAATGCGAGGAGGCATTCCAGGCCTTGAAGAAGCAGTTGACTCAGGCCCCCTTGCTCCAGGGGCCGAAGGAGGGGGGGGACTTATTCTTGTATTTGGGGGTCGGGGCGGAGACCGTGAGTTTTGTCTTAGTTCGTGAGGAGAGAAGTGTGCGACCACCCCTTCCCTAAGGGTCGGACTCCTCAGGGACCGATTTCTCGGTTTCAACAGTATTATGAACCTTGGCGTCCTCAGGCAGAGCTAATTTGTAAGCTACTTCCCCCACTCTCTCCATGACTTGAAAAGGCCCAAAAAAATGCGGCGACAACTTGTGAAATCCGCTAGGACACAGACTGTTTTGTCTGTATGGTTGTAGCCTAATAAACGCCCACTGCCCCACCTCCAGCGTTCGTTCCCGTCGTTTACCATCGGCCAAGGTTTTCATCCTGTTTTGCGCTGCAGCCAAATTAAACTTAAGTAAAGAAATCATTTTATCCCGCGCCTATAAGGTCCGAGCCACATCCTCCTGGTGAGTAGAGTTTTCACTGAATTTCGGGAGTAACACCGGCTGCTGCCCATACCCTATCTCAAATGGCGTTGTCTTGCTTGCAGAATGGAAACTAGTATTATACCAGTATTCCGCCAAAGGCAGCCAAGAACCCCAACTCTGAGGTCTTTCAAAACACATACACCTCAGATAGTTTACCACACATCTATTTACCACCTCCGATTGACCGTCTGTTTGAGGGTGATACGCGGATGACAATTTCAACTGTACTTGCAAAAGATGAAAGATCTCCTGCCAGAAATCACTAACAAAAACTGCGTCCCGATCACTAACAATAGAGGACGACAGTCCATGTAGTCGGAAGATCGAATCCAGAAACACCTGAGCTATGTCTGCCGCTGTATACGGATGGGCTACCGCCATAAAATGAGCTTGTTTGCTCAAGCGATCGACCACTACGTAAATAGTTGACTTGCCGTTACTCTTCGGAAGACCGTCGATAAAATCCATCGTAATGTCTTTCCAAAACCTCTCCGGTACCAGCAATGGTTGGAGTAATCCCGCCGGCCTTTGATTTTCTCCCTTACAGCACTGGCATACTTCACACTGCTGAATGTAGGCGTAAATTTCTGGTTTCATTTTTCTCCACCAAAAATTCCGCTTAAGACGCTTGTAGGTTGTCGTGACCCCTGAATGACCGCCTATGGAGCCATTGTGATACCATTCTAACAGTTGACGTTTAACCTCCGACACATTCCCGATTACTATTTTCCCTTTTCTGCGCAAAACCCCTGACCTCCATTCAAATTTTGGCTTACAGGATTCATCTTGTTGCTTAGCCAGAATAACCTTTTGTAAAGAAGGATCATGTGCCCAGGAATCCTTAACCCTGCTCAAGAAATCGGACTTAACTGTCAACATTACACACAAATCCAGCTCAGGAGAATCCTCAAACCTTCTTGAAAGAGCATCCACGCACAGATTCGTCTTCCCTGCTTGTAACGGATTTTGAAATCAAATCCCATTAACTTCGTGATGTAACGGTGTTGAGCCAGAGTTGCTAACTTCTGATCCAATAAAAATTTAAGACTATGGTGGTCCGTATGAATGATGAAATGTCCGCCCAACAGGTTATGTTTCCAATGTTGCACGGCGAAGACTATGGCCATTAGTTCCTTCTCATATGTCGACAATCCCAAATTTACCTTCCCTAATGCTTTACTAAAGAAGGCGACCGACCTACCATCTTGAATTAGCACAGCCCCTACCACCACATTAGATGCATCTGTTTCAAGACTGAAAAGGTATGGAAAAGTCTGGCAATTTTAACACAGGCGGCTGTACCATGGCCTCCTTCAACCTCTGAAAAGCAATTTCCGCGTTCTGATTCCACAAAAACGTTCCCTTCTTGAGCAACATTGTAAGCGGACGAGCTAAAATTCCATAATGCCGTATAAAGCGACGGTAGTATCCCATAAGTCCCAAAAACCCACGCAGTTTCTTCGAGGAAGAAGGGGTCGGCTAAGACAACATAACATAAATTTTATCTTGAGCCGTAGCCACTCCCTTTCCAGAAATTATGTGACCCAAATAATGAATACTAGACATTCCAAATTGACATTTGCCGCCCTTAAGATAAGATTTGTGATGTCTTAATGCAGAAAAGGTGAACTGTAAGTGACGGATATGCTCCTCTCAACTCGGGCTGAAAACCAAAATATCGTCAAAAAAGACGAGTATAAACTTGTGTAACGCCACCTTGAAGACCCCATTCATCAGATTCTGAAATGTAGCCGGGGCATTTGTTAACCCAAATGGCATAATCTTGAATTCGTAGTGCCCCTCATGAGTTTGGAAGGCCGTTTTCTGAATGTCCGCCTCCGCCATCCTCATTTGATGATACCCTGCCCGTAAATCTAGTTTGAAAAGAAAACTGCTCCATGGAGATCATCAATCAGCTCTTCAATGACGGGAAATGGAAATTTATCCTTAATAGTGTTTTTGTTTAATTGGCGGTAATCCACACAAAACCACCACGAACCGTCAGTCTTCTTAACCAACACCACCGGCGAGGCATACGGACTATGGCTTGGCCTAATGATTCCGGAGGATAAAATTTCTCGAACTAATTTTTCGATAATGTCTTTTTGATAAGGGGGATACCTATATGGACGAATATTAATGGCCAAGGATGCATTAGCCAGATTATACGGTGATCATATTCCCGGCTTGGGGGTAAAGTGCTGGGCTCCTCAAACACATCCTTGAATTCTGCTAAGCGGGCTTGTAATTGTTGCGCATCCTGGGTGTCCTCCTGTCTTAAACCTATGACCGAATATAACTGTCCTTCCTTCTCCATTTCAGCACCATCCCGGGGAACCTGCTGTGCACACAAAATAATAAAATGCAATTGATGATCCTTCCCCAACAACTTGTGGATTTCCCGTTCATCAATTAATCGTGCAGTATCGCCTTAAGCTCCCCGTAAAGAAATCTTCTTCCCCTGTTTGACAAACTCCATCTTCAAATTTTTGAAATCCCAATGAACAACCCCAATGTAGTTAACCATTGCATGCACAACACCACCTCACACCCCCTAAAGGCAATACCAACATTTCAAACGAAAAATCCACTCCCTGCATGCGCCAACAAAAGTTAGTGACCTTTTGGGCACTAGATAACTTCTTCCCGTCAGCATAGCCACCGAAAATTCGGGAATTGGGGGGTGAGCTCACATTGAAGCCTAAAGGCCGCCTTCTCATCCAGAAAATTATGGGTGCTCCCATGTCATATAAAATATTTATCGGCGGCTATGATAAGATGCTGTCACCCACATAGTTTGAAACGATGGCAATCCAGTAAGAGCATGTACGAAAACCTGAGGAAATGTTGGATCCGTCTCCTCTTCGTTTGTTGCAAATCCCCAACCAGGTTCTCCTCCATGGTCTCATCCGGTACTACTTCCAACAAGTATGACTGCCGACGAGCGAGACATTTATGTCCTGGTGTGTATTTCGCGTCACACCAAACAAAGCCCCTTTCCCCTCTTCTCCTCCATTTCCGAGGTAGATATCGCCAAGTTTTTGATTAAAATTTTGTGCGGAACCCCTGTCTTCGGCTGAGAGCCTGATTTATCGGCCTGAAACTCCCCATTCCTCCAGTTTTCCTGCTTCGAACCGCCATAGACAGTTCTTGCATTCTGGCTAACGAAAAGACATCCTGCAATATTTTTGGCTGAAACATGCGAATAGCATAACTAAGTTCATCGCGAAGACCAGCCAAGCAAAAGCTAACCGCATACTCCTCAGAAATGGCCACGCGATTCAACAACACATCAAATTTATCCAAGTACACCTGGACGGACGAAGTTTGAAGCAAATTTTTGAGTTCAACCATGGGATCATCAAACAAGGACGTTCCAAAAGTTTCTGCAGAGCCATGCTGTACTCGCCCACTCCGGCCAATGCCGCGTTAGCCGAGATTTGAGAATGGCTTGATGCCAGAACATCGCTTTCCCCCTCAAGATGCATGGACGCGAGTTTAACTTTCATGTCCGCCCGGTGTCGAATCCAGATCGAAAAAATTGGTCGCACTTATACAACCATTCCGCTAATTCCTCGCCATCGAACCGAGGAAATTCAATACGGGGCAGCCGCGTCCCAAATGTGTGATTGAATTGTGATCCATCCTTGTTGTTTATGCCAACCGACGGCTCTCCCGCCGAAGAAGAAGAAGGGTCTACCGAACCACCGGACCCCCATTTGTCGTCGCCGGAGTGCGAAGCTCCGCAAACATCCGTCGAACTTCCTCCATGGATTGGAGATGTCGTTCCTCCAGAGCTTGGACAGAACGAGTCATGGTTTCTTGACTGATTTTTAAGGTTTCCAAATCCGCCTGCCATTCCCCTGACGGGCGGTCTCCTTTGGCGGCATGCCGTCAAGAACAATGCCAAGACCGAGGCTCTGATACCTTGATGAGATCTAAAAGAACGATGGTCGGACAAACCGATTACCCGTAGCAAATCAAGAAGACAATTCACAAACTCCAATATTATCCAAAACCAGACTCAACAATCCAGATTCAGAAGATGAAAGAAAAGACATTACAGGCATTCTCATTACTATTCGCAACAAAATACAGAACAATCAAAACAACCACCTAAGTGTTACCTCTGAACGGTGGAACAGAAGCAGAACAAGAAACCTCCAGTTCGCTACACTCCAACTCACAACAATCCAAAACATACTTAGTTCAACAACCAACACCCTTTTATAGACTAACTCTATGACAACGTTTATGAAAATTACAAAAATGCCATTGCTACTTCAAAGCCATGGACCCCGCTCTGTCCGCCCATTTGCATTTCAAATCAGCCTTAGTTTGCGAAATGACCGCCAGCTATCCTTTTGTCCGTCAGTTGACTGGATCGTATCATAGTCTTCATTGCATTTCTTTTCATTTATTTGATTATGTTTATCAATAATGCTTTATCAGAAGTTGCAAATCTACTTCATACATTTTCAAAACATGTACGTTTGAGATGCAAGCAATTTTTGAATGAGTAAATTATACCCTTTCCTTTGATTTTATTCTATTAGAAATATGATGCTCTATATGGACGCATGGTGTGCATAAGTTTCCTTCACCAAAACAACTATACTTGAACATTATTTCTTGATATGACAAGTTTTAAATGATTCTGGTGGTCTGGTAATCGGCTAATGGGTTATTTCTAGTTCACATGACTTGTTGCGAGAACAAAGTCTTAATACTTGTTTCATGTGTAAAGAGAGGCCTCATACCTTGTATATACTTCTTGAATGAATAGTTACAAGTGTAATACATTTATATAGGAAAAGAGGAGGAGAGAAATCCCAATCCAAGATGTGAGACTAATACAAAGAGAGAGAAAAGAGAGAAAAATGGGCCCCTAGATGGGCCCTTAATTAGCTTTTCTAACACACCCCCCCGCAAGCTGGAGCGTACAAGTCGTAGGCACCAAGCTTGGATAAAAACTGGTAGTATAGCGGCCGGAAGAGAGCTTTAGTCATGATGTCAGCAACTTGGTTGTAGCAGGAACAACGCTCCAAATCTATCTTCTTTGACTGTACCTTTTCCCGGATAAAGTGACAGTCAACTTCAATATGCTTGTGCGTTTGTGAAAGACCGAATTCTTGGCAATATGTATTGTTGCTTGACTGTCACAAAATAGGGTCGCCGATGATGAGAGACGAACACCCAAGTCTCCCAGAAGGCTCTCAAGCCAGGTTAACTCGAAACATCAGCCATAGCCCGGTACTCGGCTTCAGCAGAAGAGCGAGCAACCACAGTCTATTCTTGCTACGTTAGGTTATGAGATGTCCACCGAAGTAGGTACAAAAACCAGTTGTGGAACGTCTATCATCAATGGATCCTGCATAGTCAGCGTCAGAGTACTCGACACAAGAGATAGAGATGTGGATGACTTGTACACAAGCCCTTGTCCTGGAGCGATCTTGTGATATCGAAGAATGCGCTCGACAACTTGAAGATGAGATGTCCGAGGAGCATGCATAAAACGACTCACAACTCCCACGACAAAGGAGATGTCTGGTCGAGTAACCGTAAGATAGATCAACTTCCCAACCAAGCGTCTATAGTATTTCGGATTTGTAAGCAGCTTGTCAGAGTCAGAGTTGTGGCCAAGAGCTTGTGATTGGCGTCCATAGGAGTCTCCGCAGGTTTGCATCCAGAATAGCCACATCATGAAGAGGTCCATACAATACTTCCTTTGGGATAACACAAGACCATCAGGGCGTCGTGCAAACTCAAGCCCAATAAAATAGCGAAGGTTGCCAAGATCTTTGGTCTGAAAGGCGGAGTTTAACTGTTGCTTGATATGTTGTATCCCTGAAGTATCATCGCCAGTAATGAGGATATCGTCAACATAGACAAGTAGGATCACAGTTCCAATTGATCAGTGTCGTGTGAAGAGAAAAAAGTCAGCCGAGCTCTGAATGAAGCCAATATCGCAGACAACCTTGCTGAATTTTTCAAACCAAGCGCGCGTGGACTGTTTGAGACAATAAATAGATTTTCGAAGATGACAGACCCGAGACTCCCCCGTGATCTCAAACCCGGGAGGTTGGTGCATATAAACAGTCTCCTGCAGATCATCGTTGAGGAAAGCGTTCTTAATATCCAGCTGATAAAGAGGCCAATGACGATGAACAACCAAGGAGAGAAGAACACGGCCGTGTTCAATTTTGCCACTGGAGAGAACGTTTCCTCATAATCAAGGCCATGTTGCTGAGTAAAACCCCGGGCCACGAGGCGGGCCTTTAGATGCTCAACGGTGCCATCCCCGCATGTTTAATAACAAGACTCACTTGCAGCTAACACAAGTTTGGCCTGCAGGAAGAGGAACCAGATCCCAAGTCCGGTTAGCCCAGAGAGCCCGCATTTCATCGTCCATGTCCGCCCGCCACCCCGGTGTTTGAAGCGTCTCCTGCACAGTGTTAGGAATAGAAATAGAGGAAAGAGTGGTGGCTGAGAGTTGACTTTCAAGAGAAACGTAAAAGATAACTAGAGGGGGGGCTGGATCTGGTTGCTGGTGTGCTGGTTTAGGACTGGTGCAGGGAATTCCAATTACAGTGACGAAATTAAAACATCCAGCACAACAAACACAGAAATTTGATCATCACAATTGCATAATGTTTAAGATGGTACCCCAAGGTTGGGTACAACCACTTTCCCTTCACCTATCTAGCATAATCTAGATTCGGCCAAACATTCCACTATTCTCAGATCAA